>JAJHZJ010000213.1:6286481-6886481 GCA_023548195.1 Bettongia penicillata ogilbyi
TGAAATTGAATGTTTAATCTCTTAGGTAAATTAACAGAAGACTATAGGCTAGTGGACACTTCTGAGGGAGAATGTAATTTAAATGTTCCTTTCTAACCTCAGTGGTAAAAAAAAAAAAAAAAAGGGTGATGGTGTGGGATGTTGGGTTTCTTTTTTTTAAGCCACTAGATTCCACCCATCTTACATGCCACTGTATGTGTATGGAGGGACAGGGGAAGGAGGAAGAGTAGCAGAGGGAGGAGATTTCCTAGTTTCTTTATGCTCACAGAAAAAAATGCACCAAATTTAGGATCCTATAACCCTATTCAATGAAACTACAGTGATAAAGTCTATGAAATTTTAGCTTTAAACTAAATAGGATGAAGTAGCTCATTCAGCAAACACCCTGCCTTGGTGGTTCCTCTCATGCTTCCTGACTCACTGGACCAAGGGGAGGAGATGTACTCCTTGCTTCCCACTACTATGTCTGGATCTTCTCTGAGCCCCTTCTTTAAAATTCGTAGTATCCATTTAGATTACTCTCTTCAGGTCTTTTCCTCTCATCACCGTCTACCCACCTCTTAGAGGTTCTCCCACTTTTCTTAATGATTTGCAGACCTACCTTACAGTATTCCTCTCCACCTCAATACCAGGCATCATTTTGTTGACCGAAACGTTTCTAAAACCTTACCCTGAGGGGCTGAAGCCAAGATGGCAGAACAAAGGCAGGGACTCATTTGAACTCTCTCCCAAACCCCTCCAAATACCTGTAAAAAAATGACTAAACAAATTTTAGAGCAGCAGAATCCACAAAAAAAACTGTAAAATTTGCAACCTGGAAGGTTAACAGGAAAGGTCTGTAAACATGTTACACCAGGCTGAGAAAGGAGCACCCTCTAGTGCAGGCTGCCCCAGCACAGACTGGACCTAAGCAGGCCTCGTGAGACTGAATTACTGACAGTAGTGGTAGTTTCCAGACTTCTCAGCTCACAAACACCCAAGACAACTTAGAAGGTCAGTAGGAAAGGTCTGACAGACCTGGGTGAGAGAGGAGCACTGTCCAGCTCCGAGCCCAGCAAATCCGGAACAGTGACTGTTTTAAACAAATAGATGGTAAGGGGACCAAACAACTGGTCAGAAGGGGGTTACAGTGGGGTCTCTTTGCTGACACTTGAGGCAAGACTTTGCCCATACTTGGATCTGGGTCACAGTCCTGAAGGTGGTCTTGGGACAAGGAGGAGCCCTGGCATAGCAGAACTTGTTGCAAAAAAAAAGTGCTTGGGGTCATTCACAGACCAGAGCACAGGCCAGGAGAGGAGTTAACACCTCACCTTAGATCATAACCACCTTGAAAGAAATGAAAACTTACAGGTCCCTAGAAGTTATCTAAAAACAGCTGCACAAAATCCCTGAAGCTTGGGATAGTTTGCTCTTCACACCAGAAGCAGAATGCCACCTTAGCAAAGCGTTAAAAAGTCAAGTAATAGGCTGGGGTAATGAACAAATATGGGGAAAAAACAAAACCAAACCTCTGATTATAGAGAAGTACTGTGGTGACTAGGAAATTCAAAACATTCACTCAGAAGACAACAAAGTCTAGGTTCCTATATCCTAAGCCTCCAAGAAAATTATGAATTAGTCTCAGGCTCTGGAAAAACTCAAAAAGGATTTTGAAGACCAAGTAAGAGAAGAGGAAAAATTGGGAAGACAAATGAGAGTGATGCAAGAAAATTGTGAAAAACATATCAACAACTTGCTAAAGGAGACCCCCAAAAATACTGAAGAAAATATTACCTTAAAAAATAAACGAGCAAATGGCACAAAAGGTCCAAAAAGCCAATGAGGAGAAGAATGCCTGAAAAAGCAGAATTGGCCAAATGGAAAAGGAGGCAAAAAGCTTACTAAAGAATATAATTCCTTAAAAATTAGAATGGAGCAAATGGGAAAATGACTCTGTGAGAAATCAAGAAATCCTAAAATAAAACCAAAACAATGAAAAAGTAAAAGACAATATGAAATATCTCATTGGAAAAACAATTGACATGGAAAATAGATCCAGGAGAGATCATTTAAAACTTATTGGACTACTTGAAAGCTATGATCAAAAAAAGAGCCTAGACATCATCATCCAAGGAATTATCAAGGAAAACTGCCCTCATATTCTAAAACCAGAGAGTAAAATAGACATTGCAAAAATCCACTGATCACCTCCTGAAGGAGATCCCAAAATGAAAACTCCCAGAAATATTGTGGTCAAATTCCAGAGTTCTCAGGTCAAGGAGAAAGTACTGCAAGTAGCCAGAAAGGAACAATTAAAGTATTGTGGAACCACGATCAGGATAACACAAGATTTAGTAGCTTCTATGTTAAAGGATTGGAGGGCTTGGAATATGATATTCTGGAGATCATAGGAGCTTAGGATTTAAACCATGAATCACCTACCCAGTACAACAATATAATCCATGAGGGAAAAATTAACTTTCAGTGAGATAGAGGAATTTAATGCATTCTTGAGAAAAGACCAGAGCTAAGTAGAAAATATGACTTTCAAATCAAGACTCAAGAGAAGCATGAAAAAGCAAACAGGAAAAAAATATCATAAGAGATTTATTAAAGCGAAGCTGTTTACATTCCTACATTGAAAGATGATATTTGTAACTCATAAGACCTTTATCATTATTAGAGTAGTTAGAAGGAGTATATGTAGGCAGAGGACACAGGTGTGAGTTGAGTATAGAGGGATGATAACTAAAAAATAAAATTAAGAAGTGAGAGAGGAATGTACTGGAAAAAAGAGAAGTAGAATGGGATTAAGTTATCTCACATAAAAGAGGCAAGAAAAAGCTTATATAGTGGAGGGGAAAAGGAGGGAGGTGAGGGAATGAGTGACCTTTACTGTCATAAAAGACTTAAGGAAGGAATAATATACACAATCAATTGGGTAAAGAAATTTATCTTTCCCTACAGGAAGGTAGAAGAGAAAGGGATAAGAGAAGGGGGGAGTAATAGAAGGGAGGGCAGATTGGGGGAGGGGTAATCAGAAGCAAACACTTGAGAAGGGAAGGGGGAAAGGAAGAATGCAATAATTGAGGGGCAGGATGTAATGGAGGGAAATATACTTAGTCTTTTACAACATTACTTATTATTGATGTGTTTTGCATGACTACACATGTATAACCTATATCGAGTTGCTTGCCTTTTCAATGAGGCTGAGTGGGGAGGGAAGAAGGGAAAGAATTGGAACTCAAAAGTTTTAAAAACAAATGTTAAAAGAAATTTACATGTAACTGGGGAAAAAATAAAATAACAAAAATTAAAACAAATGAACAAAAAACGTTAGCCTTTTAGTTCAACTCCCAGAACCTCCAACTCCATTCTGCCATAGCCATTCACAAGATCATCACTTTAGACCCCACCATCACCCAAACTCCCACATCTCCAAAATTCAGAATCCTAACATTGCTTCCTGATCACAATTTCCTACACTACCACTTCTAAAGTCGCTCTTTGGCCTCATTGTGACTATCGGTCTTTCCCTGTTCTTCCATATCATAGGACTTGAAATTAAAAGGAGAGGGGAAATGACAGAAACATTATAAGCGTTTACTAAATACCCTCTATGTGCCAGAGACTGTTCTAAGTGCTTTCAAATGTTATCTCATTTAGTCTCACAACCACTCTCTGAGGTAGGCAGTATTATGACCCCTATTTTACAGTTGAGGAAACTGAGGCAGAGGTTACATGATTTGCCCCAGGACTGTGTAGCTAGTAAGTAACGGAAGCTAGATTAGAACTCAGGGCTTTGCAACTCCAGGAGCAGGATTCTGTTGACTGTGCCACCTAGCTGCCTAAGTCCAAAGAGAATGTGGACACTAGCCTTGTTTAAATAGATAACATAATATGTCCAGAAGGTAGATTGCACAAAGTCACAGATGTAAGAGTCACACAACTTTCTATACCAGTGGCATATCTGGATAAAGTCAGAGATGCCCTCGCAGTCAGAATTTGAGCCTATTTTCTGACCTCAAATGAGTAGCTAGAAGGGGAAGCGGATAGAATGCTGGGCCTAGAGTCAGGAAGACTCATCTTCCTGAGCAGTCTGGCCTCAGATACCTACTAGCTGTGTGACCCTGGTCAAGTCACTTCATCCTGCTTGCCTCAGTTTCCTCATCTATAAAATGAGCTGGAGAAGGAAATGGCAAACCAGTGTTTTTGCCAAGAAAACCCCAAAATGAGGTCATAAAGAGTCAGACTCAACAGAAAACTGACTGAACCGCAACAAACAATTCTGATCTCAGTTACTGCTCTCCTGGCAGCACTACCCCAACCTTAGTGGACCCTGGAGGCAACCATTTCAACAAAGTAGCATCTTCCTTCTACTCTTGCATCCTTAGTCACCACTATTTGCATTCTCACCT
The DNA here is from genome assembly GCA_023548195.1 of Bettongia penicillata ogilbyi. Taxonomy (NCBI): domain Eukaryota; kingdom Metazoa; phylum Chordata; class Mammalia; order Diprotodontia; family Potoroidae; genus Bettongia; species Bettongia penicillata. The sequence continues at coordinate 6,290,879 of JAJHZJ010000213.1, forward strand.
CACACAACCAAGTGCTTCAAGAGAAAGTCTAAAAACAACTAATTAGGTCTCATGCCATCTAACACTAATTGGGCTCTTACCACTGTCAATAATTTCTTTATTCATCTCTGCTGGACTCGAAGACTGTTCTTGATTTCTCAGTCCCCAATATTTTTTCTCATCCTCATTGTTCTTTATGGCTTTTCCTCCTAATTTACAAGAACAATGACTTAAACCTTCTCTTTATTTTAATCACCTGTTCTCTTGTGGTTACTCTCCTAGTCAGTACAAGCTCATCCTCTTTGTCCTTTCTCCAGCAATGTTTCTCTGTCACTATCAACCTCTAGACTCCTTTCACTGTGCTCATCTCCCTACTACCACCTTAGGCCAGCATCCTTTGTCTCTTGCCTGTATTGCCAGGCTCTTGAGAAAGAGTGGTCTACATTTACTGTCCTGACTGTTTCATTATTCACACACTTTTCAATTCCCCTCCAATCTGATTTCCATCACTTTGTTCCCTCTAATGTTAGTCAATCCAACAGTTACTAAATTCTTGGGGCAGCTAGGTGGTGCAGTGAATAGAGCACCAGTTCAGGAATCAGGAGGACATGAGTTCAAATCTCACTTTAGGCATTTCACACTCATTAGCTGTGTGACCTTGGGCAAGTCATTTAACCCTGATTGCCTCATCCTGGGTCATCTCTAGTCATCCTGATGAATATCTGGTCACTGGATTCAGATGACCGTGGAGGAGAAGTGAGACTGGGGACCTGCACAGTGTTCCCTCACTCAAAAAAAAAAAAAAGTCAAGTGCAAGTCATGTCATTATTTCTCTGATGGCATGGTCTTCTTCGGCAACGAAGGATGAACACACACTATAAATTCTTATTACATGGCAGGGACATGCTATGTTTTGGGAATTTAAACAAAAAGGCAAAAACAATTTCCATTTTCTCTTCGCTTATAGTCTAACAGGGGAAACAAGTACAAATTTTTTTATATATTTACAGGATACATAGTAGATGGAAAGGATCCTTACAGGTGTAGGTAAAATGCAGCTTGGGATGGAGGTGGTCAGGTGACCTTGAAAGGTTGACCTGAGTCTTAAGACATTCCACACATAAAAAGCAGCCAGTGCAGTAGTGGAGACAGTAGATTATTGTGTGTGAGGAACAGAGTGTAGGCCAGAATTTCTGGACTGTAGAGTATGTGGAAGGGAATAATTTTTTAGAAGAGTAGGAAGCTAAGAAGGAGCTTTTTATCAGTTACAGAGGCTAGGCCATAATACCACTTAGTAAACACATGCTGACTGATCAATAAGATATATACTTATTCCCCAAATTCCAGATGTCCAGATTAAGAAGAATGGGGACCTTTTGAAGTTTGGAAGTAGTCTTCAGGATAGAAAGGGTTTCTACTTATACCATGATATGGACTGCAATAAAAGGGTTTTAACTTTTACACCTCTCACATTGGCTAATATGACAAAAGGAAAGTGATAAATGTTGGAGAAGATTTGGGAAAACTGGAACACTAATGGTGTTGGGGTTTTGAACTGATCCAACCATCCTGGAGAGCAATTTGGAGCTCTTCCCAAAGAACAATCAATTACCTTCGATCAGCAATACCACTACTAGGGTTGTATCCCAAAGAGATCATAAACTGGAAAAGAACCCTCATGTACAAAAATATTTCTTTTTGTGGTGGCCAAGAATTGGAAATCGAGGGGATGCCCATCAGTTGGGAAATGGCTAAACAAGTTGTGGTATATGAATGTAATGCAATACTGTGTAAGAAGTGATGAACAGTCAGGCTTCAGAAAGACTTGGAAAGACTTACATGAACTGATGCTGAATGGTGAGCAGCATGAGGAGAACATTGTACACAGTGACAGCAGCATTGTGCAGTGACTAACTTTGAATGACTTAGCTCTTCTCGGCAATGCCAGATCCAAGTAAGACAACTCCAAAAGACTTGTGATGGAAAAGGCTATTTGTGTATGAGGTCTGAATGCAAACAGAAGCCTATTTGCTCTCTTTTTAGTTTTGTTTCTTTTTTATTGTGGTTCCTCCCGTTAATTCTCATTCTTATTTACATCATGACTAACGTGAATATATGTTTAATATGCATGTATATGTAGAGCCTATATCAGATTGCATGCCATCTTGTGGAAGGGGAGAAAATTTAGAACTCAAAATCTCATGGAAGAAAGTGCTGAAAACTGAAATAAATAAATCTAAAAAAATTAAAAGGAATAATGATTAGAAGAATTATATGAACTGATGCTGAGTGAAGTAAGCAGAAGCAGGAGAACATTGTACTCGGTGATGGCAACGTTATATGATGATCAACTATGATAGACTTAGCTCTTCTCAGAATACAGTGATCCAAGACAATTCCAAAAGACTCAAGATGGAAAATGCTGTTCACATCCAGAAAAAGAACTGTGGCATCTGAATGCATATTATTTTCACTTTGGTGGGGGGGGGTTGTTTTTTTTCTTTCTCATGGTTTTTCCCTTTTGTTCCAATTCTTCTTTCACAACACAACTACTATGGAAAATGTTTAACATGATTGTGTATATATAACATATAGCAAATTGCTTGCTGTCTTGGGGAGAGGAGAAGGGAAGGAGGGAGAAAAATTCGGAACTCAGAATCTTGAAAAAATGAATGTTGAAGATTATCTTTACGTGTAATTAGAAAAAATAAAATACAGTTAAGTGGGGAAAAAATAAACCATACCATAGGAAACACTTCTTAAAAAAATAAATCTGTCCAGGTTGATCAGGTTGGGGAAGAAAGAAAAGAAAAATATTCATTGGTGACTAATAAGAATAATTATTCTAAAAACAAAATGAAATATAAGGGTTTATTATAAGAGTCTCAACCTACCTTCTACTGGGACCTTCCTTCTGAGATTAGCTCCTTTGAACTTGTAGATAGTTGTTTGTACCTAGTTGTTAAGCTCCTTGAGGACAGGGCCTCTTTTTGCCTTCTTTCTATCCCTAGTGCTTAGGACAGTGCCTGACACGCAGGAAGAAGTGCTTCCTGATTTTACTTAATAAACCTTGATGTGAGGCACTTTGGTAGGGGCCAAGAAAACCAAGAAAAATGAAACACTCCCAGTCTTCAAGAAGCTCATATACTGCACTGGAAGCGAAACGTGTACATAGCTGACTCTTATCAGATGAATGAATATTAGGTGGAGCGGCATAGCACAGCTTGAATGTCACCTATGACCATTTCAAGAAGTGCCCAAGTCTTTCAAATATAGAAATGTGAAGAGTTTAAGGAACAGGATTATTGGAGGGTAGGGAAGCAGGAAAGGAGGAGAAAGAGTGGGTGGGTATTCCTCTCCCAGCATTTCTTTTTCATAATCTGCACCTTGTTTGTGAATTCGAAGGGGTTGTTCTTAACCTTTGTCTGGGCAGGTACAAGTCTCCTGAAGGATGGGGTTTTCAATACCAGGCTTTCCAGAGCTGGGTGGGGGTACCTCTGTTGATCTGAGGATTATTTTCAAGCAGGTGGGGAGTTTTCATATTAAATCCCAGTTTAATTTAGAAATCTGGAAAACACCTGGCTTCCTCTGGAAGCTTTACCCTGTGGAAATAAATGCCTTTGATTCAATTGTCTTTTTACGAAGAGTCTGTGGTTTTCATAACATTATATTAATACATACAGAAATATGAATGTGTAGGAACATTATATGCTTGTGTTCATAACATTATAGATTTAGATCTGGAAAGGAGCAGAGATTTTCAATGTCTTCCATTTTACAGATGAGTAGACCAAGATTCAAAGAGGGTAAGTTCACACAAGTAGTCGTTTGAGAAACAAGATGTCAACTCAGGTCCTCTGACTGTAGACTCTTGTGTTTTTTTCATTGTATGACTACATGGACCAGAGTTGTGATTATTTTCTTACACCATAATCCCTTGGTTAACAAGCAAACTCTCCTGTGCTTGTATAAACAATTCCCTTTCCCCTCATCAAAGCTGTTTTTTCTTGTGTCATCAGCATTTCTTGAGATTTCCCGTCCTTCATAAGCTTATTTCCTCTTATAATTATAATCAGTCAGATCCTCCCCTTCCTTCTCTGAACCCTTGGAAATCTCCTCTCCTAAAATTTGATATGTTTCAGTTTTTGCCTGACTTTCCTCTATCATAAATTCTAAAGTGAGTGGTTACTTTCCCCCTCCCCTGGGTGTTTATTTCTGTTTCATCTGTAGCTGCCTCCTTATTGATGAGAATTTGGTCCAGTTCCCTTTTTGAAGGATGAAGTGTTTTTGATATGTATTTTTTTAAATTTTCAATTAATTATCTGTTTCTTAAGAAAGAAGAACAAAAGCTTTCTTGAAACAAAAAATGTACTGTCAAGCAAAACAAATTCCTGAACTGACCATGTCCAAAATGTGTATCTCTTTCTTCATGGACTTGAACCCATTCCCTCTCTATCAGGACTCTCTCGGGAGGTGAGTAGGGCCTCATCAGACTCCTGGAGTTATGTTTGGTCACTGCATTTATCAGAGTTCTTGAGCTGCTCCAAGTTCCTTTTCTTGACAATGTTGTTACTGTATAAGTTGATCTTTTGGCTCTGTTCACTCTATGAATTCATGTAAGTCCTCTCAGGTTTCTAGGAAACTGTCCCACTCATTGTTTCTTATGGCACAATAGCCATTACATTTGTATACCCTAATTTGTTCAGCCACATCTTAGATCCTAATTCTTTGCCACTACTCAAAGGGCTCCTATGACTGTTTTGTGCACGTGAGTCCTTTTCTTCTTTCTTTGATCTTTCTGGTCCACTCCACAGAGTGAAGACCCAGTTTAAGGAAACATCTGTGTAAGACCCAGGTGCGTTAGAGCAGGTCCCATGGCAGTGCCCAGAGAGCATAGGGGCAGAGCATTTGATTAAGACCTGAAGCGTCATCATTTTCCCAAAACGTTAGCAGTTTTTAAAGCCTCCCCTGCTCATTCAAATGTGGTAAAATTAGCCATGATTTTTACACAGAGTGTGGGCCTGGACCCTGGTAGCAGTATTTGTTGGGTCAAAGGATATGGACAGTTTAGTGACTTGGGGGATGACTACACAAATGCGTAGCTCCACTAGTAATCCACTAGTAATGTTCCTGAAAGAATGAAATTATTAATGCAAAACAGGAAATTATAAAATAGCTTTTCTTTAGCAGGAAGAGATCAGAGTAAGAAGACAGAATGAAAATAGGAGACAAGACAGACAGACATCGCTCCCCAGATATCTGGATAACTTATAATCCCCATCAGTATTATACTCTGCCCCTGTGCCAGGTTTCTGATCTTTTAATCCATTTCTTCTGTCTGTTGCATACTTGGATAACAATATCTCTTCTGTTCTTCTGTTGATCTTTACCCAAATGCTTTTCACCATGCTTACTCTGGCTCCAGGAGTTCCTCACATGACTGTATCTTCTTGAAGCATGAAACCATTCTGCTTTCCTTTTGCCCATCTTATAACTTTTCAAAAATATATAGCCTTCCAGGGCCATATTCCAGTCATGGATCTCATCCTACCAAGTGACAGTGATACTCATGAGGTCAGATTTTCCTTCGCACAAGAAGTTCTGGTTCAGCCTGTTTGTTATATTTATTTTGTACATTTTTATGTAGGCATCAGAGTCCATGGATTTTATTGCTGGCTCTGTCCTTGGATTTTTCTCTCGAGATTTTCTGGATGACTACCTTTTTTTTTGCCTTCAACATCATAGCCGCGTTCTGTGGTAGCTAGCTTGCACCAATTCTATAGCAGTTTTTTTTTTCTTTTCCCCCCTTTCCGTCTAAGGCCCATTGGATTAAATTTGAAAGATTCCAGGAAAATACTTTTACTAACCTGGCCTAGTTATGGTTCCATGCCTGATTCAATGGACCACTCAGAGACTGATGGTTAAGCTAGCTAATTTATTTAATAAAAGCTTATTCAGCAACCTCCAGGTTGGGGGAAGAAAAACAAACAATCCACAGAGAAGTAAAAGCAGATAAAAGCAGGCCACAAGGAACATCCCTGGGGACCAGGAGTTCTCCATCAGAGGCATAGATCTGTCTTTATACAGTATTCTTCTTAGCCAAAGGGACCACAGCAGGGTCCCAAATCACAAAATTAAGCCAAATTACTCCAAGTTTGCACCACAGGGTCTTGGCTCACAACAGCCCAAGTAGGTGGCATAGAAGTGTGACCAGGAACTCAAGCCACCCCAGTTCCCACCTGCCTAGTGGGCCACAACAGATGTCTTGTACAGATTGAGTCAGCAATCATTTATGGAGCTCCAATCATTTACTTTCTTCCAGGCACTGTGCTGAGCACTGGGGATATAAAGAAAGGTAAAAAACAGCCCCTGCCCTTAAGGAGGTCCCATTCTAATTGAGGAGACAACACATAATTAGCTAGATACGTGCAGTGTATATAGAGAGCAGGTGATGGACGGTCATCTCAAAGGGAAAGGCATTATGTAAAGTCAGGCATAATATGTGAGGTTTGAGCTGAGTCTTAAAGGAAACCAGGCAGGTTATGAAGGGCAGGTGAGAGGGACAGAACATTGCAGGCACAAAGGCACAAATATAGAAAATGGAATGTTCTAGAGCAGGGGAGCCAGTGTCAGTTTCAGAGATTGTGCAGAGGGGAGGTAAAATGTAAGATTAGAAAGTAGGAAGGGACCAGGTTATAAAGCTCTTTGACACCAAAATGAGGGGTTTAGATTTGATCCTGAAGTAATATAGGGCTGCTGAATTATTATTACTTTTTTTAGTATAGGAAGTAACATAGTTGGACCCTCACTTTTAAAAATCACTTTGACATTTGAGTGGAGAATGGGTTAGAATGAGAGATGTGAGGCAGGAAGGCCAATTGGAAGCCTGTTAACTAACTAGTCTGGATAGGAGGTAATGAGGGCCTAATGCAGGGTGGCTATGTGAATGGAGAGAAGGGGACCTAAGTGACAGATGAGGTACAGGCAGAAATGGCTAGATTTGACAGCAGATTGGATATGTGGGGTGCATGTAAGTCAGGCGTCAAGGATAATACAGAGGTTTCAAGTCTAAGTGACTGGGAGGGTGGTGGTACCTCTAATAGGGAAGGTATAGGGCGGGGGAGGTTGGAGGGAAACAAAAATGAGTTCTGTTTTTGGACATGTTGAGCTGGAGAAGGAAATGGCAAACCACTCCGGTATCTGCCAGGAAAACTCAAAACAGGGTCACCAAAAGGTGGCCACAACTGAATTACAACAAAAACATTGCCTTGCTGGGAGGAGGCTGTCATGTGATTAGCCTGATTTGGAGAACTCCCTTTTTCGAGCTCCAACCTTTTATCAGGTACTGAGTCTGCATCTAGAATGTCTCCAGAATGTACACCTAACAGGAGGCAAGAGCAGAAGGAGAGATGGGAGTCAGAAGGAATGCTTCATCCCTGGCCAGGAGCCTGTCATTCCTCTATTTTAAGCCATGGTCCAGAAATTCAGATCCCCTTCTTAGACCTCATCTTAACAATCTTTTAACTTCTCAAATGTGTCTTTTCTGAAAGACTTTGGCAGCAGTGATTAAAGAATATCAAGTTCCTATAGTCTTCAGTTTTAATCCCAATACTTCATAATCCTAGACCTGTTTTCTAGATTCTCACCAACCATATCACTTATGCCTATATGCATCCCCAGAAGTGATTAGTAGTCAGCAGGTTGCTGAGATATCTTCTAACTCTTGGGAAGTTCTCGGTCTCATCCAGAGGACGTGCTTTAGGAAGATGTTGAACAGTATTATTATCATTATCATTATTCTTAAGAATTCAGATAGCTACCTTACCCACACTCACTCCCAACAGTGAGTCAGGAACTCCACTTCTCAGCAGGAATTCACAGGATGGGTGAGTGAAGAGACAAGTACTTCCTTCCTCCTCACAGGGAGCCAGTACACTCTTTGGAGAAAAGTCTCCTGTCAATTACTTAGCTGTCCTGGAATTCTTAGGGCTAGATGGTGACAATGGTCCACTCTGGGTGCTAGAAATAAGGGTGTGCCGGCAAGTTAAACACCATAATAAAACCAACTAAAAGTCAGTCTGTTTTTATTATCACCATGCACTAGCTATTCTAAACAGTGTCAGTGATAAAATACTCCCAATCCAAAACAATCTTTCCTTGATCTAAGTTCTAAACAATTGCTGCATGACTCCCATTAGCCCCCAACACACCAGCCCCAGCTACTCAATATGTTTGTAATGGTTTGGGATCATTCCAGCTTCTCTTCCACCCTTCGGATTCTACATACACTTACAGATTAAAAGTGAGTAGTGAGGTCACTTACCCCTTGTCCTCAGTTTCCTCATCTGTAAAATGAAGATTGGGCTAGTTGGACCTTCCAGTTCTACGTTTGTGATCTTATGACTCTTCAGTGTTGAACATCACTTTATTCAGTAAGGAATAATGACGTGTTCTTCGTTAGTGATGTAGGATAGTAGGGATCTCATCTCATTGGTGTTTCAGAGTGGCTTTTTTTCCATTTCACTTTTGTTTAAAATTTTGCTTTATAGCTTAGAACTTCCAAGAGGAAGTGGACATCTGCTGTATTTTTTTTCTTCTCATTATTTGTTTTGTGTTGTGTTCACGTGGGTTTTTTTGTATGTTTTCTTTATTTTCCATTTTCTTCTGTGCTTAATACTTTAAAAAAAAAAAGGTGGGGAGACTGGGGAAGATGTCTCCTTAAGTTAGTTTTCTCATAAAATTTCATTGCAAAGGGATCTACCTCTCAGTCCAGACATCATAACCACTCTCAACTCCTCCATGACTTAGCAACCTCCCTGAAACTTTAGTCACCCTGTCAGTACCTTCAGAACTTTGCAGGCCACTGAACTTGGAAGCAGGAAGTCCTCCAGCCTGGTCGGTATCTGCCCTTGCTACTACTCTGTTCTTGCCGTGGCATGGTCCAGGGATGAGTGCCTCTCTTTGGCTGAAGGGCTTTTTTTTCATGGACCCAGCACCTCTAGACCTAGTCTCTTGTTACCCCTCTTGTTTTCTTCCCTCCTCCCCCCTTGGGCTGAGATGTCTTCTGCTTTGGAAGCCTGGCTGCATGCCTGTACCATGGATGGCATTTCCTCTTCAAAGGTCTGTGGCCACAGCTGCCCAGCACTGTAGAAAGAGCACAAACCTTTGAAATAGCTGTGGCTTCACTGAATGCAGAATTGGAAGTCATGAGCCCCTCCTTTTTTTGCTTCAGACCTTAGGTTTCTTCATTTGGTTACAGTTTTCCTCAGTCACATTTGATTCTAACTAATGAGATCCATGGCTTTTAAATGTTTGTTTTTGAATATTTGGGTGACCAGCCAACATGCCAAGCTGACCATCCTGAAAGCAGTCTCTTTTTGCAGAATCCAATGCCTGGAGGAGGAAAGGAGAAGGTTACTCAAGCTGCCTCCAGGAGAACCAGGTCTACAGCCAAGACCTCCCTCCATCTGTGGGCTCCATGCATAATGCTTCTGAGGCTTGAATGGGGAGAGCAGTAGTCAGTCAGTTAGCATCCTGAACTCACTCTTGAAATTGAAGCAATTCCTTTGATTAACTGGGAGGGCTGGAAGAAGATGTCCCATGACCACATTGGGGGTTTGTGTATTCACAAGCTTTTATTTTATTTTTTTAAGTTTTGCATAAATTGCTAAAAATTCTCCATGTGGTTTTCAAAGCCATCTCTGTGAAACTGGAATTTGTCTCCACCTTAAAACCCTTCATATACATCCTAAGGCCCTACTGAAGAACCCCAGCCACTGGTTTGTCACTGAATTATTTGTCTCCATGTGACTCTTTTCTGAATGTAAGTGAAGAAGCTCATTTAACTTGGGCTTTTGCCCTCAGGGTCTTCTTTGGGGAACATGCAGGTGACTCGTGCCCCCTCACACCCTTCCTTGTACTATTTCCCTTTGTATGAGTCCTATCCCTAGAGCACAATGTAAGCTTCTTGAGAGCAGGAATGGTGGTATTTGTTACATTTGCATCCCCTACCTTGGAAAGTTTAACCCAATGTATCACACATAATAGGTATTTGATAAGTATTTCTTTGATTATTATAAGTATTACAAAATGTCCATAAATCACTCAACGAATATTTCTTAAGTCATGTACTGGAGATGCAAAGAGAAAAGGGAAATAATCCCTGTTCTCAAGAAGCTTCCATTCTAATAGGGAGATAGATTTGAGTGTGCATGTGCACACATGCATTCATGTACCCACACACAAAAAAACACATTGTCTTCCCTGTTGGACAAATACACATCCTTTTCCCTATTAGAATATTAGGTAGATAGATATGTACATAGAGAGATAAATAGATCATGAATAGAAAATGATTGATAGGAAGATAATAGACATGTAATGATAGATAAAAAGATGGTAAATGATAGATAGCTAATATATAATGGTGGAAAGATAGATGGACAAAAATGATTGATAGGTAAATAATAAACAAATAATGATGAAAAGAAAGGTGATGGATGGATAGATTAGATAGATAATAGGTAGGTAATTGACATATAATGATGGAAAGAAAGATAATAGATATGCATAGATTTTTTGTTGAGAGAAGACTGGTAGCTCGATGCATCAGGAAAGATGCTTGAGCAAAGCTGTGAAGGAAAGAAGGGATGAGGAGAGACTGCATTCTATGCATAGGAATAAACATTGAGTATATCTGCTCCAGACTTCAAGGGCCCCATCTGTGTGAGGTCAGCCCAGGGAGTCCTCACTCAAACCCAGCCCACATGGTTACTTTTCACACAAATGTCTAGTGAGTCTCAAGGGGACTGATGTCAAAATGTAGACATCATGAGCACATACTTCCAAAAGTAAAGACTAATGCTAACTAGAACAGCCTCTCTCCCTATGGAAGACCTACTCCCCAAGTCTCTGCTTGTAGCTTTGGGACTACATTCTGGGAGATGGAATGCTCCCTGGGAATGATTTCACTGGCTTTGCCCAATCCCAGTCAGCCTCTCCTTTTACTAGAGGAGGGAGCCACATTCTCATCCTATCCGAAGGCTCAAGGTATTTCCATCTAACTCAAATCTCCTACAAAGAGAAATTCACACTTCCCAGTGGGGCAGATTGCAGTGAGGTTTCATTTCAGAACATGTCTTTGATATTTAACTTAGTTTGGAAATAAATATGACTCATGAGAGAAGCTTCCCTGCGCCCCTGTTCATTTGGGGCCAGCATGCCAGGCAGTGCGGACGTTACGTTTCTTTTCCTAGGTATCAGTTTCCCCCTCTGATGTGAACCACTGTTATCAATAGGAGCTCTTCTCCCTTCTATTGGAAGTAGTAGTTGAAAGGCAATTTAGTTTGGTAGCATCAGAGAACGTGGGTTCAAATCCTGGGACCTCAGGTGAATCCCTTCCCTTTCATGGGCCTCTGTTTGCTCCTCTGTAAATGATGAGGTTGGATCAGATGATCCCAAAGGTCATTTTCATCCCTAGAGCTGGCCTGCATAAGAAGTTTCCTTGTGGAAATCAGGTGTGATTCTTCTAGAACCTCCTAAAAATCCTGTCAAGTGGCTTCAGGCAGAGCCTTCATCTTCCTTGACAAAAGATACCATTTGTTAGTGATAGGCATCAGAGACCTCTTATATTTTTGTTTCAATATGATACCCTTTGTTTTTGTATTCCTCAGAGGGTTGACTTTTGCTTATGTAATATGAACACAGGCAGGTTTTTCCATCGCTCCTTCATGCCTGGATCTTGATTTCCTTCATTTCTATTCATGCGTCAGAGTTGCAGGGGAAATGGGGGTGAGGAGTTAGTTTGCATGGATTTCACACCCTTCTCATTCTTTACTCATGTACTCAGATGCCTCAGATGTCCTTAGACAATACTCTGTGAACTAATAGACCAACCATTTAAGAGGTAAAGTGGACAGAGCTCTGAATTTAGAATCAAAGAGTTCAAATCTAATCTATGCCATGGATTAAAAATCCATGATCTTGGGTGAATGATTTCATCTCTCAGCCTCAAGTTCCACATCTGTAAACTGAAGAAAATTGACCTAAATCACCTCTAAGGTCTCAATAGGGTTGGACAAAAGATCTCTTTTAGGTCTTCATTTGTAACCTCTTGATCCCATGACAAGCAGATGAAGAACTGTGTTCATGTCCTACAGTGCGGCAAAAACCCCAGCCTTCAACCTCCCTGCCCCACAACAGCTCCAAAGAACATGGCGGTCCCATGACCTGGGAGATTTCCCAGTAAATGCAGGAGGAGACATGTCTAGGTTGAACCAACTTCTAGGGTCAGGTGGTTATAGTGGTGCTTGTGATGGTGAGGACGACTGACAAATTTCTGTACATTGACATTTACAGAGAACTTTCTGTGCATTTGAACAATATTAGAGTTTCATAACAGTCCTGTTTTAGTCCAGGTATTACAGCATTATCCTGATTTTACAAATGAGGCTTGCCCCAGGTCACAAGCCAGTATTGTCACAGACCAGGTTGTGACCGCTGAGAGCCCATTCTGAGACATGATGCCTTTTCTAAAACTTCTTAACTACTGTATACTATTGTCCACTAGCACTCTGGAGCCGGCTCTGAAAAGAAATAGGGCTTCTCCCCACCAGGGCAGTGGCAGACTGCCAACTAAACTTCGTGTATGAGGAAGCTTTAGAAATAGTCCCATCTGGACCCCATGGGTCACATACTTCAAAATCCAATGTACTCGTTTGGATGGAGCTCCTGGAAAGTCTAAATCACAGTCTTGGGCTTAAAAGAAATCCCATTTTTTATTATTTTAAAATATATACATCTAACTCAACATTGTGAACCAGATCAACTTTAATGAATCAGTGACTCATGTAATATAAACAAATTACCTTCCTGGGTAATGAGAGAACTGGTACCATTGCTGAGCCAGTCAGTAATTTCGGAAAGACTAGGGAAAAGGAAAGGTGAATACACTTGATTCTCAACAAACGGAAGATAATGAGATCTACAGTGGACTCAACTTTCACTTCTTGTCAAAACTCTAAAATGAATTGTTAAAGGTCTAATTAGTGAACAGCTAGAAAAGGAATTAATGGTCATAAAGAACCCATGTGTTTTCATCAGGAACAGACTATCTCTCAGAAATTTTTTTAATTTGAGTTGCCAGTACGTTAGATCAAGGGAACCTTGTATTTGTACTTTACCTAGATGTAGGCGAAGCATTTCACAATCTTTCATGCCATTCTTATGGACAGAGTGAAATGATATGAACTCGACAGGTGGATACACATCTGGCTTCATGGCTGGATCCAAAGAGTAGCCATTAATGGTTGGATGACAACTGGGCAAGACATCTCTGGTGAAGTGTGCCAGTGGTCTGAGCTTTGCTCAGTATTGCTTAACATTTTTATCAGTAACTTGGCCAACAACATAGGTGGCACGCTTATCAATTTTGCTGATGATACAGAGCTGGGAAGGATAGCTACCATGTTGGGTCAATCACTGGATCAGCAAACTTTTTACATTACCTACAATGTACCAGACATGACACTAGGCATTGAAAATACAAAGACAATAATGTAACATCACTAATTCATCAGGTAAAACAACATATATACATATAAACATTGGCTAAAATGCTGGACTTGGAGTCAGAAAATCTGGGTTTCAGTTGAATGATGAAGCTGGAAGTCAAACTATAGAGTTAAATTACGAACATGAGAGAAAAGGAAGTTGAGCCATCTATGGTAGAAGGCCTTCTCAAGGAGTTCAGTTACAAAAGGAAGGGAAAATATGGTTTAATTGTTAGTGGGGATGGATAGATCAAGTCAGAATTTTTTTGAGGAAAAGGAAGGCATGTTTGTAAGCAGTAGGGAACTAGCCAATAGACAGGGAGTGATTAAAGGTGATTGAGGATGATAGGAGAAATGTCTTAGAGAAGGTGGGACAGAATGGGATCGCTTGTGCAGATAGAAGGGTTTACCTTGGCAGGGAGAAGGGTTGCCTTAGAGGAATGTATCTGAGAGATGTAAGGAGAGGGAGCTCCCAGGGAATGGCCTGAATTTTTTGGTAAAATATAAGACAAGGTTCTCCACTTAGAGGGAGCAGCGAAGGGGACCCATGGAGGCATAAAGAGTACTGAAAAGGTTTGGAAAAGCTGCTTTGGTGAGTGGTATAGTGAGTCATTTGGGGGACTGTAAAAGGATTGCCTAGTAGCAGTGAGGGTCCAATTGAGGTTGTATAACATAAATTTATAGTGGACCCAGTCAACAAAACTTTCATAGTTTTTAAAAATTCTGTTCAACGGCACATGAATACAAGTAAAGGCTGCGGATGGCAAGAGTGATGCAAGATTAAAGATAAAATAAGAGGTCAAGGGACTCATGTGTAAAGGATAGGATAGAGTTGACTGATTCACAAAGGGATCAAGATGGAGAAAGGAAGAGAGCACAGCCAGTAAAGGGGATAACGTGAAAACCAATTGATTGGTGGAGGGATTGGAGGTCACAGTGAGGGCAAAGAATAGGGTTAGGAATTATAAGATCCTGCTGGGTGGTGGAGTGGATAGAATTCTGGACTTGGATTCAAGAAGACCTGAGTTCAGATCTTTCCTCAGATACTTTGTGACCCTAAGCAAAGTCACTTACCAATTGTTTCCTCAACTGTAAAAGAGATAATAATAGCACCTATCTCACAGAGTTGTTATAAGAAATAAATGAGAATAAAATATAATAAAGTGTTTTGTAAGCCTTAAAGTACTATATAAACATTAGCTATTATTATTGTTGAGGAGAAAGGAGATCTGGGCTTGCTTGTAGGGAATATAGAAGGAGCCTTAAGCTTGACCTGGTTGATTTTACTGATCAGCATGCTTCCTTAGCAAACTTCAGAAGGATGAAGGGGTTGGGAGGAGAGGGAAGAGGAGAATTAATTTTGTTTCAGACGTGTTTGGCCAGCAGAACCTGGTCATCCGGTCAGCAGACTTGCCTGAGCCATGAGTTTGATGGAAACATGTTTACATCTAAGGGTTACCCCCATTACTCCTCCTGGATGAATGACTCAGTTTAAAGTCTTTCCTTCCAGTATAGAAGTAGGGCTTTCAGAAGAACAGGAAGGGGGTCATTTATCCGGGGCATCAAGTATGAAGACGTAGGTATGACAATGACCAGAGTGAGCAATAGCAGTAGCCCCACACAGCAGCCCTTGGTGCATGGAGAAGCAGCAAACAACAGCCACCACCCCAGCAAATGCAAATGTCCAAACCAAACTGAAGGCAAACACAAAGTCCACAAGAGCCAAAGAACATGAGCTCATTCCAACTGCAAACTGGCCAAAGCAGCATCTGCTCCTGCGTCTTCCTTCCAGCTTTATTCCCTCCTATCCCCTGGTTCTTCTCTGCATTTGCAGAATTCTGACTGGGACCAAGTACAGGCAGGGCTCTCCCTCTCTCCAAGGAGAACCAGGCCCTTTAGCTGAGATCTGCATACAGGAGAAGAGGATTTCTCAGAACGTCCCTCCTGGAATACTTTACTAGGTCTGCTAGGGACAGGCAGGCAGAGGCAACATGGGCCTTTGTCTACCACGTGGACCTACGCAGGCTATGCCCATCTTCCTGTCCTGCTGGGTCACTTCCACTTCAGTGTGTAAACAAGAAACAGTTGATTGGACAGAAGGCATTCCACACAAAAGCCTAGATCTCAGGGGTTCTGCTCTGGAAGAGTCTGGGTCCTATTCCTCCCCATGTCTCCCTGCTTCACTCCCTTAGCCCCGCAGTTTCCCTGCTTTGCATGATCCTCACCTGCTCCTTGAGGTGAAGGTTGGGGAGGGACACCCTGTAACTATTGTTTTCATTCATTCTCTCCTGTAACTATTGTTTTCATTCATTCTCTCCTTCCAGGAGGCCCCTCTGGAGGTTTCCCTGGCTGGAGTGTTATGTTTGTTCAGGGTAGGTATGTCCTAGTGGATTTCCATTGTGTTTTTCTATTTTTCTGGTTTTCTCTCTGTGTCAGCTACCCTCTTGAGGGGGTTGTCAAGTCCAGAACCTTTGCTCCATTGGGTTTAAAACACTCAGTGATGAAATGCTCCATTAGCTTCATGGACTCAAGACTCTTCAGGACTGGAACTTCACCAGGTTTTCTGCAGCTGGTCTTTGAAAGGTGATCATTGGTATGGTGGAAATAAGGAATTTTCTATCAAACGGGTTAGGTTCAGCCACAGCACATTCATTTGGCAGTTTGTACCATGTCCAGTGGCCTGGAAAGTTGTGAATCCTCAGTAAGAGAGACCCAACAGGCAGCTAATTTTGAAGGACTTGAGTCAATAAAACAAGGGGTGCCACTCCCCATGGATTTGTGCCTAGAATGAGTTGTGATGATTTATTTTCACAAACTCCAATCCATCCTGACATTGAGGTACAGGATATATGTACCATTAAGGAATCTTAATGAATTCCGGTCTGTTTGTTCACATAGCATGCTGTTCAATGCTCAACTTTTCCCTCTATACCCCAGCATCAATCTTCATTATAAACCCCAAAGCCCTGTGTTTCTGAGCCTGGGTGTTGGGCCTGTACCTCTAAATGCCAATCATCTCAGATAGCAGAGACCTGGGAGGAAGTATACCAGAGCCAGAGAGCTGGCAGGGATCATGGAAGGAGAGTCGAGCACAAACAGCAAGTCCTCTTTCCCCTATGCTAATAGGGAAAGGGGAAAAAATGCACTGAAAGAAGATACAAGGGGAGAACCGAATTGACTGTAGAATGGTATTGCCTCCCAGAGCTGACATCAAAAGGGACTGTGTTCTTGACAAGCCAAACCTAAAATCAGAGCGGCCTCTCCGGGACCTCTCCTTCGCTCTGTTTCTTCACCAAACACATCTCAGGTTCCACAAGGCCAAGGATCATGGCCCTAGGGTCTCAGAATGCGTCAAGTGAAAAGTGACAAAGTCTGTTAAGGCTTCTTGGAGTCCTGCTGGGGCCCTCATCTTTGTGTTAGGCTGCAGTGATTGAGCCAATGGGGTGACCTAATTCTAACTCTACCAAGTCACTGGTGTTGCAATAGAGTCTCAGAAGTTCTCCACTATGACCCCCTTTCCCTCCAAAGAAAGAAAGAGGGGGAAAAAAAGAGGACAAGTTTGTATTTGTGTTGTTGCTATGGAATTCAGTCCAACTGTATTCAGATGCAGTTTCTTTTAATAAAAAAAAAAAAATTAAGCTGTGTACTGCAGCAGACCAAGCTGACATGATGTTTATATTACAATGTTGCCATGGCAGTGCATATGGTTTTATTTGATGGAAATTTGTGGTAAAAATCGAAGGAAGTCATATGTATGCAAGACAAACCAAAAAAAGTAGGCTTAGAAAATAAATACTGAGATTGAAAGGGTCATAGAAGGTAACCAAACAGTAAATCAAGAACACCATCCCATGAGAATCACTCAGGTAAAGCTTTCCCATTTTCAAGGCATCCCATCTATATCCCAAGAGCCTAGGGGAAAGGAATTATTAAGTTAGAACTTAATCAATTATCACCTGCTGTGTGCCAAGCACTTGGCTAGACATTGAGTATACAAAAGCAAAAATGAAATAATCTCTGCCCTTGAGAGCAAGAGCTTATGTTCTACAAGAGTATGGGAGAGAACATGTACATATATAAATATGTGAGATCTATGCATAGTAGGTAGGTAAATACATAATGACAACTAGCTTCCATATGACATTGACAGATATATAATCTAGGATCTGCCACATTCCTCTGCAAGGAAGATTGCCATTTCTGCCCTTGAGGTGAACAAGAGGATGGTCATGCTTAGATACTTTCTATCACCTATCTTCAAGAGGAATATTAGGCTAGAATTCTATCTATCCATCATACCTCAAATATTATTAGTCTAATGGCACAAGGTTATGTGCAAGGGTACATATGCTGGGAGTGGAGGAACTAGATCAACCCTACTTTCCCCAATTATTCTTAAGAGAAAGAATAATAGCTTATTATCTCCAGCTTAGATGATTACACAAAAGACTCACAAATAATGAGAAAGCCCATTTATCCAAGTACAAGAGTAGATGTAAGCTAGAAAAGTTACACAGAATAAGATAGACCCAAGAAAACACAATAATAAAGAAGCACTTTGGCCAGGGGTAAAATAAAACACCACCCTAACCAAAGAGAGAGGGAATGATCTCAAGGAGAGTCCTTTCTCAGCCATCTGTGGATTGGATTCTAAGCACTGGTAGTTAAGGGCCATGTTAGGGACCAGATCCTCACATGTTTGCAGCTCCAACTGCTACCAAGAGCTATGCCAAAGTTTGGACTTGTCTCTTTCAAAGGACTTCTCTAAAGTGTCTTCCAACAATCATCTCCCACACATGTACAGAGCATCATGCTCATCATTTTCTTAACCAATGAGGAGTCAAGTCTCTTGTGCATTCAATGACATGGCTTTCCCAGGGGTGGGGGTGGGGGGAGTAGAAATAGGAAGGAGGGTACTAGCAGTAGAGAGATTCTACAAAGGTTTCATGTAGAGGGTAGAACATGAGCTGAGTTCTTGACACAAAACAGAGCCTCAACAAAGAAGTGAAGTATCATCATCCAAGGCATTGGCAGTGGCTGGTCCAAAAGCTCCAAGATGGGCAATATAGTACTTTGTGTGAGGAATGGAAAGAAATCCAGTTCTGCTACATATTAGAATATAGGAAAAGAAATTATGTATAATGAGGCTGTAAATATAGGTTTGGGCTCATTGTAAAGGTCTTTAAAACTAAACAAACAATTTCATTTTTATACCAGAGACAATAGGGCATCTAGATGGTGCAGTGGATAGAGTGCCAAGCTTGAAGTCAGGAAGACTCATCTTTGTGAGTTCAAATCTGGACTCAGATGCATAACTGTGTGACCCTATTGGCTTCAGTTTCCTTGTCTATAAAATGAGCTGGAGAAGGAAATAGCAAACCACTCCAGTATCTTTGCCAAGAAAACCTCAAATGGGGTCATGAAGAGTCAGAGTTGACTGAATAACAAGTAGGGAGCCAGTGGAGTATATTGAATAAGAGAGTGACATGGTCAGGCATATGCTTAAGGGAAAATGTTGGAGTGGAGAGAGAGTAGAAGAGAGACCAGTTAGGAGGCCATCACAGTCATCTAGTTAAGAAGGGATAGAGGCCTAAAAAACAGTAGTAGCTGTGTGTATAGTGAGATGGGAACAGATGCAAAAGTTGATAGGGGTTAAAAACAATAAGATGTGGCAGCTGGTTAGATATTTGGGATAAAGAAGAGTAGGGAATCAAGTATAGTTCCAAAATGATTCAGAAACTGAGAGGATAGTGATACCCTTGATAGAAATTGGAATTGGATTTGGTTTGGGGAAAAAATATAATCAATTACAAGTTTTTATTATGTGCTAGCTACTCTACTAAGCACTGGTGATACAAAGAAAGGCAAAAAACAGCTCACATTCCATTAGGAGAAACAACGTGTAAATAAATAACTGTACCTTTAAGACAGAGACAGTGCAAATGGGATAAATGCAGAAGACAATGACATGTTGAGTCCAAGATGCTTAAGGGACATTCAATGGGAATGGCAGTTTGGAATGCAGGGCTAGAGTCATCTCCATAGAGATGACAATTAAACCCATGAAAGCTACTGAAGTCGCCAAGTGAGAATACAGAGAAGACTCAAAACAGAACCTTCAGGGATTCAGTTAGAGGATGTGATATAGATGGTGATTGAACAAAATCAACTGAAATGGAGAAAATGGAGTGGTCAGACAGGTAGGAGGAGAGCTGGGAAAGAATAATGTCATGAAAACCCAGAGAGAAGAGGTATACAGCAAGATACCTCTTCTCTCAAAACCCGGCACTGATCGTCCCTCCTACAACACCTACTTTAAAGAGTTATTACGAGGTGCCAGTGAGACAATATTTGTAAGGTAAATGACACAGTGCCTGGCATGTAGCAGGTGCTATATGGTAGGTGCTTAATAAATGCTTCATGATTGATTGGCTGCTTGTCCTCCAGCTAGCAGACAGGACACTACCACCATCCCAAACTTCTCATGGACTAACCAACACTAAAAACCAGAGAAGAGTCTACAGTCTAATTGATCTTAAGGATGTGTCCCATCTGCTCTCAGATCCTTAAAGCAGCCTTGCAAATGAGCACACCAACATTACCAACTCATCAGAGCTTCTTACAGTCATACTATCTGACTTTTCCCAAGTTAAGTAATCCCCTAGAGAAAGCAAAGTTAATGAGATGTAACTCCACAACAATCCCAAAAGCTTGCCCAACACAAAGGGTCAATTGTCCTAAGGGACTACTTGTGAGTCTGGTTTCAACTTCAAGTCAACTTTGTCTACATTTCCTTTCATAATGCCTGGATTAAAATGCTAAAGGCTAGAAACCATTGAAAGTAAACAATAAATTCTAAGCAATTTTATGTTTTTAATCCTTCTGTATTTTATTGGATATATGATCTAGCTGATGAAGGTATCACCAAATTCATAACCACTTTTTTTTCTAACTTTAATGAGTCATGGATTACTCTCGATTTAAAGTCCCAGGGACCATAACACATAAATTGGTGCAGGTCATGTTTTTCCAGAAAAATTCCCAGGTTTCTGTGTCACCGCATTTTCCTTAACCTTACTGTCTAAATTTGAAGAAAACAAAAGGTCAAACATGTATGCACCAAAAGATATAAACACCTAAGTATATGCAGTAGCAATGGTTACTAGAGACTTATGTGGCTCATGACCTTCTCATCGGTAACCTAAATGCAATAAAACTTTGTGTACTCTGAGACCAAACCCTGGCATTCAATGGACTGTATCAATGCTTTAATCAACTTTTTGATTGAGTCTCTGGGATTTTCCAAGTATGTCATATCATCTACCAAAAAGTTTGAGTTTTATTGACACTTCATTCCCCATTCTTATTCCTTCTATTTTCTTCTCTTTTTATTGTATTTCCAATACAATACAATACTGAATATTGTATAGATGTATAGATGACAGTGGGCACCCTTGTTCCACACCTGATCTTACTGTGAAGGCTTCTAGCTTATCCCCAATACAAATAATGCTGGTTGCTGTTTAGATAAATGTGGGGTTTTTTTGTTTTTATCAATTTCAGGGAAAATGTATAAATATCTATACTTTCAAGGATTTTTAAAAACTTATTAAATGTTCAGTGTGAGCTTTACACATCAGAAATCAGCCAACACTAAAAAACAAGGCTGATTTTTTTTATCATATTGACTTTAGAAAGTGATGGAGAAAATAATTATGCAGATGAAACGAAGTGTGTTGTGCATATATTTTCCTCCTACAGAACCAATTAAACATTTACCAGCAGACCCTTGAATAGAGCCCTCAATGGTACCCAGCCCAATACAGCCCTGCTTGCCTTTCTTGACCCAACTCTTGTCTATCTCCACCATCAACATACTGGAGACCAGCCTCTAGATCACTTGCCATTACTTGTATCCCAATGGA
This sequence comes from Bettongia penicillata ogilbyi, assembly GCA_023548195.1. NCBI lineage: Eukaryota > Metazoa > Chordata > Mammalia > Diprotodontia > Potoroidae > Bettongia > Bettongia penicillata. The sequence goes on from JAJHZJ010000213.1 coordinate 6,312,333, forward strand.
GCATGGGGCTTGTCTATTGATTATTTGTTTACGATGTAACTATCTCTGTATTGTTTTTTCCAGTAATGTTTCTCTGATTCATGCTTTTAAACTACAAGCTCGGTTTCATTAGAATCACTGAAGTTCCCTCTTCATTATGATCTTGGACAAGTCACTTTCTTCACTAGGGCTTCTGAGGTCCTCTCCAGCTCCAAATCTGTGATCAGATCCTGTGGCTTCCTTCAAGACTCAGCTCGAATCCTCTACAGGAGGCCTTTCCTGATCCTGTTCCTACCCCACTTCCATCTTTTTCACACTGATTACTTTCCTGTGTGTATCTTGTATGTACATCGTTATTTGCCTGTTATCTCCCTCATTAGATGGTGAGCTCCTTGGGGACTGTATTTTTGCCATTGTATCCCTAGCAGTTAGCATAGCGCCTGACACTTAGTGAACGCTGATTAACAATGACATTATTCTTTTTAGCCTAGAAATTGTTAAATGAAGTCATTGTCTCCTGAATTTTTGGAGCATGTTACCATCCTCCTTTACAGAATGGTAAGATTATATGGATATATGATACAATGTTATTTTTGTATCTATTTTGTATTTAATTTTTTTGTGTAACATTGATTTCCCTTAATAGAATGTAAAGTCCTTGAGGTCAGGGTATGCTTCATTTTTTGAATGCACAAAAAGTAGGCATTTAATGAATGCTTGTTGATTGGATTAGTTTGGATTGAATAGGTAACCTATTTGAAGAATTATTTGTTACATATTCCAAAGGTCAGCATTTGGGCATTTAATGACATTGTCCAGTTGCCAAGGGTGGTTAGATTTTTCATAGAACAGAGCTGAAAAGGACCTTAAAGGATCATTCAGCTGGTGTCTCATTTTACATATGAAGAAAGTAAGGCCAGGAGAAGGAAGTGACTTATACATAGTCACATAACTATTAAGAGTTCTTGGCATCTGCCAGATTCCCGCCCAGTGGATAAGTTTAACTTTTAGCAATCCCTTGAAAGAAGCAGTACGTCAGAGTGCAACATCAGAGTGAAAATGGTGGCCAGAATGAGAGTCAGGAGACCAGGCTTTGGTCCGTGTTGTGCCAGTGGCTAGATGTGTGACCTTGGGTACGTCCCTTCACCTCTGTGGGCTTGGTTTTCCTGATCTGTCTGTCTCTTAGAGATTCAGGGGTCCTTTGTCATCTGGCCTCCATGAAGCCCAAGAAGAGATTTGCTGCCAGCTGCTGTTGACTTGAGGAACTTACTTTCCTTGAATTTGGTTCGGAATGCCTTCTGCTCTTTCCAGTTCTCTTCATTCAAAAGGCAGTCCTGAAGCCAGAGCTCAGGCACAGAGCCAAGGACCTGAAGTCAGAGAATCTCTTCCTCATTCCAGAGTTATGGCTATGCCTTGGAGTAGGTCATATTTTGGGGGGCAGGGGTATATTTCCTTGGTCTCCTTGCGGTTGCTTATCTTTTATTCCACCACTTTGTGTTAAAAGGTGGGTCTTGTGTCCCCTTCAGACTAAAACTGATTAAGTTTGTGGACTCTTCTGAGCTCATTGCCTATGTTCCTTCCCAGGCCATCTTACATTCCTGCTTTTCTCAGCAATGACAGTGTCATTACGATACTGAGGCGCTCCATGAATTCCACATTCTCTCTCTTACACCACGTCTTGGGACAGAGAAGCAACAGCACTTAGCAAGTCCAGACTGATCTTTGGGGCTGACCCAAGGATTTGTGGACTAATGGGACAGTTGGTGAAAGGCCCTGAGACCATGCTCTACAGAAATCAATTGAAGGAACTGGGGATACTCAACCTGGAAAAGGGAGGCAAGGCAAAATGAATATTTGAAGGACTGTGATATGGAACTGAAATTACGCTTGTTAATAATAATTCACCTTTTTATGTCACCCTCAGAATGTTGGGGACTAAAGACTTCATTCATCTGTGGCCAGCCTGGTGATGAGGCTCTCCATATTTAGGCAGGCTGGTTCTCCTATTACAACTTCCTCAGGCTGAGGCTTTCTAGCTTCATAGGGGTAGGTAACACCTGGGCTTGGTTGGTACAGCCTTTGAAATTTTGAGACTCCAAGAGCACCCCCACTTAGATGTTTCACATGTTATCACTTAAAGATTAAATGAGAATATGTAAAGCACTTTGCAGACCGCAAAGTGCTAGCTGCAGTTATTATTAATACAGATTTATTTTGAACTTGAATAAGGATTTTTTTCCTACCTCATTACTTAGCTCGTTGCTGTCTCTTTCCTAGGTTAATTCATTCTCTCCTATCTACTTTCTCTTTTGGTTTATACAATTTTTGCAAATGATAGGATGATGGGATTTCAAGTAGGAAGGAACTTTAGAGATCATCTGTGGGGGGTGGAGGCATTCTTAATCATTTTCTGTTCCACTGAGCCCTTTGGCAGTCCACTAAAGCTAATGAACCTCTTCTCAGAATAATATTTTTAAAATGCTTAAGATAAAATATGCAGTATTACCAAGGAAGCCAAGTATATTTAAATGCAGTTTTCAAAATATTTATTTTAAAAATCCAGTTAGACATCTGATTAAGAAGCCCTGATATGATCCAAACCCCTCATTTATTTAAAAAAAAAAGTTAAGCCATTCCTTAAGAACTTAATATTGAACATTAATGCAACTAATTAAACTTATGTAGTAACAAATTTACATTTAAGCTAATTCAGTCCCTTTCTCATAGTACTATTTTTAATGCTTATATAACAGATTACAAAACAACTATTATCGAAATATAATTATTAGATATAACCTTGAAATACAGTTTTCAAAATATTAAAAATACCTGGTTGGACTTCTGGTTAAGAATTCCTGATATGGTCCAAACTCTTCATTTAAAAATGAAAAGTGAACCATTCATAAGTCATAGATATCAGCACAACTAATTAAGCTTGCTTAATAACAATTTACATGTAAACTTTGTTTAGTTAACAGTTTCATTCAATTCAGAACAGTGGGTATTGTAACAAGACTTTCACACCTTCCTCTGCATTCATCAGGTTTTTTTGCTTATCCGTTCTCATACATTTTTCCCCTTCTGTGGTTGTTGTCAGTGTTCTTGATTCTTCCAATTCTGATTTAGTTCTAATCTAGGCCTTGGATTATTTCATAAAAGTTATTCCAGATTTCTTTATATTCCTTATACTCATCAGTCAAGGTGTGGTGTGTCTGACTGTGGCCGATCAGACTAATACACGCTCAGGATGCTCTGCCACAGATTGGGCACAGATGATGCATATGAACATTTGGAGTAGAGATGTCTCTAAATTTGTGCATGTCACATTTCTTGTGAGCTGCTGTGATTCTGCTTTGCTCGTAGAGCACAGCTCCCTCTTTCATGCAGGCACGTCATGCTGGGCAGTCCTGTGCCACTGTCTTACATGTCTCATAATCATTTCCGAAGTTCTTCATGTGCTTACTATGTGCCAAATACCACCTTACGTGTTAGAGTAATTATACAGACAAAAATTAAAACAGTCCCTGCCTTCAAGAAGTTTACATATTAGTGGATGGAAGTACCATATGCTCATTTAAGTAAACAATAGAGTTCAAATAATTTCTGAAGAAAGGACGAAGATCTGATGTGAAGAGTGCGGTGTTAATAACACAAGTGGAGTTCCAAAGGGCATAAGAGAAGAGTAGGGGAGAATGGGATAGGGACACCCGAAAAACATGACTGAAATGAATAGATTGAGGGGGCACACAAGGGGTGCTACATATATGAAGTATGGGGTGGAGTGCTTACAGCTGACGAGATCCGAAAAGGCTTCTTATTCAAAGATGAACCTTGAAAAGAGCTAGGGTTTCTAAGTAGAGGAGAGAACATTCCAGAGATGGGAAATAGGAGAACCTTATGAAAAGCCTATTAGGAGGGGGAGGAGGGGAGTGACGTTGCCCACTGGGCTCTGCTGCTGACTGTCCAAACTTCTTTCTCCTCAAGGATCAAGGATCTCACCCTAGAACCTTCCACCCTTCAGCCCTCTCTGATCTGGCAGTTCTTCCAAAATGTGGACTCCTTCATTGCTTCTTTCTCCACCCTGCCGTGGAGCAGATTCCTTCCCCATTCTATTTCCACTTCTGTTCCCTTTTATGTTGTCTTTTCCTATTAGGGTGTAAGCTCCTTACTTCTTTCTGTACTCCCAGTGTTCAGCACAGTGCCTGTCATACTGCATAATAAGAGCTTATTACTTGTTGACTTGACTTGAACACGTAGGCACAATTGATTGGTGAACAGAAATTAGGCCTGTTTGGGGGAGAAAGAGAAGGGAGAAAATGATAAAGCCTTCCTTGGGGGTGAGAGGATGGGCTAGAAAGGAGATGACATAGTGCTTTCCCTGCAGAACAGATGCCTTAATACCCAGGGGGGTGCGCTCATTGCCTCCCCTCAATCCCCTGGAATCTGTTTCCCAGCTAAGTATTTGGTCTTTAGGAAAAGATCTGCCTGGAAGAGAGAACCACAAGAATGTAATTAGGTTTGCTGCCTAATGAGCCAATCAGACTCATGAGTCTGCATAGCATTATTTCTGTAAAATAGCGCTTCTTTGAAACAGCTCATATCTGGAAACTGAACCCCATCTGCCTGTCAGACTGGGAGCAGTCGGGTGAGAATGCATTTGGCAACTCAAGTGAAGAACCCAGGAGGAACAGTCTATAATCTATATTGGATTTGGTATGTCAGCTTGGTCATTGCCAGGCCTGACATTCATTCTTGTCTTCCAAGAGGATGATCCTTCTCCCTGGAGCTCAGTGGCATGAAAAGCTCTGCAGACACATGGATTTCATTAACCAGTTTGGACTCATTATCTCCGTTGGTGATGCTTGTTAAAGTCTTCATTGCTCTTTAGTTAGAAGTGGTACTTGGTTCCATTTCTTGATGTAACACTGGAAAAGGGGATGGATACAAAACCACTGCATCATCATCATTCTCTGTGTCTCTGTTTGAGGCAGCGTGGTACTGTGGACAGAGGCCCCATCTCAGAGCCCGAAGGAACTGGGGTCAAATCCTACCTTTGAGATACACACACACACAGACACACACACACATGCCAGTTTTGTAACTCAGGGCTACTCAGTTAACCTCTCCCTTCTCTAGGCAATTCCCTTGGGCTATAAATTGTAGAGAAGATACTGGGCTGTGTTGGGAAAGGGAATCTCTTTACCCAGGAGTTTCCCACACCAATAAAGTAACAGATCTAATCAATAATAAAAATAAACGTAACAATTTATATACATTCTGACCTTGGGCAAATCACAATCTCTGTGGGACTCAGTTTCCTAACCCGGTGAATGAGAAAGTTGGACAAGATGGCCTGTGGTCTCTTCCAACTCTAGAGCCATGATCCTGTAATCTCATTTTACCCTCACAGTAAGCCTGTAAAGTCAATACTGTGGTTATTATTATCTCCCATTTTCCAGATAAGGAAACGGGCAAGGAGAGGTTGTGACTTGTCCTGGATGTCACTGTTACAAAGTGCCTGAGGTGGGATTCTAGCTCAGACTGTTTTCCTCTGTTCTTGAGATAGTCTCTGTCCCTAGAACCCAGTTCCTAGAGAGCTGTCTCCTTTCTCACCTCACCTCTCTCATCTCCTTTCCCATCTTGAGTGAAAATGTGTCTCTGGATTCTTTCCTGTTATTTACATCTGTGAAGCATATGGGGCTGATGTTTCCATTGGAACCACTGAAGGAGGCAATGGTTGTAAGAATTTTCTTACATTTTCTGTGATTGCAATTTATAGTCTTCGAGACTAAGCATTCGCGTATTTAAGTGTTTTCAGTATGGCTCCAGTGACCTCAGAAAATCAAAAGCTTCTCTGCCATCAAAGCAGCCTTCTTCTGGTGTCTGTGATCCTCTGTGGTAGAAGCAACAGATACCTCGCATAGGGTAGGCTAGTTTTACAACATCTACTAAGTAAAATCTCTATCACCCATGCTTAAATAGTTTTTCTCTTAAAAGGCAATGGAAACATCCTCAAGATTTTAATTTGTATAGGTGACTAAGGACTGAACTGCTGAAACAGCCCCCTAGCTGCCTAAGACATAAAAAGTCCAGGACATGAGGAGTCATTAGGCATAGCTAGGTGGCACCATGGTGCACAAAGGTTGAGCCTGGGGTCAGGAAGATTCATAAATTCTTGGAAGACAAGAATGAATGTCAGGCCTGGCAATGACCAAGCTGACATACCATTCAAATCCAGCCATAGATAGTTACTAACTGTGTGACTCCGGGTAGGTGATTGAACCCTATTTGCCTCCATTTCCTCATCTATAAAATAAGTTGTAGAAGAAGATGACAAAGCTACTCCAGTGTCTCTGCCAAGAAAACCCCCAATGGGCTCACAAGGAGTGAGACACGACTGAAACAACTCAACAATATATTCAAAGCGTAGAAATACAAAAACTTAACAAGATTCAGCTCAAGTCTTCTTGCTCTAAGTCTCAAGAACTCCCATCTCTGCAGCACATAAAAGTCTACAAAGAGTTTCCCTCACAACTCTGAGAGGAAGGTAGCATGAGTGATTATTCCTACTGTAGAAATGGGGAAACTGAGGATTAGATCGACTTAATGACTTGTCCAAGGGGACAGCAGAAAAGAAGAAGAAATTATTGAGTGACTACTGTGTTCTCTGCGCTTTAACAAATATCACTTCATTTGCTCAAGAATCACACAGCTACTGAATGTCAAAAAATGTTAAAAAAAAAAAAATTCCCAGCATTTATATTTTTCTCCCTTCCACTTTCCTCCTCACCCTGGGAAAAGAAAAAAGCATTTGATGTTCTTCATTTTAGTCTATTACCTCTCTAATTATCCTTAATTATCAGCCTTCAGGAATCATGATTGACTGGAGTTCTTAAGTCTTTCTGCAGTGTTGATATTATAGTAGAAAGTGTTCTGCTGGTTGTTTCTACTGATTCACTCGGTGTCCACCAAACCCCCTCATTTTTCAGATAAAGAAGCTTAGGAACCTCCTGTTGCTTCCTGAAATGAATGAAAAACATTCAGGAAATTGGAAGGTAGGACCTCCTCACTAAGAATACCAATTTTCTGAAAGAATATGAGGAAAAGAAAGATTTAGTAGTTGAGTTAGGGTCAACTGAGGATGAACTTTTTTTTTTTTTGAAACTCTGGGGTTTCACTTCACATCCAGAAAACTGCCAAAGATGACAAAAGATAAGAATATTCAATGTTGAAGGAGATATGGAAAGAGAGACATACTAATGCATTGTTGGTGGAGTTGTGAATTAGTGCAATGACTTTGGAATGCAATTTGGAATTATGTAAATAAGGTGGCTAAAATGTTATATCATTTGACCCAGAGATTCCACTGCTGGGCATCTATACCAAGGAGGTCATTGACAAAAAGAAAGACTCCACATACAACAAAATATAGCAACACTTTTTGTAATCACAAAGAACTAGAAACAAATAGATGCCTACCAGTTGGGGAAGGGGTAAACAAATTATGGTACATGAATGTAATTACTATTTTGTGAAAAATAATGAATATGATGAATATAGAAAAGCGGTAGACTTACATAAACTGATGCAAAGTGAAGTAAATAGAACCAGGAAAACAATATACATAATAATAATTGTTCAGTCAATTCTGACTCCTTGTGACCCCATATGGGGTTTTCTTGGCAAATATCCTGGAGTAGTTTGCATTTCCTTCTCCAGTGGATTAAGACAAAGGTTAAGTAACTTGCCCAAGGTCTCACGGCTAGGGAGTACCCAAGGTCATTTGAACTGATTCCCCAACTCCAGGCCGGGCACTGTATCCACTGAGCTACTTACAAAACTCACACAATAACCACAATAGTATAAATGGAAAAACAAAACAAAATGATAAAAAAAAAGCATGTTTTGAAAGTATTAAAAAAAAAATGACTAGACTCAATGAGAGGGCATTTTCCCTCATTCCTTTACAGTTGTGGAATATTGCATCTAATGTAAGATTTTTTTCTGAGTTTTCTTCTTTCACTTTTTCTTTTTAAAAAAAGGTCTTTGTTATAAGGGATGGCTCTCAGAGTGAAAAAAGATGGAGGGACACATGAGGAAACTCTAGGCAATTCAAAGACAAACTATATCAATAAAAATCTACTAGCAAAAAAAGAAATACAATCGGTCTCTGGAAAAGTTACTGGGGTAGGCTTCTGGACAGTCAGGCTATATCCCTAAGAAGAATGGAAGTCCCCCTGGTCTCTCCTTCTAGTTTGGGTCCTCACATCTGTGGGGAAACACAGATAGCATCTGGTGCTGAGTAAGGCTCTTGATCACTTAGCCTAACAAGATGGGGAGCAGCAGGAGAGGGTGGGGAATGAATTACAGAGCCATTGGTGACTCTAAATCCTGGACCATGAAGCCAACATTTACAGAGATCATCCCCCTCCCAAATCTTCTGCTCCCCCTGAGAAACATTTAGTACTCTACACCCAAGAAGCCTGTGTCCCTCCAGCAAAACTGCTGAGGCTGATAGGGGAAGGGGAGTAAGGTTGGTCAGTGTGGTTGAGCCCAGTGCAGCTTTTGCTGGGTCAGTGGAATTTTTGAGGCCTAATTTATTTTTTCCAATCTATCCTCAGGCCTGGATAAAATAGTCTCTTTTAGACATTTCCTACAGTGTTTCTCTTCCACCCCAGTTATATGTATACCCCTCCCCCAATGTTCTAGGAACCCTCCAACACAGTGTTTCCTTCATCACTGGCCAGTGTTATCCCTCAGGTCTGTGGGCAGCAGCCTTAAGGCCTGGAAGGAAACTTTGGCCATGACCAGACACCCTTGCCAGAGTCAGCCACGCTGTTCATCAGACCACCCTCCAAAAGCTTTCTGAACCCTCCCAGGTGGTTAATCATCTCCCTCTCAGCAAAAGAGCTATTTAATTATTTACCAACTTAGATAAAGAGAAAACTCATATCTCCAGGATTCCCCTGACTGGCAGGGAGATTGAGATAGTCAAGGTTGGAAGTTGAAAAGGGTTTTGAAAAATGTTTTTATATAAAGTCCATAGCCTGCCTTGTGCCAGTAAAATCTGATATGAGGAATTAAATCCAGATATTTAGTCACCACAACCTAAACTGCCTTGATAACACTCCAGGGCTAGTTCTCCAGCCAGTTAGGATTTTGTTTGCTATCAAAGATAAGATATCAAAAAAAATGGTCTGAGGGGTATGGAGAGAGTATTATCTATTTTTACTCCTTGCTGAATTCTTCTCTTGGACCCTGAAATCAATATTTTTCCCAGGGAGCTATAGTGTCACTCATTTATTATTAAGACTTTTAGGGGTACATATTTTAAATATGCTTATATATGTGCATTTTCCCTTAATAGAACATAAGTTCCCTGAGGGCAAGGAATGTTCCCATTTTTTGTCTTTGTATCCCAAATGCCAAGCATAGTATCTAATGCATAATTGGTACTTCATAAAAGCTTTCTGACTGATTGGAAGGGCTTTCAGAAACCATCCATGCTAAGCTGAGGGTGATGAAGGCTAAAGGACTTGCCCTTCCCCTCCCGACAACCCCCCCCCCCCTCACCGACCCAGGCCACCCACCCATAGAGAAAATCAGAACTGGAATTTAAACCATATCCTCTGAGTCAAGAGCCAGTGAATTTTCCCATGTGGGTAGCCTCAGAGTAAATGCAGAGGGATAAGAAAATATTCTTCCATGATAGTCTAAAACGAGGCATGAAACAGAATAAAGATAAATGTAAACTATTGCATTTTGGTTCAAAAAATCAACTAACCAAGCAGAACAGCAGTCCTCAGGAGAAAGTCTTAGAGACTTTCAATGACTGAAAAATTGATATGAATCAACATTCGTGATGTGGCTGCTGAAAAGGCTGGTTCCATCATCACTGATAAGTATGGCATCCAACACAAGTACTGTGATAATGATGATGTGAAAGAAAGCAATATGAAATCAGAGCAGAAAGACAGGTGAGAGCCAGATTAGGAAGGCCCAGACAGAAGGCTATTTTTTTTTAATTTTATGAGGAGGGGGTAAAATGGTCAGTTATGGTTTTGGTTGGTTTCCTGGAAAACCACTGGCAGTAGACTGAAGAACAGAGAAGCTAGAGTTGGGGAGACCATTCAGAAACCTTTGCAGTGGCCTAAGAAAGAGGTAATGAGGACATGAGCTAGGGGAAAGCTTGTGTGAGTGGAGAAAGGAGAGGGTTGCAAAATATTCTGTGGAGGTAGGATCCAGAAGACCAAGGACTGGAGAAAAGGAAAGGCAGTATCGAGGAGGTGGCCTGAAAGATATTTGGAGGTTCCCTCTTGTCCAGTCCCAGAACTTGATTCTGACTCTAAGATGATTGATTCATTCAGCCTACTCTGTCATTCTAGTACTAACTGAATAATGATAATAATAAATTGAAAGTAGCTGCTTTTATTGCTAGTAAATTCAATTCCATCAGGCTATTGTTAAAGAGGATGAAAAGAATTCTAGCTATAATCTCTCAGAGTTCAGGTTCTTATGGGAACGCTGAGTAACACATCAGATATAGTTTATTTAAGCTCATCATGTTTGCTGTCATTGACCTTTAAGATCATTGTTCTGAGACTAGTATTCCATGATTCAGAATCATGTATCATTACCAACAGAATATCTTTGTCTAGGAGATGGGCTTTTATGGAAGTGAATAGTTTCGTATCATTGAAGCACCAAGCATCTCTCCAGTATGCTAGGTATCCAACCCAATGTCCTCTCTTGGGTGTTGAAGGAGAAGTGGTATGAACCATTAAACTAAAAGTTGTGAGATTATAATGGTCAAATGGCTTGACCTCAAAAAAGAGACATGAGAAGACACCTCTCTGTTCCTTTACAGAGATGCATATAACCAGATTTTTTTTTTGTTGACTTTGTTACATTTTTTCCATCTTTTTTAAAGGGATGGCTCTTTAAGGGGAAGGCTGAGGCATACATGGGTAATATAGGCAATGTAAAAACAAATGATAACAGTAAAAACAAAAGAGGGGATATGAACCTTGGGACAAGTAATTGCTCCATCATAGAACCATAATAGAGGGAAGAAAAGTTAAGCACAGTCTAATGTGCACCCTGGATTTTAGGAGTATTCATTGTAAAGCATTCAGAGAAAAGATAGGCAGGATCCAAAGACTTGATATTTTGTAAGGGGAGTCAGCCTATGAAGGTTTGTGAATGAAATTCTTTTGACACAAGTAGCAGTGTTTCTGATGGGGATGGAAAGGAATGAGCTGTTTGAGGAGCCTATTGTGGAAACGCAGGTATTTCAGGGAATCACCAAGTTTGGTTGTTTTTTTAAAAGACATATAGGGAGGAGCCAAGATGGTGCAGTAGAAAGACACACATATGCTAGCTCCTAACCCACAGCCCATAAAATAACTGTAAAGAAGAACTCCCAACAAATTCTGGAGCAGCTGAAGCCACAGAACAATGGAGTGGAGGAGATTTCTGTTCCAGAGAGACCTGAAGAAGCGACACCAAAAATCTGTCGTGCACCGTTCCCAGAGCAGAGCCCAGCCCTGCCTTGGTCGCAGCACCAAGGGGAGCAGATCCAAGCAGGCTTCAGGGACAGAATCTCCAGTGGCCGTGCAGGTCCCTCCACCCACAGGCACCAAAGGTCAGTGAGAGATCCTTTTGGGCTGGCCGAGAGGGGAGCAGGGTGTCCCTATAACTCAGGCCCCCTCAGGAGGCAGCAGCTGAGGTGGCAGTGGACAGGGGCTCCCAAAGCAGGCAAAGCAGGATCTGTTGTCGAAGGTCTCTGAATAAACCCCCTGAGGGAACTAAGCCCCACGTGGTGGTCCTTCCCTGACCTGAGCAGCTGAACTTAATCTCACACTGAATAGCAGCCCTGCCCCCACCTAAACCCCCTGAGGGAACTGAGCCCTGGATGGTGGCCCTGCCCCAACTCGAGCACCAGAACTCAATCTCACACTGAATAGCAGCCCACCCCATGCCGAAAGCCCTGAGGCTGGGAAGCAGCATTTGAATCTCAGCCTCCAACAGTTAGCTGGGTGGATCTGGAGGCAAGGTAGGTATGGAGAGGAATCTCAGAAGTCAAGTAACTGGCTGGGAAAATGCCCAGAAAAGGGGGAAAAAACAATAAGACCATAGAAGGTTACTTTCTTGGGGAACAGGGGTCTCCCCCCATCCCTTCGGATGAGGAAGAACAAGGCATACTGCCAGAGGAAGTCAAGGGCCCTCCCTCTAAAGGGGACTTAAACCTGGTTCAGGCAATAGAAGACCTTAAAAATTAAGTTACCAGCTTACTAAAGGAGAACCAAAAAAACGCTGAGGAAAATAGCAGCTTTAAAAAAAGAGGCTAACTCAATTGGAAAAAGAGGTCCAAAAAGCCAACAAGGAGAAGGGAGATTTTAAAAAGAAGAATTAGCCAAATGGAGGAGAAGGTTCAAAAGCTCACTGAACAAATAATTCGTTGAAGGAGAAAATTGAGTCCAGGGAAAAGAATGACTATAAGTTTGGTTGTTTTTTAAAAGACATATAAAGAACATGGGAGCAAGAATGGGAAAGTAAGCATAAATACTAATGACAGGATGAACACTGCAGGAGCTCTAAATCCAGAATGAGCGGAGGCTGAGTGCTGGACACTGACAGTGAAAGGAGTGTTTTAGGCTATTTGGGGGAGCAAGAGTCAATGATGATAGAGAAGCCCTTCTTGGAGTAGATGGGCTGATGATGTGGTATTATTATAAGAAGGCTGAACTATTCCAAAGGAAAGATGAGGAAGTTAGGTGATGCAGTGGATAGAACACTAGGCTTAGAGGAGGAAATGGAGATGTAGCTGTCTAAAACAGAAGTTAAGTGACTTGCCCAGGGTCATACAGCTACTAAATGACTGATTTAAACTCAGATCCAGTTGTCTATCCACTGTGTTGTGTCTATCACCTGTCTGTGAAGGGCAAGAAGATCCAAGTTCAAATCTTGCCTCAGATGTTAGCTGCATGATCCTGGGCAAGTCATTGACCTTTGTCTGCCTCAGTTTCTTCATCTGTAAAATAGAAATATTGGAGAGAAAACTTTAGTCAGATGAACCAGCAACTCCCCCAAGAGTCCTAATACAGTAGTGACTTTCCAGCTTAAATCTCTGGTTACATACTCAGCTAAGTCCCTTGGATCTTGAAATGCAAAAGAAACCCTAGTATCAATTCAGCCTGATCTTTTGTTTATGAGTGTCTGGCTCCAAATTTGGACTCTGCCCCTCTGCAAGGAGGGGACTGTCCTTCCTTCTGTCTGTTTGTTTACTATATGATGGTACCTGAGGGTGGGATTACGCAGGAGAAGGAAGAATAAATCATATGGTTTGCTTTTCTTTGGCTGCTCACTATTTTTCAAGGTAATGCTCTTTTCCACTCTACTACTTCTGTGAGTAAGTCAACCAACCTCTATCAAATGCCTACTGTATATCAAACACTGCTTTTCCCAAGTCAACGTTATGCTTGGCTGCCAAGTTTTCGGGATTAGTTTGCAAAAAGACATCAGCTGGTTGAGGCTAAGTGTGGGGGCTTGCTCAGTCTCCCTGTCATGGTAACTATCTTATATCAGTTTTGTTTCTTGAAGGAAAGGTCAAGAACTTTACTTTTACCCCCTTCTCATTTTTTAGCGTTAATTTCTTCAAGCAGAATGGTCAGAAGCTGTAAGAGTCCAAGTTTCTTCTCGTCTTTATCTTGTCATTTAATTTGGAATTTATATGTTTCTAAAATGACTGCTACAGGTTACAAAGCACTTTCTGGCTTGGGGCAGCTAGGTGGTGCAGTAGATAGAGCACTAGTGCAGGAGTCAGGAGGACCTGAGTTCAAATCTCACCTCAGACACTTGACATTCACTAGCCATGTGACCTTGGGCAAGTCACTTAACCCCAATTGCCTCATCCTGGGCCATCTCCAGTCATTCTGTTGAATATCTGGTCACTGGAGTCAGATGGCTCTGGAGAAGTGAGGCTGGTGACCTGCACAGCCCACCCTCACTCAAAACAAAGTCAACATGTCATCATTTCTCTGATGGCATGGTCTTCTTCGGCAACGAAGCACGAACACACTTTCTGGCTATCAAGGTAGAATCAGTTTCCTTTTTTAAAAAAAAAAGCATTTAGAACCTTTCAACTTCCTTCTAGAAGAAAGTGTGCATGATATATGGGTATGAATTATATGATCCATAATTCTTTTGTTTCTTTCATTGCTTGTCCCCCAATTTCATTTTCCAACCTAATTTTCTTCATTCTCTTATGTGCCTGGTTTTATATGGATTCACCATGGGCTTTAGAGTTGGAAGAGACCTGAGAGATCCCAAAACCAGAATCGCAGGATTTGGAAGCTGGAAAGAACCTTAGGCATCTTCTAGACCCATAGCTGAATGAAAAGGATACTCACTACAACCTATAGGACATGAGGTTTATTTTTATTTGAAGACCTCCAGTGATGGGAAAAGGTCCCCATTCCATTCTGGGACAGCTCAAATTGTTAGGAAGTTTTTTTGATTTTTGAGGCAGTGGGGGTTAAGTGACTTTCCCAGTCATACAGCAAGCAAGTGTCTGAGGCTGCATTTGAACTCAGGTCCTCCAGACTCCAGGACTAGAAACTGTTTTTCTGACCGGAAGCGTAAATTTGAGTCTGCAACTCCTAGGTGTTGTTGCTAGTTCTGCCCTCTGGAGCTAACTGCAATCTGATCTCGCCTCCACCGGAAAGCCCTAGAAATACTTGAAAAAAGCTCTTATTCCTTCCTGATTCCCTCCCCAGCTTCTCCCCACCCCCACTTTTTACGTCCAGGGTAAACACCCCACAATTCTTTCACTAGATTTCTAATGTTTTCATCTTCCCCTCTCAACTAGGTTAATGATATGAGGGTAGAAACTGGGTTTTATATATTTTTAAAAAATTTTTAAATTCATTTTGAGGTTAAATGCATTGACAAAACACCCCCAAACATTTCCATGTATCTTATACTTTTCCTTGGCAGTGAAGAAAGATACTATGGGAATCAGGTGTGGGAAGGGAGCCAGTGGGATGGATTGTGCTGGGGGAGCATACTAACCAACCTGAAGCTACATCACGGTGCAGCAAGTTTAAACCAAGGAGCAGTGTTAGCACCAGTAATACGTAAGACTAACTCATCACCATTTTAAAGACATAGGGATAACAAGAATGAACGTTAACTAAATATATGTATAGATATACTGTTGTTGTATTTTTGTCCCTGCCCTCCTAGCTCAGAGTGAAAGTAAATTGTAACATTTCTCTTTTGACCAGCAACCCTGAGAGTCTTCCCCTCCCAGTTTTTTTTATTATTATCATTAAAGGATTCATTTCTTGACTTGCCTAAAGAGGCCTATTCACTGAATGGGCATGACCTCACTCCAAGTGAGAACCTGAAGACCTTAGCTTAAAAGGGCCAGGGTCTCCCATTGCATCCTGGGCCATCTCCAGTCATCCCTATGAATATCTGGCCATTGGACCCACATGGCTCTGGAGGAGAAAGTGAGGCTGGTGAATTGCACAGCCCTCCCTCACTCAAATCAAAGTCAACTACAAGTCATGTCATCATCTCCCTGATGAACTGGTTTTCTCTGAGAATGAAAGACTTACACAACCTGTGAGTACTCCTTTCCCCTTCCCACCCCTGAGAGTGCTCTCTCCAAAGGAAGGTACATTTTGATGGGTGAAAGCTACCTGTTAACTTAGGGTTTATTGACTAGATTTCTTTCTCAAAGACCAAGCCTTGAACCCATTTCACTCTGGAGCTCATAGATTGAGAGATATGAATCTCTGAGTTCTGGATCACAAATCCATAAGACATGTGTTGCAACTGGATTTATTCTAAGAGAAATGAACAGGTACCAGTGTCGTTGCACGAGGACCTGGCAGCTGCACTGCTGTTAGGTTCCCTGGTGTTACCCTCTTGTGTGTCAATTGATCTTGTATCCAGGAGAGCATTTGCTATGTGTGTTTCATTAAAGGTATCAAGTGTGTCTGTGAAAACATTTCTGAACTACTGTAAATAATGTAAGCCTAGTTAGCAGCATTAGAGAGTGAGTCTGTGATGAGGCTGTACCTCAGGTTCTTTGTAACAGTTATTCTCTACCTTCAAGATGTATTTCTAAGAAGTTACAAACATCAATGTGCACTTACTATTTTATGCTTCTGCCTTCTCTACAAATGCCTGCATGGAACTGCGGACATAGAACCACAGTTGGAAGGGAAATCTAATATATTGTAGTGGAATGACTACTGACTCTGGTGTCCAAGAGAGTGGGTTCAGATTCTGCCTTTTGCATTGTCTGTGCACTCTTGGTAAAAATCACTTGACATTTACGTTCCATATCTGTAAAATGAAGGAGACAAAGGTCCCTCCCAGCTCTTAACTCTACATTGCTATGAATCTGTGATTTCAGTGGACAAATAATCCAACTCAGCCTACAAAGGAGTCTCCCTCTGCAAGATCTATGACAAGAGCCCATTGGGAATGTCTGTATGGTCCCAGGCCCATCTTGTACAGCCTGGTATTAGGAGGATTTCTCTCACCTCTTTCCCATAACTCCCCCACCAACTGGCCTGCTATCTCTTTCCAGGTCCATGACTATCTGGAGTGCACTCCCTTCCCACCTCTGAATCTTGGAATGCTTTGATTCCTCCCAGACACTGCTCAGATGCCACTTCCCACATGAGGCTTTTCCTGATGCCTCCTCATTGTTACTATTACCTCCCTATGGAAACACTTCATATTACTGGGTGGTTTCTTATGTCCCTTCCTCCTCTAAATTTATTATCTTAGGAGCCTAATGAGAGAAATGATTATTAATAACCAATGATTTGAGGAGATCCAGAGCTCTTCCCTTTTTTCCAAAGTCTTGATTTAAAAACTTCAGTCTCTGGAAGGACACTGCTGATAATGAGATTGGACTCCCAAAGCAGAGAAGTTATTGTGTTCTGCTCGGGCTTGGGTGGGGCATAAATTCTTTGAATAGATTGCCCAAGACTGGGGATGGTCTGGGTGTAGAGATAAGTCTCTCTGTCAAAAGGTGACATGATGTCACTCTCTGCCCCTTACTGTAATATTCTTTCTCTCATTGTTAACTAATCAGGGTCGATTTCCCATCCAGGGGAACAACTACTCTTCAAAGGGTGTATAAACTGTAAGCCACTGCCATGATGGCCTTTGGCCAAAGAGAGATGGCCATATGACCATCTTTTTATTAATAAGTGTGCTAGCCTTATTAATAAAATGATTAAATTATCCAGAAACTATGTCTCTCAGAATTTTTTAATCATCACACTTTTAACTTATCCTTGTTTACATTCTGTAATAGGATGTAAGCCCCCTGAGGGTAGAGAATGTTTCATTTTTGTCTCTGTATACCCAGCATCTGTCATAGTACCTGGTATGTATTTTGCATCTAGACCTAGAATTTTTTTTTTTTTTTTTTTTAGTGCAAGGAGCTTCTACAGCTACTCTCAGAAATAATAACAAAAATAATAGGTAACTTTTATATAGCCCCTACTATTTCAGCTTCCTAGTATTCTGCCCATTTTGTAGATAATAATAGCTAACATTTACATAGTGCTTACTGTGTACCAGGCATTGTGCTAAGGGCTTTACAATTATTATGTCATTTGATGTTCATAACAACTTTACAAGGGTAAGTGCTATTTTACTATCCCCATTTTATAGACAAGGAAACTGAGGCAAACAGCAGTTAAGTGACTTGCCCAGGATCACACAGCCAGTGTCTGAGGGCAGATTTGAGTTCAAGTCTTCTGGACTCCAGGCCCCAACCTCCCCATTTTCATACTCTGTACCACTTTAGTTGCCCTCTGATCTTAGAGAGTTGTCTGAAGCACAGAGGTTAATAGGTTTGCATGTATTTGTCAGAAGTAGGACTTGAACCCAGATCTTTCTGCCTCTGGGGAAAGGGGGTGGATCTCTTTTATCTAATATATACTGCTTCTCTTCTGTTTGTTAAATGGAATTGACAAAGTCTAAATTGGATCTGTAATGTCCAACGTGGCTGAGTGGAAGCCCAAGGAGCAGTGCATACCCTTGAGTGTCATGTTATATTTTGGCTCTTTCTTGGATCATTGTTACAAAAAAAAATTCCATTCCAGAACCAGCCTTCTCATAGTGAGCCTCTCCAAACTGGGCCCCTCCCCCCCACCCCAGACAGCCTGTTAACGACCACCTTCTCAAATTCTTCCCACTTTGGCGAGATCACTCTCTACTGGTATTAGCCTTCATGTTGTTTTTGTTGTTGGGTCATTCCAGTTGTGTCTAACTCTTCATGACCCCATTTGGGGTTTTCTTGGCAAAGACACTGGAATGGTTTTGCCATTTCCTTCTCCAGCTCTTTTTACTGGTGAGGAATTGAGGCAAACAATTAAGTGACTTGCCCAAGGTCACACAGCTAGTAAACGTTTGAGGCCAGATTTGGACTCAGAAGATGATAAATCTTCCTGACTTCAGGCCTGGCGCTGTATCCACTGACCACTTAACTGCCTAAGCGCTAGGTTACCCATACCACAAAGAATTAGAATAAGAGTTAAGCAGAGGAGTATGCGGTGTGTATACACAATCTATAGGTAGATAACATCGAGTGTATACATTGTTGAGCAAATGAAAATGAAATACCTTGTTGTCTCTTCAGTTCAATAAAACTTTATTAAACACCTACTATGTGCCAGGCACTACACTATGAATAAATAATAAAGACCATATGTAGACACACTAAGAAGTATAGATATGGACCCCAGAGTTCATCTGGTCTGAACCCCTCATTTCATGAATGCCTTTAAGATTCCATTTTGTGGACTCTTAAGGACCAAAGTGAAATGATTTGCCCAAGGTCATACAGCTGGCAGAGGAATGATTTAAATCTAGATGTTTGATATTACATCTCACACTTGTTCATGCTACTTGAGCTAAGTGTCTTGTTATACGGAGAAAATAAGTACTCTCTTATTTAACATTTCCCCTCCAGAGGATTTTCTCCTATGCAGCCTTTCTAGATAAAAATGATCCATTAGGGTTCACAACTACTTTCCCCACAATGACCCTGTGAGGTTGGTAGCATAAATATTTTACATCAAAAGGAACTGAGAAGGTAAGTGACCCACCCAGAGCCCTGTAATTTTAAGTATTGTCAGAGTCAAAATTCAAACTTGGGTCTCCAGGGCGGTATGGTTCAATATGGCATCAGAGCTTATGCCTACATGGGAAAGACAATATGTATACAAGATACATACAGAGTAGAAGAAAAGTGATCTTAAATAGGAAGACCCAAATGGCTACTGGCACCTACTGACAGTGACTCTTGAGCATAATCTCAAAGGAAGACAGTTCCATCATGCCCCATCTATTTACCTGCAAAATTAAGATTTAAATTTCTAAAAGAAAAAAAGTCTTCTTGGTAGGTGGTGAGCAGATATTAAGAACATATGTGTGTGTGTGTGTGTTTGTCCTTCATTGCTGAAGAAGACCACGCCATCAGAGAAATAATGACATGACTTAACACTTGATTTTGAGTGAGGGAGGGCTATGCAGGTCACCAGCCTCACTTCTCCTCCAGAGCCATCTGAATCTAGTGACCAGATTTTCACCAGGATGACTGGAGATGACCCAGGATGAGGCAATTGGGGTTAAATGACTTGCCTAAGATCACACAGCTAGTGAGTGTCAAGGGTCTGAGATGAGATTTGAACTCAGGTCCTCCTGACTTCTGCACTGGTGCTGTATCCACTGCACCACCTAGTTGCCCAGATATTAAGAACAACAAATGCTTAGGTGGGCAACAAATGGGCAATGAGCCAAGGTGTCAGGTGGGAGCATCTATTCATCCCCATAGCCTCTGACCTCCCACCACTGCTTGCTCAGTCATAGCAGCTGCTGTTTATGGGAAAGAAAGTTCTGATGACTGGGTCAGGAGCTCCCTTCAGTTCCCCCTTTCCCCCCAATCTTGAGATCTGCCACCAGCTGCTTTAAGGATATCCTGGAGGGAAGTCAAAATTTATTTTTATTAACTGTTCAAGGTCTAGTTGGGCACCAATCTTTTTCCATTTCAAGCAGCCCGTTTGTTGTGCCAGGAATAATCCCCCTGGTTCCTCCCTGGAGTCTGACTTTCCTACAGATATGCAGGGGGATTTCCGAAGGTAATTCCCATGGAAGTTAATGGGACCTCGATAGGAGAGTTCGCTTTTCGTGGGCCCAATAAAGAGTAGCTTGTCGTCCTGCCATCCATAGAGACCAATGTGGAAACAGTTTTTCCTATTATGGTGCAGATCATACTTTCTGGATTTTGAAGCCAAAAACCTTAAAGCCCTCCTCTAGCTTCAAGCATGTGGATACATCCAATGACAATTCTGAAAATCACACTAAGGGGCATTTTTTTTTTTCAGTAAAGCCAAGGCCTGCTGAAAGGCTAGATGCAAGATGTCCAGGAGAGGACTTCACTTAGACCTACATTTCTTAAGTGTGCAAGGCACCATGGATAAGCACTGGGGATCAGAAATGGAGAGGAAGCCCCCTCCTACAAGAGGCCCTTTCTGACTATTGGCTATTAGTCATCTTTTTTCCTCATGAAATGAATCTAGAATTCCTTTTCAGTTAATAGTTCACTCTTAAAATTACTTTAAAATTACCTGTGATTTCTTTAGTGTAGGAAACTCCAGGTGTGAAAACAACTTTCACCAGCGTAGATTGTCAACATATTAGTTTAGAGAATTGCCTGAGGAACTTAAAGATCAAATTGATTGCCTGAGCTCAGAACTGTCACTATATAAGAGGGGAAGGACTTGGAACCCAGTTTCCTGCTTCATCCCCCTCCATAGAATTTGATGCTGTCTCTCCTTAGAATAAAGAGATCCTAGATCTGCAGATCAGAGGGCACCTCAGAGGCCAACTACTCCAACACTGCCTTCGCCAATCATTTTATAGACCCAGAGTGGTTAAAAGACTTGCCCATGGTCATACCATGACACACAGAGGCAGAATTTGAGCCCAGGTTTTCTTATTCCAGAACAAGTAGCCTTTCCACTGTACCATGCTTCCTTCCTGTTCTTTGGATTTACTTATCTAAACATGCTATGTTCTACCCCTTTCCCCCTCTGGAATGTAAGCTTCCTGAGGACAGAAATTATTAAGGTTTTGGCTTTGTACCATCTATGCTTTTGTGTAAAATCCTTACACATTATGCTAGGAGCCTAATCAGTGTTTGAATTAGAGGGGAAAGGGGCTTGCTCTGAAGGACTTGGCCCTCCAGTGGGATGACTGAACAGTGCAAACACTGAGCAAGGGGTGGATGACACCCAGAAGCATTTTTCTTTTTGTGGGAGTTATCAGTGTGTCGAAACATTTTGCCATTAATCTTAATTGATGTACTCTCTCTATCTATAGCAGTGCCTAAGCATCCCTCCCATTTCAAGGAGATCTCACCAAAGGTAAGGGACCCCTTCCAACAGAGACCTGTTGATTTCAAAATTATCAAAGAGCTAAAGGGAGATTTCTGATTTTTTTTGTTCAGGTAACAACTATCTAAAATTACATGCTTAATGAGGGCCAGCAATCTGTTGTTTAATTCCTTCTAAACAAATTTTGAAGTAGCTCAGGTTTGGTTTTGATTTTTTTTTTCTTTCTGATTCAAGGGAAAAGAAGGAAAAAAGAAAATAAGTATTTATTAAGTGCCTACTATGTGCCTGACTTTGTGACCCTGAGCAAGTCACTTAACCCTACTTGCCTCAATTTCATAATCTGTGAAATGAGCTGGAGAAGGAAATGGCAAACCACTCCAGTATCTTTAACCAAGAAAATCCAAAAAAAGGGGAAGTCAGGAAGAGTCAGACACAACTAGAAAAACCACTGAACAACATGCCAGGCATTATTCTAGGTGCTTTATGCTTTTTATTATAATCTAATTTGCTCTTCACAAGAACCCTGGGAAGTAGCTAGTATTATTAACCCTATTTTACAATTGAGGAAACTGAGGTTGAATGACTTGCCCAGTGTCAGCTAGTAAGTGTCTGAGGCCACATTTGAGCTCAGGAAGATCCTGGCACGCTATCCACTGTGCTTCCTAGCTGCCAAATAGTAATAATTGGTAATGTATATGGGGTGGCTAGGTGGCACAGCAGATAGAGTGCCAGTCCTAGAATCAGAAAGACCTGAGTTCAAATATGGCCATAGACACTTATTAACCGTAACGCTGAACAAGTCACTTACCCCTGTTTGCCTCAGTTTCATCATCTGGAAAAGGAAATAACAAATCATTCCAGTTATCTTTGCCAAGAAAACACAAGAAGGGATCACAGAGAGTTGGACATGACTGAAAAATAACAAAACATTTATATAGCGCTTTAAAGTTTGCAAACTTTCAAAAAGTCTGATCCTCACAGCAACCCCATAAGGGAAGTGATATTATTACCTGCGGTTTTGCCGATGAGTTTAAGCGCCTTACCCAAGGGTTCCAGAGGCATTAAGAAGGTCCGACATTATCAGACATTAAGAGTCTGCGGAAGAGTCTGAGTCTGAACTCAGGTCTCCTGAAGTCCAGATCCATTAATCTTTCCACTACACACTCGATCCAAGTCAAGTGAAGATCTGAGGAGGGAGGATAAGAAGGGTGTTGCAATTGAAATTAGAGGACAGAGGTTTGAATCCTCTCTTTGTCTTTGGCTACCTACATATGGTACCTTGGGCAAAATAATTTAACTTCCTCTAGGGGTCAGACCTTCTTCAACAGTAAAATGGAGGGGCTGAATAATCTGGGACCTGCCTTCCAGTTTTCCGTTTGCAGCACCATCACAGGGTTTATGTCCAGAGGTGAGCTGATTTCTGTGGCAGCCATGGGAAATAGTCACCCAACTCCTAGTCCAGGAAATACTCTCAGAATTGCTGGCTCTTTTCAGAAAAAGGCTGGGTGAATTGAACATCTCTGATGAACTTTCATTCAATTATCTGGCTACCATTTGTAGAAAATGTGATACTGAGTTAGAAATGGAATTGGTAAATACAATCCATGTCATCCCAAGACAGCTCAGAATAGAAGTGGAGGGAAGGAGTGTTTATAGCAGCAAGTTGATTGAAAAGTAATTATTTCTTTTCCCTCTCCCCCACCTCAGTTCAAATTCTCCCTATGACAGTGAGTTTCTATTGCCTGGCTTACTAAATTGTTCCATAGTAAGAGAGGTGTCCAGGGATTACACTATTTTTAGAAAGAACCAGGATTTTTGAAGTGAGCATCTCTTCCTGAATTCTTTTTCTTCACACATCTGTTCTCCATCAAGCTCTCTGCTTTGCTTTGACTGAATCCTCAAGCCATTCCACAGATATGGCTTCATACATTTCTAAAATTCTGCTTAATGGCACGATATAGCTGGGGGGGGGGGGGGGGGGCAATGTGAGTGCTTATCCTGAGTCTGAAGAACATTGTTTTTTTTTTTTAAAAAAAAGGCTTATTTTTGAGAGTGAAAGTTGGAAAAGAATTTACTTCTTGAACAATTTTTTTAAATTTTAAAATTCAGTTTTCTTGAAAAGAAAATTATAATTTTTTTTTTAACCAAGTGATGGGTGCAATGGACTTAGCTAATTTAAAGTTAGAAAAGCCACGTTCTAATCTCTGCTCTAGTACTTGCTACCTATGTGACTTTGGACAAATCCCTTATCTTCCCTATGCCTCAATTTCCTCATCTGTAAAGTTAAGGGATTAGAATTGATGACCATTAAGGTCCCTTCCAACCTTTACATTTATGATTCTACAATGGATAACCTTAGTTAAATTATATCGAAGCCCAGATGGCCAACTGCCAAGATCATCTTATTAATTCATTAGTAATTATTTTCTACTCATAAGGGATGGATGAATGGATAAATGGATGGGTAAATGGATGGATGGTTAGATAGATGGATAAGTGGATGGGTGGATAGATGGATGGATGGATAGATAAGTGGATGGTTGAATGGATAGATTGATGGACAGAGAGAGTAATGGACAGGTGAATGGATGGATAGAAGGATGGACAGAGCAACGAATCAATGGATGGATAAATGGATAGATAGATGAATCCACAGATGGATGGATAGATGGATGGTTGAATGGATGGAGAGGATGGATGAACAGGTCAAGGTCCTCAGTACAGCTAGTTTTATTCTTTTCCCATGGCCACAAACTAGACACTTAATTCTGGCCAGGTGACTTGATATGAGTATAAATTCATTGCTGTTTTCAGAGAAACCCCTCAAAGAAAAGTTTTGTACGTGCCTGAGAACAGGCATACGGTCCCACGTGGGGGACCTCAGTTCCTTATTTGTCAAATGACGATTTGATCAATCAATGAATCAACTGACACACATCTATTAAGAGCCTCCTTTGTCCATGCTTTGGACCCTGGGGACACAAAAAGAAAACTAAAACCATCTGCCCTCAGGGAATTTACATTGATATGATCTTTAATGTCTTTCCCTCTTCTAAATCTATTCTCCTGTGGCCCTCTGTCATTTTCTTGGGATTCACCTAAATATCTAAGACCACAGTTATAGAACAGAAATAGATCTTAAAGGTGCTCTATTCAAATCTCACCCATCCCCTCATTTTATGAGTGAGGAAACCAAGACCCAGGGAAGTCATTTTCCCAAGATCCAACAGGCAATAAATACTAGAAATGGGATTTCAGTCCAGGTTGTCTGACTCCATAATCGGAGCTCAAGTCTCAGTCAGACTCACAGATTGTAGCTTTCAAACTTTAACCATGAAAAAGACTGAGACCCACAGGGGTTTGGCACAGCAAAATGAGAATTAAACAAGATCCTTACTATATGCACATAGATAGATAGCTTTACCATACGTGACAGATGTGAGATAAAGTTAGAAGATCTAAGTCCAAATTCAGCCTCAATAATTATTAACTGTTATCTTAACAAGTCCTTTCTGCATTGCCTCCATTTCCTCATCTATAAAATGAGGATAATGACAATAATTAGACCTACCTCCCAGCATTGTTGTGAGGACAAAATGAGATATTTATAAAGCACTTTGTGAACCTTAAATTGCTCTATAGATGTTAATTATTCAAAGTATCAATTTTTTTCTTTTGGGGAGATATATAGATTTCCATTCTAGATTCAAAACAGAAATTGGCAGCAGACGAAACCTACGTCTTAATTTGTTTCTTAACTATTTTTATATCTCCGGGTTTTCTCCCAACATTTATGAGAAATGGAAATAATTTGGTTTTATTGATCTCTGGTTATAAACTGTACACTCTTAACTTTGAATAAAATCAGCTGTTGTCCATCAACCTATTAGAATTTACTAGGGTGATATTAAAGCCCCCCTTCTAGCCTTCTAATTATCCCCCTTTTGATGTGAAAGCACTGGTTATTCCTCTTGTCAATATTCATTTCACAATTGGACCTAGTTGGTCAAATACCATCTGCTCACATATTTACAGCCTGGAAAGCAGTGCTTGTTGACCTCTTCCCAAGACGCAGTTTGGGAGATCCTCCATAGTTGGACCTTAGTTTCAAGATCTGGGTCTGGGAATGTGCAAATCCCACCCCTGGATTTACACATGTATTCATCAAGACTGTATTGAGGAAACCTCACACCTTTATTATGTTACCCTTCCTGTAGCACAGACGAGTTTAACTGCATTCAAGACTGGTGGGGGTCAGGTGGTACTTGAATTCCCAAACATCTAAAGTCTGGACAACCTCAGGCAAAATCCCTATTGCTAAGATAACACAAGTTGTAATTTGGGGGGTAGGGGAGCAGACACTTGCTCACATTATTTAAAATTGTGTTTATACTTAAATTCCTTGGATTTTAATAATGCCACAAATTCAAAGTTTATATAGTATTGGCTACTTTTTTGGACAACACCATTGAAAGTTCAGTTTTGAGAAATCACCCCAATGGGCCCCACGAGCTCCCTCCTCTCCTCAGAAAACCCCAAACCTGCCTTCACTTACAGCCTGCAATTTGGAGTACTCTTAATGGAGAGCAGACCGAAATATTTCCCCGATGGATTTGAACTGAAGCCAAGGAGGGAGGAACGATGAAAGGAAGGCCTTTCTATGAAAGGTTTATTGTCTACTCTTTCTATAGATGCCGATTTCTCAACAACAGGCGACCAGCATTTTCCCAAACATTGATACAGCCTTCTCAACTCCTCCTGGCCCCATTAAACAGGTCTTTTTCTTCAAGAATGCCAGTCATCTAGCCTTTGACCCTGTGGATAGCCAAACTCCATTCATGTCCCCCCCAATATAAAGTGTAATTATAAAAAAGAGAAGGGGGAGGGGGAGGCAACCAGGTCTCTCCTCTCTATTGGAAAAGTACTTGAAATTCCTGGCATTCCTTTCCATTTAATAGCCTGTTTACTTAATCACTGGCTTATTAGGATTAACACAAGTCATTGCTTCAAGCTCATTTAGGGACAGCACACTTGCCTTGCCTTCTCCAGATGGCAGAATTCATTCCCCACCCCCACTCCTTCCCTTTCTTTGCCTTTTAAACCCAAATGTTTTCATTTGAAGCACATCGCTGTAGAAAGGTATGGGTAAGCCAGGCTCAATCCATCATTCAGCCAAGTATCATTTTAATGAATCATTTTAATCTCTGTTTTAGAAAGGATATATAATTTCAAAGGTGGAGGCTATAAGAGCAAGCAGTCCTTCATAAGTGATCAGGCACCAATGCTCCTACATTCCTTGTGTCAGCAGTCTGAGTTATCAATTAAGTGATTTTTCTTGTTCTGTTTCTAAGGGTTTTATTGACGCCTTTTTTACCCTGCATCTTAGATAGTGTCCTCTCCAAAGTTACCAATGACTTCTTACGTATCAGATCTAATGGCCTTTTCCTCAACCTTCATCCTCCATGACCTCTCTGCAGCGTTGTTCATTACTGATCACCTCCTCCTGGAAACTCTTTCCTCTCTAAGCTTTCTTTAAAACACACACACACACAATTTCTTTACAAGCAACAAACATTTATGTCTTCTTCCTCTGCCCATTAAAAAGAAAACCCTTATAACAAATACGCATATTCAAAGCATAAACCATATCTAAAAATTTATGGTTTATTCTGCACCTTGGGTTCATTTCCCCTCTGTCAAGAGGTAGGTAGATTAGCTAATATTTCCATCAATGGATGTCTTTCCTCTTCTGACCCATACTCTCATGCACAGTAAATTGAAAGGCTTTTTAAATGCCTAACATTCAGTGCACTGACTGTATTTGTATGGGGGAGTGAAATAGTCTTATTTCAAAAGGCTTTAATTTCCTAAGGAAAAGCCACTAGTTATCACATATATTGTTTCCTCATTCTGTTCTTCTTGCATGACTGTCTAATCTCAATTGCAAAGTTTTCTCCACTGAATAAATCGAAGCAATAACTTCCAGTTTGTAATTTTTTCCCCCCTCAAAATG
The DNA here is from genome assembly GCA_023548195.1 of Bettongia penicillata ogilbyi. Taxonomy (NCBI): domain Eukaryota; kingdom Metazoa; phylum Chordata; class Mammalia; order Diprotodontia; family Potoroidae; genus Bettongia; species Bettongia penicillata. Next base: position 6,339,759 of record JAJHZJ010000213.1, read on the forward strand.
CCAGCCTGTCTAGGAAAGCAGAGAGGGTACCTTGGCAACAGTTCTCACCCTCCATTCAGAGGCCCTGTTTGAATCTCAGCTCTGTAACTTACTATCTATGTGATATTGACAAATCACTTCACCTTCCTTGGCCTCAGTTTCCTCATCTGCAAAGTAAGCTTGACCTAGATGACCTCTAAGGTCCCTTCCATCTCTAAATCTATGAATCATACACAAAAGTTAGGTAAATATTTCTTTATTAAATGATTAATTCCATAAATAAATTTTTTTCACTGAATATAAAATTAAAATCATTTACAACTTATTCCAGTATTACATTTTTCCCAAGAAAAGCTACATTTTTTTTGATAAATAAAAACATTCAGTCTTAAAACAGCTGGTTTCTGTTTGCAGTTCGTACATCATAGCTGCCACTCAGGCTCACACTCACAGAGTGCCAATCAGGGAAGGGTGGAAAATTCTCCAATTTGCTTCTGGAAAAAGGGTCAAAAAGTCTTCAGGGGTCTCACTAATCACATCATCTCTTTTTAAAAAAGGCATAGAGAGAAGTATGTTTACCAAATAATTTACAAACAGAAAGCAGAATGTTGTCGACATATAACAGGCTCCAAAACGAAGCAATAAGAAGGTGCTCCAATACTATGAAGCATTAAGTATTCTCAAATCTCGTTTGCCTTAGTGGCCATCTGCACAGTGCACTCGGAAGTTTCAAAAATACCTTTAAGGTGACTCAAGAATGAGCAAGGGTCACTTCTACCATAGGGTTCCTTCTCCCACCCCCAGCCCCTCCAGCCCCAGTGTCTTGGTATTTCCGATTCTGACACTGCCTCCCTTCAGTTTCCCACTCCATCCCAAAGGGCTGTTTAGTCTCTAAATTTGTGGATGTCATTGAACAGCCTGTAAAATGGGAACGTGCCCTCGTTGGCATGTGGGCAGTTGTGGATGCATTTGCAAGACTGGATCATCATAACGTTCTTGGTGACCAACTCTCCGTCCTCGCAGCGGAATCGGACTTTGACGGTCCTGGTCTGCTGGGGCGTGCAGCACCTCCCATCCACGCAGCTACCGCAGTATTTGGGCCGGTACTTTTTGAGGCTGGTGCATCCAGCAAAGGTAAACTTCGTAGGCTCGGCAGCTTTCCTCGTTTTGTTGCATTTCTTACCCTTCTGCAAGAAGAGGTAGAGGGAAAAAATAAAAGCCAGGGATTATTTCTCTGGGAAGAAAAACCATAGCACGTGTGCCTGCTAACAATTTCCATGAAGTTGGGCTTCCAGCTATTAAGTTAGAAACTGACCTTGAGTGTGCTATATGCAGTCTGGCCACAGGGGCGCACTTCACAAATTCTGGTTTCTTTAACCAAGCGGCATTGGGGGTTGTCATTGGTTACTCTGGTCGAGACACCAGTTCCACAAGTCTTGGAGCAATGGGACCATGAAGTTGTTTGAACAATGCATTTCTGGCTGTGAAATAGGTTATATATGATGCGTGGCTCTGATCCAAAAACTATAATGGGGGTGAGAAGGAGGGAGAGAAGGAAAAGAGAGAAGAGGGTTATTGTAAGTTTTCAATGGTCCACTATGCATATAGAAAGAAACAGCTTTTAAGTATCTAACAGTTTAAAACTAGTAAGAGTCATTCAACTACTCCTTTCACAAGTCTCAGCGACTACTTACCAGGGAGTTGTTTTAGAGGGGTGCCTCCTTTTCCGATGGCAATTAACTCGTTGTTTCTGGTGAGTTCAATCTCAGAGGCCCCAATTCCAAGTCCCTTGCCCATGAAACCGTCCATCTCATCCAGGGCATCTTTGGCGACGTCGTCGTCACACACCCATTCCTCACAGCACTGTCCAGCCACTTTGACCAGCCGGGGGTTGGTGCAGCCCAAGTTGGGAAGAGCCAGTTCTTGTGGGCAAAGAGGAATGCACCCCACCGCCCCATCAATACATGTGCACTGGTGTTTACAGTTGGGTTGAAAACTTTCACCGTTCTGGTATATTCTGGAGTTATATTCACAAGGTCTTCCCTCGGACTGGGCTGCAGGATGACCAAAAAAAAAAGGGAGGGGGGAGATAGGGTTAACATTCCCAATCACTGCTTGAAGCTCCTACGTATTTTCTGCTCTGTTAAATGCAGTTTATGGTAAAGTTCCCCAACAATTCCCCGGAGACCCAAAGCGAGAACAATAAGTTAGTCAGGAATCACTTTTCCGTACGGGCTTTTAGCGGGGCCCAGACACACTGAATTGCATTCCAGACTGTTGAAATCATCTGCCTTTCTGCCAAGTTACCAACAACAAAGCATAGCCATACATGGCCTCAGTATGACCAAACTTCTGGACCCCAGGGGGCTATTAGTATTGTAATCGTTGTTGTTTTAGGAGGCCCAAACCGCAAGCATCTCACCTCTGCAGATTCCCTTCAGAGCCGTGGAACTGGCGCCGAAGTTGCATTCCAGACCCTTGGTGTGGTCGCAAGGCTGAAGTTTACTGCAGTCTTCGTTAAGCTGTTTAGCACAGACCTTGCAGCATCTGCAGCCGTCCAGAACCAGCCCCACTCCGGGGGCACATTTGGGTACCTCGAGGGGACACTGGCAGGAGGCTGGGCAGGTGGAGAGCGCCTGAAACGGAAAAGAAGCACAGTGAAAAGGCTGCAGAATGCCAAGTACCCCCGGGGAAGGGAGAGCTGGAGGCTTTGATCTAAGGTACGGCTCTGGCCAGCCCCGAGCAGCTTCGAAGGTGGCCAAGTTCATTCGCGATCGAACGACTCCAGGAGGATCTCAAGGTTTTCCAGGGACAGGGGAGGTTCGCTAATGAAGGCTTATTACACAAAGTCTGTTCCTCTCGCCCCCCTCCCCACCCGGGGCTGCGGTTTGGGACTGACCGGGGACAGCGTATGGGACCGGGATAGAGGTTCTCCCTTCTGGGGAGCAAACAGTAAGAGAGCTGCAAAACTTACCAGTCTGGCTAAATGGAACAAGGTGACGGCAAACGCGAGACTTCTGGCTGCCTGGGTGCTCATTGTGAGGGGCAGGAATAACCCTCGTGCCGTTGCAGCAGAAGAGCAAGACGCAAGGCTGACTTGGGGCAGTCTGAGAACTCTGGAGCCCGCCCTGGGGGCTGGCGCTGGGGTCTGCTCTGCCTTCGGCACGGGCCAGACTTCTTTCTCAGAGATCGGAGGCGCCGCGAGATTGGCCGCTGCGCTCTGCTTGCAGCTGTCCAGTCAGCCAGCACGCTTTCGGGGAGATTCTCTTGCAGTGTGCGGAGGAGCCGAGGACGGCGCCTTTTATACCCTGAGCCCAGGGCCGCCGCGTGTATGCAGCTGAGTGACGTAGGCGCTGTCTGAGCGTTCCAGAATTCTCAAACATCTCAGGAATGTTTCTTTGGCGCGGCTCCATCCAAGCGCCTCCCCTGGCTTCCTTACACCTTTTTTGTCCCAGACCCATCAAGAAAACAGTCCATTTTTTCCACTTTAAATAACCACTTAGATCTGGGAGGATTTTCCTTGCTGGAGGCTGGGGAGAAAGGGGAGGTGTGTGTAGCAGAGTGGGGAAAGTGATGGCCAGAGCGATGGGGACCAGGGAGATAGATAAAGAACTCGCTGGGGTTTGGAGGTGGGAGGATTCGAGAGGACGGAACAAAAGTATATTTGTCTGCTGATTTTTATTTTAATAGGCAGGCTCTTAAAGCTTTCATCCCTTGAAGGCAGTGAACTGTTTTATCTACACTGAGAGGCAGAGTAAAATATCTTTTCGGACTTGGGGAAAAGAGAGGAAGTCTCTCTGATCCATGCACGTATTCATTACTGAACATGTCCCAGATCTTTAGCCTACTGTATATGAGTCAAGAATGCCTATTGCAGATTAACACTGGCTTTTATGAATGAAAGTAAAACAACGAGCCATTTCCCATTGTCGGGCAACCTCTCAAGCAAAGCTCTCTTCTCTCTTCTTCTCTACGACCCCCCCCCCCCCCCCCCCGCCCCCCCCCCCCCCCCCCCCCCCCCCGCCCAAGCTTGTTTATGCTTACTTTTGTCCCAGCTTAGAGCCTGGATTTGCAGTTCCTAGATGAAAAGCCATAGGTTCTCAGGGAGAATGCTTTTTAACTTCCTATACTTCAAAGATACAGTAGAAGGTGTCAGCCCTTCCTTTCATCCCAGGTTATAGATGATGAGCAGTTAGCCAGAAACTGAAATGATGCCTTCTAAATGATTTTCACTTCAAACACTCCCAGGTTCTGTTGGTTTGGACTACACTCACAAATACATTTTGCTGAATGGCTGGGGGGGGAAGGGGAAGGGGCTGAAGGGGGAGAGGAGGGACAATCCCCATCTAGGAATCTGCCCCTAAAGTTGAAATTGACAACTGTGAAAGCCTTACTTTAGGATCCCTTGGACTGGAAACTCCTCTTCTCAGGGCAATTGCATTGAATTGTCTAGGCTTATTTTTAAATGAGGTATTGAGAAAGAAAAATGTTATTTTAAAAGGTACTAGCTAGCTGTGTCATTTTTCCATGACAAAAATAGTCTCATGTGGTTTATAAATGTTATTATATTCTACCTGCTACTTTCTGAGTAAAGATGCTGTAAATGCAGTCTACTCACTGAATGTCACCAACATCCTCAGTGAATTTTATGGGTATGTTAAAACTGTAAAAATCAACCTCAGGTATCATTTTAGTGGACAATGCACAAATAATGAAATCTAAATCCTTTAATGCATGTTATTGGAGAAACTACAATTATTTTTATTTTTAGGCCTATTCTGCATAAAAATAAACTAGCCAATCCATCAGGGTACCCCTAGGTACTCAAAGCCAACACTTCTAGGAAATATTGAACTTTCCATGACCTTTATTATAGCGGACAAGAGTGAGCTATTAGAACAAACTGCGCTTTTCCCTTAAAAATGAAGAGTCATATTTTCCACATCAGGAAGTGTTCTTTCTCCATACCTTATGCAGTATTTGCTGTGATAGAAGGTCCTATTTAAGACTATTAGAAACAAATGATTCTAGTCAATAAAATCAAATAGTTAAAGTGGAGGCAAATAAATGAAACATCTAGGCCTTGCTTGCATCCACAACCAAACCCATCCTTTCTGCTAGGATGGTGCTTTCTCAGATTTGATTCCTTTAACAGTTTTTAGTTAATGAAGAGACTGGGGTAGGGGGGTGGGCATAGGAGAAAGGCATGGAGAGAGAATGGAGGGAGACTGGGGAGAAGAGTTTCTGGCTTCTGTTGTGGCGTCTTTTCTATTTGACTTCATGGCTGTAAGTATTTCCAGATGGTGAATCAGACACCAGACGTAACAATATTTCCATATTTGGTATAGCAGTAGCCTGCATTTTTAACATTTTTCTGCCTCTGTTATCCAACCACAAAGCATTCTCGACAGCTTTAAATGTTGTTAAATATAGACTTCACTTCTGTTCCCAGGGCAGGAAATTCTTCGGAATTCCTTGTTTTTCACGCAATCGTGCTTTAAAAGAAAATAAGAGTGGAGAATCCAATTGGTTGTATATAACCTATTCGTTTATTGGTGATGGGGGGGGGGGGGGTGAGAGGGAGGGAAAGAAGGCAGATCTGCTTCACCACAGCACTAAAAAAAAGAAAAAGTACCATACCAGGGATTCTTTGAAAAATCAGATTAAAGTTTCTGACACAGGGTGTGTGGGCTTGTTGCTTTAGTTTTCTACGGGATGGTGGAAGACTAGAGTCTGCCCCAGCGGAGACACTTAGAAGCCCCTGCAGCCAGCCGCGCATGAAAATCAAAGAGGGTGGGGTAGAGAAGGGGGAAGAGGGGGAGTAGGGGGAAGAGAGAAGCAGCGAGAGAAAATGAGGGAGTGGGGAGAGCTATTGGGGTGGTTGCTATTAACATGTATTACCCTACAGTATGTCCTGTGTGCAATTGCGAATGAAGGACAGGCTTTTAGGAGAGAGGAAAAGTTGCAGGCACACACGTTCCTGTCTGAAGGATGGTCCAGAAACCCCAGACGTCTCGTCGCCTTCTCGTTTCCACCTCTGAGAGAACTAGAGAAGATCGTTTCATGTTGATGGACTGGGGGGAAATGTGCAAATGTTTATGGGTAAGTGTTGCTTCGGGTGCTAATTCTGCTGGATTTCTTTCTTTCTTTTCTTTCTCTATGGTGACATTTTCAGGAATAACGGGTAGCCTTGTTTCCTTGGTCTGTGAGCCATAGAGAAGGGGCTTGTCTTCTGCAGTTTCTCACTTGGGGGTGAGCTGTGGGGACAGTTCTTTCGTTAGTGATGCCAGGGGAATCCAAAGGATGAAAAAAGGGGCCGTGTGTGGCTGGTAACAACATAGAATAATAACTCAGAATTTTGTTTTTCCAGTCATAACCCTCCCTCCCTCATCCCATTCCCATCCCCCGACCCTGCCACACACACACACACACACACACACCCCATCACACATACATCCAAGTATGCATCTATTTCGGCTGTATGCCTATAGGACATGCTTATTTACAAATATACACGCATTCACACGTATAGTCAACTTTTTATATTTGGAAGAGATTCCACCCACACACACACCCCCCACCCAAGAATTGAACATCAGCTGGGACTCATTCCCATCTCTCCCTACTCAAAAAGACCATTAAGGAAGAACCGTAGAATCAATTCCAGGTGAAAACAGTTATTGGGAAGTAAGAAAAATACCAAGAGAAGGGACACGACTTTAGAGTGGGAAGCGACCTTAGAAAATTATGTAGTACAGCCATCTCATTTTACATATGAGGAAACATCTTTGAGAAGCTAACTGACATTCTCCAAGGTCACAGTACGTGGGTTTGAAACTAGAGCCTCTGATAACGAAACCCAACGTTCTTGAAGAGTTCTAAACCTTCCCATTCTCCCTCCCCCCCCCCGCCCCCGCCCTCCAAAAAAAAGTCCACTAAGCATCTCTGGGCTTTTAAGTCACACATTCCATTATGTTCTATACTGTGGTCTTCTGTGGTGCTTTCGTGAAACTCCTTTCTCTCCGGGGCTGCCCTCACTTTGGTCTTGGATGGGAGCCCCTGCAGCCGTCTAGGGCAGCGCGGGCAGGCAGGCTTGACCGTCCGGTCAGCTCCCGGCCAGCACCTATCTCTCCAGACGCTGTCAGGGTAGCTGGGGCGCGGAGAGGGAGGGGTTTCGGGGTTGGGAGATGCCCCCCGATGGAAGAAGGCACGTTGCCCGCCCTCCCGTCGGGGGTGGGTGGGGTGGAGAAGCTGGCGGCCGCAGGCAGCCGGCCCGGCCCCCTTTTTCATTTAGAATTTTGCAAGGAGAAGACGCTGTCGTTGCCAGAATCCTAGATTTCCGGCGGCGCTCGGTCCAGGACATTTCCAGCCCCGGCCCATATTTGGTGAAAGTCTTGAGAGGCTCCGTCATCCTCCGACGCGGCTAGGCGGCGGTTGCTGCCAGGCCCTTGGAGATACCGCTAGAAATCTCGGGCCTTTGACCCTGCTGCATTCCTGAAAATATAGGTCGCCTTGGAGAACCCGGGGCCTTCCTCCTTCCTCTCGCCCCCCCCCACCCCCCCGCCTCAGGGGACCCATCCCCCGGCCCGGGAGTGCCTCCAGGTTGGAATTTGCCAAGCACGCAGTTTTTTCTTTCCATTCCAAGAGTCATTTCATCATTTAAAAAAAAAAATCACTCAAGGGATATCCTGCGCAGGGTTGCAACCCTTCCCTGCCTCCCCACCCCTTTGGGGATCTCTCCTGCGTATGTCAGAAATGCGCCGGGCAGTGGGGTGGGGAGGGAATCCCCTGCCTGCTGGTGGGGCCGTTTCCTTCCCTTCCTCCCGCCCCCCATAGTAATACACAAGTCCTCGCCCGCTTATGGGCTGCCTCCAGCTTCAAGGCCTCGCTGGTCATGTATGAGGCCGGGACTGGGGTTTGGTTCATTTCCCCCCATTTTCCTCTGGTAACACAGCTTCCTCAAAACAATCAGTTGCTGTTCTGTCCTAGGTGGCCAAATCCTGGAGTGCTCAGAGAAGTCTGAATAATTTTCTGCATCATTTTCTCAGGCCAGTGCCTTCCCTTTCAAATTAACTTCTACACAGTACTTTGTATTACGCTATATACTCGATACCTAGTTAATTGCATGTTCTTTCTCCCATCAGAGTAAAAGATCCTTGAGGGCAGGGGCTGTGTTTTTTGGGTTTTTTTTCCCCGCTTTGCTTAATATGCCTTGGACTTTTCAGTGTCTGGTGTTTAATAAAAGGTCTTTGACAACACATGCCCCATCCAAGATTCGATTTGGGGGACTTTTGGAAAGGATTGAGGGGGTAGATTTTGACACTGGATTATCATTTTGCCCAATGCCTTAGGAAAATGGTACAAATAGATAGTTTGGCTTTGCCATCCACTCACAATCTCTCTTGTTTATCAGTCTCACCTTCTCCCTGATCCCCAAACTCCTGGTCTCCCTCCCTCCCTCTCCCCCACTGCAATAACCTGTCCCTTAGAACTTCTCCTTTCACCTCCCCTATCAAAACTTACCTGCACCATGACCCAAATATTCTCAGTTTCCCTTTCCACAAAGAACTTCTGGTAAACTACTCAAGCCCTGACACTAATGGCACATGATGCTATTATCATTCTGGGGATGTTTGTATTTTAACAAGAAATTCCTAGAGAGTCAATGTTCTTAACTAAAAGAAAATAATCTCTAGAAGTAGAATTTCAGGCACCAGGAGACTAGATTGTAAGGGGGAGGGGAGGGCCAGGGCAAGGGGTGGGGGAGGGGGGAGATACTCTTTGGATTTTCTTCTACCTTTCAAAGCACATGCTTACTAAGTTCAATAATAAAGCTAATAATGCCAGGCAGGGGCTGGAACCAAGTGTAGAAGCAAGACAAAAGTTACAGGTCTCTTGACTCTACCTGTTCTTAACAATGTCTCTTGGCTGTATATAACCACAACACATGCGATGTCCAGCTGTTAGAAATTCATATCCATTAAGAACACCTGGAACTTTGGAGCTCTCCTATTTGTTAATTTCAAGCAGACTTTGGCTCCTGATAGGGTTTAAATATTTTTTGTTTAGAGCAGTTCTTAACCCTCTTTCGGGGTGATGTGGACCCCTTCTCAGAATAATGTTTTTAAATAATTGAAGGAAACATTCGCCTGCAGTTGGAGATTAGTGGAAATAAAGATATAATTTTTAAAATTCCAATTCACAGACCCCCTGAAATCAGAGGTTAAGATTAAAACTCCAGGTTAAGAGCCCCTGGTTTAGAGGCAGCCCAGTGAAATAGAGGGACAGTCAACTGCTGTACCAGGAATACCTGGGTTCTGATCCTTCTTCTGAACCTGAGTCAACCTGTGTCATCCTGGGAAAGTCACTAAAATGTTTAGTGCCTCAGATAACTCTGCAAAGAAGAGTTTGAGAGCAGATGCCAATCTCAGTTGGTAGAGGGAATTTTCTCACTTTGAGTTCCCTATACCACAGAAACCTTAGGTTTGGTCCAAAATAAAAATTGTCTAAGGGATCCACACTGCCACCCAACTCTTGCCCAACAGACTGTCCAACATTTTAAAACCTGTTCACAGACTCCCTGAATCTCATACTTTACCCATTCCCATAAATTTTTTTCTGGCCTCTTCCCCCTCCCAGTCCTTTCCCCTTTCTTCCCCACCCCCAGCAATGCTGTAAGTAGCTAGCATTGCCTTAGAAACTTCCCAGAATGTATTCTCAACACATCTGTATCCAATGGGAAGTATATCTAGCTGTTTATTTCCTTTCCTTGGCAGCAGTCCATAGGAAACTGGACATTAATCGTTCCCTACCTTACAGAATTTCTTTTGTTTTGTGAAAGTGTAAAAGTGTTTCATAGGAACAGACTTGGAGACCCCTCTTCTACCCCTCCCTGAAATGTGATGGGGCCAGATGTTCTGTAATAGTGACAGATCACCATCAGAACAGTCTGGCTTCACATCAGTGAGCTGAAAATTGACCTTGACCTCTTACATTCCATAGCCTGAGAGGTTTTGTAATTTGTCCATTACAAGGCAAACAGCAAATGCTACCTACCAGGGCTAAAAACAAAGCAAAGAAACTCAGAGCCTGGGAAGTTTGCTCTCTGCAGGTGGAGGATAGAGGACTTTTCAGAGATCTAATAGCTTCATGGCATCCTTCTATAGGTAGCAGTATGGTGCTGTGGAAGGAGGACTTCCTCTAGAGACAGAGGCCCTGAGTTCAAATTCCAATCTGATGCTTAAACCATTTATGACCTTGGGCAAGTGAATTAATCTCTGAACCTCAGTTTCTTTATTTGTAAAAATGAGGGGTGGGACTAGACAACTTCTGAGGTCCTTCCCAACTCTAAATTTATGTTCCTAAGTCATTCATTCTATGTATTGAAGAGGTGGTGGAATAGATTTGTGTAGAGGAAATACCACTGGATGAGGAATAGGGAGTCTGGAGTTGTAGTTATAACTGTAATTCACTAGCTATGTTGTAGGAAAATAACTTTTCATGGGATCATAGAGCTGGAGGGGAGATTAGAGACTATGTAACCTGAACCCTTCCTTTACAGTGAAGGAAAGTGAGGCACAGGGTCATATGTTGACCTGGCCAAAGTCACATGGCCAAATAACAGCTCACCTTTATTTAGTGCTTGAAAATTTTCACAAGAGTAATAGAGCAGCAAGCCTCTGGAAAAGCAGTCTCTGTTGTATGCTAGGTGCCTGACTCTGGGCATGTCTCTTAACATGTCCTCAGTAAAAATGGAGTTAAAAGAGCACCAACTTTGTTGTAAAGATCAAATGAAATTTATAAAATGCTTTGCAAGCCTTAAAGGGCTATGCCAATATTATTATCATTATCAATGACTATTTTAGTGCCCAGGCAAGTCTTTGACTGTAAGTTGTTGAACTGCAGTGGTAGAGGGAATTTCCACACCAGAAATGCCATACACAGGTACAGTCAACAACTCTGTGAGGGAGATAGTGACTACTTTACAGATGAGGAACTGGACAGCTGGCTAATGCAAGAGATAGGAGGAATTGGACATCTGGAACCATTTCTGTTTGAACATACTCCTCCCCAAAACCTCCTCCTAAAGCCTCCCTTTACTATAGAGGGCTCAGAATTCTCCAGCCAGTTCTTCATTTACCACCAGCTCCTCTGCTTGGTTCCCACTCCAATCCTGGTGCTGGATCCTTTCTAAAATACTCTGCTTTCAGCTTCCTATTGTGTGTTATCTTCTCCCAATAGATTATCAACTCCTTGAAAGCGGTGATTTTTTCCTTCTTATTGTATCTCCAGCCCTCAGCCCAGTGCCTGACATATAGGAAGTGCTTAATAAATATTTATCGACTGTATGTCTATGCTATTCTGCCTTCATTGGTAGATAGCAAAGCTGGAATTTGAACCCAGATCTTCTGATTTCAGATCCAGGGCAGCTAGAGGTAGAGTAGCTGACCTGGACCACCTCAAAAACGCTTTAGCTGTGTGACCCCGGACAAGTCACTTAACTTCTGGCACAGTTTTTTTAATCTGTAAACCAAGATGGTACTAATAGGACCTGCCTCCTAACGTTGTTGTGAGGATCAACTGACATTTGACATTTGTAAAGTACTTGGCAAACTTTAAAATGTGCTACATAAATGCTAGCTGTTACTACTATCCTCCCTGAACCTCAATTTCATTATCTGTAAAATGAGGAAAGGATACAGCATTGAGTAAGATAATCTATAAGGTTCTTTCCACCTCTAAAATTCAGTGATTTTCTGGTATGGCATATATGTGATCAGAATTCAGACTGAGAGTGATGAGCAGAGATGCACTTTTGAGGGGATCACATCCAACCGTTTCATTTTATATATGAAGAAACTGAGGTACTAAGAGGTTAAAGCGACTTGTCCAGTGTTGAGAAACTACCAAGCATCTGCAATGCACAGTCCTCTCTGAATTCTGGTCACTCCAGCATCCTGTTTTCTCTTTTATGGGAAAGCCTGGTAGTTACTCTGAGCTTTTCCTCAAAAGTTTCGGACTGTTCACCCAGACCCTCCCGCCACCTCATTATGGATCTGTCACCTACTTATTTTTCTAAACCAGTCATGAATCTAGATATGTATTTAAATGATGAGGAGCCCTGGTTTTTGTAGGCTAAACCCAATGTGGAGAGAGTTGGATGACTTCTCTCCCTGCCTTCTCTGTCTGAGATTGTTTTATCTTCCTCTGAAACCTACCGCAGACACAAGAGATATGACAGAACAAAGAAAAAGCAAAATTTTTGCTGTCCTTCCACCATAATCTAATTTTGTCATTTTTTGTAACTTGAGGCACACTAAAACTGTTCACCTTTCACAGTCACCCACACAACAGAAAGGAACTGGGCCACCCAAAGCAATGTATAGTATCCCCTAAGTTCAATAATACTCATCAGAGCACAGATTTCCAAGTGGTTGAAAGTTTACAAAGCAGTGGTGTGTCTTATATGGAGGAGCCCTAGAGTCTTTTGGTGACATGCGTAAATAAAAATAAAGTTGGCATCTAACTAGAGTGTATGCTGAAGATTTGCCAATTTCTTCTTTTTCCTTTCCCTCCTCTTCTTAGCAGAAAGATGACAAGTTCTAATTCTGCTGCATTGCCTCGCTAGTTCTATGCCTCCGGACAAATCACTGATTTTCTCTCGGCTCTTTGTCTTTTCCTGAGTCTGTAAAATAGAGATAACAGCACCTACCTCCTTGTTGTAGGGATAAAATAAAATGAATGTATCCAAAGCACTTTGTGACCCTTAATTTATCTTAACTATAGAGCTACATTACCTTAGTTTCTTTGCCTGTAAAGTAAGGTGGTTGGTCTAGATATCATACATGTGGACTATAAGATTCCAGAAATATAATTGGGAAATATCTAATGAAATGAATAAAAATGCAATAAAATATGTATAACATTACATTTTAAAACTAAATCAACATGTGACCTACAGGGATACTTATGTACTGATTAATGACCCTGTTTCCATTTGAGTTTGTTGCCGCTGGTCTACAATGTAGACTCTGAATGACCTCCAAGGTCCCTCCCAGCTCTAAATCTATGATCCTATGACCACCTATGGTCCAATCAGTCATTGTAGTCAACACTACAATATCTGTGATCCCCATTATAGGGAGATAGAACATATAGAGTATATGTGATTCAATGGATAGAGTTCTGGGTTTGGAGTCAGGAAGACCTGAGTTCATATCTGGCCTCAGACACTTACCAGCTATGTGACCCTGGTCAAATCACCCTGTTTGCCTCAGTTTTTTTCTTATCTGTAAAATGAGCTGGAGTAGGAAATGGCAAATTACGCCAGTTATCTTTGCCAAGTAAAGTCGAAAAAAAGAGTCACAAAGAATCAGACATGACCGAAACCATCTAAACCACAACAGTGATTGCATGAGCTACTCAGGTCACTGCCTGAAGATCTAAGATTCAAATGATACATTTTAATGGGAAAGGATCTCACAGTGACATTCCTTTTGAAGCCATTGATGTGACTGAAAGGATACACTTTTCTGAGGGATCAGAGAACATCAAAAGAGACTTGGATGAATTGCTGAAGAATTATTAATTAAAGACAGTTCTAGCACTTGTGTATGTGGTTGAAAATTCTCTTTTTAGATATCACCATTCTCTCTTATCTTGCTTCTCTCTGACTCTCTTTTCTCCTGTTCCAGTATTTGCTTTCTTTGCCCCTTTGAAAAAATATGACCACTGCCCCTTATTTATAGTGTTATCTTTGTCATTATTGCGGATTTTGTATCCAAAATGCATTGATGGACATGTCAGAGTCCTATCTGCATATGATTTCTCACCAAGTATCCATAGAATAAGTGGGACCTCCATCAACTGTGCTTCCAAAGGAATGACAGCATGAGACATTGAGTAAAAACTTTTTGAAAAAAGGAACATTTGCAGGTCATTTAAAAAATTATCAGAATAGTTGGGATTTATACTGCATTTTAAATAGAGTATCCCAAAAATCTTAGTGCAGTTTTAAGCTTTGTTTGTTGCTATTTGTCTTTCATTCTCAAAGAGTACCGTGACATCAGGAAGATGATGTCATGAATTACAAGTGAATTGGATTGAAGTGGTGGAGGACTGCAAAGTCACCAGAACCTACCTGCATCCAGTGGTATGATATAGATCAAGACGACTACAGATGGCCCGGTTAAGCTTTAAGATTTTGGGGATGGCCTATTTGTTGTCTCATTTGTGCCTTAGAATAACCCTGAGATACAGGAAGATACTGAAGGCATTATCTCCATTTTACAGATAAAGAAATGGAAGATCATGGAGGTTAAGGGACTTGTCTATAGTCATAAAGCTAATGAGTTTTAAAAATAGGATTTGAACCCAGATCTTTGTGACTCCAAGTTCAGCTCTCTAGCCACACTCCCATAATGCCTCAATGGAAGGGGAGGAGATGGGCTCAAACAATCGTACATTCATCTTCTTAAAATTATAGAGCTAATGCTGTAGGGATTATCCAGGCCAGCCAGTCCCACTCTATTTTACAGGTGGGGAAACAGGCTCAGAGAAATCACTTGCCCAGGGTGACACAGCTAAATAAGTACCAAAGTGGGAATTCTTTGATTCCAAATCCTGATCTCTTTCCATTGATTTAGAAGGCTTAAGTTTGGGTTTGGGTTAAAATAATCCGGCATTATTTTACAAACTAAATGGTAATTTAGGGATAAAAGTTAGACAAGGGGATAGATGGGACTTTGAGAAGTGTTTCTGGTGTGTGTATGTGTGTGTGTGTGTGTGTGTGTGTGTGTGTGTGAGTGCGTGTGAGTATTGTGGGTATCAAGAATGGATGTTGTAATACTAAGGGGAACTGAAGTACTAAAGAATGCACTTGGAGATGCTCAAACTAGATGCCTTGGTGAAGGCTTTCAAAGCATGGACAGAGGAATGATACTGTGATTCCTGATGTATCCTAAAGTCATTGTTGAGCCTTCAGTAGAAAAGTGTCATCATCTCCAACCCTGCTCCCTATGAGTCTGCTCTGGATTTCATCTTTGACCTTCTAATTCAGCTCCTTTAACACCCCTTTCCACCCTGGAGAAAGTTTTGCCTTGAGGCCCCATTCTTCTAAAGAATGATTCCCTCAAAGGAACTCCCATTTTAGGTGGGCCTCTAGTCAGGCCTCTAGCCTCACTTCCTCATCAGTTGCCTTGCCCACGAAGCAGATATCTTGCCTCCTGTTTCACCTCCCTACTCCTCTTGGTGTTCTAGCTTTCCTTTATGGGTATTAGAATATAAGTTTGTTGAGGACAGGAATTGTCTTGTTGACTTGTAATTGCTATGACTAGCATTGAACACAGTGCTTGGCACGTATTAAGCATTTAATAAGGGCTTTCTTTTTCTTTCCTTCCTTTCTTTTTGTCTTTCTTCTTTTCATTCCTTCTTTCTTTTTCTTCTGTCTATCCATCTATCTTTCAATCTATCCATTAATCTATCCATCTTTCTATGTGTTGTATGTCTATCTACTTATCTATTTATCTATCTCTCCATAAAGCATGCAGTAAATAGGGGGTTGGCAAACACAGTCATGTCAAAGGAATGGACTCAAACAATAGGACAAACATGGAAATCAAAAAGAGCAGTGGCAATTGTAGAATCCAAGTGGATTCAATATCTTTCTACGTGGGGAAAAGGGGAGCATCTGTGAAATTGAAGGAAGGTGATATTGGCAATAAGGCACATTCATTTTAAGGTGGTACATAGTTAAAGTGGGGAAGAGGTGAGGGAGGTGCCAGAGTGCACCTAGATTTCCATGGGAATTCCCAATTGACTGAAGGTATAGTATATGTATTTTGTTCATGTTAACAGGCAAAACCCAAGGATTTAGAAAGCTTGTGGAATCCAGAGCAAGCCTGGAAGGTCCTGATAAGAGGAACTTTTCTTTGAGGGGTGTGTGGGAGGGGCGCAGAGGCCTGCTGGCAGAACTGGGAAGTCATAGTCCAGCTCTACTCTGCCCTGGTTGGACTACATGTGCTGTTCAGTTTAGGCTTCATAATCTAGAAAGAAAGCAGAGGAGGTCCAGGAGAGTGGCTGTATGAGGATGAGTTGAAGGACAGGGGATATTTAACCTAGAAAAGATAGGATTTGGGGTGGGGGGAACAGGATCATAAATGCTCTTTTCATATACTTGAACAGCCTTCACAAGGAAGAAAGAATAGACTTATCCTGATTGTCCCCAGGGGCAGAATAAGGATCAGTGGCTGAAAGTTGTTAGGAGGCAAATACGCTGTTAGAGAAGGAAAAGCTCAACAATTACAGCCGTCCCAAAGAGGAGTGGGTTGCCCCGGGGAGATCATAGCTTCTCCTTCACTGGAGGTCTTCAAACAAAGACTGGATGGCTGTGAGGGTCAGTATGTTTTTGGTTAGGTAGGGATTGAAGTCCCTTTTCAGTTGGAGTTTCTGCAATTCCAAGACAGTGTCTGGGAGACCATGACATGCCGTGGAACTGGGTTATATGTTAGCTCAGAGCAAGACTTTGCGACTTAACAAGTTGCTGGACTGGCCAGTTGTTTCATTTGATCTAGTCATTTTTATGCACTATGATTTCTCCTGCTCTCTGGGTTAGTAATTAATTTACTTTTGTCCCTATAAATAAAATGTACTATAATAATGAAAATTGTATCGGTAGCATTTACATAGTGATTTAAGGTTTACAGAGCATCTCTTTTAATCCTTCAAACTCATGATGGGTTTGGTGAGGCAAAAACGAAAGAGGGACTGGGTGCAAAGCATAAGAAGATGAGGAGGACAGGATTGTTGGTATCAACATATAGGACAGGGCATCAAACCCAATCTGGTCAAAATGTGTTACCTAAGAGGCAGTAGTATGGGTAGTAGAGTATTTCAGGAAATGATAGTGCAAGCTCCAGATCAATGAAAGTTCCTTTGAGTGGAGCCATCCATGTTCCAAGTGGTACCAGGGATCAGAAGCATATCATGTTACCTGTAACTGATTCACATCTCTGGTTATCTTTTTTCCCCCATAATTTCTATCCACCCAGAGTTAGTTTGCTTTTGTTTGCCTACATCTAGGTCATTACTCGTCCTTGAATAGATGAAAATTCTGTTAGCTAAGATCCAGAGGAGGGAGCTAACTAAAGGGTCAACTAACATAGCTGAACTGAGCCAGAGAAACAATATGTTTCAAGGACCAAAACAGGATAAACCAAAAGGGACAGCCAACTCCAGGGAGGATTTCAGAAGAGGCTCTTTTACAGAGATTTTGTAACATTCCTACTGGGAATTGAACTCCTCATTATTTCTGTTATTAAACTCCTGGAATCAAGCATGCAACACGTTGGGAATGTGGGGATGCTGGCAAATCTGCATTTATCTAGTGCCTTAGGACACTCCATTTTCCTGTCCTTTGTGAAAGCTTTTCCCAGGGGATACAAGTTGATTTGAGTCCAAAGGAAGTTGAACAGAAATCTTACATCTCATGAGTCATCAGCAATCACTACTCCGTTTCATCCTGCTGTTATATAGAAAGATGGGGCCGATAAAAACAAGGACCCACCCACACTTTCACTGAACACTTGAAATCCATTCAATTTCGTTTTCCAACTTTTAAAATGGCATCTATCTGACTGGAGAGAAGAGATTTCATGGAGAGCGTAAAAGGAAGATTTAGCAACTTATTGGCTTTGTGAAGTGAAGGAGAGTGAAGTCAAAAAAAATGGAAAGAATCATTCACTTAATTTACTCAGCAAGTGGGAACTAGAAAAGTTTTGGGGATCTGGAGGACTTTGACAGAGCTCAGAGGTTCAGTTCTCAAGCTTGGCAATGAGTAGGCTTGCTTACTAGAGAACTGAGATGAAGTCTACCCACCTCACTGGCAAGACTGCTTTCTAGATGCTGATAGAACTTCCTACATGGAGCTCCCAATGAAATTCTGTGTCTAGCTCAGGTTTCCAAAAGGGTTACCTATCCCAAATGGTGATATCAATATAGGCATTAGGGAGCCTCCATAGATAACACCATATTATTAGGAAATCTGGCGTATGGTTTTTGACTGCCTTCCTACTTTCCATTTGTAGGTGTTCCAGACTCTGCTTCCGAAGGTTGGTAATCTTTTGTATTCATTTCCATAAGCTTATGTTTTAATTATAGCCAGCAGATAGACAACCCATATTATTTGTCTTAACCTGAAGCATTGTATAGCATCTATGTAATCTCTAGAAAGGGATTTCTGAGGACACACATGGCAGCTTTTCATGGCATCCTCATAGGATCATAGATTTGGAGCTGGAAGAGAACTCAGAAATCATCTAATCCAACCTGCTCATTTTATAGATAAGGAAATTGAGGCCCAAAGGGGTTAAGTAACTGGTCTAAGATCACATAGCAAAGCCTGGATTCAGATCCTCTTCTTCCAAAACCAGCATCCTTTCTTTTATACTCCCCACTTAATGGGTCTCTGTGAAAGAGACCAAAAAGGAAAGGGGAAGGGCAAGAGAAGTATTGTTTGCTGTCATTTTGGTTAGCCAAGTCTTGAGTGAGTGCCTTGGATAAGCTAACACTGTGTACTAAGCAGTACGTAGATATAAAAAAAGCAGGGTGGCCCTTGATGTGAAGTTGGGGACTTAAAAACACACATGAAACAGCTAAATTACTGCTCATGGTAGAATCAACATGAGTACAAGATGGTAAGCACAGTGGAGGGGAAAATCAGGGAATGTAGAAGACTGAGGTTGATTAATGGCCTAGCTCTTCTTCTTATCCTTATGTAACCTTGGAAAATTCCATTTGACTAACATTTATTAAGTACCTACTATATGGAAGTCTCTGTGTTAGCTCCTGGAGACACAATAAAAGGAATAAATACAGGCCTTAATCTCAAAGGGCCTACATTCTCTTGGAAGGAAATGTCTATTTTAGGTAGACTTATAGATAGACATATCTTAGACATAGGTATAGACTAAGATTTATCTATGTATGTCTATATCTATAAGTCAAAGATATCTGTCTATATCTACTTAAGATAGACTGATATCTATATATCTCCTGTGATGATATATATATATATATATATATCAATAGATATTGCTAGATTATAGATAGATGGATAGATATAAAGATAGACAGATAGATAGATAGATAGATAGATAGATAGATAGATAGATAGATAGATGCATATCCAGACATATAATACATATCAAGTAAATACAAGGTAACTGGGGAGGCAGTCAGGGAGAAATGCTAACAATCCAGGAGGGAATCAGGAAAGATCTCTTGTAGGAGACAGTTTTTCTGCTTAACTTTGAATGACAGTAGGGACTTCCAAGACATGGAGGTGAAAAGGGGGTACAGTCTGTGCCAATCACATAATTTTCCTGAGCCTCAGTGGCTTCTTGGATAAAATGATAAGAGTTCTACTAGCTGACTAGCTCAAAATCCTCTAAGAGCTTTAAGAGAGATATTCTCAAGGGCCAAATTTAATAGGCAATGATGCTTTGTGAAGGTGATGCCTTGAAGGGTGGGAAGGATTTAGATAGTCAGAGGGAAGGAGGATATTCCACAAAGGCATAAAAATGCACAAATGAAGGTTCAGAAATGGCAATGAATACATGATATTCAAAGAATTGTGAAGAGAAAGACTTATTAAAGGGAAATGTCAGAAAACATATGACCAGATTGTGGAAGGTCAGTCTGAGATGTATGAGCAATGTTGGAAAATTAGGGTTATATGTAGACTTTAAAGTCATTTAGACAGCAGGTATTCCATCATAATCATATACAAAGGACGTATGAAGGAAGATGCTATTTGTATCCTGAAAAAGAAATGATAAGTAGAAGTATGTATACAAAGATTTGATACACATACACATATATACATACACATATACATGCACACTCACACACACACACATTTGCGTCCAATAGTAGCCATCTCTAGGGTGGGATGTGTGTGTGTGAGAGTTGAAGCTTGACAATGGGATCACTCTAGGTCAGTGAGAGAAAAGAACAGAAGCTAAGGATGGAGCCTTGTGAAACATCCATGGTTAGAGGTGGGAGAAAGTTGGGGAATCAGTGAAGGAAATGGAGAAGACTCTTGAAGTGTAGGATATGAGGTCAGCAGGAATATCAGCTGGATGAAATAGGTTAAGAAAAACAGAAACTCAGGAGATGATGCATTCAGTCAAGAGTGAAAACCAGTGGTAGAAGCTGTTTCTGACTGGGGATGTGCATGGTCGAAGAAGGTAAAGAGAGAAAAGATTTCAAGAGATTATGACTTCAATCACCAAAGCACCCTGATCAAGAGTCTTGGGGTGTCAAATGGCTTCTGGGAAAGTAATTTCAATCTAAACCTGCCTGGGAGGAAAGGACTCAAAATCAACCAGAAACAACCTTACGTTTCTCTTGGTTTCTGAGAGGGAACCAAATTAGAAATGGAAGACATTTAGCTGATGACAAACCCATAACGGAGGCATGTGTTGGCATTTTTTCCCTTTTATTTCTATAGAATGTCTTTTTTTCTTTATCTATAAAATGGAGATAATATTCAGAGAACCAAAATCTCCTGGTTGTTATGAATCTCAGTTGTGGCATATGTAAAGTACTTTGCAAACTTCAAAGTGCCATAAATAATAACTTATGAATTATAAATATATATTATATGTATTATAAATAAATAACATTCTATTTTGGGATTTGGACTGGATCAGTGATTTCATTGAAGTAGGGAATTCCCAGTGAAGAAATTCCCTTTACCAATACTTACTGTCTTAGAATTTCTTAGGGGCAGTGAGTAGTTAAGTGGCTTCCCAGGAACCCACCATGGCTTAAAATCACCTTTCAAACTAGACCCAGAATGTTAGTTAAAGGGTTTTACATTTTCCTCCAGTTTTCCTCCTTTTAACTAAACTTATCTTAAGTAATCTAGTTAGAATATTGTTTTGAAACTAAGAAAACCTGTTTAATATGCCCTACTCAAACACAACCAACCCACTCCTACCTTTATACTGTTGCTGCCTCTAATGACATCTATGTGTCAGACTTACCCCTTCTTTAAAATTTTATTCAGAAACTCTGATCCCAGACTCTCTCATTCACTACATTCATTCATTAAACATTTATTAAGTACATATTAATAACATTTTGTTCTAAAACTCTTATCAATCTGGATTTTAGAGTCAGAGGCACCTTAAAGATCACCAGCCCAGTTCCCTCATTTCACAGATGAGGAACCTCAGGCTTAGAGAAAGAAGAGCCTTGGCCAGAGTCAGGATTCAAACTCATGTCCTGTGACACCAAAATTATATAGGATGCTACCTTTATGCATACCTCCATTAGGCCTTAACCTTTATAGGCTTATTTAGTTATGCATATTTATTTAATTTTGATAAATTACATATTTGGTATGCATACACATGATTTCATTTTCTTTTTGCTATATTCTCCATTAAATTTTCAGGTGGTCTAAGGTAAAGATTTTTTTTCTATAAAGTATTCGTCTATAAAGTTGTATTCATCCTTCTTTGCCGAAGAAGACCATGCCATCAGAGAAATGATGACATGACTTGCATTTGACTTTGTTTTGAGTGAGGGAGGGCTGTGCAGGTCACCAGCCTCACTTCCCCTCCAGAGCCATCTGAATCCAGTGACCAGATGTTCATCAGGATGACTGGAGATATTTCATTGCTGGGTGGTCAGTTGGTCAGTAAGAATTCAGTAAGTGCTTTCTAAGAACTTGAGATACCAAGAAAGGCAAAAATGTAGTTTCTGCCCTCAAATAATTGTGATAAGGAAAACACATTATAGACCTTAAAATGCTACATCAATGGCAATTGTGTTTTTATTAAATAATAAGATGATGATGATGAAGATACCATTCTCATGTGTTGCATTCCCCTCTGCTTCTGATCCTCTGGAAAGGTTCAGAGATGGAGTAATTAATAACTAGGTGGAGACATAATGCGCTGGACTTGAAATAAGGAAGACCTCAATTCAGAAGCCACCCCTGACACTCACTGACTGTGTAATCATTGGCAATCAATTCACTTAGCCTCTGAACCTCGTTTCCTCATCTATAAGATGGGGATGATAATAAGGACTGTGGTTACTGTTTCAGAAAATGGTTTTAAGACTTGGATACGATAGCATGTTTATTGAGCTTTTTTCAGCTACAAAGTATGATATAAATGAAAGCTATTATCATTATTATTATTGTGATATTATCACCACTATTAATTATTATTAAATTAGTGCACCCAGGTGTCTTGTGAGACAGGCTAACTAGTCTCCAGTTGTGTAAAGGACATCAGAGAGTCCATTGGGAACTCTTAATAATCACTCAAATACTCTTCCCAGGCTCATCAATTCTGGCATTGGTTGACTCTACTTTCTCAATGGCAAGGGACCCAAGTGGTGGAAAGAATTGAAAAAACCCCTTTGATAACTCAAAGCAGTGTGTTGGAAGCAGAGTAAATACTAACTGCCTGCCCCCCTGGTACCGTACTCTGCCAGGCTGCTATTTATAGAGGCCAAGTGGTAATTGAGCATTAAAAAAAGAGGAATCTTCCAAGTCTCCATGTGGCTCTTGGGGAAGGAACAACCCTGTGGGCCCTGTTAACTCTCTTTGGCTATTGTCTGACTGGAAAGATCGCATCCATCTGACAGCAGTAAACCGGTAATTAGTCAAAATTATATCTTCACAGACAGGAACAAGTGTTAAGCAGCCAAGAGCCCTCCTGGGTGTTTTTAAAATGTTATTTGAGGGAGGTTTCCCTTTCAAGAATGGCCAATTAACTGTTGCCTATTCACTTTACTCACCCTAAAAAATTTTAATTCTTGTTTTTCAATTACCTTTGACTTCCATTTCGTTTGATTCAATCAAGCAAACAGGTATCTCGTGCTTGCTATGTACCCGGCATTTTGTTAGGCACTGGGGATACAAAGACAAAAATGAACTTGTTCCTGCCCTCAAGAAGCTTATATTTCAGGGAAGATAATGTTTACAGAGATAAATAAATAGAGAGTTATTTCAAGAGGGAAAGGGTAGGGGGAAATCAGAAAAGGTTTCTTATAGGAGATGAGATTCTAGCTGTGTTTGGAAGGAATGTAGGTGTTCTGTAAAATAGGGATGAAGAAGGATATTCCAGATTCCAGAAATGGAATTGGAAAGTGAAATGTTATTGTAACACCTCCTCAATCTACACTCCCACTAGCTGGTTTGGTCCCCAGAGGTGTTACTGTTACCACTCTCACGGTTTCTAGGGTTAACCTTGTGGGTAACTATCCTTCTAATTGCTAATTCATAAGCCCCCACTAATTTGTTTCCTCTTAACAATCAAACAGTAGACTCAGTTCTTTAGCAAAGGGATTTTTACTCAAACGGAGAACAAGGTCAGTATTATTAATTATTTCCCCCCAACACCAGGGGTAAACTATCTTACAGATATGCCCCAGGTGTTCAGTGGTTCTGAGGCACAAGTGGAGGGAATACATGTGGCTGCTCTACTGGCCCCTTTACAACTGTCTCTGCCATGTAGATTGAATGGTTGATCTCATTCCTCACACATTTTGATGCATTTTTTATCTTTGATTTCCAGTTTTGAAATTGGGTTTTTTTTCCAGTTGACACCATGTTTGAAATGGTTTATCAACTGAAAGGAAGAGATAGGAAGTTTGCCTTTTCTTTCAACAAATAGTTTACTATGTGTCTAGAGACAACTTTGGGATGTGTCTAAAGACCCTTCCCTCTATAAACTACTCTGTGCTACCTTAGGGTGATTAGTTTTAGTTCAGTTGTTACCTTCCATATTCCTTTGAGAATCTTAGCTAAATATCTAGGGGATAAAGGTATCAATGCAGCTGTATTCTGTATTCATTGTCTTACTAACCATTTCATAAGCAATTTCCCTCCAACCCTTTTTAATGTGAAGAGTGTCTGTTTTGTACCAGAAGGTACTCCCCTTTACCTTTCAGGTGTCTCTTTTCGTTTTTCTAGAGCTTTTGCTGAAATCTCACTGAGGCACTACTTTCCCTCACACTGGAAATCTGGCAGGCTATTCTGACAAAAATGCATGAGTTTCAAATCCAACCTCAGACATTACTAGCTACGTGACCCTGGATAAGTCATGTAACCCTGCATTGCCTCAAAATAAAACAAAACAAACAAAAAATTATGCATGATACATGGCAAGAAGTTTCCCAGATTCCATCCTGAAACCCTGGGCTTCTATTAGTCATCATTCACCTTATCATGCCCTACTCCTAGCCTCCCAACCCTCCATAGTACTTCCCAGACATCTTCATATCTTCTCTACAAGTACCTTTCCACCTCTGCGTTCTCCTCCCCACCCAAAGCTCTAGCTCTGAAAATGATGTAATCAAATCAATATTGCTCTTCTTGAAAAGTTGTATCAGTCATTTGCCCCAGTCACCATCCCCATGACACCCCTATCCATAGTATTCCTTTCTGGTCATCATTCTCCTACATGTTTTCTTCACCTATAAGAATGGAAGGTCCTTGAGGGCATCCAAGGCTCCAGACTCCCAGATCAGATGTGAGAGATCACATCAAGCACCTAAAACTGAGGACAAGTGACACACGAGAAGCCCTAGGCTTATTTCCCTGAGACAGGATAGAAGAGAGTGGGGATGGTATCCCTCCCTCCCGGTCTCATGTTCTCAGTTAAGCTTTACTCTGTGCGTGCATGTAGCAAAGAGTTCTCAGAAAAAATGGAGCTGAGAAGAAAAGGCACCCTATCAGTTTGTCTGGTTTTAAAGACACAGATTGTTCCAGCCTGTTCTAAGTACTCAGACACCCAAAGGCAACTACACTCACCCAGGTGGTAGAGGACACAGGTGCCTCTGTGTTAGGTGATCTAGGTCTGTCCAGACAAGCCTCTTTATGCTTTTTTCCCTTATTAATTATTCCTTTTATTCTTTCATTAATTATTGAATTGAGTAGGATAGTTTTGGCATAATGGAAAGTATCTATCATTATTTGATTCCAAAACGTATTTTAATCACTTCAATTTTTTGAGTGCTTTATTTTAGGAATTAATTTATCTATTCATTGAATCAGTGTGGTATAAGGAAGCCAGGAAGACCAGAGATCAAGGCTTACCTCTGACACATGCTGGCTGGGCCCCTGAACTTCTCAGAGCTCAAGACAACTAAGATGAAACGTTGATGAGACTGTACCCATGTGCATTGTCGGAGGGAGTTTCCTCACCCAGAAATTCCTCACACCAATAAAATCCCAGGCCAAGTCCCTACTCAATGCTTAATTAAGCCATATAATTCCTTCTGTTATCTCTACATTGTTCATTTTGTATGGGTGCAAATCATGAAACACTGTAGTCTCTGGAGAGCTGAGGTTGCCAATTGCCCAAAGGGCAACAGAGAGATACATGGTGGGCATGAGCAGGCTGTAACACAGTACAAATGAGGAACCATGAAGAGGGAAGTGGGAGAAAGGATGTTAGAGAAGTGTTTGGCTAGCAAAGACAACGAACCTGTCACAGATCCAGGGCGAGGCACAAGGGATGTTGTGTGCTCCATCAGGACTCATCTAATGGCGGAGAAAGCAAGGAAATCCCCCAGCAGGTTGGGTGGGGCCCCAAAGTAAATTCAAGGAGGCCATGGATTAATGTCTCATAGGATGGGCTGCAATCTGCATTGCTGGAAAGACTTAACCATACTGATGAGAAAAGGAAAACAAAGAGTTAGTGTAATTAAAACTAGATCTCTCTAAAATAAGACCATAAACTTTACAAAGCGCTTTCCTTACAATGATCGGGAAGGTAGCCAGAATTAGTACTATGATCCTCATTTTACTGATGAGGAATCAGAGATTCAAAAAGAATGTGTGATTTACCCAGGGTCATACAACCAGTTGTTATGAACATTTCACTTCCAGGATATGAGGTCATGGATCTAGAGCTAGAAAGGACCTCCTTCCGGGTTAGCTAGTCATTTTACAGGTGAAGAAAGTGAGACACCACCCCCCACCCCACCCCCGCCCTGCAGAAATCAAGTGATTTGGTCAACTTAGCTACTGAAGTGAGATTTGAATCCAGTCAATCAGGCAGGTGGGCAACGAGTATTTATTACATTTCCTATATGTCAGACACTGTATTAAGCACCAGTAATACAAACACGAATAGAAAGAAAGATCCCTACTGCCCTAGCAACACATAAAGGAAGCTGAAAGAGGACAGTTGGGTGGATATGAAAGGCACAAAAGTATTCTGCACAGGGGAAAGATAGAGAAGTTCAGCGGGAAGCCTGGACAGTTCCTGGGTACCCTCTTCAAATGGAGGAGTCAAGCAAT
Source organism: Bettongia penicillata ogilbyi (assembly GCA_023548195.1). NCBI lineage: Eukaryota > Metazoa > Chordata > Mammalia > Diprotodontia > Potoroidae > Bettongia > Bettongia penicillata. Next base: position 6,366,067 of record JAJHZJ010000213.1, read on the forward strand.
TAGAAGAGATAAAAGGGGCAGACGGTACTTCTGGAGTGTGGATTATGGAACTGGAGTGATGTTCTACATCAGTTCATCAGATGGGAAATAGATGGGTGATTTCATTTCCCATCCAGCTGAACTCTTTTGGATTTTCATCATGCCCTCAGGAATCTCACCTTCCTACGAGATCAGAGCTACTCTGAAACTCAGGTCTCTTCAGTGCCCCTTGCAATTCTCACTCCCTCATAGGAGAGGAGGGAGGCTGGAGTGATTCTCCTACATCTACACAGGGGCAGCCATCTCATAATTTCCCATCTGGCTGCATTTTTCTTGACTTTCATCATGCCCCTGCACTGTGTTCCCTTTCCCCCATTTTCAGCTTCCTTTTATGTGTTAAACATTTTGAGAGCAGGTACTGTCTTTAGCATTTCTTTGTATCCCTGGTGCTCAACAAAATACCTGGCACGTAGTAATCATTTAATAAATGCTTGTTGACTGACTAAAGAGGTTTGGGGGCATGGTAGAGAAGTCCTGGAGAGCAGCAGCCTGGTGATTGGTCCTCTGACTCCAAAGTCATGCACACCAGGTGTCTTGAGATCCTCCACTCTTCCACCCTGTCTGGACACGCTCTCTTTCTATGTAGAGATTCCAGAGAGTTTGGAGGCTTGCATTGGGATAAAGATAGAGCCTGGATTTGTGATTTCATTAGCATAGAGGACTCCCAGGTGGGAGAGCTCCTTTTATCAATACACATCATCACCTTTTCTATACTTTACAGTCTTAGAAAGTTACCTGAGAACAAGGAGATGTGACTTGTGTGACTCTCCCAGGGTCACATAACCAGTGTGTGTCAGAGGTCCTGACCTCAAAATTGGCTCATTAGTCACTCCCTGTACAATTCTGACTCTCTCCCCTTGGAGAACCGATTAGACTGAGCCAAGCAATATAGATTCTAACCAAGCTGATAATAGCCTCCCAATGCCGGCATCCACGCAGACTGCTGGGACTCAGGATGTAACTCATCTTCAGCACAGGCATTAACACTTACGGGGAATCCCCACCCACTCGTTGGACTTGAAGACTCCAGCTTTATCACCCATCCCTCTTCTGGGTTACTCTACTTCTCTTGAAGAGTCCCTCAGACATAATGTTTCTTCAAAAGGCTTGCGGTATAACTGGGTGCCTCCACAGCTGTGCGGCTCATCCTCTCCTGGTAACATCTGGCAGCTTCAACTAGTAAACCTGGGAGCCAGACATCCTGATTCCAGGACCAGGGCACTTCTTTCCACTATGGTAGGTGTTGGAGATCAAATGAGGTAACATATGTCAAAGACTTTGCAAACCTTACTGTGGCTGCTATAGTAGCTCACCTGAGGTACTCCAGAAAGGCAAAGACACAGGCAAGATTAAGGCTGGGATTCTGCCCCCTCCCCACAATGGGATAAATCCTTGCATTATTGGTTCGAGGCAAGGTAAAACTGGGTCCTAATCATGTGTGTGAAATACTATATATGCACATATAATATACATACCTACATACACATACATGTTTGTGTATATGCATATATATGTGTATATGTATTTTATATATTATATTTGGAAATGGAGTGGGGAAGCCAGATGACTCAGTGGACAGAGTGCTGGCCCAGGAATCAGGAGGATGTAAGTTCAAATCCAACCTTAACCACTTAATACCTGTGTGACTGAACAAATCACTTCACCTAGGTCTGCCTCAGTTTCTTCAGCGGTAAAAGAGAGATCATTGCTCACCTACCAGAGTCATTGTGATGAAACAATAAGATAATGCTGGTAAAGTATTTAGCACAGTACCAGGAAAATAGTAAACACTTCATACATACTTGGTCCCTTCCCTCCTTTCAAACCTCCTTAAAATAGGGATAATAACAGCAACTAGCTCTCAGGGTTTTTGTGAGAATAAAATGAGATCCTATTTGTAAAAGCATTTCACAGTCCTTAAGCCTCTTATTAATGCTATCATTCTCATCCTCATCCTCACTATTATATATGTGCAAAATGTTTTCCCCCTTACTTCAACTCTGCATGGCATTCCCATAAGAAACAAATTTAAACCTGCTAATTAATTTTCATAGGATTAGGGCTGTATCTGATCAAAGGTCTCTGGTTAGAAATTAAATGTTGTGTTGAATGAACTTTTATACAATTGATATGCCTAAAACAATAATATTAAAAAGTGATACCTTTTAAATAAAAGAGCAGATTTTTCCAGATTTCAAGAGATTTATTTTTCAAGTATAGTTGAATTAGGCATAGGTGCTATTAACAGTGGTTACATTGCCTAATAATGGCAGCTGCATTTTTTCTTTGTTCTGTGCCATAATTTTGGGGGGATGAAGGTAGGTCCAGACATGCAATTTCAACAGTGTAGAAAATCCCACTGGAGAAAGTTTACCTGCCAATGAATATTAGCAACTGTTATGCAGTTTATGGTCTTGAGAGTTTCCAGAGACACTGAGAGGCTAAATAATTTCCCTAGGGTTTCATGGCCTCTGTGTGTCTGAGATTGGACTTGGACCTACATCTTCTTTGCTCTGAAGCTAGTTCTCTATTCATTATGCCACACTATCCCTCTAGAGTAAGACATATCTTGTTTCCACATGATCCCCAAAGAATGGAATTTCTTAGATTGGGGGTCCACTGGGGACTCCATTATGGTGTCACAACAACCCTTAGAAAGCCACCATCACCAAGATTTGAACTGCCTGTCCCTCAGAAGCAACTAATCATGACTTCCCACCAAAGTCAGACTTCTGATCAATGCTGATTCTCCAAACCCAAATATCTCTGACAATTTGCTAGCTGTTTTTTTTCTTGCCCTTAATTAAGCCAGAGTTTTTATTTATTTAACAAAGGCACTTTCACTTTAGTGAGATGTGAATCAAGGACATTGACCTCAAGCTATTGGCCCATCCAAGAGTCAAATCCATCCATGGCATTCATATTACAGTTTAATGATTCCCAACTTCTTTGCCAGGGTCATCGTCTAACATCTTCTAACAAACTTTGGCAATTCAGCGACAGAGCAGTTGCTAGCATCAGTTGCCTTCCGTTGGAGACATTTTCTTTTTTTTCTGGCCCCATGTTCTTCCTCCCCCACCCCTCAAGGCCATGATTACTTGGGGATCAAAGAAAGTCCGAAAGGAAACTTGCAATGATTGGCTGCCGCACTGTTATCTCAAGAGTAGCTTCTTATCACCACATGGAAATTTGTAACCAATTAAATCTTCATTATTGGAAGAGATGTTGTCTAGTAATCTCACTCTCAATTCCATTTGGAAATGTTAAAAATAGAAAAGCCATCAGTTAATCGCTAAACTGTTCAGCCAATGGGCAACAAAGGTTATTTCCAGAGTTAACACCACTGATGACTGAAGTTCACTCAGAATTAGAATTTGAGTCATGAGTGTCTATATTTTAAAGCTGACTCTTCCACTAACTGATAAGCTAGGCTTGGTTAAATTGTTTCATATCTTTCTTTACCATTTTTACCATTTTACCATTTTACCCTTTACCATTTGTGTTTACAAAATGGGAATATCACTACAGGAAGTTGTGTTTTGTTTTGTTTTTTAAGGATAAGTTAATGTTTAAATTTGAAACATTTTCCTAGTAATTGGTTTTCCCTCACCTTCCAACTTTGTATTTATTTTGTATTTGTTTATCAGTGAACAGTTTGCTCCCATTCCAACCAATAGAATAAAAGCCCCTTGAAGGCAGAATATTTCATTTTTGCCTCTATCACCAGCACCCAGCACAGGACCTAGCATAATAGTTAACATCTCATAGATGGGAAGACCATAGCTGTAGAGCTGAAAAGGACCTCAGGGGCCATCCAGGGCAAGAGTTCTTAACTATGGGATCCATGGGTCCATGGATATATCTCAGGAGGATCTGTGAACTTAAATAGGAAAAAAAAAACCCACCATCTTTATTTTCACTAGCCTTTGGTTTCCTTTGTCATCCTAAATCCTTTATTTTGTGCATTTAAAAACATTACTCTGAAAAGACATCCATAGGCTTCCCCAGCTCGCCTGCTAAAGGAGTCTATGATGCCAAAGAGGTTAAGAGCTCTTGATCCAGTCCAACATAAATGAGTAAATGAGACCCAGAGAGGGAATATGATAATAATAGCTAATATTTACATACATAGTACTTACTATGTGCCATGCTCTTTATGATTACTATCTCATTTGACACTTAAAACAAACCTGGGAGATAGGTGCTATTTTTAGCCCCATTTTATAGATGAGGAAATTGAGGCAGGAATTAAATGGATTACACCCAACTAATTTAGCATTTGAGGTATGATTTGAACTCAGGTCTTCCTAACTCTGAGCCAGAAGCTCTATCCTTTGTGTCACCTCCATCCCTTAATAACTTAGTTAAAGACACACAAGTGGTAAATAGCACACATGAGCTTTAAGTCAAAGTTTTCTAATTCCAAATCTAATGTTCTTATGAACATGCAACTTAAAAACATTTATTAAGCTGAATTGAATTGAAAAGGTACATAGTATTTATTTTTGATCCCAGTGGATAAAAGAGTGAATAAAATGGAAAGGCTTGGTTGATTTTGCATTGTTTTGAAATGAAATGAAAAGGAAAATGAAAACGAAAACAGATCAAGCCAAATGCCCAACTAAAACCTCTAGAATTGATAGAAAAAGAACATTGGATTTCAAGTTTTCAAACTACATAATTCACTTCTCATTTTCAGAACAATTGTGATTTCATTGCTGTGGGGATTTCCCACACCTGTGTATTATAATTGCCCTACCCCGCCCATGTCCACCCCCACCCATGTCCAGGCGTAAGCATTTATTTTAGTAGAAGTTTCAGTGATTTTATAACATTATAGTTTTGGAGTTATAAGGTATCTTAGAGGTAATCTACTTCAATCATCATCATTTTACAGATGAAGAAACTGAGGCCCATGGAGGAAAAGTGGCTGACCAGGTTACTTATTCAGGTAACAAATAACACTACTAGGATTTGAACTCTGGTGCTCCGCCTCAGGATCCTCTAATCTTTCCCTGGCATCATGCTACTCTCTAGTCTTGATAGCCCTCCAAAATTCATTACTTGGTGGCGAAAGCTTTGACTGTGTGGATCACAACAAAATGTGGCAAGTCCTCAAAGAGATGGGAGAACTAGACCATCCTATTCATCTCCTGAGGAATCTGTTTGTGGGCTGAGAAGCAACGGTTAGAACAGAATTTGGAACAACTCCTTGGTTCAAGATTGGGAAAGGAGTATGACAAGACTGTGTATTGTCACCTCATTTATTTAACTCAGATGTAAAGTATATCCTGCAACATGTCAGGCTGATGAAGCAAAAGCTGGAATTAAGGTTACTGTGAGAAATATCAACAATCTATGCAGGTGATGCTACTCTGGTGTCAGAAAATGAAGAATTTAGAAGTCTCTTGATAAGGGTGAAAGAGGAGAGTGTTAAAGCTGGCTTGACACTTACAATCCTGGCATCTGGTCCCATTGGTGCCTGGCAAATAGAGGGATAAGAAATGGAAGCAGTGTCAGATTTTATATTCTGGCCTCAAAGATCATTGCAGAGGGAGACTGAAGTCATGAAATTAAAAGATGCTTGCTCCTTGGAAGGAAGGTTATGGCAAATCTGGACAGCATACTAACAAAGGTTCTACTGTCAAAGTTGTGGTTTTTCCAGTAGTAACATATGACTGTGAGAGTTGGACTATAAGGCAAGCTGAGCACCACAGGATTGACACTTTGGAATTGTGGTGCTGGAGAAGACTTCTGAGAGTCATTTGGACAACAAGGAGATCAAATCAGTTGATACTTAAAGAAATTAATTCAGACTATTATTGGAAGGACAAATATTGAAGTTAAAGCTGAAATACTTTGGCCACATAATGAGAAAATAGGACTCATTTCAAAAGATCCTAATTTGGAAAAGATTCAAGGCAAAAGGAAAAAGGGACAGCAGAGGATGAGATAGAGAGACAGTGTCATGGAAGCAATGAACACAAGCTTGGACAGACTTTGGGAGACAGTGGAGGACAAAAGGGTCCTCCATGCTATGTCCATGGGGTCACAAAGAGTCAGAAGTGACCGAACAAGAACCACAATCTTCTTTGGATGAATTTCTCTAAATTTAATTGGGCTGGTCCTCATATGGCAGACACGCACTTGATTGATGAGTAGTACTCCAAGCCTTCTCGAGTTAGTGCGCACCCATAGGGAGTCACCTGCATAGGCTACCATGAAGCATTAAAGTATAATTCCTTAGAAAAATCAATAAGAAATAAAATTAAAGATGTGATCATCTAGTATGGGTATCTGAATGACGTCAATGATAACAATAGCAACAAAAATATAATATTTATATAGCACATTTAGGTTGTGAGTTTTTCTTCTACTGTTTCCCTTGACTTGAATCTATCACGGAAAGTTTGATTCCAGGGCTGCCAATTGCCAGAAACTAGCAATTACAACACCTGGGGCAAGTAAACATCAGAAAACATGCCAAAGAGTATCATAAAGGGGAACCCTTGAATCAACGTTTGGAGACAAGTTCAGATGAATATAGCATCTCTACAAGGATATATTGCATTTTTATATTTATGGACTACAAAAAAACTGTGCAAAAAAACTCCAGAGTACCGTGGGGAGGGTAGGAGTTCTTAGTCTCTTTTAAGTCACAGATACTTTTGGGAGTCTGGTGAAGCCTATAGATTCCTCAAAATAATGCATAACAAGTTGCATATATATAAAACAAAATACATAGAACTACAAAGAAATAAATTACATTGAAATATAGATATCACAGTATTTTAATTTTATTTTTTAAGATTCATTTTCAAAAATAATTTCATGTATAAATTTTCTCCCTGCTTCTCTTCCCCCCCCCAAGATGGTTAGCAATTTGTATGTAGGTTTTATATATATATATATATAATATTTATATATGTATATATACACATACATACACACATTATTCTTGAAATAAGTTCAGAGTTTTGAAATTAGTTCAGAGATCCCAGATTAAGAACGTTTGCTCTAGGGTAAAACAATTTTAAGACAGTTATAGCCATAAAATAAACCTAAATCCAAGCATCTCCATTTCTGTGATCACTACGGGTCCCTAAAGCGCAGAACCTAGTTGTTTGGGACCATCAAAAGTATTGAATACAACTCAACAAAACATTTATTACATACCTAGTATATGTGGGTTCTGGGAAGAAATGAATCATGGATTAAATGTGGAGTATATATAACTTGTGCAGAGATAGCTAGAATGAATAATTTGATGTGTAAGCTCAATAGAGAAATGGAAAAGTAGAGTGAGCAAAAGTTCAATATGAATTTAAAATATTTCAATTGAGCTTTGAAGGCTAGTAGTAATTTAACGGGTGAGGAGAGAGAGGAATTCTAAGCATTGGGAACAACTTGAGCAAAGCATCCCTGGAGGCCAGGAGCCAGGAAGGGCAGATTGGGAAGAGGGGAGAGTAGTCCAGATTGTTTAGAATGCAGAATATGTAGCTTGAGGTGATTTAGAAAAAACTGGAAAAGTATGGTGGCAATACAATGTTGCTGGCCTCAAAAAAACAGGCAATGGGCTTTTAAACAACATGGTAAAGTGTATTTTCATAATGAAGGATTTAAAAACATTCCACCACCCCCCCCAAAAAAAAATGAAAAAGAAAGCAAGAAAGGAACCAGGTATATATGCAATATTTTTCTCACAAAGCATTACACAACTGATTAATATAGTATCCTATATATTATCAAGGATAAAACTATATCTTGTAATATATTACTAGGATACTGGTTTGTAACCCTTAAAATAATGAAAATTCTGTATTAAAGTTACATAAAAGGAAAACAGGCAAAGGAGTTCAACTTTGGCTCAGTAGGCATGTCCTGACATTTACATCCCCTTAGTGAAAACTTTCTGAAATTCTTCAAGTGGGATCAAGCTGGATTTGTAGAATGGAGCCATCTCCTAAACCTAACTTTAGTTCATTTGACTTGGTTGAAGTTGAAGTGATTGGAATTTAGTACCCAGCCCTTTCTTGTATGGTATGAATATGGGTTATTGAATATGGATCAACAGAATGAGTAAAAGAGGATGTTTCCAAGGTTATGAACTTGAGTGACTGGGAGAATGATTGGATTGAATTGGAATTGGAATCAATGGAAAGAGGCAATTGGATGAGAGATAGGTTTAGGGAAGAAGTAAGTTGAGTACATTTTTTCAGTGTTGCGTTGGTGATGTTGCCCAGATATCCAGGTAGAGATTCCAATGAGCAGTTATTGACAGGGGTCTCGAGTTCAAGGGAGAGAGATGAGAAATGGAAAATATGATTTGGGAATCATTTGCCTAGAGAGGAGATATTATTCCACTCAATCCCCCTCCCCAACTTTAGTTTCCACCTCTAATACATTAAACATTCCTTCTAAAAAGGAGTGATAACTAAAAATACCCATCCTGTTCTGCCCTTGATGTACCAACCCACCCAGTAGACAAGTACTTCTAGTTCCTTTTGGGGTAGAGGTGATAGATTTATGCCGATCTGCCTCCTACATTAAATCTAGCAGTAGTAATACTTTTGAAAAGGAACATGATACTGAAATAACTCCCAGGCCAAGAGTGCCATGAGGGGTCATGGGGATGAGGCAGAGGATGTCAGGCACAGTAGTACTAAAAATAGAGATGGAGACCAAAGCACCAAGGACCATGAGGAATCTTTTTTGACCTTAGGATATGGACTGGCTTGTGCCTGCTCTGCCCACCCTTCAAACTGGAGCCAAGAGCTCAGAAGAATGGGCTGGAAGGTGACTGGTGACTTGCTACTGTGTGTTTTCATTTCTGATTGTGGAGCATTGTCAGAATGATCCTAAGAGGAATGTAACAGATAAGAACAAAACTTTTGGAGAAGTTGCTGTTAATGGAAAGTTCGATTTGCGCTGCCTTTTTCTAATGGGACACAGTTGAGTCAAGTCTGTTAGATTGTGAGCTCCTTGAGGACAGGGACTGTCTTTTGACCCTTTTTGTGTCCGTGGCACTTAGTATGGTGCTGGGGACATTGAACTTAAATCAACAAGCATTTATTAAGTGCCTACTGTTTGCCTAAGCATGGCAGACACAAAGAATTACAAAAGAAGCTTACATACTGATAGGGAAGACAACATGCAAATGTGTACAAACTAAAATTGAAACAGGATAAATCGAAGGTAATCAATAGAGGGAGTGAGTAAAGACTAGAAAGGTAGGAAAGGGCCAGTTTATGAAGGATACAGGATCTAAATATGTTAAGATAAATATCCATGATGTTATCAACTAGTCAGGCATTTCTTAAGCTCTAGATATATGCCAGCAGCTGATTTAAGTGTAAAGAGAAACAAAACACAAGACAGTGCCTGCCATGAAAGAACTTACATTCTATCTTGGGAAGCAACACGTGCACAAGAGTAAATATAAAGTATTTTTTCATGTTGACTAACATTTGGAGTTTAATTAATTAATTAATTGAGTAATCCAGGAATGAATTAATGTAGCAGGTAGCAAGTGGGTTGGGTTTTGAAATGATCTAGCAATTCTAAAAGGCCAAAGTGAGGGGTGGAGTGTGCCAAGTATGGATGTTTAACATTGTCTAAGCAATGTAAATGGTAGATTAGACCTGGCATAATCCATCACTGGATTTGTGGTCTGATAGCCTGACTTTTCAGTCATGCCTCTGCTGTGTGCTACTTTTAGAATATCTGACAGATCACTAGACTCGTTGAAACCTCAGCTTTCAAAATTATAGAATACAGATCATAATATTGATACAGCCTAATTTGGTGTAATGGAAAGAGCACTAGACTTAAAGTTAGGAGAGACTTGGATTTGAATTCTGCCTCTAAGACATAGCCAGTGCAAGACACTTGACCCCTTTAAGCCTTAATTTCTGTAAATCTGTAAAAAGAGGGTGATACTTGTACTTACCTCACAGAACTGTTGAGGGGCTTCATTGAGATAATGCACATCCAGTTCCTTTTTAAAAATAAGGTAGCATATAAGTAGATCCAATGAGATAATCTAATTTATGAACCTTAACAAATTATACAAATTCTAGCTATTATATTAGCTATTACTGTTCATGGGAGACAATTTAGTGTAGTAGAAAGAGTCTTGAGAATCAGGGAGATAGCTTCAAGCCCCACTTATGACACATGTTGACTAAGTGATCCTGGGCAAGCAACTTACCTTTTCAGTGCCCCCAAACAACTCTCTAAAACTATCAGTTTCAAAGGACATTCTGGTCTGCATAAGTAGAGGGAAAACATAATGGGGAAACTGTTGATTCTGCACCAGTGGAGGAAGTCTGCATAGTACATACACTACAATAAAGTCACAGATCTCAACCAAAAAAAAATGTGCTTATCAAGTATCATTATGTTTTCACAAATTCCTATGAACATTTTGCCAGGAGACACCAGAAAGAAGAGGCACCATTTATGAAAAATAGCACCAGAGAATGGAAGGAGTGCTACAGTTAGAGTCACAGGACTTGGGTTCAAATCCCAGTTCTGCTTCTTACTACCTGTTTTATCTTGGAGAAGAAACACCACTTCTGTGGACTTCAGTTTTCTCGTTTGGAAAATAAGGGGATTAGACACAATGATCCTTAAGATCCTTTCCAACTCTAAATCTACAATTCTGTGATCCCATAATCTTTGGGGGTTAGAGCTAGATGGCATGGGTAAGACAGTGTCATATAGTGAGGAGAGATAATGAAGTTCAGTGAGTGGCACTAAGAGATATCAGAAGAGGCAAGATGGAGGAATGAGGGATAGCAGGGGAAAGGAGAAAATGAATTATCATGGGAAGGGTTCTAATGTTCTAATACCCCCCCCAATCCATTTTTCATGTAATTTGGGTCAAGTCACTTCGTTCTTCTAGAAGTTTACCAATTATAGAATGAACTGCATGAACTAGATAATAATAAAAAATAAATAAATAATAAAAGCATTTATATAGTGCTTTAAGATTTGCAAAGTCACTTCTCCTTCCTGAAACTCAGTTTCCTTACCTGTAAAATGAGTGCATTGGACAAGATGCCCTTGGCAGTCCCTTCTAATTCCAAATATATACCCTTATGGTTTTAGATATTTAGTAAAGAGAAGGAAAAAAACCTAAAATCTTAGTCGTGTAAAAGTAACATTGATTACAATCATTTATGAGAATGAATGCTGTTTATGGAAAATTGCTATGTATACAATAACCATAACCAGACACATCAAGCATGGGTACCAGATTAATTCTGTCCAGTGTATTGAATTCTTTTAAAAAATTGTTTAAGTTTAAATTTATGGAATAAAGCAAACATTACCATAACATAGTATAATAAGAAAAGATGATTGCATGTGAAGCTGAAAATCAACTGTGTACAACTTGCAATTCCTTTTAAATATGTAATAAAATTATTATATAAATTTCTTTTTCTTTATTCCCTTTTTTCTTCCCTTTCCCTCCCACCCTAGAGATGGCTACCATTAGACACAAATGTATAGGTATATATTATAAAATACATATGTAAAATCATTTCGTACATACGTCTATTCATCAATTCCTTCTCTGGATGCAGAATTCTGCTCTGTAGAACTTATGTTTCATTACCATTCCCCAGAGAAGAGCAGTCATCTGTTCATAACCTCACACACAACATTTGAGGGGGAACAGGGACCTCCCATGTCCCAGCACAGGGCCTTTGCATGAAAGCTCAATAAATACTGATTGATTGATTGATTTCATGGAAAAGCATACTTTACAAAATTGAATTATGCTTTAAAAAATTCTTCTCTTTAGAATTATTATTCTCCCTTCTGTGGGAGAATAATGATAAAAACAGCAAAAATAACAGCTAGCCTTTACATAGCACTCTAAGGTTTACAAAGCACTTAATGGATATTATCTCCCTTGGTCCTCACAACAACCCTGACAGGTAAATACTATTATGGTCCCCATTTTACAGATGAAGAAACTAAGGCAGAAGGAGATTAAGTGACTTGTCCAAGGTCACATGGCTAGAAAGGGTCTGAGGCAAGATTCAGACTTGGCTTCTCCTGATTCAGAGAGCTGCATTTCATCCATGGTGCCGCCAAGGTGCCCATCAGATTTTGGAGGGTTCCTTCCAATCTTAATGTTCTGTAAGTCCAGGTTCTTACACTAACTAGCTATATAACAGTGACCATGGGTAAATTATTTAATTTCTCTGAGCCTTAGTATCTCATCACAATCTATATAACATGAAATAACACTTGCTCAACCTCCCTCATATGGTTGTGAGGTGAACTTTTCTCCGTCTAGCAAATAGACATTTAAATACTCTATGTATTGAATGTCATTGAGCTCAGTTATTTTTACACCAATTCATTTAAAGCTCTTTAAAAAAAATAGGCAGGCTAGCCTAAAAGAGTTGGTCTTGGAGCTGGGAAAACCTGGATTTAAGCCCTGGCTATGATACTTCTTAGCTGTCTGAGCTTGGGAAAGTCACTTAACCAATCAGTGTTGGAGTCCAAGCCATGGTAAAGGTCTTGTTCTTGTAGTTTTCCTTGTCTTGTTTTGTTTAATTTTTAAATTGAGTTTCCCTATCTGGCTCAGTTGGGATGTATAGGGGCCTTTCCTGGGTCTAATCCAGCTCATATAAACTCAAGGGTATTGACTTGTTCATTCCTGACTTGGGCATAATTGCAGTCTCCTCAGGCAACCTGGTGGCTCCTAGCCCCTAAGTGCTCACAATAAGAAATGCTGGACTTAGAGCACCGATACCAGTCAGTGCCTTCTCCGAAATGTGTAAAAATAAAGTTAGGCATGGTAGCACACACCTGGAATCCCTGCTGCAGGGGAAGCCTCAGGCTATTGAACTGGACTTCTGATGTCCTTGATATAAGGAAATCCCAGATGAAGGGAGTTCCCTATACCAAGGAAATAACACACCCATTCTCTAGCTTGTTCCAAATCCTTGGTTAGCCCCAACTATTGAATTATTAGATTATAGAAGAGACCTTAGCAGTCATCCAGTCCAATTCATTCATTCATTCATTTTACAGTTGAGGAAACTGATACCATGAGAAATCTTTATCTTTCAGTAACAAAATTGTTTCACCTAATCTGAGGTCAACAGTCAGTTAGTGTTGTTTTTACTTACGGTATTTTTTAAAAAATAAGACTGATTCTGTCTCTGTCAGTCTCTGTCAGTCTCTGTCTCTCTCTCCCTCTCCCACTCTCCCCCAGGTTAGGATAGGCTTAGCCCTTTGCAGATCAGAACTCTGGAGTTTAAGAGACCTGCTGGCCTCAGACTCCACAGAAGTAGGAATTCCAAGCATGTATCACTATCCCTGACTTTCATTCACTTTACTGTAGAATCCACAGAATGATAGATTCTGTAAACTTGGAGGGGTCTCCAGTAGTTAGATAGGGCCAACCTATCCCCTCAAAGAAATCTCACTGCAACCAACCCAACAAGTGATGATCTGGCCTCTTCCAGAGCACCTCCCAAGAAGGGAAACCCATCATTTCTCAAGGCAGGGCATTCTACTTAAGGGTGGCTCTAATGAGAAGCTGTTGGATTAGTTTTTTCCTGACCTCAAGCCTAAATTTATCTATTTACAACTCCTATCCATTGTTTCTAGTTTTTCCCTCTAGGGTCAATCAGAATAGACATAATGTGACCTTAAATCTTTCTCTTGTACAAGCCAGACATCCCTTGCTCCTTCAACCAATCTTCTTACAAAATAGACTCAAGCCCTTCGCCATCTTAGTTGGCCACTCAGCCTTATCAATGCCTTTCCTAAACTGTGGTACCTAAAATGAACACAGTTCTCCAAATGCAGGCTAACCGGGCTGGTGTGTACAGTTGGGAGACCCAATGAATAGAATGCCAGCTGGGCTGAATTCAAAATCAGTCTCATAAATCTACTAGTTGCAGAATTTTAGGCAAGTCATTTAACCCACTTGCCTCAGTTTTCTCAGCTGTAAAATGGAGTAACACAGCATCTACCTGGCTGAGATATTGTGAGGATGAAATGAGATAATATTTCTAAAGTACTTAGCACAGAACTTGGTAAATAATAGGTACAATATAAATGCTTATTCCCTTCCTTATTTCTGGAAACTATGCCCCTTTTAAGGTAGCTACCACAGGAATATTTTAGAATCATATTGGCCTGTATTGAGCTTGTAGTCTGCTGAAACTCTCAAGTCTTTTTCAAGCAAACATCCCTCCCCCATCTTGCACTTGGGAGGTCAGTTTTGGCAGTCCATTTTTAAACTTTAGAGCCATCCTTATTCCATTTCATCTTATTAGACTCTGTACAATTAGACTCTGCTTTAGCCTGTCAAGACCTTTTAGAATCCTGAACCTGTTATTCAGTACATCAGCTATCTCACCCAGCATTGTCCTCTATAAATATGATAAGCATCCTATCTGTGCCTAATTCACTGATTAAAAAGGTTTAAAAGCATAAGTAGAAGGCAGCAGTGTTGCACAGTGAGTAGAACCCTAAGCATTGAGTAACAAAGACCTGAACTGAAATCTAGCCTTAGACACTTACCAGCTGGGTGACCCTGAGCAAGCCACTTAGCCTGTGTTTGCCTCAGTTTCCTTAACTGTAAAATGAAGATTATAATAATACTACTGCCCAGGGTTGATACAAGGATTAAATGACATAATATTTGTAAAGCACTTAGCACAGCACCTGGAACATAGAAAATATTTAATAAATGCCTATTTCCTTCCTTCCTCCCTTTTTCCTTCCTTCATTCCACAAAGCTGATCAAATGACAAATGATAACTTTAGATTCTAAGGTTATTGTTGCAGTTGTACAAATTGTTCTCCTGGTTCTGTTCACTTCCCTCGGCATCATCCATTCATACAAGTCTTCCTGGGTTTTTCTAAAACCATCCCCTTCATCATTTCTTACAGCACAGTAGTATTCCATCACATTTACAGCTGCTCCTCAATTCATGGGTACACTCTTAGATTCCCATTTTTTGCCGTCTTAAAAAGAGCTAGAAATATTTTTATACATTTTTAATTAGACTTTGTTTTGCTCAGAACTAATCTTCCCCTTAATTTACCCCTTTCCTCTTATTCTTCCTTCTCTCTTTTCTCTTTTCCCTGTTAAGTAAAATGTGTTTCTGTACCCAAATGTATCTGTTTTTCTTTCTTTTGATCAGTTCAGATGAGGGTGAGGTTCAAGTGTCAGTGGCTCTCCTGACTCTATCCATCTACTTGTGAAGTCTGATTATGTGAAATAAATTTCCCTAATTTTCCTTTCCCTTTGTATTCCATTCCCTTCCCTTTCCCAGTGTATTCTTATCCCTTCCCCTCTTTCTATCCTTTTCTTAAGATCATCAAGACATAGCAGAACCATTCCCCACAGACTTCCTCTGTAACTCTTTGATAATGATAGAGTTCAGGGAAAATACATGTATCAACTCTCCATATTAGAATGTAAACAGTTGACTCTTGTTTAGTCTCTTAAGGTTATTCATTCATGTTTACTTTTTTATGTTTCTTTTAACTCCTGTATTTGAACTTCAAAATTTCTATGCAACTATGGTCTTTTTATCAGGAATGGTTGGAAGTCCTCTATTTCATTAAAATCTCATTTCCCACTCTGCCCTTCAAAATTATATTCAGTTTTGCTTGCTAAGTTAATCATGGCTTTAAACCTACTTATCCTTTGTCTTCTGGTATATGGCATTCCAGGGCAGCTAGGTTTCACAGTAGATAGAGTGCTAGGCCTGGAGTCAGGAAGATAAGTTCAAATTCATATCTATCTCTTCAGACAATTCTCTTTTTTTCCTTCTCATCAGAATTGTTTCTCTTTTAATTTTCAGAATTTCATGATTGAATTTCTCCTCCATCTTTGGCTGACTTTTCCTATAGGAATTTAGTTCATGGAATCTTGCCTATTTTTCTTGAAATGTGCTTTTTTCAAAATCTAGAGCCACATTTGAGCATGTCTGACTGTCCTCCATCCTTATAGGGTCATTTTGTATGCTATCTTGGTTCCACTGTTCTTTCTTTTTGTATTAGTTCATTTAAGTCTTCCCATTTTTTTTACAACTTCTTATATTTGTAGTGTATCATAGTCAAATATTCCATTATATTTAAATATCACATTTTTAAGTCATTGAGGCAGCTAGGTGATGCAGTGGGTAGACCTGAAGTCAGGAAAACCTGAGTTCAAATACAGTCACAAGCACTCATTATTTGTGTGACCACTGGCAAGTCCCTTAGCCTCTCTCTACCTCAGTTTCCCTAACTATATAATGGGGATAATAATAGCACTTATCTCCCAGGGTTGTTGTGAGGATCAAATGAGATAACATTTGTAAAGATAATATTTGAGACTGGCACTTAGTAGATGCTTAATTAATGCTTGTTTCCTCCCCTTCCATCATCCCCAAATAACTGGGTACCTACTTTGTTTTAATCAGCATTAGTTGGTTCTCTGTTTTGATTCCAAATCTATTCCAAATTCTGTTTACATCAAACCATGGATAGAAGTCCCTTCTGTACAGAATGTAACTAACAAGCTATTCAATCAATCTGTGACTTTGTTCTGAAGCAAAAATGGCCTGATTTCCTTTCAAGGCAGTGTCTTTGTTGATCAATAAAAAAAATCCCCAAAGGGGAAATTGCAGCCTATCCTTTCTCAAAATCATGAAATTTGTAGCAGTGAGAGAAGTAACCAGATAAAAAAACACCAGTGGAGCCTTAGACATCTGTTCATGCAGCCCAAGCCTGGCCTGGCACAAAACATGTCATCTTTAAAAGTGACGATACCCCAGAAACAAGGACAATAATAGTATATTCACAGAGGGTGTTAACGCTGGCAGAGCACCGTACAGAGATGTTCTTGGAATGGAGGGAAGCCAGTTTAGAAATCATCAGGTGTTCACGCCTGAAGAACTGGGAATAAGTTCATTCAGCTTTGGTACAGGAGAGAGCTTAAATATGGACTTTTTGGGAAAAGAAATCATTGGAAGATAATGAAAAGTGAAATGTTTTCTCTCATTTATTGCACTAGGGACTGAGTGCTCTTAGAGAAATGATCACTTTTATGTTCAGTTAATAAATTCCACAGAATAGTAGGGAAGGAAATTCAGATAAGACAGAATGGAGCAAGGGAGTTTCTTTCCCTCTACGAAGGTATTCCAAAGGAATACAGTGTCAGCACTTTCTACAGAGAGTAAAATGGCTTAGGGTTTTCTTCAGAGGTGAGTTGTATTCTTTGACCAACTTCCTGAGGTAATTTTTTATATGTAATCTAGTGAAAATCAGCAGATTCAAGATTGTTATAACTGTTCCCACACCTCCGTTCCTCCCTTCTCTCTCCTTCCTTCTCTCCTCCCTCTCTCCTTCCATTTCTTCCCTTTTTCCTTCACTCCCTTCTTCCTTCCCTTCTTCCTCTTTCTTTTCTTCCTTTCTTTCCTTTCCTATCTTTTTTCCTTTCTTCCTTTCTTCCTCTTCCTCTCCCTCCCTGCCTTCTTTCCCTCCTTCCTTCATTCTTTCCTTTATTCCTTTCCTTCTTCCCTCATTTTCCACCTTTCCTCTCTCTTTCCCTCTCTTCCCCCCTTTCCTGCCCTCTCCCCTCTTCCCTCCTTTCCTTCCTTCTTTCCTTCTTTTTCTTGAACAAAACAAATTTCCCTGTCCAGCACCATAAGCAGCTCAGTCATTCCACTTATTCCCAATGAATGGAAGCTGGAAATATCCTTATGATTTGCAGGTAACAGAGCAGCCAATATCCTGGCCTTTTCAGCTACATCTGTCCTTCCAAAGGCTGACATTCAAGGATAATTGAGACTTGGGCAACCTCTCTGTGTCTCTATTAGGGTTTGCTGTCATGTAAATAAGACCTTTATTAAAAAGTACTACAAATACCAGTTTACAGACATGCTTTAAACTCTACAGATTATCCCCTGCCATCGCACTGCTTCCTAGGCTTGGGAGGACGTCACTTACCCGGGTTTTGCAATCCTTTGGTAGACAGGGTTATTTTCCTATGCTATAAACTGCTTCTTCTCAGCCAAATTCTTGCTTACAGGTTTTTACTATGAACTGAACAGAATGACTCTTGCTGTCATGCTCTGCTTAAGCAGATGATTTATTCCCACGTGCAGAGAGATTCTATGTCTTTCTTCTTCGGGAGCTGCAGCAGCTCCATGATAATGCACCATGCTTCTACTGAAGCATGACATTTTGCATCCTCCTGATTAAGAACTGTTAGGATTTCATTTTGCCCATTATTTACTAACTCAGATTTTCAATTATAAGTGATCCCCCTCCCCCCTGTCTTAAAAATGCCAGTTATAAGAAAGTTATAACCTACTAAACTGCGAAGTTGGGGGGTCATTAATCCAAAACCAAATTACCCCCCAAATCCTTCTTTTAGTAAAAGAGGGGCTCCATGAAATAAGGGGCTTCTCTGTTGCACTTAGTTGTGTGTTTGCCGAAGATTAGCTGGACCTCCATGAAGCCCTACTGCTTTCTTACCTCATTGGGGCATGGAGCATTGGCTTTGAAAGCATTCAAGGGTGCCCAGGCTCTGTCAAGTTCTGCCATGCTGGAAAAACTTCAGCAACATCCACAATCCGCTTTCTGCTGACCAACTAAGCAAAATATGCAGAGGCTCCTCTCTAGTGGGCTTGGGCAATGAATGCTTTGACCATGGCAACCCATGAAACAAAGGCAAATACAAAATGGCCCTCTGACCTGTGGGGCCCCATTCTGCTGCTCCAGTGGCAATGACAGTGGTGGTCAAGGAGGCAGAGGGTGCTAAGAGTTACACAGTTATTTAGGCTATCTACAAACATAAACTTAGCTAGTAATCCTCTAAATGTGAGATCCTCACCCTCTGGATATGTATCAGTGGAGGAATTGAATTATTCTTCAAAGAAAGCAGTTGGAGGGCACAACATATAGAACCCTAGATTTAGAGTCCTGGATGCATTGGGAGACCTTGGCCTTTTTAGGCTAGGTCTTTTCAGGTGCTCCCTTAGAGGGAGGTAATGCCCATTCAGTGAATAGGCCTTTTTAAGAAGTAGTCAGGGAATAGCGCCTTCAATGAGCAAAAAAAGTGACTAAATCAAACTGGGAGGGAAAGATACACTGATACTATTAATAATCACTCTAAGCCAGCCATCAAGTAGAGATTGGGCAGGGACCTATTGTTGTCCAATATATGGGCTTCAGAGTACACTGGGTTTAAGGTTTTGGGAATGACAAGAAAGAAAGAATGAAAGAAGGAAGGAAGGAAGGGAAGGAAGGAAGGAAGGAAGGAAGGAAGGAAGGAAGGAAGGAAGGAAGGAAGGAAGGAAGGAAGGAAGGAAGGAAGGAAGGAAGGAAAGAAGAAAGGAAGGAAGGAAAGAAGAAAGGAAGGAAGGAAGGAAGGAAGGAAGGAAGGAAGGAAGGAAGGAAGGAAGGAAGGAAGGAAGGAAGGAAGGAAAGATATCTAGCCAGTAAACCCCAAGTTAACTGGGCAGCTTCTGACCGTCCAAATTTACCTTCCTTTGGAGAGAAGGAAGGGGAGAGGGAGACAGAAAGGAGAGGATAAGCTGGGTGATTATCAGTAGTAACAGTTTCTCGAGTGCCTGGAACATAGAAGCACTTAAGACGTTCTTGTTGACTGACTGACTGATGGATTGATTGATTGACATTTTTGCCATAAATGAAACCAGAAAACAAAAAAAAAAAGTTGCAGCTAAATAAAAGGATGGTTCACAGGCTCTCCTTGGATAAGCAAATAAAGGAGTTAGGGGAGCTGGTCAGATCACAGGCCCAAAAGCAACAAAAATAGTTGTTCTAAGAGAAGTTTGACTAGGTAGGTAGGTGGCATAGTGCATAGAGTAGTAGACGGGGAGTTAGGAAGACCTAACTCAGACCCCTTCCAGTCTGATTTTTTTTTAATAAGTTAAGAGGCCATTCTCTGCTTCATTTCTTACCTTGCCTTAACTGCTGAATGGGCGGTGCCTCAGTCAAATGGAGACCTGCTAAAGACCTTAGCTTTAAAAGGCCAAGATCTTCCACTGCTTCCAGAGTCATCTCCAGTCATCCTGATGTGAATCTAGTCATTGGACTCAGACAGCTCCAGAGGAAGAGTGAAGTTGGTAACTTTGCGCAGCCCTCCCTCATTTAAATCTAATTCATTTCCAGGTCATGATATCCCCTCCCTGACATCATGGTCCTCTTTGAGAATGAAGGACAAACAGCAACAATAACAGATTTTTATTAGCTATATGACCCGCAACAAATCCCTTGGCCTTTCAGCTTCAGTTTCCTTATCTGTAAAATAGGTATAATAATAGCATCTACCTCCTAGGATTGTTCTAAGGAGCAGATAAGATAACATCTCTTAAAATCCTTTGTGAATTTTAAAAGCACTATATGAATGCTGTTATTCTTATCTCACACTGTGGTTTTTGTTGAATCATTTCAGTTGGGTCTGATTCCGTATGATCCTGTTGGGGGTTTTCTTGACAAAGATACAAGAGTGCTTTGCCATTTCCTTCTCTAATTTTACAGATGAGAAAATTGAGGGAAAGAGCATTAAATGACTTGCCCAGGGTCACATGACTAGTAAGTGTCTGAGGCCACATTTGAATCTGGGAAGATGAGTCTTCTTGACTTCAGGCATGGTGCTCTATCCTGGCTGCCTCTGGTCCTTATTGTACCATATATTGTAGTACTTATGATAAAAGACTTCCATGAAAACACATGCACCAACATCTGTGGCAGACAATGAGGGAGGCGAGGAATTCTACCAAGAGTGAGACAAGAGCCTCCCGACACAATAAGCACACACTTAAACACTCAGTGATCTCGGTGGAAAGGTGGTCATAGAAGAAGATGAGGAAAATTACACTGAGTAACACAGTTCTGAAATAAGAAATAGGAAAGGCCAAATGCTTGTAAACTATAGAAAAGCTTCATGAATGTAGATTGCCAACACTTTCTTTAAGCAGAGGGTTGGGAGGCATGATCTGTCATTCACCAGATAAGATCATGAAATGCAAAACTGATAATATTTTAACAGGAAGGAAATACCTGCTTACTGCCACGGGCGTCATTTCTGAATCAGCCATCTGTACGGTCAGACCACCGACTTGTTAGAACCAAGATCAAAATTGATAGCAAACTATATGGAAAAGGATGAGACAAAGATATGTCGTGCAGGTGAGGCAGCTCCTCCCCTGACATGTAGATGTGCTACATGAGACCTAGCAAACATCTGGCAATTCAGGACTGGAGTTTAGGAGAGTAATTCAAGGTGGCTTTGTAGATTTGGGGGAGAACAATTGAAGCCAATGAAACTAATGATATTTCTGGGGTAAAGCTGGGGGTTGCCCTTACATTTCACTGCCACTTATTTAGGTCTTTGACTTTCATTTATAGCACAAAGTCCATTTAGATACGGTCCTCCACTGAATCGGCTTGTTAGTTACAGGGAAAGGATATGTTGAGCGTATCAAACATTAAATGAAAGTTTATAAAACTGTGTGATTCCTAGCACTTGTCTCCCTTTCCACCACTGTGTCATCTTTTCTGGATAATCAGAAGTGGACCCTCAGGGGACAGAGGGTTATTTTCATACTTTTGCCTGTTTCACATTAGAATGCTGTGACCCTCTAAATTTGTCACCCAGTGACCAAGTTTCTGTGGTTGTCCACTGCCACATCTATGGTCATACAGTCCTACTTGGAAAGTGTTAGAAACTGTCCAGACAGATTTACACATGATCCTGGAGATTAACATAGTAGAATATAAAATGGTAAGCAGAATAAGCATTTATATAGTGTTTACTATGTGCCTGGCACTGTACTAAACACTATAAATATCGCAATTGATCCTCACAACAACTGGGAGGTAGGTGCTATTATTATCCCCATTTCACAGTTGAGAAAACTGAGGCAGACAGGAATTAAATGACTTGCCAAGGGTCACCCATCTAGTAAGTGTCTAAGACTAGATTTAAACTCAGGGCTTCCTGACTCTAGACTCAGTGTTCTATCTACTGAACCACTTAGCTACCTCTTAATTCTGTATAAATGCACACCTGACTTCTGCTGAACCCTCAACAAACCCTTTAGGGCAATGACCACATTCATCTTCTACTTGAGACCTCTCCATGCTTAGCTCAGGGCATTTTCAGATGGCAACATTTACTAAAACAGACCACCTTCTTCCCTATGCCAGATTGTCCAAAGTGGTAGATCTAGTCACAAGGAGAAGATTCTCAGTCCTCCAGCCATGTGTTCATATCATCTCTAATCATAGCATTGTGTATAAAATACTGGTCTTGAAATTAGAGCTTCAATACCACCTTAGATATTTACAAGGTGTGTGACTTTGATCAAATCACTTCACTTTTCCTCATCTGTAAAATGGGAATAATGGTAAAAAAAATTATAGTAACCTCACAGGGTCATTGTGAGGCTGAAATGAGACAATCTACAAAAGCATTTGTCAAACTTTAAATCACTATATAATTGTCCTTTATTATTCATTTGCCTTCCCTTTTGGCCTGTCCTTTTCTCAGCCTTATGCAGTAAGATCTGTCTTTCCACTGTTTTCTCCCCTCATCCTACACTCCAGGGTAAGGGAGGGATGGAAAAAAACAAAGCTTACTCTGGAGTATCACCTTTAGTGCTTTAAGAATTATCATTGGATAACTAACCCACCCTGTTTGCTACTGCCAAATTCTGTTTTAATAATTCCGTTCACACCTCCACCCAGAACACATCATTTGAAAAAAAAAGTTGAGTTCCACCCATGTTTCTTCCCATCTCTCATGACTCATCACCATCCTGGTCATTCATTGCTACTTGGGAGAGTTGGAAACTGCCCAGAAATATTTACAAACTACTTTAGAGGTGGCCAAGATGGCATATACATGTGATGCTGACCACCACTGACCTTTAGTGAAACCCTTTCACTGTGACCAGGTTTGGCTCTCAAACTGGAATTTCTGTTACTAGTTGACCTTAGAGATGGGAGGTCTGAAACATCAGACCTTTCCTAATAATTAAGGTAGTAAATCTGGTAGCTTTCTAATTATAACTCTCCTACACCATGTAGCTCTGTTCAATCCTCTACTAGTTACTGTTCTGGGACAGTAAACTGGCTTTCCCAACCCCTCCACTGAGAAAGGTTCATAGTCAAGGAGAATCTGGACCTCTAGTGTCAATGGAACCAATTCCAGTACTTCATGAACTGGGAAGGTTATAGGCCTGAAGACCATACACATGAACCCACTAGGGGCCTCTATATTCCTAAACTTGTCATGTGTTTTCAACCTCTGACATACTTACCAGCCTTTACCCCATAGCCTGGGGAGGTATTCTGGGAAGGGTGATGATGATGTGCCCCCATCTATTGTGGGACACATTTGATGTCTGAGTCTAGACCAGAGGTTCTTAACATGGAATCCAAGGATCCCCAAGGAGTCTATGGATATAGTTATATAGTTCAAAGGGCTTGTGAACTTGGATGAGAAACATTTACATCCTTATTTTCACTAATCTTTAATTGAAATCTCATATTTCATTCAGTTATGAATATAGTTATGAATATAGGCAAGAAACATTTAAACTGAGAATGGGTCCACACTCTTTGCCAGACATTCAAGGAGGTTAATGCCACAGAAAATTTTAAAACTCCTGATTTAGACCAATAAGAAGACAAGTTTTCAGTGATGTGATAAGTGTTCACCTCTTTCCCATTGTTCTCTTTATTAACCAAATTCATACACTGTGCATGACCAATATGATGGCAAAATGGACAGGTTTTCAGTGTTTGTTTGTCTGCTGTTACAAGTTTTTTTTCTTTTTGGATTTGGACTCCTTCATAGTAATTCAAGTTTGCTTGGAACAGAGTTTGAAAAATTCTGACCTAGTTCAATCCTTCCATTTTACAGATTAAGAAACTGAGACCTCCCAAAGAGCTACAAAAATGTGCATACCCTTTGACCCAGCAATATCATTTCTAGGACTAAATCCCAAAGAGATCATAAAAATGGGGAAGGGCCCCACATGTACAAAAGTATTTACAGCAGCTTTCGCTGTGGTGGCCAAAAAGTGGAAATCAAAGGAATGTCCATCAACTGGGGAATGACTGAACAAGTTGCAGTATATGAATGTAATGGAACACCAGTGTGCTATAAGAAATGATGAACAGGAAGACTTCAGAGAGGCCTGGAAGGATTTTTATGAACTGATGCTGAGTGAAAGGAGCAGAACCAGAAGAACTTTGTACCCAGCAACAACCATAGTGTGCGAGGAATTTTTCTGGTAGACTTAGCCCTTTATAGCAATGCAAGGACCTAAAAAATTCCCAATGGACTCGAGGCAAAATGCCTTCCACATCCAGAGAAAGAACTATGGAACTGGATCACAGAATGAAGCAGACCGTTTTCTCTTGTGTTATGTTTTCTCCCATTCATTTTAATTCTTCTATGCAACATGACTAAGGTGAAAATATATTTAATAAGAATGTATGTGTAGAACCTACATAAGATTGCACATTGTCTCAGGGAGAGAGGGGGTAAAGTGTAAGGAGGGGGAGGGAGGGAGAAAAATCTAAGATATATCGAAGTGATTGTAGAAAACTGACAACAAATGAAACACTTTTTTAAAAAACTGAGACCTAGAAAGCTGAAAAGTTAGTGAATAAGGAAGAGAACTATGGCTAGTTTTCAGACCGTCTTGACTCTTAGTTCATGAGTCTCTTTGCTATACTCTTCCTCACTCTCTTTCAATATTTTTCAAGCACATTTCCATTTGGCTGGTCTTAGAGACAAAGATGTAGTCATCATTTTCTTTATAATAACCTTTTACATCTTTATAAAGCAGATGATTCTTTGAAATAACCATGATGTGCAACCAGGTGGTACAGTCGATAGTGCACCAGACTTGGAATCAGGAAAACCTGAATTCAAATCCCTCCTTAGATACTAGCTATGTGACTCTAGGCAATTCATTTAACAGCTGCCTGCCTCAGTTTCCTCATCTGCAAAATGGTGATAATAATAGCACTTACTTCCTAGAATTGTCACCAGGATCAATTGAGATATTTGTAAAGTACTTTGGAAACCCTAAAGTGCTCTAAAAATGTTAGCTATGATGGTGATGGTGATGGTGATGATGATGACATTGAATGTGTCTGTTCTTTGCTGGTAGAGACCTTTAAGAACCCAGGGTAAGTCACGTTCATGATGCATCAGAATAGGAGTTATGGAAAGAGTATTAGACTTGGAGTCTAGAAGACTTGGGTTTGAATTCTACCTCTGACATTTACTAGCTGTGTGACCTTGGATAAATCACTTCACAGTTCTTAGCCTCCAATTCCTTAACTCTTAAATGAGGATAATACTTTCAAGCATCTACCTCATAGAGCTGTCATGATCAAACGAAAAAATGTATGTAAAATGCCTTGTGAACCTTAAAATGTCATGTGAGAGCCAGCTGTTCTCATCACAAAGCAAGTATATAGTATTTGTCCAGCACTTCCAGGCTCATATTGCAGAGATTTCCAAGGCATTCTCCCTGCTCTTTAGGAGCACCCAATTGAGTTGGAGGGACTAGAGCAGTCATGGCACCACTGTGTGTGTGTGTTCATCCTTCATTGCCGAAGAAGACCACGTCATCAGAGAAATGATGACATGACTTGCACTTGACTTTGTTTTGAGTGAGGGAGGGCTGTGCAGGTCACCAGCATCACTTCTCCTCCAGAGCCATCTGAATTCAGTGACCAGATATTCATCAGGGTGACTGGAGATGACCCAGGATGAGGCAATTGGGGTTAAGTGGCTTGCCCAAGGTCACATAGCTAGTGAGCATCAAGTGGCTGAGGTGAGATTTGAACTCAGGTCCTCCTGACTCCTGCACTGGTGCTCCATCCACTGCGCCACCTAGCTGCCCCTCATGGTGCCATTAGAAAAGAATCAGATGCTAAACTGTGGGCAACAGGTGGGCAGGGAAGGAGGAAATCAAGATGGATTGGACTGGCTGGGACAGGCTTCACAGAGAGTGGAACTTGACTTGATGGCCTGAAGGTTAGTTAAGACAAACCACAGACTCAGTTACATTCTGGGCCAGTCACATCCCCAGATGTGTGCTGATATCTCACAGCTATGCAGAAAGCTTGCAGACATCCTGTAAGTCCTCTTGCACTCTCCTCCCCATTCAACCTTATGACACAATTGACTATGCTTTATAACCCCATATCAGTCTTCCTTTCCTTTTTTTTAGCCTAAGTACTCCTCACTCCTTTTATGTTTTCAGTACTTTGGGTTTTTTTAAAAAATTGCTTTATTCTTTTATATTCTTCAATTTCTCTGTTCTTCTTTTGAAATTAAGAACCCAGCCATGGCATCCTTTTGCAGATGCCCAGCTACACCATCACACCTGGAATTCTGACTCCAAGATCACCCAGAATTCCAGGTGTGCTGGTGTAGCTGGTCAGCTAGTCAGGCCTGAAGAAACCGGTGAAGCTGGGATTCCAGTTTCAGGGAATTTGGGACTTGGAATGGAGACTATGCTCTAGAGAAACCAAGATAAGCTAGGGACCTAATGAAACAACCCCTCTCAACCTCTCCCTCCCACCCTCAGACTGAGATGGTCATGGTAGTAGAGGAAGAGGGTGGAATTCTGCCTCTCACATTTTGGGGACTAAATTTATATATGTGTAATCATATCTTTTGAAGTAAATATCTCTTTAGGAAGGAAGGAAGGAAGGAAGGAAGGAAGGAAGGAAGGAAGGAAGGAAGGAAGGAAGGAAGGAAGGAAGGAAGGAAGGAAGGGGAGAGGATGGAAGGGAAGGAAAGAAGGAAGGAAGGAATGGAGGGAGGGAAGGACAAATGGAGACAGGCAGGAAGCAAGGAAGACAGAAGAAAGAAAAAGAAAGGAAGGAAGAGAAAGGAACAAAGAGAGAAAGAAAGGAAGAGGGAAACAGAATCAAATCAAATGGATTTGATTAAACCTCTATGTTACTTACTTATAGTGCAGAATTTTCTGTCTTTATCTGGGAAACCAGGTGCCTGCAAAGAAATTCCAGAATAGCCTCTCTCTGTCCCTTAGGTTTTTCATTTGCAATATAGAGACCGATCAACAATGAATAAACACAGACTGAAAGGTCACAGGCCGTGTTAAGCACTAAGGATACAAAGAGAAGCAAAAGACAGTCCGTACCTTCAAAGATTACAATCTAATGGGATGATATTTGTCCTACCTATTTAACCAGGTTTGAAGGAAACCACTTTATAAGAAGCTATAGAAATGTGAGTCATTATCACCATTTAAAATAAAATGGTTCCTTTTTTTTTAAAAAAGAGTGAATTCATTAACTTTTATTTATGCTCCAAAGAAAGGTGTTTTTCAGCCACATCTATAAGCTAATTTTAATTGTTGTTCAACAAAACAGCTGGGTCTGGAGTTAGGAGGACCGAGTTCAGATCCAGCCTCAGACACTAGTTCTATAACCCGAGCAAGTCACTTCACCTCTGTCTCAATTTCTTCAACTGTAAAATCATGATAATAATGCATTTATGTCCCCAAGTTGTTGAGAGGATCAAAAAAGAGAACCGCAGAGCGCTTAACACGGTACCTGGCACGGGAGCTATACAAGCGCTATTATTGATATTTTGTGGTTGATAAGATGAACCTTGTTGAAAAGATGAGCCTTTATTTCAGAGGGAAGTTTGGGGTCTACATCACTCCTCAAAGGCAAGGGGCCAGCATTCCATTCTGGGCCAAGCTTTTCAATAAGATCATGTGTTCTATCTTCAAAATAGAAATGACTGCTGAGTGAGCTCTATCAGAGAAATGTATGGCCGAAAAAGAGCGAGTTGATTAATAGTCAGAGCAAGGGATAAGAGAAGGACAGTTTATGATTCCTTTCATACCTTCTACCATATCAGCCTATCTAGCCTACTTGCTCTGCTTCCTTGCCAGCGTTCCATTTCCCATCCCCTTGCTCTTGTGTGCTCCACTGTTAGCCTCATGTAATTGAGAGAGGGGGATGATCATCTCAGCATCTCAGTGATGGATTTACAGAAGGAGATGGATAAGAGTTTCTAGGATGGGAGGGCATGGATGATTTGGAAACAGCATCGTGTCAATGTCCAGAGTAGCCACCTTGATGAGATCATAGATCCAGGGGAGTATTGGAGCATTCATACTTGGTCAGACTATGTAATTGAAAGATCTGAAAAGAGAGGAGTTGTTTAGAGTGCGAGACAGCTAAGACTCCGGGAACTGAAAATAAGAAAGGGGATATTTAGGATTTGCTCCACCACACACACACACACACACACACACACACACACACACGCCCCCACATACCCCTCTTTCCAAAATGGAGAATTGTTCATTCACTGACGAATTTTCCTAGGGAAGAGGTGGAGCATTAACCTTCCAGAACATGATGAACCAGAACAGTGCCCCACTCCTTAAAGCAGCCTGTTGTCATAGCACAAAACAATTCATAGATCCTTGCCATATCTAACACATTTCAGCCTTAAGAGGAGTTGTGTTTTTTTTTAAAGGATTCATCATTCTGATTTTTTGAACATCAAATATGGTTCCTCTTCTACTTGAATAAGTAGAATGTAAGCCTTTGAGGATAAGGACTGTCTCACCTTGGGAATCATGATAATGGTTGGCATTTATATGGCACCTACTATGTGCTGGACTCGGTGATAAGCAGATAATATTTCATTTTATCCTCACAACAACTCTGGGAGGTAGGTGCTATTATGATCTCCATTTTGCAGATGAAGAAACTGAGTCAGATGCTAAGCAACTTACCAGGGATCATCCAGCAATTAAGGGTATGAGGAGGAATTGAACGTAAGTTTTCCCAGCCACAGGCATTATTCATATAATATGAACTGTATTTTTATTTCCAGCATTTAACAGTCAACCAACATTGATTAAGCTAGGTGCATAGGGTGCTAAGGACTAGGAAAACAATGAAAAGATGGGGGGCAGACACACAGTACCTACCTTCAGGGGGTCCACAATCTAATGGGAGCGAGTTAAATAAATAAACATTGGCTAAGTAAAGTTTGTGGATTTATCTACATGATATTAGAGCTAGACATGGATGTAACCTCAAAGGTCATCCAGTCCACTGAGAGGAAATATAATGTAGGAGACAGAGTTCAGGACTTGGAAGCAAGAAGACCTGGGTTCACATCCCACCTTGGGGTGACCCTAGATAAGTCACCTATCTCTCTGGGCTTCTGTTTCTTCATCTGTAAAATGAGGTAGTTGGATTCAGTGATGTGTTGGGGTTACTTTAAATCTGTGGTCCTATGGATCCACTCACTTTACAGATGAGGAAACTGAGGCTTTGGGAGGTTAAGTCCGCTAAGTGGCAGAGTGGGTTTTCTCACTCCACACCCAGCACCTTTCCCCCAGGATCACGGATGCCTCCTTCCTGTTACTTGACTATTTGAAAGTAACATATGGCTGGAAATTTGCTTGCACAGAGTGTCTTCTCCCAATCTAGGTCCTGGCCATGATGTACATTGTGCAGTAGGCACCCAGTCTTCTCTCTGACCTCCAGTGGGGTGCTTTGGGATTATTCCAAGGGACAAAATTTGAAGCACTTTTGGCTTTTCTTTGGCTGGGGGGTAGGGGAAGGGGGAGGTGGAGCAGGCTTTCTCAACTTCCCTCCCTGGCCTTGGAACATTCTCGCTCTGCTTGGGCTCACATCTCAGCCTCCAGACCCCAGCACAATGGGCCAGTGTTTTAGGCAGTGAGGGAAGGAGAGGAATGTGTGTGAGTGGGGGGAGAAAAGGAAGAGGGAGAAGGGGGAGAGGAGAGATGTTGTTGACTTTATTTAAAAATACTCTTTTGGAAAATAGTTCAGATACTGTTAGGTTTTGTAGAGCTGTCTTCTCATCCCCTCCTCTCCCTTCCCCTGCCCCTCCTTCCCCAGCTTTAAACATAAATGAAGAATTTTAGTCTTCATTGGAGGAAGGTAGAGAAAGAGCTCCACTGTTACAATCTGTGCCTGAGTGTGCAAGAATAAATAGACCCTGGGGGATTCCAGAGGGAATCCTCTGGAGCCAGACTACCTCAAGCCAAGCAAAACTGGTATCAACAGGCCAGGATACACTGAGGCCCCAGGTAGCCTCCTTTTAGCCAGCTACTGTACCCAGGTAGGAGGAGGCATTTGGGCTCTATCCTGCTGCTTATGGGCATGTGAGTGTTTTAACTCCCGGGAGGGTGGGGGGCTGAAATCTCCTTGTTAGCTTTCATGGTGCTGAGGGAAAGGGAGCTGAACCCTAGAGTTAGAGGCAGAGCTGTTGTTATCCCCATTTTATAGCTGAGGAAACTGAAGCTGACAGGAAGTGAAGTGATTTGCCCATGGTCGCAAATGAAAATGTCTGAGGCAGGTCTTCCTGAGTCACCTGTGTGACCTTGGGTAAGTCATTTAATCACCCTCAGACTCACGTTTCTTAGATGTACACGGATGTTAAATCTATGTTCTATGATCCTTGCTGATTTGGATGGGGAGAAAAGGGGGTCTTGGTGAAGGAAAAAGAGTGTAATGGCCATGTTAATATAAAAATATGGCAACCGAGGGATGGAGGAGGGAAAGAGGAAAGAGAGAAGGGAGAGAAAGAAGGGAGAAGAGGAGAGCACAGGACAGGACAGGAAGGGAGGGGAGGGGAGGGCACTAGGGAAAGGGAAGGGAGGAGAGGAGTATCATTGACAGGCCCGCTATTGCCCACTACCAACATCAGTCACTGCCACCAGTGGTAAGAGCCTTAGGAATGGCAGAGTCCTCAGAACCGTGAATCTTGCTCCATCATCAGCAAAGAATCTTCTGGGGAGATTTGACCTGGTAGCTGATTTTGCAGGTGTTTTAGCCACTGCCTCCTCAGCAGCCACAGCTATTGAAGGCTCAGAAAGGGAAGTTCTCAACCCTAAAGTCCTTGGTTTTATCAGTGGAAAGAACATTGAAGGAGATGCATTTCTGTATACTTTGTGGATGCACCCTAAGGATCATCAGATGTGCAAGGGAAACATCTTGTATATATTCTTTTTTTCTTTTCCCCAACAGAATGTGAACACCTTGAGAGCAGCTACTTTCTCTTTTTTTCTATTTGTGTTCTGCCCCCCCATAATGAATATTCTCTCTCTCTCTCCCTCTCTTTCTTTCTCCCTTTCTTCCTCTTTCATCCATCCCTCCCTTCCTTCCTCTCGTTCCTTCTTTCTTCATTTTCTTCCTTTCCTCTCTTCCTTTCTCTCTTTATTCCTTTCTCCTTCTCTCTTCCCTTCTTCCTTTTGCCTTTTCTTCCTCCTTTCTTCCTTTCCTCTTTTTCCTTTTCCTTTCCCTCCTTCCCTTCCTCCCTCCCTCTCTTCCTCCCTCCCTCCCTCCCTCCCTCCCTTCCTTTCTTCCTTCCTTCCTTCCTTCCTTCCTTCCTTCCTTCCTTCCTTCCCTCCTTCCTTTTTTCTTTCCTTCCACTGGAAGATGACTGGATTTGGAGTCAGACAACCTGGGGTCAGATCTTAGCTCTGCCACTTGTTTAACATGGGCAAGCTGCTTAATTTATCTGAACCTTGGTTTCCCCATCAGTAAAATGAATAGGTTAAATAAACTACATGACTTCTAAAGTCCACTCTAACCCTAAAACTGTAATTTTAGGAACTAGAAGAGTCCTAAGGGGAAAAGCAGTTTATCCCTATTTGCATCATTTAGATTTATAGGTTTAGAACTGGTAGAGACCTAGAGGCTGGTAGAGACCTAGAGGTCATTACCTCCAGCTCCCCGATTTTCTCAAGGTCACCTGTGTAGTAAGTTGCACAAAGGTCTGGATAGAGTCAATCTCTGTCTTAGATTTCTTTTAGAAATGCATACACTGTAATGTCTGAGTCAGAAACTCTGGAAACATTTTCTTGTCTTTCTAGAATTTTGTGTGTGCGTGTGCCTGTGTGCCTGTGTGCCAGTGGCTTACAACTCAGCTTTCCTGATGGGAGGAGCCCCCATAGTTGCTCTCACCCCTGAAATTTCCTTGTTTGGTATTTCCTTCTACTCATGTACAGATCTCATCACTATAGACTCACATCCAGCCTCATTATTGGATTTTTTGTGCATTTCACCCTCTTCCACATATATACAATCATAAGATTCCCAGAGACCCTGTAGTCCATACTATAGCATTACAGGAATCCATTCTGCACCCTCCCCAACAAGCAAACATGAGCCCGGTCACACCTTTTTTGTATTTCACACAGAGTATTTAGATATTGCTCCATTGTCTGTGTGTATGGGTATATATATATATATATATATATATATATATATATATATATATATATATATATGTATATGTATACATATACATATATGTATTTATATATACACATAATCACACACACACACATATATATATATATATATATATATATATATATATAAAATGTCATTTTATTTGTACAATAATCCTGAGAAATAGGTGCTACTATATCCCCATTTTGTAGATGAGGAAACTGAGGCTATGTGGTTGAATGACTTGCCCATGTTTTTACACAGCTAGTCAGAATTCAAATTCATCTTTTTTCCCCCAGACTCTGAGTCCCTGTATCACGGTTTTAATCCCACTACTGATTGATTGGCAGGGATG
Source organism: Bettongia penicillata ogilbyi (assembly GCA_023548195.1). Lineage (NCBI taxonomy): Eukaryota > Metazoa > Chordata > Mammalia > Diprotodontia > Potoroidae > Bettongia > Bettongia penicillata. Next base: position 6,398,759 of record JAJHZJ010000213.1, read on the forward strand.
CTTTCTGCTGCTCTGTTTCTGATCTGGGCTAGTTCACTTTGATCTAAGCAGCCCAGTCCTCCACTTCTACTTGGCCCCCATTATATTAAATACCCAACTATGCAAATATTTGATCAGCACAGTCCAATGCAGCTCTGAAATTCCTGAGTTCAAGAGATTCTCCAGCTATCAACATGCCAGGTAGCTGGCATTATAGGTGTGAGCCATCATACCTACCTCGGATCTTCCTAACTGCAAATCCAGCGCTCTGTCCATCATACCAATTAGTTGCCTCAGTCTTCCTGTAACTAACAAGCCACATTCAGCTTCTTTGTCCAGTGATTGACAAGTCACATCCTCTAGGGGGGGCAACCATTCATTTTTAGAAAGGTATTCCTTATATGCCTAAATCTGTCACAACTACCCATGGTTCCTCCTTCTGCCCACTGGGGTCAAGCAGAGCATTATGTTCCTACCCTACAGCAGATTCAACATCCCCAGTTCCTTCAATGGATCCATGCATGGCTGCCATTTTGATCCTGTCACACACATGCACGTGTGCACACATGTGCGCGCGCACGCACACACACACACACATACACACACACACCAAGTTGTAGGGATTGCCTTTAGGATGAAATGCAAAATTTTTTGCCTGGCATTTTAAACCGTTCCTTCTCAATACAATTCCAGCCTATCTTTTCAGGCTAACCCTTCAAACACCCTCCACTCCTGCCAAACTGGCCTATTTACTCTTCTTTGGAAACAACATCCCATGTTCCATTTCCTGGCCTTTGCACCAGCTGTCCCTATGCCTGGAATGCGCACCTACTTCAAGCCTTTTAAGATACCTTTTACATCCCTTCAGACCTCCATTCCTGCATCTCCTCTCCATGAGCTGTCAATGCCTCTGAATTACTTTGAGTGTATTTTGCATTTAGTTAGATGTACATATTATTTCACAAGTAGAATGTAGGTAACCTCTGGTTCTATTATATGTTTAATAAATGTCTGTTGACTAACTTATCAACCTATAGAGTATATGTATGTATTCCTAAGCAGATATATTGGCTGAAATTATGGGCCTCACTGTATATACCCCACTTGTGTATCAGTGAGTCTAAAGGTATATGTGGTGGTGTGTTGAGTCTCCCTTCAAAAATGTAGTATGACACGCTCTTCATTTTATCTTTATTATTAATGTTTTCTCCTATCGAGAGTCTAGACTCCAGACAATCGGCAATAAATCAAGACCTAGTTTGTAGCACATGATGATTTTTAAGGTGTAAATGCTCACGTTGAAAAATTAACAATTCGTTCTCCTTCCAAGCATACACTTGTATATCAAAGACCAAATTAAATTGGAGAAAATATTAACCTTACCTTGCCTCCCCCTTATTTTGTCTTTAAGGATCTTTATTTGTATAAAGGGGATGCTTTTTTTTTGATTGACATTTATTTTTATTTTTTTTTTAATGTTTTACAATCATTTCCTTAAAGTTAAGATTTTATCAAGGGGATGCTTTTACATTCCTATTTCTAGTAATGCAATGTTATTATCCTCTAAGTATGCAAACTTTATGATCTTTTTAAAAGGTGTGAATAGCTTTGATGGTTCAAGAAAGGAATAACCATTTAAGAGTTATTAATTAGTATGAGCTAGCCAGACAGCTAACTCTGACTCCAGAGGCTTTAAATAGCTGGAGAAGTTTAAGTGAAACACTGTCCAACTGCAAAGCGGTTGGAGTCATGAAAGACTATAGGCTCAGGACCTCCTTGAGGAGGCTGGCCTTTGTATCTGCATCAGAGGAGAATACCGTATGGGAGGAATATTAAACTCCTTTTCCTCCCCACCCTTATTGTCCATGTTATTGGAGAAACTGGATCACTAAAAGATGACTCATCCATCCAGGAACAGAAAAAGAAAAAAACCAAATGGGAATTCAGTGGATACCAAAAGTTAGCCCTTGGAAGGAGAAAGCCACCTCAGGAAGAAATAAGAGGATCTCAGGAAAGGACTTCCAATAAACAGGAGTTCTGAGTTTACCCTTTAGCCACATATTTCTTTGTTGCTAGATTCCTTTCACCCATGGACCTGTGTTTACTTGTCAGAGAGTATGCCCCAAACTTAGAAGTGGGAAGGTATGTTTTCTACTGACTGTTCTTACTATACCACCGTAGTAAATGCCCTTTTCTAAGTAACTAATTCAAATCACGAGTGGGAACTCATAAATGACCATGCTAGAAACCCAACTCTTGAGGGTTACCCCTAGAATCCTGAGTAGGATTAGTCATCCCCACCTCTGAAGACCCCAAATCACAAGGTTGGAGTAGTAGCCCCAAAAATAGTGCCATGTTTTTTTAATTCATTCATTCATTCATTTTTAGTTTTCAACATTCACTTTTATATGATTTTCCTCCTCCCCCCTCCCAAAGACAGCAAGCAATCTGATATAGGGTATCATGCACAGTCATATTAAATATATTTCTACATGTCATGTTGTGAAAGAAGAATCAGAGTGGGAAAAACCATGAGAAAGAAAAAACAAAACAAAAAAAGAGAAAAATAGTATGCTTTGATCTGCATTCAGGGAGAGCATTGTTTGCAATGCATAGAGATAGCAGTCTACAGTGAATAAAGTGCTGGGTTCAAATATCATCTTTGCTGGGCAATAACAGCTTCTTTGTGCCTAAAGCAACTCCTTCAAACTTGCCAAGTTATATGCCAAAGCGGTTACAATCTGGTTAGTGTATATGTGTAATATATTAGTAGAGTAGACAGTGTCCTATCTTCCCAGCCACTCTGTATCTAATGATATCACAGTTCTAAATAGACATATTTTGACTATTTGTAACATTAGCAAGTGGTTTGTTAAGTCTGAGACTTAAATAAAATAAATCTAATCTTGTCCTTGTAGTTCCAAATTCCAAGTTACAGAAAGGCATGGATAGAGCCGTGATCCCACATCCCTTTTCTTCTTATTGTCCAAGCATGTCTGTTGTACAAAAGGAAGTTACAGCCTAACTATAATAAGCTGATGAAGCTATGTAGGTTTCAGGAATTTCAGAGGTGCTCAGTCTCTTAGGAAGGGGCATAAATGATAAGGTAATTTTTCAGATTCTTTTTGGGTTAGTCCTATGTTCAAAGCACACACAGTTTCCTGTTAGGTGACCTCTTGACTTAAACACGAGTCACCAAAGTAATATATCTTAAGCTTGACTGAAATAACACATTTTTTTAAAGGACTAGGTATTTGTCTGATAGCATATTTCAAATACCATGAAATATTACAAGAATACATGTATTGTCCACAAAACAGATTCTTATGAGATACCAGGAATATATGGGCCCTAGACACTTGTGGAGTAGGAAAAAACCACTGGATTTGAAGTTAGAAGACCTGCATTAGTATCCTAATTCTGCCACCTACTACCTGTGTGATAAGTCATTTAACATCTCTAGTCCTCAAAATTATTTGTTTATGAATCACTGCGAGACTTTTATGTATTTTCTGCGTTTTCTGTAAATTAGAGTATAGACTGTCCTATATCCATTATATGCATTGTTACCTTAAATGCTGGTATGGGACCTGGGTACCCTTCTCATTTGTGAGAACTTCAACATGAACTATATTACAGGTATACTCTGAGATTTATCCCAAAAGCAACTCTGGGTGAGGAAAAATAAACCACAATGATATGATTTGGTAGTAGCCTCCCAAGTTGGAGCTGATCTGTGCAAGCCCAGGGTTTGGGGCAGTGCATCATAGGTTCCATCTGAAGACTAGATGATCTCCAAGGCCCCTTCCTACTCTAAACCTATGATCCTATGAGTTAATACCCATTAGGCAGTGCCATTCCTAATGCACAACTTTGTGAAAGGAATTGATGTGCAGCATGTCAGCCTTTTGCTTGGTAGGAATTGTCATTTTGAAAAGGAGTAAGTGAGAAGAAAGAAAAGTATTCACAAAATGTATGGCTGCGAAGATAATAAGCCTATAACCTAGAGGAGGTACTTTTTATTCTTTGTACTGGTGAGTTAAATAGTAACTTAACTAGGCATTTGCAGAATTCCCTTCTCTTGGAGGGGCAGTCATCCCCACTGCAGCACATTTACAGAAATTAATTCCAATTCAGATGAGAAGGACCTTCTCTTTTCAGTTCCCTGAGGTCTCTATTATCTCTTCCTTCCTAGGTACACTCCTCTACCATTGGCTAACACCTTCTTTCTGTCCTCTTTGTTCAGTTTTCCAGAATGACCTTTTGGTTATAGGATTATAGGATCATAGATCTAGAGCTCAAAGAAACTTCAGAAAGCATCTAGTTTAACACCTTCATTTTAAAGTTGAGGAAATTGAGGCCCAGAGTTGTCCAAAGTCACACAGATGAGTCACACATAGGAACTTCTAACTCCCGAGCCAATGATCTTTCCATTGTACTATGAAACTTCTTTAACTTTTTTGTCCTTAAGAAAAATACCTTTATTTGTGGTACTTCATATTTTCCCTTTGCTACTTTTTTTATGGGGGTGGGGGAAGGCAGAGAACATTTTTAAGGAAAGTGCCCAAACCAGCCATGTCTTCATTCCCCTTTGGGCTCCACCTCTGATTCTTTTCTATCATGCTACATAAATGTCTTCACCCTGGAAATGTACTCTTCCCCTTTGGCCCCCTCACCCTGGACATTCACTAACCCTGTCCTCCTAGTGAAAGATCCCTCTGCCCCCTTGTGCTCTTTCTCTGATTGGTCGGTTCCTCTCAGAAACTCCAGTTTAAGGAGAATGCCCAAACCAGCCATGTCTTCATTCCTCTCTAGGCTCCACTCCTGACTCTCTTCAGATCTTTCCCCTCCCAACTCCCTTCTATCTATTGCTTTCTCCCATTATAATGTAAACTCTGTGAGGCCAGGGACTGTTCCATTTTTACTTTGTATTCTCAATTCTTAGGGCAATGCCTTAGTGCAATTCTTAATGAATGACTGTATAGATGAATGTGTCTCCTATATAGACATCACTTTCCTTACTCCATCTTTAAGGGCAATTTAAAGGTCAGTCCATTGGAAGTAACTGAGATTTTTTATGTCAATGCATATCCTGTGATGGAAACATCAGAGCAATCTCATGGTCCTTATGATTGAATTTTCATGTAGTAACGTGTTAGGCATCAGCAATATGTTTTGAGATGGGATGCTTTTAGGTAGATATGACTTTACCCTTTATTCTGGGAGCCTTTTTTGATTTCATAACTGCTTAGTGTAAGAACAGAAATTTAGAGCTACAAGAAGCCTTAAGAGGTCAGTGACCTCTTCAATTTATAGAAGAGGAAACTGATTAAGAGAAGTGAAAATAACTTGCCCATGGTCATAGAGCAGCAGAACTAAGATTTGAACATGAGGGTTTTTTGAACCAGATAATAATAATAACAATAATAGCTAGCATTTATACAGTGCATACTATGTGCTAGATGCATTACAGTTATTGTCTCCTTTGACCTCACAACAAGCCTGGGAGGTGGATACTATTATTATCATCCCTATTTTACAGATTAGGAAGCTGAAACAAACCTTGGGTAAGGGGACTTGCCTAAGTTTGCACAGCTAGTAAGTGTCTGAGGCTGGATTTGAACTCAGGCTGATGAGTCCAAGCCTGGTGCTCTATCCACTGCCCCACCCAGCCTCCTTTCCACAACAGAGAAACAAACGGAGCCCTTGAAGGCAGCCATATAGTCCCTATAGCAAACTAGCACAAATAAAAGCATCTGACACTCATGGACATGGCAGTTGTGTATAACTAACAAAGATCAAGATAACAAAAATGAACATCAATTCACTATTACCTATGTGACCTTGGGCAAATCTCTTAAACTGGATGGGTACTTATTTAGTGCCATACCAGTCAAACTATCAGATAATTATTTTCTGGAGCTGGAAAACATAGTATCAAAATTCATCTGGAAGAACAAAAAGTCCAGAATATCAAGGGAACTAATGAAAAGAAATGGTAGGGAAGGTGGCCTAGCTCTACCAGATCTCAAATTGTATTATAAAGCAGAAATTATCAAAGCCACCTGATACTGGCTAAGAAACAGAAGGGTAGAAAAGTGGAATATGCTAGGTACTCAAGACACAGTAGGCAATGAATATAGCAATCTTCTGTTTGATAAACTCAAGGACCCCAGCTTCCGGGATAAGAAATCACTATTTGCCAAAATTTGCTGGGAAAACTGGATAACAGTGTTGCAGAAACTAGGCATAAACCAATGCCTGACACCATATACAAGAATAAAGTCTAAATGAGTACATGATCTAGGTATAAAGATTGATACTATAAGCAAATTAGGGGGGCAAGGAATAGTGTATTTATCAGATTTATGGAGAAGGGAAGAATTTTTGACTAAACAAGAGATAGAAAGCATTATGAAGTGCAGAATGGATAATTTTAATTACATTAAACTGAGAAGTTTTTTGCACAACCAAACCCAATGCAGCCAAGATTAGGAAGGAAGCAAAAAATGGTAAGAATTTTTGCAACTAGTATCTATGATAAAGGCTTCATTTCTAAAATATATAGAGAACTGAGTCAAATGTACAAGAATACAAGTCATTCCCCAATTGATAAATGGTCAAAGGATATGAACAGGTAGTTTTCAGAGGAAGAAATTAAAGCTATCTATAATCATATGAAAAAAATGCTCTAAATCACTGATGATTAGAGAGATGAAAACCAAAACAACTGAGATATCACGTCACACCTATCAGATTGGCTAACATGACAAAACAGGAAAAGATAAATGTTGGAGATGTGGGAACACTAATTCATTGTTGATAAAACTGTGAGCTGATCCAGTCATTCCGGAGAGCAATTTGGAACTATGCCCAAAGGGTTACAAAAATGTGCATACCCTTTGACTCAGCAATACCACTTCTAGGACTGTATCCCCAAGAGATCATAAAAATGGGAAAGGGTAACACATATACAAAAATATTTATAGCAGCACTCTTTGTGTTGGCCTAAAACTGGAAATCAAGGGGATGCCCATCAATTGGGGAATGGCTGAATAAATTATGGTATATGAATGTAATGGAATGCTATTATGCTATAAGACATGATAAACAGGAAGACTTTAGAGAGGCCTGGAAAGACTTATATGATCTGATGCTAAGTGCAAGGAGCAGAACCAGGACAACTTTGTACACAGCAACAACCACAGCATATGAGGATTTTTTCTGGTAGATTTAGAACTTTATTGCAATGCAAGGATTTAAAAAATTCCCAGTGGTCTTTTAAGGCAAAATGCCTTCCACATCCAGAGAAAGAACTATGGAATTCAGTCACAGAATGTAGCAGATCATTTTCTTTTGTATTACGTTTTGGTTTGTTATATGATTTCTTCCATCCATTTTAATTCTTCTATATAACATGACTACGTTGAAAACGTATTTAATAGGAATGCATGTGTAGAACCTATATAAAATTGTATACTGTCATTGGCGAGGGAGGGGGGAGGTAAGGGGAAAGGAGGGGGAGGGAGGGGAAAAAAATCTAAGTTATATGGTAGTAAAATTGTAGAACATTGAAAATAAACTAAAAAATAAACTGGATGGGCCTTGGTTTACTTAAATGTCACTTTGCTGACAGCATTAATCATACCAGGCTAGGTTCTATTGGCCCCTATATATGATTTTCCATTTATGCAAAGGAGGAATAGATTTATAAGTCATAACAATAGTAATGGATAGCAACTGAGAAACAAAACATTTAAAAGGAAACAGCTGGCTGACCTGTTTACAAGGTGGAACAGATGGAACTGACCCCTTGCCCTTAGCTCTGCCTCCCTGACAGGGCAGTAAATGAATTAGATAGTTACTAGACACTTAACAGAGGGATACTTCCCAGCTAGAGATGGAGCAACCAGGGGAAAGGCAGGTGTCAGTGAGTCAGCATGGTTAGAGGTTCACCAACACACTCCATGGTTAGCTGCTCCCACTCTCTAGTATTAATATTAAGGAATGCTATTAATAGTAGCAAACCATAAGCATTGCTGGGGCCTCAAGCAGGAGGGAAGGGTGCCTCCTGGTGAGTTGTGCTCCTCTGACACCATCTTGTACTGTGGCTAACCAGGAATTATTCAGCAGAGGCCACAAGAGCCGGCGATCCTTGCCGATCCCTGTCTTTCACCTGCCCTTGAGGTTTGCCCTGGGTTCACTTACCCCTTAATGTGGGAAGCAGATTCTCCATTCTCATAGTTATTGGCTTATGCCTTCCAAACCCTTTGGTAATATGGGGAAAACTCTATTTTTGGTTCTAGTCTAAGAGTTTTTCCTAGCAAAAGAGAAAAAGGTAAAAACCCAAACAAGCAAGGTTACCAAGAGAATCAAATATGGGATAAGTAGTCTGATTCCCCCATAGAAAAGAGAATTCTAAGCAGTGCCAAATTTTAGGAGGATTCCGTTAGAATCACTGTTAACTCATCATCACTAGTACCATCAGCTGGGAGGATAATATTCAAGTCTTGTTGGACATTTGTGGCTTTCTTGTGAGGGTTTATAATTAGCAGTTTTACATGTTATCTCCACTGAGCACCAACTGAACAATGCCAACTTGGTGCCTTCTTTCCAACCCTCTTATCTTTGTCTCTGTCTCTCTTCAGGTAACTCTTTTCCTTTCAGTCTCCCCTCTTCTGCTGCTCTGGTGATTACTACCCTGCTGCTTGAGTGCCCAGAAAGAGGAGGGTACCAGATGCCTTTTTGAGATCCTAGAAAGTCCTATACCAAAAGAAAGAGGCATGAATTATAGGCAACCCTATGTCAGATATAGGCTTGTCTAAGGCTCTGAGAACAAAGTTTGTGTTCAGGTTGGGGGAAATGCACCCAAACCACCTAACCTTCCAGGTAGCACAGGAAGTCATCCTAGCCCTTGGGAGATAACAAGAATGTGTTAAGGACCCAAAATGTGGTCCTTAAAATTGAACATTATAATATAGATATGGGCTGACCACATCTGGAGGATATATATGCAATATGTATTGTATGTGTTTGTGTGTCCACTCTGCCATATACATCTTCCTACATCCCACAGCAGAGTATTTGTCCAAGGAGTGTTTGTTGAATGGAACTAGATGATATCCTAACAAAATGGATCAAAGTCGTTATAGGATCACTAGGTATTACCTAGTTTGAGAATTGGTGGAGCCTTAGAGCAATGTCTTAAGATTGAAAAAGAGCCAAAATATACCTTTCTTATTTAAAGGGAAACCATATTATAATTCTAGGAAGGGCAGATAGAAAAGCCTATCTTTCATACCTGGATGTTGGTGTTGCTGGTTAGTCATGTCCAATTCTTCATCCTCTTTTTGGGATTTTCTTAGTATACACTGGAGTAGTTTTCCATTTCCCTCCCCAATTCATTTTGCAGATGAGGAAACTGAGGCAAAAAGGGTTAAGTGATTTACCCAAGATCATACTGCTAAGTATGTGTCTGGGGCTGAACTTGAACTCATGAAGAGGAATTTTTCTGACTTTAGGGCCAGTACTCTATTCACTGTGCCACTTAGCTGCCATATTAGGCAGATATTTGCAGCAGCAAGAAAGGAATCAGCTTGGTAAGTAACCAATTCCTTTTTACTTTTGTTAAATGCAGAACTGAAGAAATAAATTCAAGTGGCAACACGAGGAATTTTGGCTAGAAAGTAAATTTTGGAACCAGGAGGGACATTATCATGACATTCTAGGAGTGATTATTTAAGCCCCTTATCAAGGGGGTATTAAAAATAAAATAAATTCTCATCTATCTAGTTTAAATTTGGTATTACCTGAAGGAGAAGAAATGTATTTGATAACGTATCATTTGACTGCTTGATTTTCTACTGGACTTGGAATTAGGAAGACCCAAATTCAAATCTTGCCTAGGACATTTACTAGCTATGTGACCCTGGGTAAATAAATCACTTGATGTCTGTGATCTTCCATTTTCTCATTTGTAAAATGGAAGGGAAATTGGACCCAATAGTCTCTAAAGTCCCTTCCAACTCTAATAACTTCTGAGGGGAAGGAGGGGGGAAGGAGAGCATAGTTGTTTCATGTAGATCTTTAAAAGTGTTGGTGCTCTGTCTTCTAATGATAATTTTTTAGGGTGTTATTCCTTAACTACAAGTGTATTTAGCTTCATCTTTCAAGAGAAGGAAGTGTTTACCTAGTGATCTTCATTTTGATGGAAAAGATATCATTTCATGCTCTGCTTTTCATTTTTTTTTCCTGCCTTGATACACTGGGTTTTCTATTACTCATATACACAATTCAGTCCAAATTACCCATCTCAGGGATTATTTTTTGGCATTCCAAGTCCACTGAATCTATACCACATAATGTATAATAATTAAAGCCAGAGAGGAGGGGCAGAGGGCCCAGAGTCTCTTGGCAGCTGGGCTGTCTGGTTAGGAAAGGAAGCAAGTTCCAGAGTTTTGGACATTCAGTTCTGAGACTTCGTTACTGAGTCAACAAGATCTTAATTATGGATATGGCCTTGGAGAACCATTTATACAAGAGGAACATAATGTTGTTGAAGAAACCACTGAGCGATTTTGTTCATGGCTGGGTATTGTAAGGGAGCAGAAAGTGAGTTCCGAATGTCTAGAAATCTAGTAGAGGGAGTGCATGATAATGATATTTTCCTTCTTTCCAATGCTCCAGTGAGTCTGTGATCTCATCAATGTGGCCAATCTTTTTTGACAATGTGGGTTGAAACCTATCTGTAAAACACTCTAGATTCACAGGATTAGGGATCACTCAACAGGAGATTGTCTGACGAAGTAGAGATAGTGACTTACTTGGAATTGAGAAGATTCAGGTTCAAATCCCACCTCAGACATTTACTAGTTGTGTGATCCTAGGCAATTCACTTAACCTCTCTGAACCTCAGTGTCCTTATTTGCAAATTGGGAAAATAATAGCACCTACCTCACAGGGTTGTTACGAAGATTGAAGGAAAATGTAGATGAATTCTTTAGCAAACCTTAAAACATTGTACAAATGCAAGCTGTTAAAATATCACCATCATCTCCATGATTATAATCATCCCTGCCACTACCCAAAGGACAATATAGTAGCACAGAGTGAACATGAGAAGGCTACAACACATTACAATGCATTACACAAAGTATTTTGCAAGGCTTTAAAGCCCTGAATAAATGTTAAGTACTGTTACTACTACTACAAATAAGGATGATTGCGAAGTGGTCTAAAGAATGTCTGTCATCAAAGAAAAATATGAGAGAGAGAGAGAGAGAGAGAGAGAGAGAGAGAGAGAGAGAGAGAGAGAGAGAGAGAGAGAGAGAGAGAGAGAGAGAGAGAGTGGGGGGGGAGAGAGGGAGAGAGGGAGAGAGAGAGTGATGGTAAATGATGGACAACCTATACACTCCATTGGCATCCTCTTGAAGTCAGGCGAAAGTGGAGAAGGCTCCCAGCATGTTAACTTATGGTAAGATAAGGGACAAAGAGAGCTACATGCAGTGGTATGCTAGAGTCACCTACTTGTTAAATTTCCAGTGCAATCATTTATATCTCAGAAATCACCAAATACCACAAAGCAGGATGTGATTTCTTGTTTCCAACTCAAGAACTTTTACTTTAATATTTTACTTAGTTTGCCAGATGGGCTGGAACAATTTCAATCTACAGCCATCCCTCTGCCACCCATCAAACACCTTTTCCTTTAAAGATATTTTCTTTTGCAAAGAAGATCCTTGTTACTTGATAAAGATCATAGGATTATAGATTTAGAGCAGGTTTATTTCATAAATCTGATTATGTAGAGGTCATTCTCAGGCTTTTAATCATTTTAAATATTTTATCTAAGCTTGATTCTTTTTTTAAAAGTCATTTAATATAATTGAATCAATATTAAACAGTTGTAAAGCTCAACGTAAAATAACCTTCACTAATATTCAACTTGATCTGATTTGAGTCAGGGAGGTTACACTCAGTAATACCTCATAACCCAATCAAACTGATCTATTAATCTGTTGCCTGATATGACTTTTCATGTCCTATTTCCAATGTCTTTGCAAGTTTCCTCCCCATATCTGAAAATACAGTTTAACCTTGTGCCCAGAATACATTTAGAGCTTAATAAATTCTATCTAGTTGATTGAGTGTTCATCTATCTATCCATCTGTCTATCATCCATCCATCCATCTCTCTCTTTCTCCATCTCTCTGTCTCTGTCTCTCTCTCATTATCTATCAAATATGACCTCTTCACCTCTGCCTGAAATTCCTAGCTTCCGTTAGGGCATAGCTCACTGTATTCTATATCATAATTTTTAATCCAGCCCCCAATTTCAGGGTACCTCATTTGTTTCCAGTTTTTTTGCTAACAAAAAGTGCTGCTATGATATGGTAAAGCATTTTGTAAAGCAAAGTGCTATACAAATGTCAACGATTCCTGCATAGAGAAATGCCATTCTCATTTCTTGATGTCAAGTTGGGGTTCTTGGGTGAAAGACATAAGAAAAGGGGAAACATAATAGTTGTACTCAAGGACTATGTAGAGGATGGCTTAGGCTTGCTCAGCTTGGTCCAGGAGGACAGAATTAGGTACAATGGGCCAGTTTCAGTTTGACTGACTCAGTCAAAACTTTCTGATGTATAGAATTGTCCATTGGTAGAATGGGCTGCCTTTAGAGGAAGCAAGGCTCCCCTCACTGGAGGCCTTACAGCAGACTTCCATGTCCACTTCTTGGATAGTTTATAGTAGAGATTTCTTTGGGAACATTGGTTAGACTTAATAGACTCTAGTTTCTTATATGAGATGATTCTCTTTCTCTGTCTCTGTCTCTCTGTCTCTCTCTCTCTCCCTCCCTCCTTCTCTCTGAGAAAGTGACACCGAGACGGAGAGACAGATAGAAAGACAGAGATAGAGATAAAAGGAGAGACAGAGAAAGACGGAGAGAGATTACTAGATTACTGATGAGGCATTGTGGTTTAGTAAATTGTAAACCCACCTGAAAACTAAGAAAACTTGGATTAAAATCTCACCTTTGACACATAGTGGCTGGGTGATCTGGGCAAGTCTTTTTAACCTCTCAGTGCTCTAGGCAATTCTCCAGCACTGAAAGTTGATGACCTGCTTTGATTGAGAAAGGCTTTCTTACCTGGGAATTCCCTATACCCATGAAATCATAGCCCTAATCCCTATCTGATCCTGAATCCAGTCCAATTACTCCATCAGTCTGAAGTGATCTTTCCTGCCTCTAACCTAATGCTTTGCATCTCTCTTTTGTTCTTATCAACTGTTACTTCTCTCATATCAGAGTCTGGAGGTTCCTTGAATGCAGTCATAATATCTTTCTATCTCCCTTAGTCCCCGGACCTGCAAATAGCAGCCACATAACATTGTTTGTTGAATCAAATTATTGGCTGCTTGTAGCCCAGGACAAAACAGAATCTTCAGCAAACTTAAAAATAGCAACCCCCGTTTTGTAAGCCTGAGAACTTGAATCATATTCCTTAATGGCATGTTATTCAGTTACCAAAAAAAAAAAATTCTTTTAAGATGAGCCAGATCTGCCAAACCAACACGCCATTGTGTGTCATTGTAAGTTTTCAGGTTTTCCCCCTCTTGAATCTTATTTCTAGTTGACAGATCTCAAAAGTTCCCCGAGGATACACAATTTCGCAACCCACTCATACATTCCTTTTTTGTTTAGTATTCACAACATACTTTCTTACTTTACAGTAATCTAGGCACTCATGTTTTGCTTTCCTGCTTTCACCAGTTCCATTTAAAGGTAGTGCCTTCAAGGACAAAGCATAAGAAAACTGAGTTCTCATTTTGTAAATCACCTCAGCAGATAGGATTATTTAGGAAGTTGGCAATTTTTAAGAACCTGGATCTTTTCAAGAGCCTTAGAAATACATTTGATGTTAATGTATCCAATGAAGTAACTAAATTCATAATTCTAATCACAGTCACTAATTTTATATATGTGTATGTATTACATATTATATATGTATGTATGTATACTGTATGTATATATATATATATATATATATATATATATATATATATATATATATATATATATATATTAGACCCATGGTATCAAACTCAAATAGAAATGGGGCCACTAAACTGTACATAAAGATCCTTGGCTGTTACTTATTGACTTGGAAAACATCAAATTAATGTTCAGTCATGTCAAACCCTTTGTGAACCACGGACTAAAAACATGCCAGACTCTTCTGTCCCCCACTATCTCTGAGTCTGTCTAAGTTCATGTTCATTGTTTCCATGACACTATCTAGCCATCCCCTTCTCCTTTTGCCTTCAATCTTTCCCAACATCCAGGTCTTTTCCAATGAGTTCCATCTTCTTATTATGTGGCCAAAGTATTTAAACTTCAACTTCATCATTTGACCTTTCAGTGAAAAGCCTGGATTAATTTCTTTAAGTATTGACTGATTTGATCTCCTTACTGTCCAAGAGACTCTCCAAAGTCTTCTCTAGAACCACAATTGAAAAGCCTCAATTCTGCAGCACTCAGCTTTCCTTATAGTCCAACTCTCATAGCCATACATTTCCATTGGAAAACCATAGCTTTGACTATATGGACCTTACATTTTAATATGGTTCTGTGCTCAGGAGTATTGTGAGCCACGTTTGACATCTCCATTGGACAGTGGAACTAGCCTTGTATACGTGCTCTGCATAAATACACAGATTTTTACACATACATTTTCTAATATATACATAGAATCATATATTTGGGCCTGGAAGGAATTTCAGAAGTCATCTGCTTTGACTCCCTAATTTTACAGAAAAGGAAACTGAGGCACTGAGTGGCTAAGTCATTTGCCCAAGTCCTCACATGTAACAAGTAGCAGTTTAAGGATTTGAAATCAGGTTATCTGACTCCAAACCTTGAATTCATAGTGTCATCAGTTTATATTATTAAATGCCTACTATGTACTAAGCAACTGGGGATACAAGTATAAAGAGTGAACTAATCCCTATTCACAAGGAATTTACATTATAGCGAAGACACAAATACATACAAAATATATACAGAACAAATACAACATTAATAAATTTAAATTATCTATAAGGTGTTTAATACAAAATAGTTTGGGAGGGAGAGTGTTAGCAGTTGTGGTAATCAGGAAAGACTTCTCATAGAAGGAAGTGCTTGAACTGTGTCTTAGAAGAAAAGGACTCTATAAGATAGAAATAAGGAGCGAGTGCATTCCTGGCATGTGGGACAGTAAATGTAAAGGCATGGAGTTGGAATAGAGGATAATGTGTGAAGAACACAAGGCCAGTTTGTCTGAATTGTAGAATCCAGTCATCTATGTGAATCCCTCCTTTTACAGATGAGGAACCCCAAACTCAGAGAGGTTAAGTAAACTCACCCCAGGGCACACAGCTAGTAAATGATGGAACTGGGATTTTGAAACTGGGCCTTCTACAGACAAATCCAGTGTTTGTGCCTACCCTGCTGAAATTATCTTCTATCTACTTGCTATGTATCTTATACGGACCTAGTTATTTCCATGTTTTTTTTCTTGAGTGATGGGCGGTTCTTTGTGATATTTTTTGGCATGTCCAGGACGTAGCATGGTGCCTGGTGCTTAGTAAAAGCTTGCTAACTTATTACATCTTATCAGGGACACAGCTGGCATAGTACTGTCACATGTTTGTGCTATGGTAGCTTTTTTCTAAGGTGATGAGAGTGGGGAAACAAAAGGGAGGGGGATCTCTATCAAGTGCCTTTATGCCCATGTAGGACCCTAGGCAGAACCATAACTAAGATGATTTACTAGAGTTTTTCCACAAGGCACTGAAAAGTGTGTGTACTTCCTCCCTCTATGGGAGACTGGTCTGAATCCATTCTTCATAATTCCTTATTGGCCCTGGATTATGGCCCTATACAATCACAATATGACCATCTTCTGCTGCCTCTCACAAGCCCACCTCGTCCACTGGGGTAAAGGGGAGGTTAAGTGACTTGCCTAGAGTCATACAACCAGTACTTAAGAGACTTGAAACCCTGGTCTTGGTTCTGAGGCCAGTTGTATGTCCACTACCTCATGTTGCCTCTAAAATCTAGAATCCAGAAATAAATTAGAAATCAGCTCCCCAGATACCACATGTCACTGAGAATGAGAGTGGTTTGCTCCTCTCATATCATCTTAGGATCTTGAACTAGAAGGGACCTTAGATATTATCCAGCCCAATCCTCTTCTTTTACAGAGAAGAAAATTAAAGAGAAGAAAGGTGAAATGACTCATCCAAGTCACACAGGTATTAAAAAGCAGAGGTAGGTTTTGAACCCAGGCCCCCTTACTCCAATGCCAAATCATACCCTCAAATACTCAGATGAACTATGTAACCTTATCCATTTGGAAGTTCCCTCAAAAGATACAAATGAATATCCATTCATATTTTCCTATCCTGTATAACTGTTGTCTATGTTCTCCCAAAAGTTTGCCACAGACATCCCACCCAACATACTGGAGACTTTCCTCAAATTCCTCCGACATCACCATGACATCAGTGAGGCTTTTGTTATTCCCATGGCTTTTGACTGATACAATGCTGAGAAGTGTCAGTCAATTGGTTTGGTCTAGGTTGGGTGTTCCTGTGAAGGCAATGCCAATCTCTGCAGAGTTTTGAATTGGATTGAAAAAAGGTTTAAGTTGACAGTTCTGGAAGCAGAGTTTCAAAAAGAACTCCATATTCTTTTCTGTACTGTCTCACTCCTCCGTCTCTTTGGCATTTCTATGGGCTGAATAATGGATGATGTTGCAGTGAGTTCAGCATCGCTGGTCAGAGGTGGTTGCTTTTTTAGAAGAATCTCAACAAATACCACTCTAAGGAAAACCTTTCCATGAAACTGATCAGAGGATCCGTTAGATGGCATTATGAGGTTGTGAAAAATCTACCTTTCAGAACCCTTTTGAGGGTCATTGAGAAGGTAATGTCTTATTGAGTATAAGTGTGTCAAATATTAGGTATTTTAATACTTTCTTTTAAAATACCTTCTTCAGAGGCATCTGTTCTATGATAGTCAGAACCTGGCAAACAGATTTATTAAGGTAAATGGCCGAACATTTGCCAGAGATGAATATAATACATATGTAGCATTTTAAAGCTTGAAAAGTGTTTTACACATATATTCTAAATTTACCATCATAACAATGCTGGAAGGGAGATGCTGTTCTTATTATCCTTATTTTGTAGATGAGGAAACAGCCTCAGAAAGGCTAAGTGATTTGCCCAAGGTCACACAGATATTAAACATCTAAGGCAGAATTTGAACTCAAATATGGCCAAGCACTCTATCCACAATGACACATAGTTGCCAAAAATCACCTAAAAAGAAGATGGTATGAACACTGGGCTACAAGGGATTAAGTGGATGGTTACTGAAACAAACATAATCTTCGAGGTCAGGTTTCAAGATCAACTGGCTAATCACAGTTCCCTAGCTGGAAAGGGGACTGATGGTTCTCCATCATGGAAGCCTTTGCTTTACAAACTAATTCACCACAAAATTTCTTTAAGCAGACACCTATTATATTGTATTTCATGAGTGATTCAATTCTCAAAAACCAAACCAAACCAACTCTATTCCCACTTCCTGCATGCATAGTTCTTACGCTGGTATTATCTGCACCTCAATTTTAGAGATGAGAAGACCAAAGCCTTCTTTGTGGCTAGCCCAATTTGAATCATAATCTTAGAGTTGTGAAGGACGTTAGAGATCTGAGGTAAGGAGAGGGAGAGAAAGCCCTGGAAAAATGTGCCCAAAGAATGCAGACTGTTTCTCCTTATTCCTGTTATAGACCATGAGGAAGAAACTCCTCCTCCCAAGAGTCCATTCTTCTGACTCTTCGTCACCTATCACCTTCAGGGCAGCCCTAGTCACTGAAGACCAGTTAAAAGCTGCCTGAGTCATCTCAGCAGTATGTGCTTCCTTTATCAAGGCACTGGAGCACGGGTCAAGTTTCATGGGAAGTACCCTATTCAGCAAACAAGAGGTTCCCTTGGTTACGTCTGAGACACTAGCAAAAGAGAAAATCTGAAGACTTAGGAGAAAGGAAACAAGATGAACTTAAACATAAAGTCTAAAGGGTTGTAGAAGAAAACAGGTAATGTCTTTGAATAATGTCTATATTCTGTTGTGTCAAAAGTTAACATTCTCCCGATTAGAAAATACATGAATGACCCTGGGTAAACTGAGTCACAAGTACTTGGCGTTCACAAAAGACTAAAGTAATTTCAGTTTAACCACATCTGGTCATTGTGAAGTGAACCCATCCTGCATCTTTTTGCACATATGGTGTCAATGGAAAGTAAACAATTATTAGGCTCATGGGATCACAGATTTAGAACTGTCAGAGACAGTTACTCACTTTACAGATGGGGAAATTGAGGCCCCAAGACATGACATAGGTAGCAAGGTCCCAAGGTCTCACAGGCAGTAACAGAGCCATGCCTCTCCTTATTTAATAGGACTTTATGAATTTTGGCAAAGTAAGAGGTAGAGAGATGGCTTAGTGGAGGGAGTATAGACAAGGCACTTAAACTGTCAGTGTCCCTGAGATTGTGTAATAGATGAGCAGCTGACCTACACTGATCAAAAGAATTTCCATATTGGATGTTACTAACACCAATGAAATAAATAAGTGATCCAGGACCCTCTCCCCAACCCCCTCCTCAGCACACATATACACGTGCATAAATGCATACCTCAAAAGTCAATGAGGTAGAGAGCACAAAAAATAATCATGAAAAAGAAATTACTATATCACCTTCCACAATGAACTATGTTTTTAAATGTAACTATGTTCATGTGCAAGGCCTTCAGTTTTAATTAGTTTATCAACTCCAATCAAGAGACTCAACAGCAGAGACACTCAGGCAAAATGCCTGTTTATGTAAAGAGAATTGTTTTAGGTTTAAAAATTTCTAATTAGAAATAAGGGTTCCCAATTCCACAAATTGCCCTCATTAATGGTATAAAATAAAGCTGTACTTATATTGACGTTGATCCTTTCTGTGTGCACCCATTCATACATTCTCAGGGAATGGCTAATATGAAGGAAAAGGCCAGTGGTAGGGGGGAGGTGAGAGAAGAGGGAAGCTGGTTCTATATTTTCATGTAAACTTCCCAGCTATTCAACATCTCCACTCTCATTAACCTGGGGAAAGAATCCGTGCTCCTGTGTGATGCCTGGGGAGCCCAGGCAGAATTTCCCAAAGGCCCTCAACGGTTTTGGGGGAGACAATTGCATCCTTCATCCTAATGATTTCTGGCCCCTAATTCAGCTTGGATCAGGACCAGTCTTGCTGAACGTTGCAACGCTGTTCTGCCTGTCCCTTATCATGGCCCATACAGGCTTCCTGGCAACTCACAAGGCTGAAAACATTCCAGACATTCTTCCATCCAACTTCCCTCAAAAGGCTGGTTTCTTAGGATCCTGCAGAAATGCTGCCTGCCTCTTGTGGAGAGGGAGCTGAGTAATTCTTTCATCAGCATAAGGGCATTATATCACCTCCCCCTTTACTATAAAAGGCTTAACTGAAACTTGGAGCCTGTCAAGGCCTCTCATTGAGGGTACGTGAGGACATCCTGGGTTCACTGGGACACCAGAACGTGATGCTGGTGCCGCCATTTGTTTCAGGGGGCAGCAAAGGGCATGGATATGTTCCTGGTGCTCCTTGATCAGTGGTGTTCAAATGTCTGCTTCAGGAAAATCTAGCTCAAAAACATTCAGGAAATTGAGGGTCAAAATTTTTATGGAGTGACAGATTTACCTCTAGAACTCTTTTCAATGTGCCTTTTCTTGGTAATACACACATATGTATATCTACACACACACACACACACACACACACACACACACACACACACACACACACACACACACCCCTTTGGAAATGCACTGCATAATTCTCTTTTCCAGTGCTTTGTCCCTGTCTCTATCTTTGTCTGTCTCTTTCCTCACTACCTCATTTCTATCTCCATCTTACCACCTAAGTCTCCATCTTAATTATTTCTTTTTCTCCCCTTCTATTTGTCTCTGACTCTCTCTCTTCTCTGTCTCTCTTCCCTTCTCTGTCTGTGTCTGTCTGTCTGTCTTTCTCCCCTCTCTGTCTCTGTCTCTTTGTCTTTTTCTGTATCTCTCTCTGTCTCTCTGTTTCTCTCTTTTTGTCTCTCTGTCTCTGTCTCTCTATGTCTCTGTGTCTTTCACTCTCTCTGTCTCCCTCTGTCTCTCTCTGTCTCTGACTCTCCTTCTATCTGTTTTCCTGTTGATCTCCCCCATCTCTGTTTCTCTCCTGGTCTTGCCTTCTCTCCCCATCTTTTTCTTTGTCCTTCTCTCTGTGTCTCTCTCTTTGTCTTGGTATCTCTGATTCTTACTCTCTCCCTCTCCTGTTCTTTATCTCTTCTGTACATACCAGAACAACAGGGTTACATACCATCATGGGTTCAGACTATTACAAATGAAGGGTCAAGAATAGGAGGAGAAAAAAGTGGAAGCTCTTTCACATATGACTGCATCCTTTCACGATCTCCATGGATCATGGGGCATTCACAACCACCAGCAGGAGTTTGTCTTGCCTGGAATCTCCCTCCCCCACCCCCTTCCCAATCCCAAGCCCTCTGCCAGACTATGGCACTCTGTCACATGTACAACCCGCACCAGCATCTTTCCCAGCAACACAAAATCTCAATGCAAAGACCTCCATGGAATTTCTCACTGTATCAGATGTCCATTCTGGCAATGTCCCTGGGTCAAAGGTTACATGCTCTGATGATAACCTAAACCTGTATGGTTCTGACCAAATGGGGCTTCTTGTCAGACATTTCTTTTCAATGATCCATAAAATGCTGAACAAATTAGGGCCAGTCTATATTCAGCTTGTGACTATTTCGAATACAACTCAAGGTCATGGATGCCCCCTTGGTGACAGGGGCTGACTGAGTATCTCAGGGATTGTCTCATACTTCAAATATATAGTACAATGTCTGGAAAACAGCCAATGCTATCTAATGATATCCCTTCTCCTTAACCTTCCTCTCTGCCTGTGAGTAGCTTCCAGCATAGTTTTTCTTTTTAATTTAAACAAAGAAATTTTTTAAATCTTACCACAAGTATTGCTTAAATGAAACTGTCAGCCAGGTTTTCTGTAGAATATATCTAGTATTTCCAAATTCATAGGCCTCTTTGCCATCCTTGCCCAGCAAAGGAGAGCACAGGAGCATCTTTGGCACCTTGTATTTTGCCAGAGCTTGGGACCTGCCATTGTGATCACAGATTTAGAGCTAAGAGGAATCCTCAGGGTATCTCATGAAACTCTTTGATTTTACAGACGGAGACACTGAGGACCAGAGAAATGAAAGGCCTTGTTGAAGTTCCTATACCTATAAGTTACAAATCTCGAATTTGAGCCCAGATCAAAATCCCACCACCTATTCTATTGCCCCATAGGATACCTTTAAAAAATAGATTTTTATTGAGATGATTTGTGTTTATATTGCCTAAATTCTCCCCTGTATTCCTCCCCTTCCCAGAAAGTCATCCTTTAACACGGTGCCTGATACATGTTACTGTTTTCCCTTTATGTTTGATTCTTTGTGACCCCACTTGGGGTTTTCTAGGCAAAGATACTGGAGTAGTTTGCCATTTCCTTCTCTAGTAGATTAAGGCAAACAGAAGTAAAGTGACTTGCCCAAGGTCACAAAACTAGTAAGTGTATAAAGCTGAACTTGAACTCAGGTATTCCTGACTCCAGGACCAGTACTGTATCCACTGATACACCTAGCTGCTTTATGTGCCTGAAACAGAGTAGGTGATATATAAATGCTTATCCCCTTTCCTTCCCCTTTTCCTTTCCCTTCCCATATAACAACATTTTTTTTGTTGTTTTTTTAAGAAAAAAACAAGAAGAGAAAAAACCCAGTAAAACTGACCAGTGTATCAGAAAGATCTGACAGTCTATGCAAAGTTCCACACCTGTGGACCCCACCCCGCTTCACCTCTACAAGTGATTGGTGGTGGCATCTCTCAACATTTTTCCTTTGGCGCCAGGTTTGTTTTTTTGCCATTTTACAATCTTCATTTATAACTGTTATGTGGTAGTTCTTCCCAATTACATTATTGTCATCATCGTGGGGTTTTGGGGGGAGGGGCTCTGTTTATTTCACTTATGTGTTTTTTTATGTTTTTCTGTGTTCATCATATTATTTCTTTCTTCTTACCTTCTTATCACAATTTATTTGGCCATTCTCCAATTGGTGGGCAGCCATTTCATTTCTAGTTTTTGTTACCATAAAAGTGCTCCTAGAAATATTTTGTTGTTATGTGGGAACTGTTCTAATGATCAGTGGCCTCTTTGGGGCTATGTCTACCAGTAGAATCTCTGGATCAAGGGGTACAGATATTTTAACTTTTTTTTTCCGAATTTTAAATTACTTTCCAGAATAGTTTTTTTTTCTTTACCAAATCACAACTCCACCAACAATGAATTAGCATGTGGTTTTTTTTCCCCACAATTACCTCAAAACTAATTCTTTCCATTCTTTGTCATCTTTGTCAATTTCCTAAGTACAAGGTAAGTACAAGGTATATCCTCAGGGTGGTTTTGACTTGCATTTCTCTTTTGATTAGTAATTTTGAGCATTCATATAGCTATTAATAGTTTGCAATTATTTTTTTTTGAGAGTTGTTTGTTCCTGTCATTTGGCCACATATCTGCTGTAGAATGGCTCTTGGCCTTATTGGAGCAATACTTTCTAATGCTAGTCAGAGAGCAGAGAAACTCATCTAGATAAACATTGGGTCTTAGAATTACCTCAAAATAGCATGGAAGATTTTCCGGAACAGGAAATCCAGCCAGTTCACAGTTGCCTTTTTTTAATTTTTTTAATATGCCCCAGGGGTATTTACAAGGATCCCAGAGATGCCTAAAATTAGCTGACCCTGCTCAGCTTTACCAAATGCTGACTCAAGATGGTGATACAAGTAATGCTTGTGACCTCACTAGGCAACTCAGTCCTCCAAAATTGTTCTATTCAGGGAAAGCCCACATGCAGCTTGGACAGAAGACATGAAAAGCACACTCAGCTAGTCTACCCCTTAGAAGGTTTGTCTCCCATCGATCTAGACCATGGTAGCCCTTTAAAATTCCATGAAGATGTAAAAACCTCCTAACTGGTCTATTATACTTACTTAGATTTCTACATTATCAGTTGAGTAATGAAAACAAGAAAAATTGAACATTGTGGACAAAAAGATAAAGCTGGGTCTTGAGTCTTCACAGACTTTACAGTCAGAGGGAGCACAGGAAACCCCTGTGCCTTTTCTTTTCCCAAAGATATAACTAGGAATATTTTTACCTCTGGCAAAAATAGTTTTTTTGGGAGTGGGGAAGCAAGGCAGAAAGAAATAAGCATTTATTAATCCCTTACTATGGACCAGGCACTGTGCTAAGTGCTTTACCAGTATTATCTCATTTGAACCTCAAAACAACTCTGAAAGAGAGGCGCTATTATTATCATCCCCATTTTACAGCTGAGGAAGCTCATGTAAAGAGAGGTTAAGTGACTTGTCTAGAGTCACACAGCCTAGTAAATATCTGAGACTGAATTTGAACTCAGGTCTTTCTGACTCCAGGTCCCCTGCTATTATCTGCCTAACTGCCTCTACCAGTGAAGGAAATGTCTTGCTGACAGTAAAAGTGCAGAGAGAGTCCAATGGGGAGGGGTTGGGCGGGGTACTGCAATATGGGAAGAGCAATAGCATGGAATAGTGGATAATATGTTGGATTTGGAGGCAGGAAGTTCTGAGTTCAGGTCTTATTATATAAATCTTGGTTTTCTCATCTATAGAATAAAAGTGGCAGGGGAGGAGAGTATTCAGTGAAGTCTGAGATCACTTATAGCTCTAGATCTGTATCTTATGACCTTTAAGAGGTGATCAGATCCTCAGTTATTGGTGTCTGAGAGGAGGAGAGGAAGTCCCATAAAAGAAGGGTAGTGCCAATGGGAGGGAGTGAGCCCATGAGAGGGACCCAGAGCCCAGGGAGGTGATTGAGCTAAACATTGCCATGACAAGTCCATGAGGAAAGGTGTAAGGGACTCAGCTAATATGAGAAGGAAGCATTCTGTCTACCTCATAAGGCAGGGACCCCTTTCATGACAGTGTCCTAGAGCAACTCCCAACACCAAACCCTGTGCTAGCTGCAACCTTGATGGATCCCTTGGATTAACAAAATATTATTGTGCCCTGCACTAACGGATACAGATGGGAAGCTGTGTGTCAGTTTATTCCAGATGATCAACTTATTAGGAACATATTCAAAGATATACCATCAGATAGAACTATAGAGACGTTCAATTTTACAAATAAGTTTTCAAGAGCTTTCAAGAGCACAGATAATTGTGCTGGCTGCTGGGGGGAGATACAGATTTAAATAAGAGGTAGTCTCTAGGGGATAATACATAAACACAAATAACTATAACAGAAAAGAAGCCTATATTTAAATAACATATTACAAGTTACAAAGCATATACAAGTATCTCATTTTATCCTCACAATAACTCTGGGAGATATTCTTATCCATAGATGAGGAAACCAAGACAGATAGAGGTTAAGTGACTTGTCTAGGGTCACACAGCTAGTAAGTGTCGGAAGACTGGATTTGAACTTGGGTCTACCTTACTTCAGGTCTAATGTTTTATCTGCTGCACAACCTAGCTGTCTCTCTATATAAAAGAGAGATCTCTGCAAGATCTAAGGATGGAAAGATCATTTCACATTGAAGGGAAGGGGGAATCAGGGAAGGCTTCATGGAGGGGGCAGCTTTTCAGCTTGTCCTCAAAGGAAATGGGCAGGATTTCAAGAAAAGGAAGGAAATGAGGAAGGGAAGAAGTTTATTAAGTGCCTACTAGGTGCTAAGGACCATGCTAAGTACTTTACAACAGTGGCTTATATACATTTTAATCTGGTTCAGGTTGTACTTAGGTGTTTGGGGGGCAAGTAGCCACCCTGGCAGTAGGTGTCATTATTAACCCATTTGACACTTCAGAAAAACAAGGCAAACAGAGGTTAAATGACATTCCCAGAGTTATACGACTAGTAAAAGAACAAGGTTGGATTTGAACTCAAGTCTTCTTGACTGAGGCACAGTGCTCTAGCCATTGTACTACCTAGCCTCCTCTGGAGTTTGAGGGAAGGAATTATAGATAAGAGCAAAGATATGGAAGTAGAGAAAGATATAGGAGGTGTACAATGGTCAATAAAGAATCCAGTTCGGTTGAATTAAAGCACATGTGGTATTGATGGGTATGATAAAAGGCTAAAAAGATAGAATGGTGGTAGAGAATGGGGGCCTTGAATGCCAAGTCAAGGTGTTTGGATTTGATTTAGGAATCAGTGGAAAGCACTAAAGATCTTTGAGCACAGAGCTGGCATGAGCAATGATCATAGGGAAGATACAGCAATGTGAGGGGTGGCTCAGAGGGGAGAGGGACTGTTGATAGGAAGGAAAGCCTTGCAACAGTCCAGGCAGACAATAACAAAAGTCTGTACAAGGCTAGCTCCTTCCGGAGCTTGTACATTTATTTGCTTTCATTTGCTGTAAAAACTTTTTTCTATCCCTAAGAATAAAGTTTTCCACTAAGGCAATGTCCACAAGGGGCAAAAGAATGAGACAATCCAGCCAATTCAGTTTGACTGTCCATTCATAAATGCTTGTTGAATGGATGAAGGAGTGAATGAATGAAGAGATTCAGTGGAGAAAATCAGCCATGATCCCTACTTGACTGAATTTATTAACGAGTAAAGCCACAGGGTTGAACCAGAGACTCCCAGTAGGTTCAGAGAGAACCCCAAATCTGGCTCTTGACAGTGGTTTCTCCCATCCCTCTTGGCACCCACTCTAGGTTTCCTAGAACCCTTACTTCTGGACTTGACCAGACATTCTTGAGAATATGCTTAAGTCATCAGGTGCATCTCTGAAGTATTCATTGCAGAGGTCAATTCTCCGTAGGTATCTACTCTCTGGTATAGATAACCTTTTCCCATCTGTTTATTTTACTTCCTGGCTTATTTCTCACTCCTAAATGATTCGTTCAGTGACAGAGTCAAGCAACTATGCATCATTGAATTTCTATTTCTGTAGCCTTCTCAGATGAAAGCCCCTTGGAATGTGGGATAACCATTTTTCTTTGGTCAGAACATACAGTGTTGTGTTCCTAATTTAACTTTCCTTCTCATTCATCTTTGTGTGTGTGTGTGTGTGTGTGTGTGTTTTCCTTGTTTATTTTTAAGGGAATTTTCAAGCTTTTCTTTATTGATAAATTACACAACCAATAATTGGGAACAGAACTTCATGATGTGCCAGAAACATGATTTCCCAATGAACTCTTAATGGGAAGAAGAATCAGTCATGGAGAAATTAATTGAACTTTAATTACGAAAGAGCCAAGATTACTCTGGGGCACAGTGACAGAATGAGAAGATGTTTGCTTCTAGGCAACTGGCCAAAATTCAGCTTAGGTTGCTGGTTCCTTAAAGTGGTTAGCCTTTTGTAGTTCTCTGGAGTTACTCTATAGGTTCAGTCCCATTCCTTCCACAATCACCTGCCTAACAAAGTACACTTTGTAGTGCCACTAGGTTAGATCCTTTGTTAAAGCAGAATACCCAAAATACTTTATTTTCCCCTCAATCCTTCAAGATCTGCCTCTTCCATGAGGCTTACCTGACCATTACCCTTCCTTATGTGCACTTAGAAATGATGGCTGCCTCCCTCGGCACATGGAAAGAGCTAGGATTGAATACGCATGCACACCTTTGGGGGGACAGCCCATTGATTCTTATGGGCATACCCACACTGGCACCCAGAGTATTCTGTACCATATTAGAACACTTCTTTTCTAGGATTAGCTTTTTTCTTTCCTTTTTCTTTTTCCTTTTTTCCTCACTATCTCAACACATACCCAATTTCCTTTTCCTTCTCTAACCTCTAACATTGTCTTACCAACTTCCCACAGCCTTCTCTTGATTATCTACATTGTCTTGACAACTACTTTTCCTTTCTTATTAAGTCCAAATCTCCCTTCTCTTTCAGTCCCTCTCCTCTTTAAATCCTTCTCCTTAAGCTTGATTTTTTTCTCTCCTTCAACTGTAGCCCTTTTCCTTTATTCTCTTCCTTTAGCTTAAAGTCTTTCCTTCTCCTTCTTTAACTTCTCATCCACCCAAATTTTACTTCTGACTTTCTCCATAATTCCAAAGATTTCCATTCATATGCATTTATTTTTACTCCCTCCTCCCTTCCCCTTCCTGTCACCCAATAAGAAAGAAAAAAAAGAAAAGCAAAACCTTACTATGCGACTTGATTACTTCCTTTTCTAGTTATACATTTCCTAGATGATATCCTGAATGTCACTTCTAGTCTGTAAAATATCTTTGGAATATGCTACATGCTACATATATCCAGCATATGAATCTCCATTACTTTTTGATCACCAGCAATTTTCCCCCTTTGGAAATTGTGATGTTCCATGACTTCCAACCATATAGTATCACTGAGAGGATAGTGGCGTAAAAAGATGGGGTTTTATGTCAAGGAGATGCTTGGAAACATTAAAAGCATTGAAAACTTTATAAATGCAACCCAACCCACTTTTTTCCTCCCATTCAATCTTGGGTCCAGTCCCCTGTCTATGGGACATATCCAAGATGTATGCACAGATGGACTCACTCTATTGGCTGCCCATTCAATGCTGCCCATGCATTCTAGACAAAAGGTAATTTTTACCTATTTAGATTTGCTTGTATAGATTTTTAGACGGATCTCTTTTGAGAGATCATAGATTACATTAAAGAGGCTTTGTGGTCTTCTGAGGTTCAATGAAATAAATAAACACAATGTCTTTCAAAATAGTACTATCTGGAGGACTTCACCTTCTTTAAGGAATCTCTTCTTTTTGACCTCTTTGCCATAGATCTGTCCTATGACAGCAGCAAACTTCCTGGTAAGAATGTGTTTTCTTGTTTTATGTCTCACTTGGTAGTGATTATCAGAGTATTGGTTAACAAGTTAGCTCTGTGGTTACATCTACCAAGGACTTGTCTGATTATAACATAAACACGGGAGAGACTTTTAGATTATATTTTGCTCTTTGAGACAAATTCTTTCCAGTAATCTCATTCATTTCCAGACCAGCTCCTCAACCTCTTCCTGCCACCACTTATCCGGACTAGTCCTCTGAGTCTTTGAACTCTGATTATTGAGTTTTCACCTTATCTTGCCCAGAACCAGACATTCACATCACTTCCTAGACATCTCTATACCATGCTGCTATTAGCAAGTCTCTCCTCTCCTTCTCAGCTCATTTTTATGTATTGTCTACCACCATTAGAATGGAAGCTTTTTGAGGGCAGGGATTATCTTACTTGAATGTCTAGCACTTAGGACAAAGCCTGGCACATAGCAAATGCTTTATCATTCTGTTATAATCAAGAAATAATAAATATAGGGAGATCTTATATTCTCTACATTTTTCATTTTACAGAAGATATAGTCTGTAGAGAATTCTTTGGAAGGCATATTTATTTTTTCTACTATTTTCTCTCTTAAAAATAAGTTATTGATATATTCTATTTCTTACAATATCACAGTTATCTCAAATATCATTCTCACTTCCTCTCCCAGAGAGCCATCTCATGATACAGAGTATTTTTTTAGAGAGAAAAAAATCAGCACCAACTTATCCATACATTGAAAAAAGTCTGAAAACACATGAAATACGTAGCACTTCCAATCCCCACTAAGCAGTGGATTGTAGGGATATTGTCTCATATCTTTTCATTAGAGTCCTGCTTGATGTTTATAATTTTGTTACATTTACTTTTGATTTTTTGGTGTGTCAGTCTTTCCATTTACCTGGTCGCAGTTACCATGTATATTGTTTTCTTGACTTTGCCTGCTTCACTCAACATCAGGTTTATATACATCTTTCCAAACATCTCTGTATTCAACACACACATCATTTCTTGGAGCACAATCATATTCCATTACTGTACCACAATTTGTTTATCTATTCCCCAGTTGAAGGCTGTCTATTTCATTCCTAATTCTTAGCTTTCACAAAAAGTACTGCTGTAAATATTTTGGAGTATACAGGGACTTTCTTCTTATTAATGACTTCCTTGGGGTATAAGTGTAGTAATGGAGTCTCTGACTTAAAGGGTATGACAATTTTAGTTGCTTTATTTGCATAGTTCCAAATGGCTTTTCAGAACGATTGTACTATTTCACAGCTCCACCAGCAATGTATTAATGTACTTATCATTCCACAACCCCTCCAACAGCGATTTTTTCATTTTTGCCAATTTGTAGGGTGTGAGATAAAATTTTAGGGTTGTTTTGATTTGCATATCTCTTCTCATTGGTGCTTTGAAGCATTCTTTCAATGTGGTTATGAATATTTTGCAATTCTTTTGAGAACTTTTAAATTCATCCTTTGACCACTTGTCTATTGGGGAATGGCTATTAATCATACATATGTATTAATTATTGATTAATTTGTTTATCTTGGATCCTAACCCTTATCAGAGAAATTTGATACAAAGAATTTTCTCTCTTCAACCACTTCCTTTCTTATTCTTAGCTGCATTAATCATGTTTATACAGAAGCTTTTCAGTTTCAAGTAATCAAAGTTACCTATTTTGTCTTGTAACTTCCTCTTATCTCTCATTTGGTTAAAAATCCTCTCTCTTATCCATAGCTCTTACACACACACACACACACACACACACACACACACACGTATATATAGTATTTGCATGTATATATATGTAGATAATCTCTCTTTTTATAGTCTGATTTTTAATATTAAGGTCACATATTTGTTTAGATTATTGGGTGGTATGGTATAAGGTATAAGTTCATTTCTGCCAAAGTGTTTTCCTGTTTTTCTAGCAGTTTTTATCAAAGAAAGGGGTTTTTCCAAGGTAATTTATGTTTTCCACTTTATCAAATACTGGGTTATGGTGTTCTGTTGGTTCTGATTCTCCCTTATCTAGTCTGTTCCACTGATCTATCTCTCTATTTTTTAACCAGTATCATATGACTTTGATGACTATTGCTTTATAATACAGTTTGAGCTCTGGAATTGCTATTTCCCGTCTACACACACTCACACACACACACACACACACACACCCCTCTCCCTGCTTCTTTTCACCATTTCCTTTGATATTTTAGATCTGTTGTTTTTCCAGATGAATTTTGTTACTATTTTATCAAGTTCTATGAAGGACCTTTTTGGTAATTTGATTGGTATAATATTAACAGTATAAATTAATTTTGTTTGTAGTGCCATTTTTATTATATTGTCATAGCCTACTTATGAGCACTGAATATTCCTTCAGTTATTTAAGTTGTCCTTTATTTTAAGGAGCACTTTGTAATTGAATCTATTCAAGTCGTTTATGGGCTTTGATAGGTTGATCACCAGTATTTAATGCATTTTCCATCTTTTTGGAATGGGATTCCCTTTTCTTGTTCTTCTTGTGTTTTGCTATTATATAAAAATGCTATTTTACAATTTCTATTTATTTTGTTTTATTTCATTATTCTATTTATTTACTGAGGATTTCTTTTGAGTTTGTAACTTTGCTGAAAGTACTAATTGTCTCAATTAGTATCTCTGATGATTACCTAGGATTTTCCAAGGAAACCATCATATCATCGGCAAATAGAGATAGTTTTATTTCCTCTTTACCTATGCCCTTAATTTCTTTCCCTCATCATATTGCTATTGTTAGCATTACCAGAACTATATCAAAAAATAACAAAGATTATGGGCATCCTTGCTTCACTTTCATTTTTATTGGAAAAGGTTCTGGTATATCTCCATTGCATATGGTGATTTCTTTTGGCTTTAGATAGATGCTTTTTATGTTATTAAAGAAATTCCATCTATATCTATACTTTATTGGGTTTTTAGCACAAAGAGTACTGTACTTTGTCAGAGGGTATTTCTGCATCTATTGATCATGTGATTTTGGATGCCAGTAGCATCCAAGACAGGCAGGGAGATGAGTTAGCTTAGGGTCAGTGAATGTCATTTCATGGGGTTTTTTTAATCTTCTTTTGAGATTTGGGAGGTTGTCAGGATTAGAGAAAATTTCTAGTCTTCCATCTTGCTGCTCCCATCACCTATAACTTTTCATATTTTCATCCAGAAAACACATGTATAGATGGTTATGATGCAGTTTTCACAGAGTCAAATAATTATTTCATTGACTTTTAATGGCATTACTGACATCTGTGATTATTTTCCAATTGTTTACTATCTTTCAAATACCTTGAGAATAAATATCCTAATGCCTTCAAAACTGTGTCACCTCCTACATGAATTTCTCCTCTTATTCATCTTTAGTAATATTTGCTTTGTCATATAGTGCAATGGACTCTGAGATTTTAGAATTCAAATGTAGTACTTTCATAATAATGGACAATAAAACAGATTCCTGCACAAATATTAACAGATCTGATTCATTTTTCATCTGTTTGTTATCTTTTCAGTTTTATCCAAAAAGTCTCTTGGGGTGATCTGGCTTAGTTAGGTCTTCTATCAACCTTGCAGAAAACTAATTTCCTTCTCCACAAGTATTCATAGTTTTGTAAAGTTAATACAGACCTTAATTGTCCATCATTCTCCTCTAGAATTTTTTTAAATGATTCACTTTATTGATATTTTCTGACTTTGCCCAATGGCAGTTCCTTCCTTTTCACCTCCCACCACTGGAGTGAACGTTTCTTTTTTTATAAGGAAAAAACAGAGTAATTAAAACATCCTATATGGTGACTGCCTCTGCCAACATATACAACATTCTGTCCTAACAGTCTGCCGGCATCAATGCCTTGGGGAGGCAAGTGAATTGTGATATCTGTTCTTCATTACAGGAATTGGTTTTTCAGTTACTCACAGTTTCTTAGCAATCTTTTTATTACACTGTAGTCATTGTGGGGATTGTTCCTTTGGATCTGCCTATTTCCCTCTTATTAGTTAACGTCTTCCCATGTTTCTTGGAATTCTTCCTATTCTTCATTCTTACTACACAATAAAATTCCTTTGCATCCACATTCCATAGTTTTTTCATTATTCTCTAAATGATTTTCAGGGTTTTTTTGCAACCACAAAAGTGCTGCTGTTATGAATATTATGGTATATATTGTACCTTTGTTTCTATATATGACTTCCTTTGGGGTATTATTTGCCCAGTAGTGGGATAGCAGAATCAAAAAGTGTGGATAGGTTGGTCACTATTTTTACACAATTTTAAATTTAAATCCAGAATGGTTGAAATTGTTCAAAGTTTCATAAATGATATATTTGTGGACCTCTCTTCCATTCTTCCAACAGCTAATGTTTTCATTTTTTGTCATCTTTGTCAATTTCTAGGGTGTGAAGTAAAATCTCAAATTGTTTAAAATTGCATTTCTCTCATAATTAGTCATTTGAAAAGTATCTTCAACTGGTCCTTTGTAGTTTGAATTTTTTGGAAAATGTTTATATCTTTTGAGATTGTATATAATTTGGTTTCTGACTTTTATCGGTGACATTTGATACACATATTTTTCCTATTCTACAGTTTTTTCTTTTTATTCTGTCTTCAGTAAATGTATTCATGCAAATGTTCTTTGATTTTATGAAATCAAAATTATTAATTTAGTCTTTTATAATTCCCTCTATTCTTTGTTTTGTTTAAAAAATAATTCTCCATTAGCCATAGATCTAAAAAACATATATGCCTTTATTTTCTTCTAATCTATTAGTGATGAGAACATTTCATATATCTATTTGAACTTACTTTTTGGATATAAGATAAGATGTTGATCTAAACCTCATTGCTGTCCAATGGCTTCCTAGTTTTCTCAGCAGTTACCATCAAGAAGATGGTCCTTCCCCCAGTAATTATGTGCTTAGTTTTAATCAAGCAGTGGGTTACCACTTTTTATTACATTTATTTCTTGTTTCTGACTTTTTCCAAATGAGTTTATATTCCTAAACTGGTGTTGCTTCTGTAATTTTCTGCTTGGCAACAAGATTAAGAATTTGTTTAATACGGTTTCTGACCTCTTCAACTTTCCACAACTTGTGGAAATAATTATACCTATATCTATTTCTTTTCCTTTATTAATTTCACACCTTTGGGCCATCAATAGTTTTTTTAACCATCTTTATCCTGTCTTCAAATCTGGTGCTGATTTTGACCTTTCTTCTAACGAGTCCAATGATCTAACTGAAAAGAGATAATTTGGAAATGACTCACATCAATAATCAATCATTTTCCTGCCTCCTAAGATATAATCAACTTGATTTGTACCTTTCATTAATCTATTTCCCATTTTTCAATATCAGTAGTTAGAATAGGTGAGATTGGAGCTGTTGTAATTTCATATAGTGTCTTCTCTTGTCTTTGAAGTTGACATTAGTTCCATCTAATTGGTCTGACTATACGTAGATAGTTTGGAAATGATTGATCACTATACATCAGGGACGAGTCATTTCCTGTCTTGGAAAGCTGGAGTCGTTTGATTTGTTGAGGTTTTTTTCATCTATTTTTAGACATCCCTGAATGGAATTACATTCCACTGGGAGGAAGTGAGAAAAATTCTTCTACAAGCATCTTACACTTATTTGCATAGAACAGATGATGAAGGAAATTTAAAGTCCATTGAACCCACATACTATTCATGCCTGTAGTGTAAAGGCACATGAGATTATTTTCATCAGGGCATGGGGAGGAAAAATGCTGAGAGAATTCTCATGGAGGATCCTAGTGGATAATTTGTTTCTAGAGATTTTTGCTTATTTTGCTTCAACAAAAGATCTAACCCAGTGGAGCTTATAAATGATGACTTTGTTAGGGAAGTGATTGTGACTCAAGTGCCAACAATGGGATTGAATCTACTAAGTAACTCCACATAACTACAAAATGCTAACAACTTTCAGGCCCCTCAGACCTAAGCTGAATATCAGCCAACAGCCTCAAAGAGAACATCTTCTCATTGCTTGTTACAATAGTCTAGGTTTGAGCTTTTATAATTAAACTCAATGTCTTCTTGTCTTTATTCTTTTAAAATATTTGATGTTAGTTTTTTAACACCAACTATCTAACAGATCAGTATTTGGCCTGCACGCACACAACAGTTGGGAGACTGATTCTCACATAAGTTATTTACCTTATCATTTTAGGAAAAAAGGAAACAAGTGCTTACCAAGAGCCTACTACGTGCCAGGCACTGTGCTAAGCCCTTTACAAATATTCTCATTTGATCCTTACAACAACCCTGTGAAGTAGGTGCTATTTTTATCACCCCCATTTCACAGTCAAGGAAATTGAAGCTAGGAGACTTGGTCAGGGTCACATAGCTAGGAAGTAGGACTGGATTTCCTGAATCCAAGCCCAATAATCTATTCACTGTAATACCTAGCTGCTTCTATTAGTAACAGTTGTTTCCCATTTGTTAAGTGTAGCACCCAGAGCCCCTGTCACTTATGGACCCCTTGAAAGCTATTCCAAGTTCTAGGTACTTTGAAGGTCAGAATCCTGTTGGAACCATAGTTCTTGAACCCTCAAAGATGTTTACTAACTGTCCTGTGGACACAGTGCAAATATCAGAGTAGAACGCAGTAAGAGAGAGTGAAACTGTGTATGGGTGACACATGGAGTATATACTAATGAGTAGCACAGAGCTACAGAATACTAATGTGCCTGATGTGGCCGAGCTGTTGATATTTTCTGTTGATATCATCATCCTGTTCTCTGCTGGGTCCACTCTCCAACAGGCATTGCCCTCTGATACTCCCTGCTTGGCATTGCCTCTCAGCTGCTTTCTACTAGCTGATACATCTACATTACTCCGCACTGAGTATCAGAACTCAACTACAGCTGATCCTCAACTGTCTAACTATCTCCAGGCTCATGATTAGGCAGCTAATATAGTGCATAGAATGCTGGACTTGGAGTCAAGAAGAACTTGTGTTTGAATCCAGCCTCGGACCAGTTGTATGACTCTCAGCAAGTCACTTAAAAACTTTGTCTACCTCAGTTTCCTCATCTATAAAATGGAAATAATAATTACACCTATCTCAAAGAGTTGTGAGGATAAAATGAGATAACATTTGTAAAGCAATTTGCAAAGTTCAGAGCACTATGTAATTGTGAGCGTTTATCATCATTATTATTTATTATTGCCATCATTATTATTACCTAGGACCCTATCCATTATCTACTAGAGATATTTTGGTTAGTGAACCTCTCCCCTGCAGGGAGGGCTATAGCTATTTCAGCTAACTCCCAAGACCTTTTCTTTTATCCTCTTCATTGTCTGTGGATGGATAGTTTGGATTGTTTTTATTGGACCCACCTGCAACTCTGCCCTCCATTCACAGAGGGTGTTCTCCAAAGTTCTCTCCTCCTGGGGAGGACCACAATCTTCTTCAATCAGCTGTCTCAGCCACTGGTGATGAAGATCTTCCCCTCAACCAGGCCTCTCACAAAAAGTAGCAGGTAGCCACACCTGCTCTTTGAATTGTTCCTTTAAATTTCCCTCACTGTCTTCTCTCAGTTCTACTCACATCTGGCATGATCAAAAATCCATTTTAGCGCTTAATTCTGATCATATTCCCCTTTGCTGAGGCTATTATTTCTAAGGCTTGATTTCCTTAAACAGAAAAGATACTACAATGAGGAAACTGTTTTTTAATTTTCTCTTTCACCTGTCTTTGATCTATGCATATGAAAAAGACAAGGCTGACTGGAGAAGACTAACATGG
The DNA here is from genome assembly GCA_023548195.1 of Bettongia penicillata ogilbyi. Classification (NCBI taxonomy): domain Eukaryota; kingdom Metazoa; phylum Chordata; class Mammalia; order Diprotodontia; family Potoroidae; genus Bettongia; species Bettongia penicillata. The sequence continues at coordinate 6,434,599 of JAJHZJ010000213.1, forward strand.
TTGGTGTCTTTTAGTTCACTTCCTGCCATCTCCTTAGCAAGAAATCACAGCCTGCAGTCATTTGACATAAGACATGGTCAATTCAATTTTGAGGTTCTTATTCTTGAAAAAAGTATTTGAGGCATGCAGTTATAAAGCTTTGGGGTCATTTGCTAACTTTTGGTCTCTTTCTTGAGCTACATTTCCATAGATAGGTAGGTAGGCAGATAGAGATGTAGATATAGCTGCATATATACATGTGTATATATACACTCATAGATATAAATGTGTATATATAATATATAAGTAAATATAATAAATGTAATATTTTCCATTCATTCCTATTCCCAGACATGCATTGAAATCACTGAGAATGAGTGTACATGATCATGTAAGTTCTGCTACTATTATTGAAAGGAGTGTGTCAGTCTACTTCTCTTTGTGTCACTCTATAACATTGATACATCTATTTATTAGGCATTGGGAAAGGATCTCCCGTTTAGATTGCCAGCAGTTAAATTAATATTTATAGATAGACCAGAAGTTGTCTTACTCTTAGGAATATTTGGTCCCTTTTCAGTTACTCTGTTACTGCCATTGCAAAAGCAGAAAAACAGAGACACAAAGGAATGGGAATTTTTTTCATTTTTCTTTACTTCATGGCTTGGCATGATTAAAGACTTGATCATCAAGTGATGAGGTTACTGGTGATGAGCTCCTCTATATTAGCTAGGCTGGTCTTAGAAATGATGAACTCCAGATCTTGATACAACCTGCCAGAGCTTGCTATGTTGTCAAAGCCTTTAGGAACACTGCATATCCCTGTTTCTATAAAAGGGCTAATTTGAGAGACAGTCTCATGTGGTGAAGAGAAACTGAACTTGGGGTCAGAAAACCTGTGTTCAAATATATTTGCGAATAATCTTTTCTACTTATTAACCATGTGATCAAAGGCAAACCACTAATTTCTCTGTGGACCAGTTTTCTCATCTATAAAATGCATATAATAATACCTACACTTCCATCCTCACAAGGTTGTTGAAAACTCTTAGGAACTACAGATATGAGATAAATCCTCTGTTCTTGTTGTTAAAAAAAATTAATTCCCTCAGATTTTTTTTTGCCTCAAAGAGGAGTTATTTTAATTCTACCATTAAATTAGACTGTTGCTAAGAAGGTATTTTGTACTAGTACAGCTGACCAACCAACCTCTTCTGTATATTTGGCAACACTGAAGTAATACATTGAGAATGTGATGCAATACTTTCTATTCCCTGAAATGGGCAGAAGGGAAATTGACGAATGATGTGTAAGAAATGCTTTTTCTCTGTCCTTATATAATGAGGGGGAAATAGCCCAGTCCTGCTCATTCTAGTATCACTGGAGTAAACAGTTTTGAGAGGGAAAAGTAGACCTCGAAGCTCTTGGGATTGGAAAAAACATTCCACAGTTCTTTATTTTTCCCTTCTGTGGGTTTGTTCTGTAAATCGTGTGTGAGGCAAGTATGCAGAACAGGGATGTTCAGCTAATTACTTGTCCTCAGATATTTGGTTACCCACTCTAAATAACCCACATACAGTAGCATTCATGTAGAATGAAGCTCTGACCTTTAGGCAGGATTAGCTGTTGAAGTCTCTTGTTTCATCAATTAAAATTGTTTTATTCCAATATTTGTACTTTTCCATTTAGGATAAATGCATGCTTTTCTTTTGTGGTAGCATATAAATATCATGGAATTTTTATGATTCAAGTCTCATCCTTCCTGGGTTAGGTTAGATTTATGCCAATATTAATTTTCATGATTACTCATCTGTTATTATTTAGAGCACTATAGAAAGAAATGTCCTTACTTCTCTGTCTCAAGTCTTAATTATCTTTTTTTTTTCACAAGAGTCAAGCCTCTGGATTTTTCTAGTAGTTTAAGTTAGGGGGTAGGAGTGAAAGTAGGGCTTTTTTAAAATGATTCTTCACTCTCAAAAAGGCAGATATTACAAGGTGTAGAATCATATTTGATCATTAGAAATGACTGCAAACATTTACATTCCTACTATGTAAAAGATACTGTTCTGGGGGCTAGAGATACATAGCTAAATTAAATAGTCTCTATCTTCAAAGAGTTTACAGTATATTAGAAAGATTATAAGATGCACCCAAATTTGTACAAAGTGGAAGATACAATGCACATGAATAATTATAGGATAGGATAATGTAAGCTTTGTGGAGAAGGAGGCCCTTGATCAGGAGGACAAAGATTTTGAGAGGTGGAGAGGAAGAGGTAGGGCATTCCAGGTATAGGGTCTGGGCAAATGCATGGAATTGGGAGATAATACATTATGTTTGATTGTAATGTAGCATCCATGAAAAGATTAGTTTGTTGCTAATGTGGCAAAGTGGGTTTGAATCAGATTGCAGAAGATTATATAAATGCTAGGCTGAGACATTTGTATTTTACTAATAGACTGTAAGTAATTTGCTTACAGTTAGTAGCTGTTTCATTTTGGTCTTTATATACCTAGCACCTGACCTGGCCCAGAACAGGTGCATTAGGGTGAGTTAGTTCTCTCTTCAGCTGAGTTGAGATTTTGTCTTATTTCTACATTGTAAAATGCCCTTGACTCTTGCATGTTCTATTAACTAAACTATTCTCTATGACTATTCTGAGTGCTATTTTATTACTTTCTTTGATAAATATGTTTGCTTCTTATCCACAGTTGTCTTTTGTGTAATATGTATATGATGGGAGGGAAGCCAAGCTGGCTTAACAGCTGTTACCTTCTTGGTGAAACTGCTTCTCTGTCCCTCTTCTGTCCAGTCAGTAACCAGGGAACTTTATACTGAAACTTCAAAATAGAATTGTGCCCCTAGACTGCAAATATATAGTACATACTAGATATAATTCTAGCACCATAAGGGTGAGCTCTCAGTCACTGCTCTCTTCTAACCCCCAAGTCAGAGGTGGAAATTTTCTTCAGCAACACAGAGCTCTGTAAATCCCTACAACACACCAGTCAGCTGGTCCTTTTTGAATAAAAGTATCCATTTATATTTATTTTATGGATTTTAACTTCTTCCTGTTCTGATAACCAATTTCTATAACATCTATAAAAACCTCCCCCTTGCAATCTAGTTTCACTATGCTGAATGAATGCCCGGGCTGAGACCTTTGATCTTCAAAGCGGGGGCTGCACACTTCCAGTGGTATGGACCATAACCCCGCTCCACCTCAGGCATGATTTAAGAGCTAGAGAGTGGGAAGATGGGTTACAGCTCACCCTCCCACTGAGAGTCAACCATGACGTTTGTCTCCAATACATTTACACCACCCTTTCAAACAGCACTGTCCTCCTCTGCCCTGCCCCAGAACTGGCATCTTATGGTCATTCCATATTACAAGCTCCCGACGTTTTCCATTCTGCCCAAAGAGCTAGCCCTTCAAGGCAAACCATGACCTAGGTACTCAGGATAGTTGTGCAGATGCTATTGCAAACATCCCCCTACTCTCAGTGTACCAACAACTTGCTTTCTCCAACCCCCACCTGCACCTCTTGGCTGTAACAATCACCTTTTGTTGGCAGGTTTTGTGCTCCTGAGTAGCGACAAGTGAGTAAGAGCCTAACTCCACTCACACCCTCCTTTTATTTTTTGGCTAGGACAGAATTAAAATCATATCCCTGACCAGACATGAATGGATTGTGATCTGCATGGGAGACTTCATTACATTATTCTCCTCCATCCCAACCCAACTCTTTTCCAAAATCTTTATTTCTGCTGAGGATACTACTCTTCTTCTGGTCTGTGAGGTTCTCTCATTCTTCTCATGACCTTTGATTGCTGACTCAATAAAAACCGCTCTCTTCAAAGTTTTCATTGACCCCCTGTAATGGTAATTTAAATGAGAAGAACATTCCCTTAATAGACAAATCTGAAGGCCTTTCTTTCTCTTAGTCCTTATCTTTTTTTTTTTGCCTAAGGTATTTGATGTTGTTGATTGCCCTTTTCTCCTGGGTAATTGATCCTCTCTGAATTGCTAAAAATAATCAAAAACAAAAACAAAAAAAACCAACATAAATGTGTCATCTCTAAAAAACTCATTTCTCAACACTTTCTTTAAAAATTGGAAACAGAATTTTCTAACCTGTTTAAAAAATCTTCCAAATGAAGTTTTATTGAGTTTTTGCATGCATTTATAATAAATATTTTTGAAAAATGGAGTCCCAACCAATTAGTCTGCACGAAACAACTGCTTGACATCAGAGACAATGAGACTTTAATAGCTGAATTTTGACAAAAACCTTTGAAATAATTAGTGGATAAGACTGAAAAATCAGTATCATGTTTATGTAAAGTACAACCATAATTGATTTCTTCCATTAGAATCTAGGTATTTTGTAAAGTTGCATATTCCCCTTAGTTATAATAATAATTTAATTTATTATAATTATATATTAATATGTTACATATTAATATATTACACATATAATTATATATCATAATTATTATTATTATAATAATTTTAAAAAACCATCAAGATAACCTATACTTAGAAGCAGACCTCTGGATTTTTATGTCAGAGTACTAAACCAAGATTTTCAGTAATAATGAAGTATATTCAACCACATTGCCTTCCTTAAAATATAATTATTGATGATCACATTTTAATATGAATCTTCTGTACCATTAATAAATAAAATGCTATTGAAAAAGATTATTTTCTATTTATCTTATCCTTTTACATTTCCATTTTGGGGCAAGTTTTATAGAGCTCATAATTATTAGTACAGTATTACATGAGTAAATTAAAAAAATTAAAAATAAGGAAATATGTCCTTGTTGGGGGATGGTGCTCAATTTTTTTTTGTTATAGAGGTACACAATCAAAAAGGCTTGGAGACTAGTTGCTTATAGTAATCATAGCTAAGTCCCAAATAGTGCAAATAAAGAATTGTAAGAAGAGGTTGCATTATTGGAATTTGCACTATTTGAAATAGCAATTACATATAAAATATAGTTGATAATGGGTTTTAGCCCATTATGCACACTAATTGTGACCTATGTTCTAATTGATTTTGCATTCTCTTGTCAAAGAGAATGTCTTCACCTCATCTCCACCTTTCCCCCTCAATTTTAATCAAGTCATAAGTAGGTTCTGTAGCTCAAACATTTTGATTTGGTATTATTTATAGGTTGATAATACATATATTACAGCAACCAAACTTTAGAGGGAATAGTTTCTTTTTAAAAAATTTGATTTTACATTTTTTTCTCCTAATAACCGAAATGTTTTTAATTTTATCTTTCTTTACTTTTAATCAAGGGAATTTTGTTGCTCAGCCATTTCAGTTGTGTCAGACTCTTTGCAATGCTATTTGGGGTTTTCTTGGTAAATCTACTGTAGTAGTCTACTCTTTCCTTCTCTTGTTTATTTTACATATGAGGAAACTGAGGCAAACGGGGTTAAGTGATTTAAGGGTCACTTAAGTATCTGAGGTCAGATTTGAACTCAGGTCTTCCTTACTCCAAACCCAGCACTCTATCTACTGTTCCACCTAGTTAGGAAAAGTGAGCACAATAGGATCCTGTAAGATGTTAGAAGATCTTAAATCTAACCTCCTTTTTTTTTTTTTTTTTAAAAAAAAAGCAGATGGAGAAACAGCACCAGAAAGCAGAAGTACCTACAATCATGAAGGAAGTTAAAAAGGGAGCTGAGATATGACCCTTGGTCTTCTGATGTAGTGCCCTTTCCACTATCCCACAATGCTTCTCAACAAGAAAATGTACAACCAGAAGTGAACAAGGGCCTGTTATATAGTGAGAATAAGGAATAACAGATGGACAGGCTGAATGTAGGTAGACCCAGAAAGTGGCCTCCAGCAAGTCACATTGGTTCTCTATGGAGAACTGATGGAGAACTGTGGACAAGAATCACATAGAATGAGATATGGGTGACTCACCCAGAGTCGTATCAATTTGTGTCAGAGGGAGAATTTGAACTCAAGTCTTCCTGACTCTGCTAGGGGTCATGTGGTCTTCTTTGTATTGGGTTGAGTAGGGCATGGTTGTTGATGTCAGATCAAGGAGGCTCATACTGGCTCCATTTCATTTTTTAGTGATTGTATTGTGATCCCTTGATACTTCAGTGGATCCATGATCTTACAAACCTTGATATTTACTCCAATTATGCCAATGACAACCTACTCCTGCCTCTTCATTCTATACATTATTTTTGTCTCTCATGAATCCTCTACAGAGGATCCAGGTAAAAACCCTGTTGGCCCTCTCCTAGATCTCTTAATATGGACTGGACACCAGTTGAGCTGTATACACTGTCCTTCACTCTCATGTGACAGGGCCATCTTTTTTCCTCTCTGGTCACATATTTTCCTGATGACATCCTTTGTACAACTTTTTCAGCAATTTAGTTGTAATGCATCATGGCCTGCTCATGTCCACCACACACTTAGCTGTTGCATCTTTGGGCAAGCCTCTACTTAAGTTCTTGAAGGACTGTTCTATTCAGTTCTATTCAGTGTTCCAACAGCACATCACCAGAAGAATATCTGTATGAAAAATTTGCCTTTCTTTCAGAGGAAAATTTGAGATTATTAAAAGCTCTGCACAATTCTCTAAAGGTAACTTGGTATAGAGGATAACAGTGGTGCTATAGATAGCATCCCAGGCCTGAAGTTAGCAAGACTCCTCTTCATGAGTTCATATCCTGCCTCAGATACTTACTAGTTGTGTGATCCTGGGCAAGTCACTCATCCTGTTTACCTTAGTTTCCTCATCTGTAAAATGAGCTGGAGAATAAAATGGCAAAGCCCTCCAATATCTTTGCCAAGAAAATACCAAATGGGGTCACAAAGAATCAGATATGATTAAAAAACAAACAAAAAACTCAACAACCTTGGTATAGCAGCGATCCCTTAATGTAGAAGCTGCTAGATCTTGTGTTAATCCTGATTGTATTGACTAAGAGAGTCAATCTTAGGGCCAGGAAGACCTGAGTTCCAGTGCTGCCTCTGACCCTGTGTGTTACCCTGGACAAGTCACTTAACCTAGAAGTATTCTAGGCAACACTCTTAAGACTAAAAGTTGCAGAAAGGGTGCTGACTTTTACTGGTATAAGAAGTTTTTTTTATCTGGAAGTTCCATATATAAGTGAAATCATGGGTTCATTGCCTATCCCTAATCTGTCACATTCTTTTCCTCTTGAGCTTAGCTCATTGCCCATCTAAGATTTTTAATGTTTGGCTGAGACTGGGATTTCACTGGTAAAGGCGGGTCTTGGTGAATGACTTCTTATGTCAGTGAAAGTCAAGTTACTTTGGGAGTCCGAAGTGAAGTGACTTGGTCAAGGCCACATACAGGGGTAGGGTTTGAACCCAAGTCTTCTTGGTCCCAAGACTGACTCTCTATCTGTTTGGCCAGGGTTTCAGAGGTGGGATTTGAACACAGTTCTGCTGGTCTCCTAGGCTGGCTCTCTATCCATTATTCTAGTGGTTCCCAATAGTTTTTGTTCCTCAAATTCCTTTCAGAACAAAAAAAATGTGTTGTAAACTCCTATGGAAATTGAATATACTAATCAAAATATTCTTGTATATTTATTCATTAAGAGCTTACAGTAACTATAATGATAACATTCACCTCCAAACCCCAAACTAAAATGTATATTATATAATTATGAAATATAAAATGTTTTAACTTATAATTATGAAACTAGATATAAAATTATGAAACTAATTATAAAATAATTATAAATACTTTAGGTGAGATATTCTATAAAAATTGAAAGAATAATCCATCAGAATCTCATATGCTTACTATTATCTACAGGATTTCACATTAAATTTTTTTACAAATTTTGCTCAATACTAATAATATTTTTAGTGAAATAAATTCTATCTTGAGGGTATCTAATAATGCAATAATTATGTATAAACTTTATTTCAGTGTTGGTCTTTTTTTATTTGAACAAAGTTCAAATAACTTTGAGTTCCAGATTCTCCCCATCCCTCCCTCCCCACCCATTCCCTTTGGGAAGGCAGGCAATTCAATATAGGCCTTATCTGTGTAGTTTTGCAAATGACTTCAATAATAGTCCTGTTGTGTAAGACTAACTGTATTTCCCTCCATCCTATCCTGCCCCCCATTGTTTCTATTCTGTCTTTTGATCCTGTCCCTCCCCAAGTGTTGACTTCAAATTGCTCCCTCCTCCCATTGCCCTCCCTTCCATCATCCCCCCCCTTGCTTATCTCCTTCTACCCCACTTTCCAGTATTGTAAGATAGATTTTCATACCAAAATGAGTGTGCATTTTATTTCTTCCTTTAGTCGAATGTGATGAGGGTAAACTTCATGTTTTTTTCTCAGCTCTCCTCTTTTTCCCTCCACTAAAAAGTCTCCTGCTTGCCTCTTGAATGAGATATAAATTTACCCCATTCCATTTCACCCTCTCTCCTCCCACTACATTTCTCTCTCACCGTTTACCTTAATTTCTTTTAAGATATGATCCCATCCTATTTAATTCACTCTGTGCTCTCTGTCTCTGTATGTGTGTGCATGTGTGTGTGTGTGTATGTATGTGTGTGGTCCCACCAACTACCCAGATACTGAAAAGTTTTAAGAGTTACAAATATTGTCTTTCCATGTAGAAATGTAAACAGTTCACTTCTGGTAAGTCCCTTAAGACTTCTCTTTGCTGTTTACTTTTTCATGCTTCTTCTCATTCTTGTGTTTGGAAGTCAAATTTCCTTTTCAGATCTGGTCTTTTCATCAAGAATGCTTGAAAGTCCTCTGTTTCATTGAAAGACCATATTTTCCCCTGAATTATTATACTCAGTTTTGCTGGGTAGGTGATTCTTGGTTTGAGTCCTAGTTCCTTTGACTTCTGGAATATCCTATTCCATGCCCTTCGATCCCTTAATGTAGAAGCTGCTAGATCTTGTGTTAATCCTGATTGTATTTCCACAGTACTGGAATTGTTTCTTTCTAGTTGCTTGCAATATTTTCTCCTTGACCTGGGAACTCTGGAATTTGGCCACAATGTTCCTAGGAGTTTCTCTTTTTGGATGTCTTTCAGGCGGTGATCGATGGATTCCTTCAATACTTATTTTGCCCTCTGGTTCTAGAATATCAGGGCAGAATATCAGGTCTTTGATAATTTCATGGAAGATGATGTCTAGGCTCTTTTTGTGATCATGACTTTCAGGTAGTCCCATAATTTTTAAATTGTCTCTCCTGGATCTATTTTCCAGGTCAGTTGTTTTTCCAGTGAGATATTTCACATTATCTTCCATTTTTTCATTCTTTTGGTTTTGTTTTGTGATTTCTTGGTTTCTCAGAACGTCATTAGCCTCCATCTGTTCCATTCTAATTTTGAGAGAACTATTTACTTCAGTGAGCTTTTGAACCTCTTTTTCCATTTGGCTAATTCTGCTTTTGAAAGCATTCTTCTCCTCATTGGCTTTTTGAGCCTCTTTTGCCAATTGAGTTAGCCTATTTTTCAAGGTGTCATTTTCTTCAGCATGTTTTTGGGTCTCCTTTACCAAGATATTGACCCGTTTTTCATGCTTTTCTTGCATCTCTCTCATTTCTCTTCCCAGTTTTTCCTCCACCTGTCTAACTTGCTTTTCAAAATCCTTTTTGAGCTCTTCTATGGCCTGAGCCCACCAGACATCCCCCTGGGATGTCTGGGATACAGAGGCCCCGACCTCCACGTCTTTCCCTGATGGTAAGAATTGTTCCTCATCATCAGAATTGAAAGGTGAGAACATCTGTCCCCCAAGAAAGTAGCTTTTTATGGTCTTATTTTTCTTCCCTTTTCTGAGCATTTTCCTAGCAAGTTACTTGACTTCTGAGATTCCTCTCCACCCCTGCCTAGATCTGCCCACCCAGTGCTTGGGGTCTGAGATTCAAATGCTGCTCCCCAGCCTCGGGGCTTTCAGTGGAGGGCGCAGCTGCTATTCAATGTGAGCTTAAGTTCTGGTGCTCGGGTGGGGGCAGGGCCACCTCCCAGGCTCAGTTCCCTCGGGGGGGGCGGTTTGTGCAGAGACCCTTCAGTAATGGTCCTGAGCTCCTGTCTTCTGCGGGAGTCCTGGGCCACCGCTGCCTCTGCTGCTGCCTCTGTTACTGCCTCCCGAGGGGGCCCAAGTCACGGACACACCCAGCTCCCCTCGTGGCCAGCCCAGAAGTCTCTCTCACTGACCTGTAGTGCCTGTGGGTGGAGGGACCTTTGCGGCGCCAGAGATTCCATCCCTGAAGCCTGCTCGGATCTGCTCCTCTGGGGCTACGTGGCCAGGGCAGCACAGGGGTCGGCTCCGCTGTCTGGCGCATGACGGACCCCTGGGGACAGCTTTCCAGGGCTCTCTGGAACAGAAATCTCTTCCACTGTGTTTCTGCATGGCTTGCAGTGCTCCAGAATTTGTGGGGAGTTCTTTTTACAGGAAATTTATGGGCTGTGGGTTCGGAGCTAGTATACGTGAGTCTTACTAATCTGCCATCTTGGCTCCTCCCCCCTATTGCCTTGTTTTTAAATAATATTTGCATATAAACTAACTTTTGTAAAGAAAGAATCTTTTCAGATATAACTTTCTTCCCTTTCTACCATTGGCAAGATAACTACTCATTTACAAAAATTCTGCTGAATGACTAGTGTTGCTAATAAGTTCCCTTGAAAATCCACTAGCTGGAAGGAGAGAAAGATAGGTAGATGATAAGTACAAATCAGAAAACAGCCTTAATACTGCAACGAGAAGTAATGTGAGTTTTGTTCCTGCCGAACATTTGTGATGGACCATGATGGTTTCAAAATGGCCCTTGTAATGTGCATAACCAAAGATCATGGTTTTCAAACAGCCTGACATTTGTGCTGCAAGAATGTAAACCCTGGTAACATCTTGATCACATGATTACAGAGCTGATGAGCTATGATTACAGAGTAACAAAGGGAATGAAGGAGCTACTCTGATACAGGGTACAAAATGCAAATGAAGTCATGAGCATGCTATCTGACCATCCACTGGGGCTTGGTTAGCACTCAAACATAGCAACTTTGTGGCAGTTTGAAAACAATTTGATGAGGGGTTGATGATCTGCAAGAATACATTCTGCTTAGTCAGAAGTGGTCAGGGACTGGTGTATAGCAATTGTTTCTGTTTTGGTCAGCAATACCTTCCCAGATAGATTTTTTTTTTTGACTAGGTAAAGAGTCCAGGCCATTCTCTGCTTCATTTTTCATCTAGCCTTAGTCACTAAATAGGTGTTGCCTCAGTCAAACTGAGAGAAAGTCCATTAAAAGGCTAAGGTCTCCCAATGCATCGGGGGCTACCTCCAGTGTCCTGATCTATATCTTGCCACTGAACCCAGCTGGCTCCAGGAGAGAAAGTGAGGTTGGTGACTTGCACAGCCTTCCCTCACTTACTTGCATGTTGTGGCAATGACCTCTGTGATGTTGCAGTCCTCTTTGTAAATGAAGGATAAACAACACTGGAGGAAAACCAAAATCCTTGCGCCTATGATCACGACAGTTTCAAACTCCTGAAGAATCAAAGCTGTAATGCTTCAAACAATGTACTTGTTGTCACAGAGGAAAAATATATTTGTAACATAACTAGGCAATTATTGTTTAAGGTCATTAAGAATTTTTTTTTAGCAGGAACCCCTTAGATTATTATTGGAAACTCCTTAAGGAGTTCAAATCACTTTCATTTCACTAACCAAAACTCCCCCCCGCCTTTCTGTCTAAGATATAGGTCCTAAAGAAACAACACGTACAAGAAGACACAAACCGTGTTTTCAATGAGAAATTCACGTGCACTAGTCCATTTCAAAATACTGTTATTTCAAGTAAGCCATCATTTCCTGTGTGTGAGAAAACACAAATAGTAGGCAATTAACTTTGAGTGAAAGGCCTGGTTGGCCACAAGGATCAATTTTGGGGAGTAGCTTCTGGTTAAATTTTTTTCAAAAGAACCATAACATCAAGGTCCAATGAAAAGGCTACACATGTTTGCCTTTGTTGGTCTTTCAGAACTGGCACATCTTGAGTTCTGGGTACAGTTTAGAAACATGATTCTGGTACAGAGCAAATCTGTTTACATTTTAATAACACCTCAGTTTTGCAAGAGCTAGCTTTTTTCCTTGCTTGATGGAAGCAACTTTTGCTCTTAACTTCTCTGTTAATCCATCTAGAGCAATGTTCACCAAACTTTTTGACCTAACACCATTATCAGTAATGCAGTTTTGAGCATTCACCCCATGAGTGTATATGTATGTACATACATATATAGTATATATACTTATATGTACATATTTATAAATGTATATTTATATTATATTTTGTATATTTATAACATGCACATTAAGAAAATATATACATATGTTATATTTTATGTTTATAATATGAATATTTATAAATTACATACATATACTACTATATGAATCATCATGTACATTATAAAACAAAAAAATAGAAATTCAAAAAGGAAGAGATGGAGAAGAAATGATATTTGTTATTGTTGAGATTTTTTCATTCACGTCCAACTTTCTATGACTCCTTTAGGGAATTTCTTGGCAGAAATATTTCCTTCTCCAGCTCATTTTATAGATGAAGAACTAAGGCAAACAGCACTTAGTGACTTGCCCAGGGTCACATAGCTAGTAAGTGTCTGAGAGGGGATTTGAACTTAGGAAGATCAGTCTTTTTGATTCTAAGCCCAGGGCTCTATCCACTTTACCACCTAGAACCTAGTCAAAAGGAATTACCTGGAATTTATTGAATAGGAAAGTAATATGGTCAATCCTACCCTTTAGAAAAAAATCACTTGAGTGAAGGAAAGACTGGAGGAGGGAGTGACTTGAGAGTGGGAGACCAATGGGGAAGCTACTGTAAGAGTCCAGAAACGGATGATGAGGGCCTTCACTAGGGAGGTAGATGCATGCCATGAATGAAGAGAAGGGGACAGATGTGACAGATGTCTTGGAAGTAGAAAGGACAAGATTTGACAACTGACTGGATATGTGAGGGAGAGGGAGAAGTCAAGAATGGTAGAACTTAAGTTATAACTTCTCTGAGACATCCACAGGGAAGGGAGGAGATTGGGAGCCTTTGAAATGAAAGAAAAGGGCAAAGTGGGTCAATGTTGGGCGATAAGAGCAGGTGTGGTTGTGTTGGAGACAAGCCCCATGGCTAAGGGTGGTGGTGGGGGAATGAGATAATCATAGTGACAATATTAGCTAGCATTTTATATTACTTGCTTGGTAAAGAACTTTATATATATTAGTTCATTTGATCCTTACAAAGACCTTGTCAAGTAGATGTTATCATTTCCATTTTACAGATGAGGAAACTAAAGGTAAGACAGGTTAAGGGACCTACCCAAAGTTACACAGTTATTAAGTGAAGAGGCAGGGTTTGAACTCAGGTCTTCCTGACTCCAAGTCCAGAACTCTAACCACTATCTAGGTGCCATGTCCCTCACTCCCACAATCCAGTATTGGTTGCTCACCCCACCCCCCCCAGCTTGTCTTGGGGACAGGCCATCATTTTCCATTCCACTGTCTGACTAATTCATTAGTTCAGCTGTTGTATCAGATGATACCTCCCCATTATTCATTGTCCTTCCCTAGTTTCCCAGGTGTTTTTCTTTTCTTGTGTAAGTCTCAGAATTTTCCTGCCATCTCCTTCTAAGACTGTGATTAAAAAACCTTAAATTTGTGACCCTTTCATTTTGTTGTCTGGAGCGTGCTCTGTCTCTGTGCTCTCAGATTGATCCCAGAACAGTGTAATAAACATCATTTTCGCTGAGCAGTGAAAAAAATTCTGCTTTTCCTTCTGTTTCCACCCTGGCTCCATCATTACTCATTTTCTGGTAAAGGAGAACTGGATTGCTGAACTCTTTGGAGGTTTGCAAACAAAGGCCACTGTGGGTTTATTCATTATTCCCAAGCAATACGTTCATTGCTGAACTTTGAAAATCTAGGGACTAAACTTGGGAACTTTGGTTTCTCCCCTCCTACCCACCTTCCCTGCCAAAGGAAGGACTGCTGAATCCAACCTCCCCCATGTCATTTGTTTCTGTTCTTATGAGTCAGCTGTCAGAGGGATACTTATCCTAACAGTAGCAGAAAGGGGGAAAAATAGTGATTAAATGCCCCCTGGCTCAAAGCAGACAAATCCCAGTGACTCAAGTCCAAAGCCTCAAAAAGCTTGAAGGAAATTGGGTGGATACATTAAATGCTTTCCCAATTTTCTGGGTATATATTCATCATTGAGCTTAACATCCTCTATACATATGAATCAATAAGTAGCTAGCTCATCTTTAATCATCATCTCAAACTTAGGTCATTGTGGGCTAAGGGTGTCACTATACATCCCTTTTTCTCAGCCAGACTGAAGACCCAGTAGGGAGCAGTGGAAAGGGTAGGGTTCCTGAAATCAGAAGAGACCTCAATTCATATCCCATCTCTGGTAGTTACCAAGGTCTGACCTTGGTTTCCTCATCTGTAAAATCAAGGGGCTGGATTTTATGACCTCTGTGATTCCTGCCAATCCTAGATCTAGTACCCTAGCCTGAGAACACAATATTCTAGGTGAGATTCTTCCTAATCTTCTCCCTTCTCTTTCTGTTGCCTCTCTAGCCCAGTCTTCCTTGAGGTAGATAATTAGAAGGCTATTTCAATAGTCCCAGAGAGTTATGATAAGGAAATATTTATATATCTCCTCACATATATAATATATGTGTGTGTGTGTATATATATATATATATATATCTCCTCATACATGATTTGTAAAAAAAAATACAATTATCTGCAAAATGTAATGTTCTCATACTTTGGAGACATGGCAGGTTTAGTTTCAGATGCAGTAAGGTGAATGTTACAGTAAGGCAAGTCACATGAATTTTTTGCTTCCCCAATGCATGTAAAAATGATGAAAAAATGATAACCATCGCCTGAGTCTTCAGTAAGCGGAGGAGCTTGTGGGTGGAGGGGTTGGCCTCAATATTGATGGCTGCTGACTGATTGGGGTGGTGTCTGCTGAAGGTTGGGGGTGACTGTGGCAATTTCTTAAAATAAGACAACAATGAAATTTGCTGCATCGATTGCCTCTTCCTTTCACTTGAACACTTAGAGCCCATTGTAGGATTATTAATTGACCACATTTCAATATTTTTATGTCTCAGGGAATAGGGAGGCCCAAGGAGAAGGAGAGAGATGGAGAACAGCTGATCAAGGGAGCAGTCAGAATATACACAACATTTATTGGAAGTTTGCTATCTTATATGGGTGTGGTTCATGGAGTCCCCCAACAATTATAATAGTAACATCAAAGATCTCTGATCATAGATAACCAAAACATATGATAATAATGAACAAGTTTGAAATATTGCAGAATTGCTAAAATGTAACACAGACATGGTATGAGTGCATGCTGTTAGAAAAATGGTGCTTATAGACTTGCTTGACATAGGATTGATTTAATTTGTAAAAAAAAAATACGATTGTCTATGAAATGCAATCTCTGTGAAGTACAATAAAGCCAAGTGCAACAAAATGGGGGGTGTCAGCATATATTTTGTATATGTACCTGTTGTCTCCAACAGGTAGCCTATAAATGCCTTGTGGGAAATGCCGTATGTTTTTTTGGTATCTCCAGTGCTTAGTACACCCATCTGGCCCTTAATAGGCACTTAATAAATGCTTGCCAATTGATTGAAAAAGGGCTTCCTGTGATCCAACACCATCTTCCATTCTGTTATCTATACTTTACATATCCTATATTGTGATGCTCAGTCCAACCCCTGCCCCTCCCCCAAATCCCTCAACAATATACCTGACAAATAATTATCCATCAGACACTTAAGGAGACTTCTGATGAAGGGGAAGCCATTACTTTCTGAGGCAGCCAATTCTACTTTGGGATAGCTCTAATTGTTGGGAAAAAAATTCCAAACATCAAGTCAAAATTTGTCCATCTGCACCTCCTACACACAGCTCCTGGTTTTGCTCCCTGGGTATAGAGATAAGTAAATACAAAAGAATTTCAGAAAGAAAAGAGTATTTTTTATCAATAAAAATTAATTTCAAAAACATTCTATTTTCAAAATCCCCTTCCAGGTCTGACATTCTCTTTTATATATTCAAATTTTGTTTCTGCAGCTCATATTTATATTAAAAATTTCCTTCCAGCTCTGACGTTCTTTGTCCCGAAGTCCTTTCCAATTCTGACATTTTATGTTCAATGTTCTAAAGTCTCTCCCGGTTCTGACATTTTATGTTTTAATAGTCCAGGAAATTGAGAATATAATTGGAGAGATCAGGAAAGTTTATGGGAAGGAAGGTGGCATTTGTGTTGAGCCCTCGTGGTGACTATATCTGTATACCTGATGATTATACAGTTGGAGCTACCGTATACGTTCTAAGAGCGGCCAAAGTTAGGGGGACTTGAGGGGAGAGGTAAAGCATGATAATACTTGATATAACTGAAGGTTTCCTAGGAATTTAGAATACTCTATTGGTAATAACAGATATTGTTCACAGGGTGTTTTATCTCGTTTGGCCCTCCCAACAACATGGTGAGGTAGCAGCTATTATTAGCTCCATTTTACAAACAGGTGCTCAGAGATGCTATGTGACTTGCTTAGGGTCACACAGCTAGCCTGGAGATGGAATTTGACACCATGTCTTCCTGACTCCAGGTGAAAAACTTCAGAGCCAAACTGTCTCACCCAAATCACTTGTGTGTATCTTTATTCATATATGTTTATGCATGTTTATATATATGCATGTGTATACACATACCTATAGACACATGCATGGATGTGTGTATATGTATACGTGTGCATGTTTAATTTCACAGCTGATAAAATGAAATACTGGGCTATCTTGCAATTGGTTAAAAGAAACAAAGATTTCTCTAAAGCATCCTGTTATAGATTTATTTAACGAAGCCTATGGCTCAGCAAAGGAAAATTAATTATTTTATTCCAGATGAGGAGGGCTTGCTAGAATCATTTGTCTACCCTAGGAAGCCAAATAAACATGGTTAGTTTGTTTGCAGTTCAGGAGGAAATAGTGTGCTTATTCAAAACTGGCTTCTTTCTAACCTTGCTGTGCCCTCTACAGCAGAACAAGAATCAAGTCTTATTGTAGGAATCATGAGTCAAAGTGGGACGTCCAGGAGTTGTCTTGGCCCACAGCGGTTTTTCTGTCTTGCAGAAAATGGGCATTGTTGTATTAGCCAATAGAGCTCCAGTGGAATCATCTGACAGTAGCAGCTTGGCCCCAGACCAGATGCTGGGAACCTGGGAAATGAGCGTGTTTGAGAGGCTTCACAGCAGAGTCATCAGCTCAGCACATAAAGTCCTCCTGAAGCCAAGCTCACCTGAACAGTGCAGCCCACACCTGATTTCCTCATTCCATGCCCTCAGGCTTGTGCCTAGAGCAGCCTCTGCCTCTGAAATGTCCTCTTGCTGCCTCCTTTCTCCTTCCTAAACCAGCTCGGAGTGTAGGGGAAGCCTGGTTAATCCATCTGATTTGTGTAAGAGAGAATCAGTCGTGCAAATAGAGGACCAGTTATTCTTACATTTACATGCTTTCTTTACACTGTTAGCCATTCTATTTGTCTTCTACTTCCCTTCCACTGTTTGCTCTCTACCTGAGTGTTCTTATGTCTCTAATGTGCGTCCTGTTTCCCTCATTAATATAAAGCTCTTGGACGGTGCTGAATCTGTCTTCAATTTCCATTGTAACCCATCACACTAACACTAAAAGCTCAGATGATGGTGCTTTGCAGTTACTAAGATATGTTATTTATATCTCATCCTTTTAACAGGCTAGAGAAGTTGAAAGTGTGAATAATCTCAAATCCATTTTAGATTAGGGAAAGCTAAGGCTCCTGGAATTAAGTGACTGATCCAGAGATTAAGTGCCCAGGGTCACAGGGCTAAGGCACAGCAGGGCCAGGACTTCAGGGTCAAGGACTGGAACCAGTTTTCCAGTCACGTGTTCTATTACCTGGTGCTGCTTGGCTAGATTTCATGGACTCCCAAGACCTCTTGCCTGAGAGTGAGAGACAGAAAGCAGAGTTAACAGACAAGCCAAAGATTATATTCTTGTTGTAGAGTGTAAGTTCCTTAAGAGCAAGCGTTGTTTCTTTTCTTTTCTTTTAAAAAAGTATTGATACATTGATAGGTGGTTTTAGATCACCTCCATACTTCTCTTTTCTCACCCCGAGTCCATCACTTACAGCAAAAATCAAAAGGAAAGAGACAGCAGGGGAAAAAAAAAACATTTCATCAAAACTGATCAACACATCAATAGAAGATGACAATATTCCATACCCATAACCCCTCAGCTCTGCAGAAAAAGGGGAGCGGTGATTTTTTTCATCTTTTTTATGAGACCATGCATGGTCATTACAATTACACAGTGTTCCTCGTTTGTTAGTGCCATGATTTTCTCTATTACCAATGTTGCAGTCATTGTATGTCTTACTCTGGTTCTATTTACTTCACTTTGCAACAGTTTAATATATCTTTTCATGCTTCTCAGTGTTTTCATATTCATAATTTCTCACAAGAAGGAAACAAATATTTATTAAGCACCTAATATGTGCCAGGCATCGCCAAATATTTCATTAGATATTCACAATACCCTTGAGAAGTAGATGATGATACCATCCCTATTTAACAGGTGAGGAAATGAGGCAGACAGAAGTTAAATGATGCGCTCAGGGCCACATCGTAAGTTGTCTGAGGTCATTTGAACTTAGGTCTTTCTGACTCCAGACCCGATGTGCCACCTAGCTGCCTCTAATATAGAGTATTGAGTGACTTGCCCAGGGTCACACAACCAGTATATGGTCCTGCCTTGCTTGCACATAGTAGGCGCTTAATGAACCAGTGTTGCATCAAATTTTTATTAAATTTTTTTTGGTACCTTTCTAGTTTTCTTACGGTGGTGGTCCTTCATTCTCAAAGAGGACCTAAATGGCATCACTATGCTAGTCAAGTTTCAATGTGTTCAACTGTAGCTGACCAGACCAATACGGAATGTTCTACCACAGGTCGGGCACCAAGAGTCTGTCGTTTTCTTATACTATAAGAGTTGCCATGTACTATTTGTTTCTCCTTGCTATTATCATACCGGATACTCCATCTCCCAACCCCAAGAATATTCACTGGCTGTCCCTTGTGCCTGGAACTCCCTTACTCCACATCTCCTGGCCTCCCTGGTTTCTTTCAAGTTTCAGCTAAAATCCAGCGTTCTACAAGAAACCTTTGCTGGTCCTCCTTCATACTAATGCCTTTCCTCTGCGATTATCCCCGATTTATCCCGTACGTATCTTATTTGTACCCTGTCCGACTGTTATCTCCCCTGCTGGACTGCGAGCTCCTGGAGAGTAGGGACTGTCTTTCACCTAGCACTTAACGCAAAGCCTGGCACATAGCAGGTGCTTAATCAGCGTTTATTAATTGAATTTTTATCTTGCTCATAATTATTCTCAGGTTTTTTTTTTTTACTTTAAAACTAAGTTGTAAATCTCTAAAGCCTCAGGACCATAGCTTGTCATTTTTTGGAGTCACTCTCCTATTGTAGGTTCATGGTGGAGTTCAATGGTCAGTCCGGGAGAAAATTCTTAATTTTCGTCAGCTGAAATAGCACCTGTTCCATGTGGTAAACCACAGATGGGTGAATCAGAGTCAAAACCAGGGGATCATTTACTGAGAGCCCCAGGGGGCTTTATGTGCTAATTCCAAAGGCATGTTCCGTGCCTCCAGTGGAGAGAAGGGCAATGGGTTGACAAAGAGCCTTGAGTCTACACCATATAAAATCATTTGAAGAAATTAGAGGTGGTTACATGAAGAAGAGATGACTCAGGGATGTGATAACTCTTTTTTTTACAGACTTGAAGAGGGATTAAGCTTCTTCTGCCTGGCTCCAGAGGGAAAAACTATTTGTTGTTCATTTTCTTGTTCTCCAAGAGGATCAATGACATCACGAGGGAGATGTCTAGACTTGCAAGTGAATTGAATTTAAGTGAGGCGGGGCTATGCAAAGTTACCAGCCTCACTGTCTCCTCTCCAGCCATCAGAGTCCAGTGGCAAAACGTTGGTCAGGATGACTGGAGATGATCCCTGATGCAGTGGGACACCTTGGCCTTTTTAAGTCTTTTAAGTCTTTCCCAGGACTCAGTTTGTCTGAGGCAACATAGCAATGGGATGAAAGTACACAGAGACAAACTTAGATGTTATATGTGGAAAATTTTCCTGACAATTTAGAGTCACCCAAAAGTGTAAGGGGGGACTGCAAGAAGCAATAATAGCAATAATTACTTTTACAATCAAAATTATAATTGCTAACATTGACAGAGAACTCTTTAAGATTTGCAAAGTACTTGACTTATATTATATCATTTGCTCCTCACAAAATCTGTGAGGGAAATGTTCCTGCTACTTCCATTTTATACATGAGGCAATTGAAGCTGAAAAAGGTTAAATGACTTGCCCAGGGTCACAGATGATTAGCGTTTGAGGCAGGATTTGAATTCAGGTTTTGTGCTCCCCTTCATTGGAAATCTTTGAGCAAAGGCTGGATGACCACTTCTTGGGATAAATTGAAGTAGGATTCTTTTTCAGTTATGCACTGGGCTTGATGATTTCTGAAATCCCATCTAACTCTGGAATTCTGTGAAGGAACTCACTGTGTGTATCTGTGTATACATACGTACATATGCATATATGTGTACGTACACACACATGCTGCTAGGTGGCACAGAGGATGGAGTATGAGGCCAGGAACAGGAAAAGCTCACATTTGTGAATTCAGTTGTGACCTCAGACACTTACTAGCCTTGTAACTCTGGGCGAGTCACTTAACCGTATTTGCCTCAGTTTCCTCATCTGTAAAATGATCTGGAGAAGGAAATGGCAAACCACTCCAGTATCTCTGCCAAGAAAATCCCAACTGAGTTAACAAAAAGTTGGGCATGACTGAAACATCTGAACAACAAATTATATGTACATATACACATATACGTATACACTATATATCAACACACATAAACACACAAATATACATCATGTACTTGGAAACCCTCAAAATCTTTTTTTTGCAATCAAGTACTCATTCCCCTGCCTTCCCTCATTCCTCTTCTCTCCCCATCTTGTTTCTCCTTTTGACCTCTCTCCCCTCTTTCCGAGTGGAGAAATGGATAGTGTTGATTTAGGCCCTTTTGAACTGACAGGGGACAGATGTACATCTGGAGCACTGCCTAGCCATCAGTAACTCATCCTTTCAGAAGGATAGGGAATTGCTGTACCTATTGGGATATTCCCTGGGTAGCAGCTGAACTACATAGTAATGGTCTTTTGTGAGCTAAACAAACATTGCCAGATTTGGCCATAGTGGTTGAAAACCGGTTATAACCCCATAAAGTTATGATGGGGAACCCTTGTGCTCCTAAATTTATCTTATGTGCTAGTAGACATGTGGGAGGTTATTTTTTCCTTTTGAAAATCTCAGATAAGAGGAGAGGGTTCCTGTTTTGTATAAACATCACTGCAGAAGCAGAGCCTCCTTCTTTGGTTACAAGAGTGGAAACCCCCTCATTGTTAATGAGTAAGATGGGCAGCCTGCCCTGAATGTGTGGGAGCTCTGGATAACATTCTTCATAAGGTACTCTAAATAGCCCAAAGCAAACACAGTCCAAAGGATTATGTTTCATTCTTTGTACTTGTGTCCCCAGCCTGCAGCATATCTAGTGCCCAGAACACAAGAGAACGTTAATAAATACTTATGGTTGGCTGATTGATGAATTGAAGTGAGGCCAACCTCCCTCACAGAAGGCAACTCACATTAGATTGGATTCTTGTCCAGGGTCACCACTAGCTAACTCTGTTAGTTTGGTCTTACTACAGGTTAAATGCCTGTTGACATGAAGGTGCCCAAATGAGATAATGTGGGAGAATTTTTTTTAAGACTAAACCTATGATTTCATTGGGATGGGGAAAATTCTACTGAGAAAACACCCTCTATCAGCTGGCAGCTAGGAAGTACAGTAGATAGAGTGCTGATCCTGAGGCAGGAAGACCTCAGTTCAGCTCAAACCTCAGACACTTACTAACTGTGTGACCCTGGACAAGTCACTTAACCGTGATTTCTTTGACTATAAAACCAGGAAAATAACAATACCTACTTCATAGGGTTGTTATGTGGATCAAATGAGATGCTAATTTTAAAGTGCTTAGCAAAGACTAATCGGTATCAACTATTACAATATGGATAGATAATAGCTCTTCGATTTATTGTCTTAAGGCATTGCCAGGAGTGCTGAAAAGTCAAATGATTGACTCCAAGACACACAGCCAAGTGTGAATAAAAGACAGGCTTGAACTCAGGTCTTCCTAATCCCAAGGACCGTCCTCAGTTGACAAGTACAGTGACTTTTTCAGGCACTGTTAGAAACATCTCCAAAGAAAGGTTGCAATATGTACTAGCGGAGGGAGTACCCCAACCATGAAGTTATCGCTCCTTGATACATTGAAGTACCTCTGGGAGAATACAGTTTTCAACAACCCACAGTAAATCTGTTTCCTAATGAATTGTTTGTTTTACCTAGTGCATAGATTAAAATCTTTCTGACCTTTTCTCATTCTCATATTTTTTAAGCCATCTCAGAAGAACACAGGGAGGTATCTAAAATCACCAATGTGATTGAAAAGGGAACTCTCTGAGGGATTAAAGAAGGATGAGAACAAATACAAAAGAGAGAGGGCAAAATCAATCAACAAGCATTTATTTAACACCTACTGTGTGCTAGGTATTGTGTTAAGTGCTGAGGGAAAGCAGAAAAAGATATCTACCCGCAAACACCTTACATTATATAATAGGGAAGACCATATTGTGTTTGTGCGTTTGTCTTTCGATCTCAAAGAGGACCAGGACATCAAGAGGATGACATGACTTGCAGTTGACTTTGACTTGAGTGAGGGAGGGCTGTGCAAGGTCACCAACTTCACTTCCTGCTCTTGAGTCATCTGGCTCCAGTGGCCTGATGTTCATCAGGATGACTGGAGATGGCCCAGGATGCAAAGTGAGACCCTGGTCCTTTCAGGCTAAGGTATTATCACATTCTCACTTTGAGTGAGATCTACCCATTCAATGAATAGACTACTTTAAGTTGCTCAAGGGATGACCCCTTTAATAAAATAAAAAAATCAAACTGGGAAGGGAAGACTTTCAGGGCTCCTTGGTAAGAGAGAAACAATTACTATTTAGTTATGCATACATTGTACATACGATACATAATAATAGTGAGTATTTAAATTGTACTTTAAGATTTGCTAAGTTCTTTACAAATATAGGCATACCTCAGAGATATTGCATGTTTGAAGACCACTGCAATAAAGCAAAGTCACATGAATTTTTTGGTTTCCCAGTACATATAAAAGTTATGTTTCACTATGCTATAACCTATTAAGTATGCAGTGGTATTATGTCTAAAAAATACAATGTGTATACCTTAACTTAGAAATACTTTATTGCTAAAAAATACTATTCATCACCTGAGTCTTCAGTGAGTTATAATCATTTGCTGGTGGAGGGTCTTGCCTCCACGTTGATGGCTGCTGACTGATCAGGGCAGTGGTCACTGAAAGTTGGGGGTGACTGTGGCAATTTCTTAAAAAAAGACAATGATGAAGTTTGCCCCTTCAATTGACTCTTCCTTTCACTTAGAGGCCATTGTAGGGTTATTAATTGGCCTAATTTCAATATTGTGTCTCAGGGAATGGGAAGGCATGAAGAGAGGGAGAGAGATAGGAAAGAGCCATTCAGTACAACTGTCAGAAAACACATTTATCAATTAAACTCACCCTCTTCCATGGGCAAAACTCATGGTGCACCAAAGAAATTACAACAGTATCGTCAAAGATCACTGATCACAGATTACCATCACAGATATAATAATAATGAAGATGTTTGAAATATTGTGAAAATTACCAAAATACAACACAGAAACATGATGTGAGAGCATGCTGTTGGAAAAACGGTACCAATAAACTTGCTTCACACAGGGTTCCAACAAAACTTTCATTTGTTTAAAAAAAACAGGAATAAGTACAATAAAGTGAGATATTGTCTCCTTTGAGTCTCACAACAACTCTAGGAGGTAGGGGCTACCACTATCCCATTTTATAGACAAGGAAGCTGAGGCAGACAGAGTTGAAATGATTTGCTCAGGGTCACCCAGCTAATAAGCTTGTGAGGCTAGATTAAAGGTGGTCCTAGAAAGGAAAGTACCATCAGATAGGAGGTGATGTTTGAGTTGAGTATTAAAATAAACTAGGGTTTCTAAGAGATGGAGACAAGGAGTGGGAACATTCAAGTCATGAGAGATAGCTAGTAAAAAGGCCAAGAGACAGGACATTGCACGTCACATGTGAAGGATCACAAGTAGCTCAATATAGCTGACCCTTAGCATTTGTGGAGGGAAATAATGTGTGAGAAGACTGGAGAGGATCATTTTGTGAGGAGCCTTGAATGCCAAAAAATAAACGTGTGTTTTAGATCAATAACCATTTTGCTTCTGTCTTTGCATCCTCATTGCTTAAAGTCACAGTGCCTGGCCCACAGTGAGCGCTTAATGCTCATTGATTGATTGATATGAACTGAACCAAGAACTGAGGCTTTAGAAAAATACCATAAAGGATAATGAAAAGGACTCTTTCGGGTAATTCAGAGCAAGAGGAACAAGCAGCATTCCAAATAACGTAATGTTAACAGATGACAAAGAAAAAGTGAACCTCCTTGACTCCTATCTACTTCCATCTTCCCTATCAAGAAATATAATCTCCAGACTAGGAAAGACTGAACACATGCTTAAAAGAGTGTGGAAGTCCAAGATAGTGAGGAGAAAATAAAGAACTCAATTTTCTGTTCAAGCTCAAGGCTTCAGACTCAGACAAATCACATCCTATCACACTGAAGGAATTTGCCAAGTGATTGTCGAAGTGCAGCCAGTAAGTCATCTTGGAAGAGCTCCAGGAAATGAGAATGGTTCTGAGAGACAAGAAATGAGCAAATACCATTCCTATTTACCAATAGGGACAAAAAGTGCCTTCTGCATACTGCTCAGTGGTGAGCTCAATGTGGCTGCTCACAGAATTCACAAAATAGATTAAAAGGATGGCTTGTAAGTATTTAGAAGGGGAAGTAGTAGTCACCAGGAGTCAGCATGAGGTCACCAAGAAGGAGTCATGTCAAACTAACCTCGTTTCCTTTTTTGATAAGGTTATTAGACTGGTAAATCAGGGGAATGAATGCTTTAGACATAGCGTATCTGGATTTCAATACAGCCAAGTCTCTGGTGATTCTCCTGGGAAGGAGATAAAGGAGAGTACACCAGATAATGGTGCAATTGGCCGGATGCATGGCCAGTCGAAGGGCTGAACCCAAAGTATTGATTAATGGAATCTATGTCAACCTGGAAAGGGATTTCAGTAGTCCACTGTGACATTTTGTCTTTAATATTATCCTGTTCAACATTTTAAAAATCAATGACTTACATAAATGCATAGTACAAGTCATGATTCTCCAATTTAGAGATGACAGGAAGTTGGACAGGATTGTTGATATATTGGATAATGGAATCAGGTTTCAAAAAAAGATCTCAACAGACTGGAATGATTGTCTGCAATTAACCAGATGAAATGGAACAGGGATAAAGTCTTTCACTTAGATTCAGAAATTTGATTATACAAGTACCTTCAGGAGAGGTGAAGCAGTTCATTTCAAATGTCTTAGGAGTTTTACTTTATTCCAAACCCCAAATGAGTCAATAGTATGATGTAGCTGACCAAAAAGCTAATCCAATTTTAGGCCACATTATTTATTTTTAAATACAGTATCCAGTAAGCAAGGCACTAGTCCCACTGAGTGCTATGCTATCCTGACCACATCTAGTACATAGTGTTCAGTTCTGGGAACCACATTTAAGAGAGACATTGACAAATTGGAATGTGTCCAGAGGAGGGCAGCAAAGATGGTAAGGGAATTTGAAACTATGGCGTGAGATGCATGGTTGATGAAATTGGAAATGTTTAGCCTAAGAAAAAAGTAAAGAAGGCTTCAGGAAAACATGATAGCTTCTTCAAGTATTTAAGGAGATGTCACATGGGAGAGGCACCATACTTATTTTGTGCAGCCCAGAAAGCAATTAGATAATAAACATTTATTAAATGCCTACTGTATATATGCCAGGCAGTGTATCACATGCTGGGGCTATAAAGAAAAGTAAAAGATAACCCCTTTTCTCAAAGAGTTTACAGTCCAGTGGAAGAGACAACATGTAGACAATTATGTACAAATGAGCTATAAACAGAATAAATTGGAAATAATCAAAAGAGAAGGCACTAGAATTTTAAGGGATATTTGAGAAAAACTTTTTATAGAAGGTAAGATATTAGCTTGGATTTCAGGGAAGCCAGGAGGTGGAGATGAAGAGGGAGGGAGTTCCAGGCATGGAAGGCAGGCAGTTAAAATGATTGAAACTGAAAGATAAAGTATTTACTTCAAGGAATGGAAAGGACACTGGTGTCACTATATCAAAGAGTATGTGGTGAGGCATGAAGTGACAGAATATTGTATGGATGAAAGCAACAGGAAGATGGATTTTGGCTCAATTTATGGAATAATTTTCTAACTATGGACACTGCCCAGAAATAAGATAGACTTCTTTGTGAAGTAGTGATCTCTCTGTTATAGGAAGTATTTGAGTAAAGGCTGGATGACCTCTACTCAGAGATGTTGCCATGGTTATTCCTGGGTGAAGTAAGACATTGGACTAGGTGATCTTGATTTTCTACTGCTATAGAACGATGATTCTTTCATGAAAAGGGAAACCTTCTTGACACTTAAATCGTGTCACAGATTAACAAGACAAAAAGTGACTCTAGACTTGACTTAGATCTCAGTGCTCTACATTGTCATGGATTGTTGGATTATTGGGAGAAATACCATCATGGATTATTTATTCTTTTAAATAACTTTAGAAATTTGTGATTTCCTTGGTACAGATACTTTTTTCACTGACATAGCCTGAAAACCTTTATGTCTTAGTAAATAATATT
This sequence comes from Bettongia penicillata ogilbyi, assembly GCA_023548195.1. Taxonomy (NCBI): domain Eukaryota; kingdom Metazoa; phylum Chordata; class Mammalia; order Diprotodontia; family Potoroidae; genus Bettongia; species Bettongia penicillata. Next base: position 6,461,708 of record JAJHZJ010000213.1, read on the forward strand.
TGTGAATCACTGTGCCTGAAAAAAATCTTTAACCTATGGTCAACCTTCCAACCAAGTAAGGAAGGTTGGCCTCAGTTTCCTAATTTGCAGAAAGAGGAAATTAGAGGAGGTGACCTTTAAGCTCACTTCCTACTCTAGAGCTATGACCCTCTTAGGTCACAGCACCACAGAACTGCAGAATTTCAGAGTGGGAAAGTATCTCATTCAAGCCATACTTGAAAAAGAGTTCCCCCTACTTCACACTTTACCAGTGGGTCCCCGGATGTCATATTACTTTTGGATTGTTTGGACATTAGTTAGGAAGCTTCACCTTAAAGGTCCTTGTGTGACAGGCACACAGTTCATCACCAGATTGATCCCCCAATCCTTTCCAAGATCTGCCCAAACTTGAATTTCCTGTGAATAACCTAAGGATGGAAGTATGCTACAATGGAAACAGTGGGGGACATAGAGCCTGAGGACTTGGTTTCAGTCCTCCATCTGCTATATTTATGATGACATTGGAAAAGTTTCAGTTGAATTCAGTAGTCAAGGGAAGGTGAAAGGGGAGGCAACCTAGAAGCCAAGATAAGGAAGTAGGGAAAGTTCAGGGAATAAATAGGGGAAAATCAAAAGCCCAACGTGGTTTAAGGATAAAGTAAATTGAGGGGAGAAGAATAAAAAAAGTTGGAAAGGTGGCCACGGCCTTGAATGCCAGGTCAAGGACTTTGAACTATTTATCTGGAAATGGAGAACCATTGAAGGGCTTTCAGTGGAAGAATGACGCAGATGTAACAGTTTGTCAGTGGTATGAAGTGTGAGTTAGGGGGGACTGGGGGAGACTGGGGCAGGGAAAAGAGCAGAGAAAACTGTACAACTGAGCACAAGATCTTCAGGGGCCTTTTATCATCCAGTTTTTAGGAATATCACAGATGCCAATGAAATTTTGAGAATGGCATGTGTTCTAGTTAGTGCCAACATGGGACCGGTGCCAGGCATAGAAATCTGTTTTCCTTGTTCCACTCGCATTTTTGGCTATGCCTGGCCCTGTTTATGTTTTTCCTTCTGTGCTGTTCATTTTGGTGGGGGTGGGGTGGGGTGGGGTTGGAATTCCCAGCAGTGTTTGCTCAAGGAGGAATGAACAAGGGAGCAGAGAACTGAGGTCCCAGGAAATGACAAAAGCCAGCCTTTTCTCATTCTGTATCCAGCACTGGGATGCTTTCATCAATGCTAAGAAGCCATTATACATTAGAGAGTCTTCTGATGGGGAGAGCTGGAGGTGGAAAGGAAGTATTTGGCTTCTGTTCTAACTCAAAGGATCCAGAGCTGAAAGGGACCTTAGAGAACAGATGAGGGTGGGGATGAGGATGATGATGATAGCTAACATTCATATAGCACTTATTATATGCCAGCCACTTTACAAATATTGTCTCACTGTGTTCTCAAAACAGCCTGAAGTGGTAGTTGCTATTTTTCTACCCATTTTACAGATGAGGAAACTGAGGCAAACAGAAATTAAGTGACTGAACCAAATTCACTCATCCAATAAGCATCTGAGGCCAGATCTAAACTTAGGTCTTCCTGATTCTAGACCCGATGCTCTAATTCCACCCACTCATTTTACAGATGAAGAAACTGAGGTGTAAAGTGTGTGAGTGACTTGCTGGAGGTCATACAGACAGTAAGCCTCAGTGATGGTATTTGAACCTGAATCCTCTAACTGTAAAGTTCTTTTACACAGTGACTGAGTTGTCTCCAACCATGTTAATTCCCAACTTGGTCATCAGAGAAATGGTTGTTGGAAGCCACTGAGTGCCTATCTTCTAAGTTCCTTCAATTCAAAGGAAGAAGTGTATGTGGTTAGCCATGTAGTATAGTCTTTTCTGGAAGAGAGGAGAGTTACCTGTCATTTTTTATTAATAGACCCAAAATCTCATTGAGATTTAGGATAAGATCTAAAGATAGAGAGGAACTCAGGGGGACCTCTTCCAAGTCTCTCATTTTACAGAGGAGGAAAGCAAGGCCCATACAGGTTAAGCTTCTGCTCCAAAGTCACAGGTAGTTGGCAGAAGTGGAGTTGGAAACCTGGTCCTCTTAATCCAAATTCATTCTTTCTACTGTACTCTTTCTACTGTACTCTTTCTACTGTACTCCATTGCTGCCCAGTTTTAGGGAGTAGGGAGGAACTCCCTAAATGCTGATGAGCACCTGCTCTCCAACTTTGTAGTTTTAGCGAGATCCCTGGGAGAAATGACTTGCTCAGGGTCATGCAGCCAGGATTCATCAGAGGTGACACCTCAACCAAGGTCTTTCTGGCTTTGTGGCCAGTTTCTTCTTATATATTGCCCATGTGACATATTCAAAACATATAATCCATTCCTATGTGAAGTAGCTTTTGCAGAGAGAAGACCACTTAAATAAAAAAAGACAACAAAATTTGAAAATTAATTTTTAAAATATCAGAAATATCTTGTTGCAATTTAATATGTAGAGGAAAGGGTCATGAGATTCAGAATTGTCAAGGACTTTGGATTGTCCAATGCAACCTGCTCTATTCATTCACAGAATCATAGTATTTGAGAAGTAGAAGGAACCTCAATAGCCAAATCACTATAGCATATTGGACAAGTGGTATGTGTTCAGTTGTTTTCAGACAAAAATACTGGAGTGATTTGCCATTTCCTTCTCCAGCTCATTTTACAGGTGAAGAAACTGAAGCAAACAGGGTTAAGTGACTTGTTCAGGATCACCCAGCGAGTAAGTATCTGAGGCTGGATTTGAACTCAAGATGATGAGTCTTCCTGACTCCAGGTCTTGTGCTCCAGGCACTATGACATCACGTAGATGCCCCAAAAAGTGGTATCCAGCTCCAACTTGAAGACCTCCACTGAAGGGGAACCCACCATCTCTCTGAACACCCCCTCCCATTTGTGTTCAGCTCTAATTGTTAAGAAGTTCCTAGTGTCAAACCTAAATTTATCTCCCTGTAATTTCCATCCTCTGTCCCTAATTCTTCTCTCTAGGGCCAAACAGAACAATCTAGTTCCTCCTCCAAATAAAAAGTATCTAAAGTACCTATCATATACCCCTACCCCCAGGCTCCACATCTATTCTAAGCTAAATATCCATGTTCCTTCAACAGATCCTCGTATTTCATGGACACAAGACCCTTCACCATGAAGCTCCTACACACTGAGCTTCCATTCTTCTAGAGGGATGCAACAGAAAAATAAGTGTAAAACACACACACACATATATGCACAAAGTGTTTGACTGCAACAAGAGCACTAATGATTGGGGTGGGGGTAAGGCGGTCAAGAAGGGGCTCCATTTTTAGAGGAAGAGACTGAAACCCTAAAGACTGAAGTCTTCTTTCAAACCTATGTCTCCTGATTCCAAATCCAGTACTCCTTCCACTATACCATGCTGTGTCATCTGAACTCATCCTGACTATCCCACAATCCCAGAAACCACTAAAAGGATGAGGAAGGGACCACCTTTGTCTTTGACACAATAACAATTTCTCTCTCCCTCTTCCCTTCCCTGTCCCCTCCAGGATAACTAAGTGTGCCTTGGGATACTCTCCAGAAGTGGTGCTTTGAGAGTTACTGAAAATACATACATACATATGTATATATGTGTGTTATGTATATATATATACATATATACATACACATTCATACACTATACATGTGTGGGTATGTATATGCATATATATGTGTATATATGTATACATATATATACTTATATTCACAAAATTCTTTTAGAGAATGGAAAAATAATTCCCAAGTTTTGCATAGTGTATTATCTGAGAGCCGGAGGAGACCTTGGAGATCATTTAGCCCAGCACCTCACTTCTGAAGCCAAGACCCATAGCTGGAACCTAGATTCTCCCTCAAAGAGTCAGAGATTTAGAAGTTGGAAGGGACCCTCACCATTATCTAGTGCTCTCATTTTGTAGGTAAAGAAATGGAAGATTAAATGCTTTTCCCAGAGTCATCAGGTATCTAGTGATGAGTCAGAACTCAGATCAGCTCCCCTAACTCCAAAGTTAGCAATGTTCCCATATCACATTGCCTCTTGGTTCCTATTCGTTAGTGATGAGCAGTCTCTATTTCCTTCCCCAGTTGTGGCTTCTCACTTAATAGACAGGTTCCTAGGGCTAAGGAGGAAGGAAATCAGAGATTGTTCAATGAAGCACTCGTTTCCTTTAGTTTGCGATTGGCTTTTGTGGGGCAGACTCCATGATGCACAGAGCGGGAGAACCCCATAAGAATCACATGACAATTAGCAGTTGTTTGGTCAAACTAAAATGTATTGTAAGATCATAGATTTGAGCTACAAGGGACTTTAGGGGTCATCTAATTCAACCACATCATTTTACAGATGAGGAAACTGAGTCCCACAGAAGCTAAGTAACTTGCCTGAGATCACACAAGTAGTAAGTGGAAGAGTTCAGGGAACTTTTTTCCATGACTTGTGTGATTCCAGTAGCACTTTTTAAATATGTCCAAAAATTTGGACTCTGCTCTTGGGATATTGGACTTTGATAACTGAACTTTCGTTTTATCTTTTCTAATGCCAGGCTTCCACATCACTTCCTAGCTGGTTCCAATCCATGCCATCATCACTCTGATATCCTTGTCCTCCTAGTTCCCTTGGATACATCACCTTCCTCTATTGTACTAGAAGCTTCTTGAAGGCAGGCTGTCTTGCTTGCTTGCATTTGTATGTTTAGCATTTAGTTCAGTACCTGTCTCATAGTAAGCATGTGATGTTTGCTCTGGCATGAATATCTTGTGAGCCTACTATTTGGGTTCCATTGCTGAAACTATACAAAGGGATTTCATGAGGAAATGGGAGAATCAGGTGATACTAAAAGTATATAAAAGTATATTTTAGTATATATCAAAAGTCCTGTTATTTTGGCACCTTCAAGGCAGGGGTTTTTACTCTTATGTGTTCCTGGACCCCTTTGAAGCCTATGGACCCCTTTTCAGAATAATGTTTTTAAATGCATAAAATAAAATACATAAGGTTATTAAAGAAACCAATTATTTTGAAAAATAATTATCAAAATATATTTTTAAAGTCAAGTTTATAGATCCCTAGTTAAAAATTCCTGCTTTAAGAGAAGGATCTATCTTAACTGGAAATACCCAAGGACATATGGAGAGGGAAATAGTGACAAGAGAAGGGAGCTCCATGACCTCCCTTCCCCTCCACATTCACACATTGGGGCAGTAACTGATATTTCCAAGCAAGTACAGCCCACCAATCCACTGCACTGAGGCCAAGACTGGCATCTTCAATATTTAGAAAACACTGCTCACATAACACAAGTAAACTCGTTAAATCTGATCTGCTAGCCACAATCTTCATGCATTCAAATGTTTTTCCAACCCTTAGATGGGTTTAAATTATTTTGACAGGGAACATCCTGGTCCCTCAGTTTCCAAATAGCAAGTTGTTAGGAGAACCTGATTCACAACATGGTTGATTTTTTTTTCCCCTCCCAAAACATAATGTAGCCAAGACTGGCCTTGATTTTCCTTTCTTCTTCAGGCCAAAAACAGTTCCTTTTTTTCATTTCAGATTTAAACCTTTGTAAGTTTGCCATTTGTCATTGAGGTTTGCAGTTTCAGCATGTTTCCCTGGTCCATTGCCAGTCCTGGATGTTCAGGTAGCAGCTGTGGTTGGGAGGGCCTTTCTGGCCACATTCCTTTGGCATGACTTTTCCAGTCCTTTTTCTTTGATGCAGACCTCCTTGTCTGTAGTTACTCATGTCCCTGTCACAAGAACTTTGGTGGATGGTGGGGAAAGAAACCCGATTCCTGTTCCATGGAGTCCCAGTCAATCATAAGTCTTTTTTCTGGGTCAGAATCAGAAGATTTCATATTTGGAAAGGATCTCAGCAGCCATACTAGACCCATGAAAGAATCCTGTCTACAACATACCTGCGCTGGTTATTCAGATTCCAGTTGAAGACCTCCAAAGGAGGGGAACCCACTACCTCCTGACCCCATTGGGTATTTGGGATAACTGTAATTGTTAGAAGTTTTTTTTAAATATCAAACCTAAATTTATCTTTTTGCTATATTTATTCATTGCTACTGACTCTACCCTCTGCCCAAACCGAATAAATCTAATCTCCTTTCAACCTGATCAACCCTTTGAATACTCCAATCATGTCATCTTTGAGTCTTCTCTTCCCCCAAGTCAAACACCTACAGTTCCTTTAACTTTCATGTACCATGGATTCAAGGCTTATCACCAGAAGCCATCTGGGAGGCACAGTCTTGAAGCAGGCTGAATGATCACTTGTTAGACGGGTGGTTGGATAAAGACTCATTTCACATGGTGCAGTAGATCCAAGCATTGGGCTTGAATCAGGAAGACTCATCTTCATGAATTTAAATCTGACCTCAGATTCTCACTAGCTGTGTGACCCTGGGCAAGTCACTTAACCCTGTTTTCCTCAGTTTTCTCATCTTTAAAATATGCTGGAAAAGAAAATGGCAAACCACTCCAGTATCTTTGCCAAGAAAACCCCAAATGAGGTCATATAAAGTTGAACATGACTGAAATGATTGAACATCAACCAAGTTATTTTCCAGGGACTGTGCAAAGTGCTGGAGATACAAATAAGAATCTAATAAAGGAACATTACACACAAAAGGAAACTGACAAAAGGTGCAGGTGGGGGAGAAGGAGAAGTATGGAGCATGTGGAGAAGTCAGTCACGGAAGACCCAAGTTAGCACAGCCCAGGTGAGAGATGAGGAGATGTCTGAGTTGAGCTCAGTCCTTACATGGAGGTTTGGAGTTCATGGCCCCATCCTCCAATCAGAGAGGTAGAGTATAGTGATCAGGTGGAGGAGCAAGGCTCATGAGATCTTACCAGATGATGAGGTTATTCCATGACTGTACTGGTCCCAGGAGAATGACAGTCTAAGTCATAAAGGGGATTTTTGGTCCACAACCACGTCCAGCCTCAAAGTACTGGAGCGATACATTTCCTCTGCATTAGATCAGACTTTTATTTACTTCTAATGCACTCTTAATCCATAAATGGACAGCCAGAGCCAACCCACACTGCGTTCCTCCTTCTGGGAACAAACACCTACAGCTTTTATCAGTAGAACCCCATCATTTAACACTGGCTTATGTCATTATTATGTCATTCTTTTCTTCAGGGAGACTTGTCTCTGACTACCAGATGACTACAAACACCGTGAGGGCAGGAACAAGGTCATCTATATCTCTACCCAGGGGGTGCTTTTTAAATGTTTAACAGCATCTTAAAAGCAAGAAGACAGCTTCTAAAGTTGAATCTGCACCACTAACACTTTATCACTTTAAACCTAGGCAATCAACAACCTCATCAAATTCTAATTGGTGGACTTTGCCAAGTTTTGAAGTGGAAATACTCACACTGGAAAATTTAACAATGAGCTCTCAAGAGTAGGTGCCAGGTGGTTCCAACTCACCGTTGCTTCTATCCCACAAGGAATAAATACCTAAAAGATTGATTAATTATTAAAATTTGTTGGGAGTGGGAGGGAGAGGATCAGGGCTAGGACCAGAATACTGTTTTTAATACAAAAGATGGTGTAACCTGGACTGTTGCAGTAGCCTCCTACCTGATCCAAAATCTCTCCTCTCTGCAATCTAGGTTCCACCGAGCAGTTGAAGTAATTTTCCTAAAACAATGGTGTCACTCCCCTGTTCAATAAATTCCATTGGTTCTCTATTTCTTCTAGGATACAAAATTCTCTGGCATTCAAAGCCCTTCAAACCTAATTCCAACACATCTTTCCAGGCTTATTATACTTTATTCCCATTGAGGCATTCTAAATTCCTCATACATAACATCCCATCTATCCCTATGTATTTTGTGCAGGCGGTCCCTCATCACCTCTGCCTCTGAGAATCTCTTACTTCCTATAAAACAACTCAAGCGCCACATCCTACAGGAAGGCTCTCCTGAGCCCTCAGATACTTGCTCCTCTCTCACTAAAATTATATCGTATTCACTTAGAATTTTACTTATAGTCTCCCCTTAAAGAATATCAGCTCTTGGAGGGCAATAACTGTTTACCGTTTTAACTTTATCTCACAAGTACCTTATACCTTACCCTATAATAAATAAATACTCATTGATTGATTGATAATAGTGCTTTATTTTGGACAACTGAATCCTATCAATAATTTAGTTCAACTCTCACTCTGATCCAATCCAGACAATTACCTGTCATTGCAGGGTCCTGAACTAGGTATTAGGAATCCAAAAACAAAATGAGAATTAGTCCTCCTCATGGAGAGAGAGAATTCTATATTCCTGTGGGATATAATTTGGGGATCAATTCCCAAAATTTCCAGTCCTAGAAGCTCTGGTGATAGATGAACTAAAACTCTGAAAGACTCTTCTGGTTTACAGGGTGTGAGGGGAAACTTCAAAATTATTTTAATTTCAATTTCTCTAACTACTAATGATTTGGACCCTATCTTCAAATACTCATTTAGATTTTGAAATTCTTATCTTGAAAATATTTGTTCATATTCTTGGACCTCTTGTCTATTAGAGAATGGCTCCTTAGGTTGTATATTATATCCCTTCCCTATCTATCTTGAGTCTCAGATTTGTAATGGAGATATTTCCTCCACCCTATATTTCCTACTGTAGCTTCAGTTCTTTTATCATGCAAAAAAACTTAAATTTTATGCAATCAAAATCATCTGTTTTGTCCTTTACAATACCCTCTATCATCTTTTATTTGGTGAGAATTTGACAAATCTGCTGGGTAAATGTTGGCTAACTCCAAGAATGGAGGAGAGCTTTCATGTAGATTATCAACAGTTAGCTTTTGAGGCAAATGATCAGTTTAACCAAGTATTCATAGAGTTTAATGGAAGGCTTACTTTATGTATTTACATAAATTATTTTTAAACCATGCATTTCAGTAAAAAGTACTAAGAGCTACAAAAACCCCTGACCGGGAGCTAGATGGAAGGGACTTTGTTGCTCTAAGAAGTCCAGGAGCATTGCCTTAACGACCCATTTGGAAGAGAGAAGAGCAGTCCAGGAAATTGATGACTTTGGCCACTGTCTCTTTCTTTCCCCTGTCTGCCCTCTGGTGGAAGTGTGAGTGAGCAAGAAAATGACCCAAAGTAGACCAAAGTAAACAATATGTAACTTTATCCCTGTTCACTGATAACATCCATCCATCCATTCATTCATTCATTCATTCATTCATTCATTCATTCATTCATTCATTCACCAAGCATTTATTAAGCCCCCACTATGTGCTGGGAATGAGTTGAGTTTCCTGGAATACCCTAGGGGTTCATTCCTTTCCCCTGAGATTTTCTTCAACAAGTCCTTCCATAGTTATGGTCTTGAGGACCCCTCCTCATGAAAATTTGCTCACCCAGAAATTTCATTGGAATTGCAAATGAGAGCATTTCCTGAGGGAAGAGAAAGTACCCATGGGATTGCATCTTTAAGGTGTGCTACCATTCTGGCCCATTACAAACCACCTGTACTTCAAAGCATTATGTCAGGTGCTGAAGGAGACGCAAGGTTCAATAAATCACTGTACATTATAGCACTAACTATCTAGCATTCCTCTTCCTTTAAGTAATCCCTGCATAGCCCATGTCTCATTGCACAACTCAGATTTTTTAAAGAATATTTTTAAAGAATCTCCAGGATGGAGTCTTGGTTCGTAGCAGGAGGATGTAATAGATGCCTTCTTAAAAGTCTTTTCATATATATTAGCTCATCATCTCTATAGCCACTGGAAAGACAGATCTGTAAACCAGGATTGAGACAGCCCTTCCTATTCCTCTAAGAATATTCATTTCTTTCCCACCAAAGGAGATACCCCCAAGTTATACTTTCTCCTCTTCTGTCAGAACTCTGATACTGAGAACACTCAGTCAACAAGTATTTATTAAGAGCTTTATATGTTCCATGTTCTGTGTTAAGCATATATAAATCTATGTAGGGGGATATAAAAAAGACAAAAACAGAGTCAGAGTGCTCAGATTCTAATGGGGGAGACAATTATGTACAAAGATAGCTATCTACCTATATATACACGTACATACACACGCATGCACACATCTATATCAGTAGGTGGTTCAGTGGATGGAATAAGAGACCTGGAATCAAAACAAACCTTATCTTCCTGAGTTCAAATATGGCCTCAGACACATACCAGCTATGTGACCCTGAACAAGTCACTTAACTCTATTTGCTTCAGTTTCTTCATCTGTAAAATGATTTGTTGAAGGAAATGGCAAACCACTCTAGTATCCCTGCAAAGAGAACCCCTAACGGGGTCATGATGAGTCAGATACAACTGAAACAAATGAACAGCAAGATCTATGTGTTTATGTATATGTATGTATGTATGTATGTATATTGTGTGTGTGTATATATATATATATATACATCCTATATATATATATATATATAGGAAGCTAGAAAATGTCTCCCACAGAAGGAGAGGGTAGTGAAGGAAGCCAGCAAGCAGACCCTCTCCTTTTCTTGGAATACCTGTTTTAGTTATGTTTACCCTAAGCCTAAATTCCAACTTTCTGGGCATTACCTGCTAGAGTCCAGGGATGGGGCCTCAAGACCCCAGGTTGCCCATCTCTGTAGCTAGACTGCTGTTGCTCAGGATTTGTTTTCTCCACCTCCTTCTCTCTCACTCTCACTTTTATAATGTTCTTTATTCTCACAGTTACCTCTAGGAATCTATTAGAATCTTTAAGATTTTACTCAAAATTGGCACCTTCTACAGGAGGTCTTTCCTAGTTCCCCAGCTGCTAAAGCCTTCCTCTCTAAAGTTACCTTCCAACCACTCCATTTATATTTCCATCTATGTCACTATGTCTCTCTTATTAGAATGTGAAGTCCTTGAGGGCAGGAATTGGTTTTTAACCTTTTTTTTTTTGCATCCCAGAACTTAATGTTGTGTTGGACATACAGTAGGTATGCTTAATAAACATCTGTTGACTGATCTGTTGGTAGATGATGACATACTGATTATTTAATTTGCTCTCACATCCAGAATTTCCATGACTTTCCAAGGTAGGTTGCCCATTCCCTTTCCCTCTTGCCTCTGCCTGTACCTGCCTCTCTCTCTCTCTTTTTCTCTCTCTCTGTCTCTCTCTGTCTCTGTCTCTGTCTCTCTCTCTGTCTCTCTCTCTCTCTCTCTCTCTCGCTTTCTCTCTCTCCCTCTCTCCCTCCCTCCCTCATTGTCGCTTCACTAAAAGTGTTTCAAGCAGATGGGGTGAGCTTGGCTGGGATGCAGTAATCCAATGAGGGTTGATAAGGAACTAGAAACTCTAGACTGGTTTCCTGTTTCTAAGACCAGCAGGATACGACAGATGCTGAACCAGCACATTCAGCCACTGGAGAGAAGCAAGAACTTTCTGTCCCTGAATGAATGACCTCTCTCCTCCACTGACTACGGGGTTACATGGACCAAGTGTGTGTTGGGTCAAAGTCCTGCTTCTTGCGAGGGGAATAGCAGCCTTTGTGAAGAACAAGAGAAAGCCCTTTGGTTTTCTTTTTATCATTTTATTATTACTATTTCTTTTTATTATTATTTAAGAGTGGACACTCTCTAGAGAGGCAAAATCTATTAGCCCAGACTGTTCCAATGCCTCTGTCAAGTTAATTGAGGCAATTTTATTATAATTTTATTATGTAACCCTTAAGAGCTGTTCTGGTAAATGCCCTTCCCATAAATACTATTGTGTATGTGAAGTGCACCTTCGGGGTGAATAAATTTGGATTATTATACAAACAATAATTTACACATCGATGACACCAGAATATTCAAGTCTGTTTTCTCTTCTTTCACAATGATTTGTCTTTATTCACCTTGACCTCTCTTGCCCGCTTGACATAGTAGACTGCTCCTTCCTTTCTTGCTATTTGCTACTCTCCCTTGGTTCCTGGCTCTCTTTCTCTCTCTCTCTTTTTTTTTTTTACACCACTCTAACCTTTCTTATTCTATCTTCTTTGCTGGCTTTTCATCCCCTTCTGTTCTTTAATTGAGGCTACATCCCATCCAAGGCTTTATCCTTAGCCATTCTCTTCTTTCTTTATACAAAGCACTCTCTTGATCTCTACTTTCTGGTTTGAATGAATTTCTTTTACATGGATGTCTCCGAGATCTCTTAGACTTCCATTCCCAACCCCTCTTTGGAATTCCAGTATCACATTTCTACTTCTGAAGTTTACCCCTTGTGTTACTGTGGGCAAGTTAGTTAACCTCAGTTTCTTCATCTGTAACATGAAAGAGTTGGATCTGATGGTTCCTGAGGTACCTCCCAGATCTGAGCTCTAAGATGTTATCCAGAAACTCAACCTCACTACATCTAAAACTGATCTCATTATTTTCATCTCAATATCTGTCCCTACTTCCAATTTCCCTTTAAGTCAATGAGTTAGTCAATGAGCATTTTTAAGCACCTACTATGTGCCCAGCTCTGTGCAAGGTGAAACAACATGTATATATATAAATATAAACAAAATAGATACAAGGTGATGGGAGGAGGGGAAAGAGGAAGGCATCACTAGCTTACAGCTATCAAGAAAGGCATCATGTATAAGCTGATGATCTGATCCTTCAAGGAAACTAGATATTCTAAGAGATGGAGGTAGGGAAGGTACATATGTCAGGTAAGAGGAATAGCTATTGCAAAGGCAAGGAGACAGGAGATAAAGCACCCTATATGATGAAGTGCTATTTCTGTTGAGGACACCATACTCCCACTTGCCCAGAAACTATCTTTCATTCTTCCCTCTTTGTAACTCTCTTTTCTAATCAGTTGCCATGTGCTGATACTTCCTCCATATCTCTTCTCATTTGCATCCTTTCCGTTTCAAGATAGCAGGGTTGCACAGTGGATAGAACATGGGTCTAAAGTCAGAAAGACCTGATTTAAAAATCCATCCTTGCTAGCTTGACCTTGGACAAATTATGTAACCTCTGTCTGTTTTAGTTTCTTCTCAGCTGTAAAAAGGGAATGATAATAACAGCACTTACTTTGTAGGATTATTGAAAGGATCAAATGAGGTAATATTTGCAACCTCTTAGCACAGTGCCTGGCACTATGTAAATGCTTGTTCCCCTCTCCTTTCTACCATCTTTTCAATCTTCCTATTTCAAGCCCCCGTCACCTTTTTTTTTTTGGACTAGAGTACCCCTGTTTGTCTAAATTTCCTCATCTGTAAAATGAGCTGGAGAAGGAAATAGCAAACCACTCCAGTATCTTTGCCAAGAAAACCCCAAATGGGGTCACAAAGAGTCAGACATATTTGAAATGACTGAACAGAAATAGCCTGTTAAGTGGTCTTCCTGATGCTTCCTTTAAAGAAAAGACCAGAATCATGTCATTTTTTTAATAAAGGACAAAGGGAATATTAGCAATCATTTACCCACTTTACAGATGAGGAAAGTGAGTATAACCCCTTTCTAGTTCAGCCTTTCCACAGTTGTTGAACCATACCACTTTCTTCCTGAAAAACTTTCAGTGGTTCCCTAGTGCCCAATGAATAAATTTTCAGTTCCTTATTCTGGCAGTGAAGGCTCACCCGATTGTAGTCTGGTGCATTTGAACTGTCCTAGGAAGATTCTGAAGATCACTTGGCAGGATAAGTTACCAGACACTGATGTCCTTACTTGAACTAAACTGCCAAGCATTCAAACTCTGCTTCAGAACAGGCAACTCCGATGGGCTGGCCATGTTGCTTGAATGCAGAAAGTACACTTGCCAAAAACACTCTTTCATGGAGAACCTACACAGGACAAGCAATCACATGGTAGTCAGAAGAAGAGATAGGACACTCTCAAGTTCTCTCTTTTTTAAAAAAAATTAATTATTTTATTTGTTTTCAGTGTTCTACAGTCACTTCCATATATCTTAGATTTTTTTCCCCTCCCTCCTCCTCATTCTCCAATCCTTACCCACTCCCTCCCTGAGACGGCATACACTCTTATATAGATTCCACATGTACATTCCTATTAAATACATGTTGCACAGAAGAACTAAAATGAATGGGAGAAATCATAAAACAAAACAAAACATAATACAAAAGAAAATGGTCTGTTTCTATCTGCGATCCAATTCCATAGTTCTTTCTCTGGATGTGGAAGGCATTTTGCCTCAAGTCCATTTGAAATTTTTTAAGTCCTTGCATTGCAGTGAAGTACTAAGTCTACCAGAAAAATTCCTCACACACTGTGGTTGTTGCTGTGTACAAAGTTCTCCTGGCTCTTCTCCTTTCGCTCAGCATCAGTTCATATAAGTCTTTCCAGGCCTCTCTGAAGTCTTCCTGTTCATCATTTCTTATACCACAATAATATTCCATTACATTCATATATCACCATGTTCAGCCATTCCCCAATTGATGGGCATCCCCTTGATTTCTAGTTTTTGGCCACCACAAAGAGAGCTGCTACAAATATTTTTATACATGTGGGACCCTTTCCCATTTCTATGGTCTCTTTGGAATATTGTTGGGTCAAATGTTACGCACATTTTTGTAGCCCTTTGGGCATAGTTTCAAATTGTTCTCCAGAATGGTTGGATCAACTCACAGCTCCACCAACAATGAATTAGTGTTCCAACTCTCCCATATCTTCTCTAACATTTATCATCTTCCTGTTCTGTCATGTTAGCCAGTCTGATAGGCATGATGTGGTACCTCAGAGTTGTTTTGATTTGCATCTCTCTAATTAGCAGGAATTTAGAGCATTTTTATATGATTATAAATAGTTTTAATTTCTTCCTCTGAAAACTCCCTGTTCATATCCTTTGACTATTTATTAATGGGGAAATGACTTGTTTTCTTGTACACTTGACTCAGTTCTCTATATATTTTAGAAATGAGACCTTTGTCACAGACACTATTTGAAAAAATTCTTTCCCAGTTTTCTGCTTCCATCCTAATCTTGGTTGCATTGGGTTTGTTTGTCCAAAACCTTTTCAATTTAATGTACTCAAAATTATCCATTTCCATAAATCTGACAAATTCACTATTCCTTGCTCCCCTAATTTGTTTATAGTATCAATCTTTCTACCTTGGTCATGTATCCACTTGGACTTTATTCTTGTGTATGGTGTCAGACATTGGTCTATTCCCTGTTTCCATCACACTATTATCCAGTTCTCCCAAGAATTTTTGTCAAACAGTGAGTTCTTATCCCAGAAGCTGGGGTCCTTGGGTTTATCAAACAGTAGATTGCTATTTTCATTGATGAGTGTGTCTTGAGTATCTAACTTATTCCACTGGTTTAACCCTCTGTTTCTTAGCCAGTACTAACTGGTTTTGGTGATTGCTGCTTTATAATCTAATTAGATCTGGTAAGGCCAGGCCACCTTCCCTAGAATTTCCTTTCATTAGTTCCCTTGATATTCTGGACCTTTTGTTCTTCCAAATAAATTTGGGTATTATTTTTTCTAGCTCTCAAAAATAATTATCTGGTAGTATGATTGGCATGGTGCTGAATAAGTAAATTAATTTAAGTAGAATTGTCATTTTTATTCTATTAACTCAGCCTACCCATAAGCAACTGTGTTTTTCCACTTACTTAGATCTGACTTTATTTGTTTCGCAAAAAAGTGTTTTGTAATTGTGTTCATATAGTCCCTGGGTTTGTTTTGGCAGGTAGACTCCCAGATAGTTCATAGTGTCTATCATAGCTTTAAATGGGATTTCTTTTTTCTACTCTTGCTGTTGGATCAAGTTCTCTCTTAAGAACTTTGGAATTAATTGTGTGACATGGGAGACACCGGCACAGGACTGCTCAGCATGGCATGCCCACATCAGAAAGGGTGCTGTGCTCTATGAGCAAAGCAGAATTGAAGTAGCTCGAGTGAAAGACAGGATTTGCAAGTTTAGAGTATCCACCCCAGACTGGGCCTGAACTGTGGTAGAACCTTCCAAGCTTGCGTTGGTCTGATCAGCCACAGTCAGACACATTGAAACTTGGTTCTATCATAGTGATGTCATTTTGGTCCTCTTCAAGAAGGCCAACAACCAACCAGTGTTCACTATACCCTTTCAAATATTCTATATTTCAAATATTCTGTGCTCCAGTCTCCTATTCTCATCCTCTCTTTCATGCTCAGAGAGAACTTCTATTTTTACCCTCCACTGAAATCAGTGCCCATTAAAATCAGCCCCATCTCCGCCATTTTTTCAAGACTCCATTCTGATATGATGAAGCCTTTACTGTACTTTCCAGCTGAAAGGGATATCTCCCTCCTCACATCTCTTGTAATATTTTGTCTGTACCTCATAGCTATTTGTGTACTTGCTTTGCTTGCCACATTGGATTGAAAGCTCCTTGAAGTCAAGATTTCATCATATTTCATCTTTGTATTACAGTACCTTGTTCATAGTATGTTCTGGATAAAAATGTTTGTTGTACTGAATCCAATTGAATTCTTTAAAGAGTTCTGAAAATGGAAAACTGCTGGTAATAGGAAGTGCTTACTTTTTAAATTCAGCTGCTAAATCAGGCAGTTTCCTCTCCAAACATAATTTTAAAAATCAGTTATGCCAGGCTATAGGCTAAATAATTGATTTCCACATTTCATTCTGTAAATTAAATTATAGACTTTTGAGTTATTAGAAGAAATGGTATAGTTAGCCAATAAACCTTTCTTTTAAAATGATTGTGCCCTTATTTATTAGATGTATTAACATTTGTTCCTGCCTCAAATCCCATCAATCAAATTTCCATTTCCAACACTTTTCTGAAAACAAGTAAGAAATATTTGGTTCTAACAGCAATGCTGTGGGTGGAATAAGAGAAAATGTCTAGAATTCTGGACGTGGAGTGAACCTAATTATATCCAATAAACACCTTGAAATAACTGTGATTATGGGATAAAATTTTTAAAAACCAGAACTCCAAAGACTTATCTTGCAATCTGACTTCATTGTACATTATTCCCCATCATTAGTTTTATATTCCTGTCAAACTGAGCTATCGTCTATTCCCTGGATTCCAAACGCCATTGTCAGCCTCCATTCCTTTCTGTCCAAACCATCCTCTGTGCCTGGACCATAATCCCTCCTCCCAATCCATCTCTCTACATCCTCCATTTCCTTTAAGACTCATTTCAGGTCACCTTTCTCAAAAGCACCTTGTCTGGTCTCTCTCACTGTTAGTCTTCTTTCCGTTTTCAAATTACATTTAATTTGTTCATTTGTGTTCATGGAAAAGTCTCTACTAATCTGACTCCCAGAAGAATGTGAAGTTCCTTTAGGGCAGAGACTATTTTGTGTTCATTTTCAAATCAAGTTTATAGTACATGCTTAGTAGGTATTTGTTGGGTTGAACTAAACTGAATTTGGAGTTAATCTTAGACTAAAACTCTATGTATGTTGCTAAGGAAAAAATTTGGCTCAATATTGAGAAAAACTTCCTAAGTACTCGAACTATTCAAAAGTGGAATGGATGGTTCAAGAGGCAATAGGTCTGACCTCCACGGAGGTCTTTAAACAAAGACTGGATGTCCACTTGGGTAAGTTGCAAAGGGCATTCTTATTCAGGTACAGATTGTTTGGCCTCTAGTCCACAAAAGTGAACTCATTCCCTTCCAGCTCTGGGAAACTGTGATCCTATGATAGAATGAAAGAGATGAAATGGGTCTTAAATGTCTGGCTAGGAGGTGCAGTTAGAACGTGGCTCTTCAAGCTGATCCTTGAAGGGAGTACAGAGACCTGGTTCAAATCTCACCTCAGACACTTACTAGCTCAAGGACAGTGAGCAAGTCAACATCTTGGTTTCCTCATTGGTAAAGTGGAGATAGGAACAGGATTTTTTTGTGAGTAAAATACTATATATGATTGTTTTTACTCAAGGGTGGCAGAGTCAGAACTCAATGCAGTTCTCTTTATTTATGATTCGGTGATCCTTCTACTATGTATAATTAGCTAAGTGAATATTGGAATATATATGTATATATATATATATTTTTTTCTCTAACTGGCTCAATAGCTGTCGATCAATAAGCATTTATTAAGCACCTACTGTGTGCCGGCCATTGTGCTAAGCACTATAGATACAAAGAAAGACAAAAGACAGACCCTGCTCTTAAGAAGTTCACCATTTGGGGAGGAAGGGGAGACAACAAGCAAATAATACTGTACAAACCAGATATAGACAAATTAAATGTTGTTTGTCCTTCATTTTTGAAAAGGACCGATGACATCACAAAGAGATGTCTTCATTTGCACATGAACTGGATTCAAGTGAGGTGGAGTTGCACAAAGTTGTTAGCCTTCCTCTCTCTTCCAGTGTCATCTGAGTCCAGTGGCAAACAAAAGTCAGGATGACTGTGGATGACCCAAGCCACAGTGGATGACCTTGGTGTCTTCAATTCTGATTAAACTGTAAGTACACCACAGTGCCAGCTCCAGCTGCCTTCATGGCCATTGGAACAAATTGTTCTCAAATACCCATTCCCCTGGGAAAATCTTCACATGCTTGGGAGTAGACACCTCTGTAACCCACTGACAGATCTGAAGTCTCGTTTAGACTGCCAAGACAGAAGAAGAGGATTGCACTGTCTATGTGAAAGCATAGCTTTTATGTAGAGCCTGCTTTAAAAATATACGTATATGATAAATTCAATATTTTTGCCTGGGTTTTCATCTAATTCCCTTCTTTTCACCTTTGCTTTAAAAGAATGCTTCAATGACTCTCTTTCTTTTTTTGGGGGGGTAGTCCTATTGTTAACTCCACTCTTTCCACTCACCTCATGTCTTTCCCTACTTCCCCTGTAGAAAAAAAGAAAACTACCATCTTTGTAGCAAATGAACATAGTCAATTGAACCATTACCATTTCTAACATTGACCATGTACAAAAAATGTACTGAGCCTCTTGCCCAACAGTCGTCTGTCAGCCTAAGCTAATGGAAGAATTCCTGGCTGACCTGACATACTGTTGGTTCATGTTATGCTTTGTAGTCTACTAAAATCCCCCTGATCTTTTCCAGTAGAACAGATATCTAGCCACACCTCCATTTGCTTCATCCTGAGATCCTACATTCTTACAGGGTTAGTGGCTTAGTACAAACTCTTATAGGCTGGAAAGGTTTCAGGTATAGACGCAGGAATGGCCTATCTTGTGTCTATCTTTCTTCCTGAAGAAAAACCCAGATAAATTCATAAGGACTTGGACCTAGAAGACTGGCTACCAGATGATATTTTTAAATTTTTATTTTGCCTCAGCAACTCATAAAATTGATTCCTAAGGCCTAAGGGTCTCATTTACGTTGGCATAAGGAGTACTCATGTCAATGAAAACTGTATATTCTTTCAGGAAAAAAAAATGGTAGTGTGCTTTGGGTGTACCGTGGAGAACGTCAGAGGGAAGATTTGAACTCTGGTCCTCTGACTTTGTAATTACTGCTCTTTCTGCTCTTTCATACTACCTCCCAGTATTAAGTGACTTGAGATTTAGTGGCAGAACTAGAAATCTTGACCCAAAACCAGAATTCCGAGGATCTCATGGAACCAGTAATAATTAAGCAGTTTTAACCTTTTCTCTGTAACATACATAATGAAGATGGATGAGGAAGAAAATAGATGAACAGAAAAATGATTTACGAACCAACTAAATCCAGTTCAACTAATTGTTGTTCATATTTCTATAGTGCTTTCAGATTTGCAAAGTCCTCTTTAGCTAACACCCCTGCAGTGTAGTTAAAGCACATGTTATTATTCCTCGTTTACAGATGTGGAAACTAGGGCTCATGAGTAAATGAACTTATGCAAGGTCACATGGTTAGTACGGCATGACTCTTTGATTGGAATCTTGATTCTCTGAATACTGGTCCAGAGTTCTTTCCCCTACCCCATATCACAACCAATTAAATAAACTATATTGAGCACCTGATAGATTTGTTAAAGACTATATAGGTCATTCAAAAAAACATTATGATCCTAAAGGAGTTGGATCACCATCATGGTATAGTGGCTAGAGAGCTGGCCCCAGAGCCAGGAAGACCTGGGTTCCAATCCCACCTCTTACATACATTGTTGTGTATGGCTGTGGTCATCACTCCATCATTCAGTGCTGTAGGTCACTTTTTATGACTACAAGCTATAGAGAAGGTGCCAGCTGGCATTGATAACAGGCATTTCCACTTCTAGGAGTTTCCTCTATCACTGAAATCCAGGTCCAATCCCAATTCATACATCCTAAAAGAGTCAAAAAACAACTGACTAAGTAAGGCTCAATAAGGAGTATCATGAGCTAGCTATTCCAATAGCACTCGTAAGAATAACTGAAATGTAGAACAGCGGAGAGGGAAGGAACATCATACAGTAAAGGGTTTACTGTTCAGTTGTGGCTCATATCTGACTCATGATCCCATTTGAGGGTTTTTTAATTCTTTTCTTTTTTTAAACTTTTAAAGAAATATTTTTCCAAGTACATATAAAAGCAATTTTCGACGTTTTTTTTTAATGTAGAGTTCCAAATTTTCTTCCCTTCTCCTTTCCTCCCTCCCTCATATGGTGAGCAATTTGATTTAGATTATACATGTGCAGTTAGGCAAAATTTATTTCCCCATTAGTCATACTGTAAATAAAAACACAGATCTCCACTCCCAAATACACAACACCACAAAAAAAAAGGTTTAAAAATAGTATGCTTTGATGTGCATTGAGATTCTATGAGTTCTTTTTGTGGAGGTAGATGCAATTTTCATCATGAGTCCTTTGGAATTGTTTCGAATCATTGCATGGCTGAGAATAGCTAAGTCATTCATAGTTACTCATCATATATGCTCATGATCATATCATCAAAAGCATATATTGCTTTTACTGTATATAATGTTCTGCTTCTACTCACTTCACTCTGCATCGGTTCACACAAGTCCAGGTTTTTCTGAAATCATCTTACTCATCATTTCTTATAACACATCAGTATTCCATTACAATCATATACCACAACTTGGTATACCCCAATCTGGGGTTGAGAACCTGTGACCTTGAAGCCACATGTGACCTTCTAGGTCCTTGGATGTCATCTTTTGACTGAGTACAAGTTTTACGGAACAAATCCTTTTATTAAGGGCATTTCTTCTGTGAAGTTTGGATGTAGTTAAAGAACCACACTTGAGGACCTAGAGGACCACATGTGGCCTGAAGGTCACAGGTTCCCCACTCTTGCCCCAAGTGATGGACATTCCCTCAATTTCCAATTCTTTGCCACCACAAAAAGAGTTGCTATAAATATTTTTGTACAAATAAATCCTTTTCTCTTTCATTTGGGGATTTCTTAACAAAGATACTGAACTGGTTTGCCATTTCCTCCTCCAGTTCATTTTATAAATGAGGAAACTGAATCAAGCAGGGTTAATAGATTTGCCCAGGGTAACATAGCCAGCAAGTGTCTAAGGGCAGATTTTTTTTTTGAACTCCGGGTGATGAGTCTTCCTGACTTCAGACAGGCCCATCGTTCTATCCATCTAGCTGTCTCACAATGAAGAGTAGTAAATTTGAAATCAGAGGACCTGAGTTCAAATCTCACCTTTGCCACTTTCTGCCTAGGAAAGTCACTTAATTTCTCTTGGCCTCAGTTTCCTCAACTGTGAAATCAAAGAGTTGAACTTGATGACATCAAGAGTCCCTTCCATCTCTAAGTATAAACTGTTATCCATTTTTAGTCAGCGGAAGGAAAGACTTGTCCAGGATCAGGATGGTAAATTGTAGCTGTCTTCAAGTATTTAGAAGGCTACTATGTTGTAGACGAGATAGACATTCCTCTTGGCCCCTCTTGGCAGTACTAGGAGCAATAGGTAGAAGTTATAAAGAGAAAATTTAGACTTAATGTCAGGGCAAAAACTTCCTAACAACTAGAGCAAATGAAATGAGCTGCCTTAGGAGATGACATGTTTCTCCTCCATTGAGAAATACAAGCAAAGCCTGAATAACCACTGACCTTAGGTATGATTTAGAGAGAATTCTTCAATCTTTCCAGAGCAGATAGCTACTGAGGTTTATTGTAACTCTGAAATTCTGGGAAATGTTTCAATGTCACCTTGGTAGAAGATTTCCAGGGGACTGTCCCCTAGGAATCTGAACTTGGCCCTGGACTATTTAATATTTTATCAGCAACTTCAATAAAGGCATATATGATATGCTTATCAAATTTGCAGAAAATTTGAAACTGAGAAGAATAGTTAACTCACTGGATGAAAGTAGAAGTCAATATGATCTTGACAAGTTACGAAGTCGCATCATATTTAATTAGATTTTAGTCAGTAGGAATAAATGAAAGCCGTATGCTTGGGCTCAAAAAATCAACTAAAAAGGTTCAAGATGGGGGAGGAGTGGCTAGACATCTGTTCTATTGGAAAAAAACCAGGGGGATTTTAGTGCACTAAAAAATTTAATTTGAACCAACAGTATGGCAGGTCAGCCAGGAATGCTTCCATTAACTTAGGCTGTATTAAGAAAAACAAAATGTCCAGAAATAGGAAAATGACATCCTTCTTCTCCTCTAGTCTGGCCACACCCAAAGTCATTTTTTTCAATTTTGGCTCTACCACATGAGATAAGACACGGACAATTTGGATAGCATTCCAAGGAAGGTAATTTGCCAGATAAAGATTGGTTGAAGGAACTAGAGATGTTTAGCTTGGAGAAGAGAAAAGCTTAGAGGAGGCACATAATAGTTGCTTTCAAGTTTTTGGTATCTCACCATGTAAAACACCTATTCCCAAATAGTTTGGTCTCAGGATCTCTTTATACTCTTAAAAATTACTGAGGACCATCCCTCGTCCAAAACTCTTTGTTCATGTGGGTTGTAATGATCAGTGCTTGCCAAATTAGAATTGAAATGTCTTAGTATTATTATGAAAATAGTTTTGACCTAATGAACCCACTGAAAATGTCTCAAGGACACCCATGGGTCCCTGGGCCATGCTTTGGGAATCACTAATATAAAAGAAAGATTAGATTTATTCATCTTGACCTAAGCCAAAACGGGTGACAGTTTAAGAGAGATAAGTTTGAAGTCAATGTAAAGAAAAACTTTCTAACAATTAGAGCGGGTCCAAAGTAAAATGAGTTGCCCAGGCACTCCATGAACACTCCATGAACATATAGCAATACACTACCTCTTGACTTCTCAGAACTTTTGGTATCATGAATAAAAGCCCAAAACTCTCTTCCTACTTCCAGTTTTCCATCTCCAGCAGCCATTCATATATCTCAAACTGGATGTCCCAGAGATATTGCAAAGTCAACATATCCAAAACTGAACTCACTATCTTTTCCTGACAACTGTCTCCTTTTTCTAACTTCCTCATTACTGTTGAGGGTACCATCATCCTCCCAGTCCCCCAAGTGCTCCATCTATGTCTTCATTTCCACGCCACTCCCCCATATCCAATCTGTCACCAAGGCACACTGAGTTGACCTGCTTAGCACCTTTTGTATACTCCCCATCTCTCCCCTGCCACTGCTATTGCCACGACTATGGAACAGGCCCTCACTACTTTACTCCTGGATGATTAGACCAGACAATGTGGAAGTTATCTTCCAGCTCTACATCTATCTTCCTACATATCTACTTCATTTTTTATAACTCAACTGCCCAACCAACAAGACCACTGAGCTCCTTGAGGGCTTTTCTTTGTTTCCCCAGCCCACTTAGCACTGTGCCTGGTACACAACAGGCACTTACTAAATGCGTCTTGACTGACAGACTATGAGGAAATCATGATGTGATAGATTTTACTTATGCTCCATTTGGAGATAGGAAAGACCTGGGTTCAGATCCCACTTAGAACTCTTACTAGCTGCGTAACAATGGACAGGTTAATTGACCTCTCTCCATTTTAGCTTCCTCATCTGTGGAATGGAGAAAGTAGCACCTACTTCCTAGAAATGAGAGAGGTATTGCACTAGAGTGGATAGAATGCTTGGAGTCTGGAAGACCACAGAATTCATCGTGGTGAGAAAGTCATTTATTTCATTGATGTGGGAAAGCTTTCAAAACTTCCTTGAACCTTACCATGCATCAGAGAATTCATACTGGAAAGAAGCCCTATAAATGTAATGAGAGTGGGAAGGCTTTTAAAACCTCCTTGAACCTTACTGTACCTCAGAGAAGTGAGATCGGAGCGAAAGCTTATGAATCTAATTAATTGATAATGCCTTTCCTTAGACTGATGACATATCAGAAAATGCATTCTGTAAATGAAGCCATATAAATGTCCCCAGCTATTTACTGGCTATGTGACCCTGGACAAGTCACAGTCTCCTCATGTTTAAAATGAGAATAGTAATGGTATACTTATTGCATTGCCCTCATAGGGTTGTCCTGAGGATCCAATGAACAATGCAGAGAAAGCAATATCCCCACCTTCAAGTGCCCTACAAATGTCACTTAATATTATATTGTGAGACTCAAATAAAAAAATAGATGTAAAGCCCTTTATAAGCCTTAGGGCACTGTAAAAATGCCAACCATTATTATTTATAAAGGATGCCCTCAGATGCTGAGGCTTCTGATAAGACTTTTTTATTTTCTGACCTTTTTTAGATTAAAGTTATTTCAAGTTGTGGGTTGGCTTATTGTTTCAGAGCCTTGAGTAAAGAAGCATAACTAATCGAGCAAAACTGTTTCCTTTGGTTACACAATCTTGGCATCGGAAGGGGCCCTAGAAGCCATCTGGTGTAATCTTTTCCTCAGTGTACCCAACAACTTGCAAGGCAGTCTTTGCTTGAAGACTTCCAGGGAGGGAGAACCTAGTTCTTCCTAAGGCCATCAAATTCCAATTTGGGATAGTTATAATTGTTAAGAAAAATTTTCCTGGTATCAAGCCTCAGTTAGCCTCTTCACAATTTCTACTCATTGCTGCTAGTTCTGGGGGCCAAACAAAACAAATCTAACTACTCTTCTCAGAGAATTAACTAAATAATTCTTGGCCCTGAGTATTTTAAATTGAATTAATTATTTTCTACCCAGAGTCAACCTAGCTTGAAGATCAGCCACCCCCAAGGTAATTAGACCATTATACTTTTAAGGGATTGGCAAGATCTTTTTGTATAGGTAGTCAATAAGCTTTGGCATCTTCCATTGGAATGGTGGCTAACTTTCCTTGCAGCCTCCTTTGAAATCCTTCCAGCCCCTTTAGAACCAGTTCTAGTTGTTTAGGCAAACATCTTACCAGTGCCTTCAGTCATAGAGATGTTTTATGGACAGGATCCAAGATATTTAGCCTTTCTCAACCAATTTATTATACCCTAGTAAGGTTCTGATCAATCTATGTGAAATACCAGATGTGTGATTCACTTATTACTAGGTTTTACTATTGTTTTGTCCTTCATTCTTGAAGAGGACCATGATATACCATGAGGTGATGCCAAGACATACAACTGAATTGGATTGAAGTGAAGGAGAGCTGTGCAAAATGAATGGGGGAAGGAAGATATAGACTTTTTCATCTTAATAGTATTTATTCAACATCAGATTTCATTAATTGACTAATTACTCTTTGAATGTCTACAATATATAAAGGACTGTAAGGGGGGAAGACAATAAACATTTATGTAGCACCTACTATGTGCCAGGCACTAAGTGTTTTATTAATTTACCTCATTTGATCCTCACAGCAATCCTGTGAGACAAATGCTGTTCTTATCCTCATTTTATAGTTGAAGAAACTCAGGCAAACAAGTTAAATGACTTGCATATGGTCACATAGTTAGTTAAATGGGACACCACATTTGAACTCACGTCTTGCTGATTTCAGAGCCAACCACTCTACCCTTTGCTTTACTTAGTTAGCTAAGTTCTACACTAAGGACTATTATAACACCTAAGTGCTCTCAAGAGCCTAAGTATTTTGACAGTTAACAGATCTGCTTTTTCATCAGTGTGGATGTAATGCAATACTCTTTCATGTTAATCTCATCCAGGTCTTTACATAAAGCCTGTGAACATCTAATACACTGTTGACCTCCCTCTGATGCCTTTAAATGCTGTAGGAACTTGTGTTGCTCATTTGTGAAGCTTATTCATGCTACAAGACTGATCCATGTCCTCCTCTGGCTCTCCATACCCTGGACCTAAGTGACACATTTTAGGAAAGTCATTGATAAGATCAGGAGCTTCTAGGAGAGAGTGAAGAACCTTGGGATCATGACACATGAGGGTTGACTGAAGAAACTGGAGATATTTAGATAAGAAAAGAGAAGATTTGAAGGCAATATGGTACCTGTCTTCAAGGTTTTGCAGGACTGCCATGTAGAAGAGGGACAAAAAAGACTTGTTCTGCTCAGTTTAGCCCCAGAGGGCAAAATTAGGACTAAATTGTGGCAAGGTAAAGTAAAAGTTGAAGAAAGGCAAATTTGGACTTGATGGAAGGATTTTCCTACCAATAGAGCAAACCAAAGGTGGAATAGGCTATCTGAGATTCCTTTACACTGGAAATCTCCACCCTAAGGGCTGGACAACCACTTGCCAGGTGTTCTATAGAGTGGATCATTTATATACAGGTTAAACTAGATGGACTCTGTCTGAAGTCTTTTTCAACTCTAAGGTCCTATAATTAACTTTATTTTTAAGAGTTTATTGATGCCTTTTTTACATCACAAATTGGTGTTTTAGTTTGCATTCATAGAGAATTACTAGGGGAACATAGATATTAAAAGATGGAAGTTGGCAGTAGCAAGCAGTTGGGGATTAGTGAATGCACTGGGCTGTTTCCTAAATGTGATCTAGCTCAATCCCTTCCTCCTATTTAATTCAAGACCCAAGTAATCATCTCTCCATAACAAGTATCTTGATGGTCTTTTCCAATGGGCTAGCCATCTAGCATGTCATAGTATGGCTGACAATATATTTTTCGTTTTCATCTACTTACTATCTCTGTTGAATTACTGATGATTTCACTGAAGAGATTTTGTCATATTCCATGGCTTGAAGCAATTATTACAGCATTATTTGCAAATAGGAGAATTTGGTTAGAAATAGCATAATTTAGTCACACAGAGGTTCCCAAACTTATTTGGCCTATCTCTCCCTTTCAAAAAATTATTCGAGGGCCTCCCTGGAAATCTACTTGTTTTAATCCAAGGCTACTACTGCTCCTCTGGATTGTTCCTGCACCCCCCATGGGGTGGTATTGCCCCCTTTGGGAACCTGTGGTTTAGTGGAAGTAATTGTAGATTTGGAATCAGAAGAACCAATTCAAATTCTTTCTCTGCCATAAACTACTTATTATCTGTGTGACTTTGATTAATGCGCTGAATCTCTCCAGGCCCATATTTCCTCGTCTATAAAATAATTGAAAGTCTAGAATACTTCTAAGGTAGTTTGAATAGCTAGATCTGTGATCTCTGAGAACTTTCCCATCAATTTTAAATCCTTTTGTTTGAACTTGGTATAGGCATTTTCCAGAACACTGGCAAACTTTTTATGTAAACATAATTCTCCTCGACTCCAGCTGATGTCAATAGTCAGTGACTCATAGAACAAAGTCATCTGTGTGGTCACAGCTGTCACTGAATCTTGTATGATTCTGATGGGGTATGGTAGATACTTTGGGGAAGACTTCAAAGCTATATTATATTCTACTGACTCAATACTTTTTTTCTTTTCAGCATTTATTGGAAAAATTCTAGGCTATTTTAAAAATTATTTTTGGAAAGCTTTTAATTTTGTACATTTTTGGTGTGGCTTCTAAGATTGTGCCAGGCTCTCCCATAGCATCAGGCCATTTAGCTGTCTGTACAACATCTTATTTCTAAAAGCCTACAGCAGATACAACAGCCTTCAATCCAGTGGATTTGGGGGCTTTTCTCCAGCAAACCACATTTCTTATGATTTATGGTAGGAGCAATGACAGATCTTTCAAAATTATCTAGTGGGAATGAGCTTTCAGCTGCAAACCACAGATCAACATTGTCTTGCCAAAGTAATCCAAAGACAACAGCAGTGTATTCATTATCATTGGTGGCTTTTGTTGTGTGAAAAGTCATATGTCTTTCTCCCAGATTTGCTTTTCAAATGGTGTCAAATTACTCAAAACAAATCATTAGTAGTTTTTCTCCTGGACAGAATTCATTTCCCTAGCTAAACTTGCATTTTGTAGCAATATGAAGTTGATATGTATGGTGTTGATAAAACAGATATTGGATATGGGTCCATAATCTTTTTATTTTAATTCTCCATGACAAACAAAAATAATTACTGGCATTTTTATAGCACTCTATGTCAACATAAAACCCCCCAGCAATTTCGATGGATTCCCCCATGGTAGAATTAAGGAAGAATTGGACAAGTCATACAGGATAGGTAGGTAGGAATGGGTTGAGAGTTCATCTATAAGCATTCAATAAGCACATAATGTTTACTAGGAATTGTGCTAAGTGCTGTCGATTCAAAGGCAAAAATCAGAGTTCTTCCCCTTGAAGAGCTTACATCCTAATAGGAGAGATAATATGTACCTACATAGGTAGATAGAATGCTTATCAATCACATCTAATTGCTTCATTTGAGGGAGCACCCACATTTATGAGATCTCAGATCCAAAGTATGGTGATGATTATACTTGCAGTGAGAATGTTATTCATGTCATTTCTGCTTTAAAGCTGTTAAGCACCAGGTGTAAGTAAATCATTTCTTTGCTGTTCTTTGGCTACAGCTACTCGCTAGAACCATTTCCCAGTGACTGAAAAGGGACTGTACTGATTTGTGAGAACAGTTAATAAAAGTTACTCAACCTTCGGTGATGAACAAACTGGGTCACTCAGTAAAGAGTAAATTAATGAGAAAATTACTCACCAATCATTTAGTGGTGAGTAAACTGAGGCTCATAGAGATCTCATAATTATAAAAAACTCACCAAAATGCATAAAATTAAAAGGCTTAGAAAAGATATTAAAAAGTCTAACAAATTTGAAAGAAAATGTTTGACTCAGTACAGCAAAGTAGAGCCTGGAAAACTCTCCCCCAGACATTGAGCTTATGATCCAATTTTAGCTAGTGTAAGTTTTTCCCTTCTCTTCTTTCTCCCACTCACTGTATTCCTTCCCCCTTCTTTTCTGATCCCAGTGACCCCTTCTGGAAGGGGCTAGGCAGAATGAATGAAATAAACTTCAAGTCAGTCAGTTTCTCAATTGTTGGCAGTCCTAGTAAAAGGCTTGAGGGAAGAAAAGATTGGAACTCTTGCTCAAGTTTGGAGGATTATTATGGATTTCAATGATCAATGTAATTTCTATTTGAGTCTATCTGTCTGTCAAGATCTACCATGTGCAAAAACATGGACAGGGGACTGTACTGTCAGAAGATCAATACAGTAAGTTCAGTCAAGGGAAGATTGCTACAACCATCTCAGAAAATTACACAGCACAGAACAGTGGAAAGAGCATTTGGAATCAAAGGACCTGGTTCCATTTCATCTCAGTTTTCTCTCTTTGGCTAATAATCACTGAGTCTCCTTAAGCATCAGGACACATATTTGTAAAACGTGATGATTGGCCTCTAAGGTCCTTTCCAGCTCTAAATCTCTGATCATAATGATATACTTTTTGCATTGGAAACAAACAATGAGTTATCCTGAGGGGCAGAATGACATCGTGAAAAGAGACAGACTTGGAGTCGGAAGATCTAGGTTCAGAGTAGATCTTCCACCTCCTAGCTATGTAACCTTGGGTACAAAGAGCCTCAGTTTCCTCATCTGTAAAATGAGTCAGATGAGATGATCTCTAAGTTCCATTCCAGAACCAAAGCCCCTAGAATCCTGTAATGATGCTGTTTGGATCAGTTCACTCTGGGCTCAAAGCTAGAAGGTCTTCAGCTCCTAAGAAGGAGAGAATTTAACCTTTGTACTAGTACTCCTTTCCTCCAGCTATGTCAGCAAGAAAGCTGTCAAGGTTGATTTCAAATGAATCATCCTTGGCAGCAGCTTTCCCCAAAACTGCTTATCTGTCACTTCATGGAAATTGCTACTTGTCTTGAGTGGTATGCAATACTAACTCAGTATATAGTTCATTATGCTGTAGGAGATGAAAAAATATTTTATTTCCCTTGAACCTACTAGGGATAGATTAACTCAGCAATTGCATAGTTGGGCCATGAAACTGTAACCTTTTGGTCCAAAATCAACTTCCAGTCCTCCTCCAAAAGAGATAAGAAAGTGCTGGACCTTTTCAAATACAACAAATTGGTTTCTTTGCCTGCTACATTAACCTGCCTTCCACAGAAAAGGTGAATCTTATTCCTTGTCATTTTTAAGGTTTCTGGAAAGTATTTTCTGTGATATGACTTCTTTCTCTTGCAAATTACCTAAAAGTTCCAAGGTCCATTTTGGCCTCCAAACCCCAACTCTGGGTTACTCCAACCCTCTGTATTCTTCAGTCATTCCCATGCTTCTCAGTATTACTGAAAGAAGTCACACAACTGTGCCAGCTGAGTCTGCTACAAATTTATGCTATCTCATTCCATCTGGGCCCTCACTGCTGTGTGGCCGGTCCTTTTATCCTGCCATGATTGATTCCATCATGGTCCCCACGGTATTCAGTCCAAACCTTCTCTCCTCTCCTCAAGATAATTGCACCACCTCACTCCAGCTCCCTCTCAACAAGAGACTGGGCATCATGCTTGACTGAGAAAAAGAAGCCATTCATCCTGACTTCCCCCTTCTCCCTAATTTTACACCACAAATTCTTGCTTTGGCACTCTCTAGTCTATCTTCCTTTGCTTCAATCTCAGAAGAAGAGGGAGCCCTTCTCTTTGTCAAAGTCAACTCCTCTTGAAAAAAGTCCTCTTCCATGTTTCCCATGTTTCACTCTTTAACAAATCATATCCAAATTCAAGACACTCAGGAGCTCATCGATTGGATGTAGTTCATAACCCATCCATGCCTGTGAATCCTATGGAACGCTTGTCCACACCCTCACAACAGAGGGCTTATTCAATATGTTAAAGAACCTTTCTCATATTCTCCTGACACCACAGCATGTCTACCTTCAGTTGTCCACCTGTTACCCTTTGTACTTGCCATGTGACTAGTCCATCTTCTTTTTTGTTCACCCATTTCTCTAATGACATCTTTTATATAAGTTCTTCAACTTTCCTTCTTTGTCATATCAATAGTCAAAAATATTTGCTAAGTGACTATTATGTGCCATGCACCGTGCATCTAAGGGGATACAAAGAAAGGCAAAGGACAGTGCTTTCAAGGTCACAAGGAAAGACAACACAAAAAAGCTGGAGTGTTCAACTTGTGGGGTATGATGAATACAGAGTGGGGCAGCCAGTGGAAAATGATGAGATGGCTGCCTTGGGTGTCCTCCTTAAATGAAGGCTCTGAGAGGAGTTCTTTGATGTCTATCCTCCACATTCTTCAATCAGAAGGAAGAAAGAGAAGTCCTGAGGATGTGTGTGTTCAGAGTTGATGTGATCTTGCAGGATGATGAGTTTCTGGAGACCACGATGAAATCTAGGGGTAAAACAGAGTAGAAAATGATGTATGTCTCTTAGCATTGCTTTTTCTATGAAACGCATTTTTAATTCCTAAGAAACTGCTGTGTTCCAACTACACTAAAAGAAGGTATTTCTTAACTGTTCAAAAGAGTTTAGGAAAAACTAAGTGGATAAAAAATATTGCCTACATTATAACAAGTTGTTATTTGAACATACAATGCATGAAGGAGATGAGTATATAATAAGGCTGGAAAGGATGAACCATATTGTTAAGGATTTTAATGCCAGAGGATTTTATATTTGGTCCTGGAGAAAATAGAGAATCACTGGAATTCATTAAGGGA
This sequence comes from Bettongia penicillata ogilbyi, assembly GCA_023548195.1. Lineage (NCBI taxonomy): Eukaryota > Metazoa > Chordata > Mammalia > Diprotodontia > Potoroidae > Bettongia > Bettongia penicillata. The sequence continues at coordinate 6,493,524 of JAJHZJ010000213.1, forward strand.
GTAACATGGTAAGAATATCACTTTTGCAGCTGTAGAAATTGCAAAGTTCCTTTAATGAATGACTCCCCCAAAGTTTTCTAAATCTTCAGTCTTTTAATCCCATCATTTCTTCTCTCTATCTTAGAAATAAACCCAGATCTCCTTGATCCTAAAAAAAATCCAACTCTCATTTGACCTTGGAATAGCTCCTCAAACTATTACTCAAAATCTCTTTTACTTTGCTTTGTACTAACTCCTGGAAAGACTGTCTACACTTACTTTTATTTTCTCATTACCTCTTTGCAGGATCACAGAATCTAAGAGATAGAAAAGACTTCCTTGACCTTGAAGTCCAATCCATGCTTGAAAAGGAATTCATGTTCTAATACACCCAGTGCACAGTACCTGGCACATGGTAAGCACTTGATAAATGCTTGCTGACCTCGACCCTTTGGTTGAAGTCAATGACAAGAATCTATTGCATTTTGAGGAAGCCTTTTCTCCACTTTGGACAGATCTAATTGTTAAGAAGTTTTTTTTTTCTTCTCACATGAAGATTAAATCTGCCTGCTCTCATCTTCTCCCCTCATTTTATTCGTCCCTCTGACACCACTTAGTATCAGAAGGCAACCACAGTATGTCTAGGAGCAACTGTCAGTAGTCAGAGTAGAGGATGGTATTAACTAAAAGCACCTTTCAGAAGATTTCAGCAAGGTCTGGTGGAATAAGGGGAAAGTAGGTAGGGGCCCCAAACAGATTAAAAGGAGCAGACAGGTGAAAACCAAGTATAAGCTAAGTCAATGAAAATGAAACATGGAGAGAGAAGATAAAACCAAATAGGAAATAGATGCAAAGGGAAAACAAGGGCAGAAACCAGGGAGAGATTAGATAGATAAATAGACAGACAGACAGATAGATAGGTAGATAGATGTACAGATGGATGGATGGGTGAATGGATGGATGGTTAGATGAAAATGATAGATATAGATTGGTAGGAAAGGGGTGGGAGGGGAGAACACATTTATTATGTGTTTACTATGGGCCAAGCACCGTATAAATTGCTAGGGATACAAATATAAGCAAGCAAGACAGTCCTTGTCTTCAAAACCTTAGATTCTAATGGAGGAAGACAATTCATAAGGTGGTGTTAGAAGTACATGAAATGACAGCCCTGGAGAAACAATGCAGTTGGCAGGAAGTATACAGATCTGTGGCCTCATTTAGCTAGAGGGCTTAGTGAGGCATGGAAGCCATGGCCAACGCAGGTTAAAGAGCTGAGTATGAACCCAGAGCTCTGATAAGCACTGAAATGCAGGTCACTTACTCCTCTTGGCTTCATTTTTCTCATCTATAAAATTAGAATACTGAACTAAATTATATTAAAGTCTCTTCCAACTCTAAATCCTAGGAACCTAAGATATCAAGACCACATGCCCCAAATACCTTTCTCCAAGAGATGACCAACACATATCTGTGTCGTTTACACATTTAATTTAGGTTTGAAGGATTTTTAAAAACCAAAATTAATGTTGGAGGGCAACACATTATCATTACCATCTATTAGCATCTTAGCTCAAATTAGGTTATCAATCTATCAGGAACTTGAAGGAACAACATTTACAAGAAATCTACTAAAGTCCACCTGGATTGGATGTAGCAATAGACTAGGAGTATCCAAGATTAATTTCACCTATTTCACAGTTTTTTATACTTATAATAGAATCACTGTTAGTCTAAGATGATTAAATTGTTTTCAGTGTGAGCCTTTCTTTATGGAGTAATCAAGTTTTTATATATAATGACTTACCCTCTTTTACACCATAAGATGCCTTTCTTTAGATGACGGTAATTTGTGAAGAGCTACTGAGGCATACAGAGGTCTATTTCATTGGAGGAAATACCCAGATGGATGAAACCACATATCCTTAAAGTATGAAGTACTAAATTAGTTTACCATCTAATTGCTCACAGTGGTTCTTGGGGAGCTGACATCTGCTCTTTTTATTTAATTGAACATCTGGTTTAGTCTGATGTGGTGTGGAACTATTATCATTTAAGATGCCAATATATATGTAAGAGGACTCTTCTAGCCATTTTGGGGGATTCTTAAGTCAGGTCTGCATGACTGGTAACAGAAAATATGATTATTTCGGTTCAGCCCAATCCTGTTAAAAAGTAAGGATTACCAAAATAAGAGAAGCAGAGTAGGTACCCTACGAGACAGAGAGGCAGCAGCTGCTACTGGTCACCATAAGAAAGGCATCTTTTTTCTTTCTCACTCTGCGATGACCTTTATAGAAGCAGAAACACATGAGGCATTGAGTTGCTAGGAAGGTCAGTCTATTATATTCCAGTGGTAGAAGTGTGTTGTTGGAAGGAGGAAGGAAAAGAAAGGAAGGTAAGATATTTTGGTGGGAGAACAGCAAGATTCTGGGGCTGTGGTGTTCTCAGGTGGCTTTTATGATGCGCCTGTATGTGTTCTCTCGCATTGTGTGTGGCCAGTGTCTCATGCATTGGACTACACTGTGAACTGTCTGAGGTCCTGGACCAAGGGGTTTGGGAAATGATGATTCAGTGTTACAAAGTTAACAATAGCTGTGACCCTGACAATACCTAATGATACACATATTCTCCTGTGAATGCCCCAGTGCCTGGAATGCAGTACTTCCTCACCGAATCCCTAGCTCACTTTAAGACTTACTTCAAAGGTCACTTCCCACAGGAGACCTGTCCTGATCTCCGTTCACTTGCTAGTACGTACCACCCAACCCTCCAAAATTAGTTTGTAGATCTTTTGTATATATCTATCTATGGGTATCTTGTTTTATTCCAGTTAAGTGTAAATTCCTTGAGGACAAGGACTGTTTTTTTTCTTTAAATTTCCTTCACAAGCACAAAGCTGTACACAAAGTAGGCAATTAACAAGCACTTATTAAATGAAGGAATGAGTAAGAGGGAATTCAGTGTCCTCCTCCATTGATATAATCATAGAAAATAAGGGACAAATGATAGATAATAAGTTATTAGTATGTTAAAAAACTGAAAATGTGTTACCACTTGGTTATTCCTTTATGAAGAATAAAAGTTTCTCCTTGATTCAATTGAGAGAGTCCCTTAAAAAACTCATCTCGTCAGCTCTGGGACGCCAGTCTAGGAAGGAGTCTGAATTGTGGAAGAGCCCAGCATTCAATAAGATTCATAAAATTCTCATCAAGCTGGAGAAAGAGAAACTTTAAGAAGACATGTAGAGTTAGAACAGTAGAAGTGTGGGTGGATACAATCAAAGAATCACAGAATTTAAGGGTTAAGGGGATCTTGGTGGCCACCTACTCCAATCCTTCCATTAAGGAATCTCTACTAGAACACCCTGGGTGAGTAGCTCTCTAGCTTCTGCTTGTAGACATCCGAGGAAGGGAAGTCCACCCCCTCTCAAGTCAGGCCATTCCACTTTTGGACAGCTCAAATTATTGGGAAGTTTTTCCTGATATTGAGCCTAAATTTGCCTCTTTGAAACTTCCACCCATTGCTCCAAACACCAAACAGAACAAATCTAACCTCTCTTCCAAATGACAGCACTTCAGTGACTTGAATCCTGTCCCTCGAGTCTTGTTTTCGTCAGATGAAACATGCCTCAATGCCTCATGGGATCCTCATGGGAATAGTCTCAAGACTTTTCAGCATCCCTGCCTTCTTTTAGATGCTCTTTATATCTTTTTTAAACTGTCATGCCCAGCATTCAACTCAGTACTCAATGGAGATCAGGTCTGACAAGGGCAGAGTACAGTGGGATTATCAACTCCCTATTCTTGGGAGCTATGTCCTACCTGATGCAGCCTAAGATTATATTAGCTTCTTTTTACCTGCCACATCCCACTGTAGAGACACATTGAGCTTTCAGAGCATTAAAACTTGATCCCTTTCAGAACAACTGCTGTTTATACAGGCCTCTCCCATCTTAAGTTCAAGGTGTTGAATTTATACTCTAGGATAAGACTTGATATGTATCTCTATTGAATTTCATCGTTGGATTCAGTCCAATGCTTAAGACTGTCAAAATATTTTGGGATCCCAACTTTTGTGTGTTAGCTATCCCTCCTAGCTTTAGGTCATACAAAAATCTCATAAGCATGCCACCTATGCCTATATCCAAGTCACTGATGAAAAGGTTAAGTAGCACAAAGTCAAGCACAAATCCCTGTAGGACTTCACTGGAGACTTCCTGCCATATTGACACTGAACCATCAACCACTCTGGAACATTCAACCAGATCTGAAGCCATCTGATTATATTATCTTATCCATATCTCTCTGCATTCCCCACAATGCTTTGCTTAAAAAGCTAAGCCAAACTGTATCTACAGCATTCCCCTTCATTTACTAATTTAATAATTCTGTTCAAAAAAGGAAATAGGGTTAGTCTAAAACAATTTGTTCTTGATGGAATCATGCTGTTTGTAATCACCATCTCCCTTTCTAGATATTTACCAACCATCACTGGGAAACTGTGGAGTTTCCCCAGGAATTGTAATCACGCTACAGTTTGCAGGTTCTGTTCTTTTTCCTTACTTGAAAGTTGGGATAATGTCCCCAATCAGTTTTCCATAAACTTTCAAGAATGACTGATGTTAGCCCAGCAGTCACATGTGTCAGTTATTTCAGGATGTGAGGGCATATCATCATCAAAGGCGGGTGACTTGAATTCATCAAGGGAAGCCAAATCATCTCTTACTGTCTCCTTACTTATCTTGGATATCACTTCCCATTAGTAATTTTGTCCTGTCCTTTCCAGCATAAAAGGTCATTCTCATTTGCAGAGAAAATGGAAACAAATTAGATTTGAGCAGCTCTCCTTCTATTGTCAATCATTATCCTGTCCATCCCAAACAAAAGCCCCATCCCTTCTTTATTCCTCCTATTTTTTTCTTATCAATATCACTAAAAAGTTCTTTTTGTTGTCCTTAGCTTTAGCCTTCCTGACATTATTTTATAGGACTATAACACAATCATATCCATCTTCTATGACCTGTTTTGTCTTCCGTCTTTTATTTCTTTTTTTTTTAAGTCTAAGTTGGTTGATGAATTCCCTATGCATCCATATCAATCTCTTCAAACAAATCCCATTTTTCCTCCTCAGGATTATTTCCTTTTGTGTCTTCAGCATTTCATTCTTGAACATCTTCCATCTCCCAAAGTCTGAATTCCCTGAAACATTTTGCTCCATGGGATCCTACCTTATCTTTCCTCTAAATCAGTTGAAATCCTATTTCTCAAAATTTAGGTAGCATGCCAGACTATACCCAGTTTTATCCTTTCTCAATAACTCTAGGATGGAGTAGCCACTTCCCCCTAAGGTTCCCATTATTTCCACCCTAGCAATACATTTCTTCCTGTTAGTGAGAATCAGATCCATAATGGGATTTCCCTTTCTGATTACTCTACTTTGTGAAGGATTAAATTATCTTTTATACCACAAAGAGCAGGTGTTAGGACTGTGAGAACAAGATAGTATGGAGTGATTGAGCACAAGAAATGTTAGGATAGATGCTATGTTGATGAGAGACTAGCCATCACCACACACACACACACACACACACACACATACATATTCAGACTATAGATACAAAAAGCAGTAATTCTTTATTTCTTTCCCCAGTTGGTTCCCGTTATGGGAATCTTAAACCATTTTTTCTGGGCTTAAGGAGTTAAAAGTTAGTTTACCTTCATTTTAAATGTTCACTTTTTCTTTAAAAATGGTGTTAATCATGAAAATTTGCTGATCTGGTTGTACTTAATTAAGAATGTAATTGGGAGAAGGTGATTAAGAGAAATATCCCAGGAAGAAAGATTTAAAACTGAGATGTTTTCCCAGAGTGTTGCCTCTGGCTGGGGACTCAGAGATGAAAAGGGGAAAGAGAGAAATATAGACAATTTGCTACAACTCCCCAGACAAGAGAGAATTTTTATAGTAGGAAACCCATGTAGGCAATGAGTCAGTAGTAGGTTACGAGAAAACAAAAGTGACTAAGCAACCCTGCTCACCACCCCACCATGAATGAATAAATGAATGTGTAAATAAGATTCATTATTATTCATGTAATTATTATTTCCATATTCTGAGCTTTTATTTAATACTCAATAAACCATTATGGCATTAACATTGTCAGTTAACTTGTTTAATTTAGTGGTGCATTTTGTTTCCTTCAGCAGCTTAAAAAAAGGAAAAGAAACCTCAAGCGATCATTGGCTGGTTTAAAATATTTATCATATAGTTTTTAAATTAACACCATGAAAAATTATTTTTGAGCTTTATCAAACCATGAATAGTTTCAAATCTGATACTTCAGGGCTCTAGGGAGGTTCTGATTTCATCAATGTGATTATTTCCTCCACTGATGCAGATTGCTACCCGTCCATTCTCGTTTATCCTTTGTGACTCTTGTCCATAATCTCTAGAACATGGACCAAAAAAAGAAAACAAATCAAAAGGCAAAATATACATTTATTTTGAAGGGTGTCTTATAACCTGCCCAACAGATGACAGATGGATTTTTGAATAAAAGGCAAGTACTCAAGTTGGATTCAACTTCATTCGATTCTGAGCTCCTTGAGGGTAGGGACTGTCTTTCGCCTCTTTTTCTCTCCCTGGTACTTAGCACAGTTCCTGCCTCTTCTTTTTGTTCAGTCATTTAATCATGTCCAACTCTTTGTGACCTTATGGACCGTAGCACATCAGGGCTTTCTGTCTTCCACTATCTCCCAAAGTCTGTTCTTGCTTTAATACTGTCCATGGGGTTTTCTTGGCAAAGATACAAGAGTGGTTTGCCATTTCCTTCTTTAGTGGATTACCTTTTGTCAGAACTCACCACTACAACCTGCCTGCCATGGGTGATCCTGCACCTCATAGCTCATAGTTTCTTTGAGCTACACAAGCCCCTCCACCACAATAAGGAAGTAATCCAGGAGGGAGTAAATCAAATGATCTACTTATAGTAGGCACTTAATAAATATTTATTGACCGAGTGATTGACTGGCTGGTAACAGTTTACCTACTTCTTTGAGTAAGTTCTATTTCCTGTCTACATGATGTGAGAGGTAACTGAACCTTACTTTTTTTTTCTTTCAGAATCTTTGGAATTTTCTTTTCAGTTATGATGGGTGGAGAATATTCTTCTAGGGGTATTTGATTTATGAGACAATGTGTTTATTTTTTTTCATTCCTAAACTCTCTTTTTAAACGTTTTCCTTACTATTAGATTTTATCACACTTGGAAGATGGTATTGTTACTGAGTCCCCCATCACCCCAATCACTACAAAGACTGTAGTAACAAAGGCATAGATGATTAAGTTTAGATAATAGTGGGGAAATAGAGGTACAGAGTGGAGGACATGAATAAAGAGTGGTTTGGTTGAGAAAACCTGGGGGTTGGAGTTTAATGGATGACAAGGTCAGTCTGCATCAATAGTAGGACACAGCAGTCAAAACAATTGTCATCTCAATCTCTATGAAAATATGGGTTCCTAAACCATTAAAATTCTGTCCCAATGTTGCACAGCAGCAGAGTTGAATGTGAGCTTAGAGGATTGCTTCCTTTGTTGTACTTGTATCATGAGTGCCTCGCCCAATGCCTGGCACTTCGTAGGCCCTTGTTGATTGACTCATTGACCCTGGGCTCTGCTCTAAGAACGATGAAGAGAATACTGGATTTGGAACTAAAGTGTTCAAATCCTTATTACCTCTGTTGCCTTGGGCAAATCAGCTTCCTTGGGTCTCTGTTTCCTCATCTGTATAACAAGGAGATTGGACCTCACTAAATGTTCTCTACACTTTTTAACCAGCTCTAAATCAATGTTCCTATGTGTGATCCGATTAACACGAGCTAGGGCAGGTGGCTTGCCAAATTGCAAAGGCTTCAAGGATGAGCTTGGTGAAAAACTGTATATTTTTGAAGGATCAGCCAGACTTAATCAGATTAGAAAGGCATATGGCTAAGTTACCCAAAGAGACTTTATACTGTCCAGCAACACTGGTTTTCTGGCATAGATTACTTCATCTCCCAACTCAACGCCTTTTCCCTGAAGATCCCTCATGTCTGGAATGCTCTCCCTCCTCACCTCTATATCCTGACTTCCTGGATTCCTTCAAGACTCAACTCAAATTCCATCTTCTTCAATCAGCCTTCTTGCATTCCCTCTCCCTCAGTACCACTATCCCCCTTTCCCTAGGACTGCCTCTCCACACTCAAATACCTTCCCTCTGTACATTGTATGTGTCTTATATGTATGTAGTTGTTTGCATGATGTCTCTCCTCTCAGTAGAATGCAATCTCCTTGAGGGCAGGGAAAATTTTGCCTTTCTCTATATTCCCAGGACTTAGCCCAGTGCATGGCACAGAATAAGCAATTAATGAATCCTTGCTGATTGACTAAACTATGGATCTTTAATCTGGAAAAGAGAAGACTTTATTTTCTAATTATTTAAAGGGTTACAATGTGAAAGAAAGAGTAAATCTATTCTGTTTGGATCCAGAGGGAAGAATTAAGAGCAACGTGCACGCACAGTCAGGAAGACAGAGGGTGATTCAATATAGGGAAGCTCTTACCAAAGATTAAAGTTATATAAAAGTGGAATGGACCTGCTTTGGTAGGTAGTGAGTAACCTTCAAACAAAGGTTAGATGATGACTTGGCAATGTCATAGAAGACTTTCATGCTTCAGATAGGGGTTAGACCTTTAAGGTCCCTTCAAACTTGGAAGCTGTGATTCTCTAATTATAACAACAAAGTCTGATCCAGCAAATTTTAATATCCCATGTGACATTTTTTTTGTATTTTTGTGATTGCTATATTTAAATAATTCTTTATAGAAATTTCTTTAGAGCTTTTTTAGCTAATCTGAACGTAACCTGAGCTATACCATTTTTCACCAGCTTTCACATAAAAATGGAAATATTTTTCTCTCACTTATGGAAATAGGAATGGGAATCATTTTTCAACTCTAAAATGATAGATGATTTCAACATGGCTTTCTTGATTTACATTTAAACTGCATCCTTATCTATAATGCCATATGGATGTACCATCATTTCTTTGGTGAATATTTTCTTGGTATATTTTTTGATACCAGTTTCTATAATTCTGGATGACACTCAAGTAAGATTGCATTAGTTTGTAAAATGAGAGGCAAAGTGGGTTGTTGGGGATGGGGACTGATGTGTGACTGCCTAACTCTATTATATAGAATATTCTAATCTTAGAAATACAAGGATACTAGAAGTCAACTAGATCAGCACTACCTGAAGTATCCCTCTTGTGGTATCTCTCACAAAGACTCATCTAGTCTTTGATGGACAACCTTCAGTGACAAGAGACTAGTGTCCCACTAACTCCTGAATTCCAAAGGTAGCCCATTTTATTTTCAAATAAATCTTACTTTGGGAAGTTTTTCACAACGTTGAGCCAAAATCTCCTTCCCGTTTTCTTTTATTCATTGCCCCTCTGAGACCAAGGGAAAGAATCTTTTCTCATATGAAAACCTCATGAATGGTTGAATACAGCTATCATACCCACTAAATCTTTTTTCAAGGTTAAATGGTATCATCTCCAGTTCCCTCAGCTGTTCCTCATATGGCATAACTTCAATTCCTCTCACCATATTGTTCACCCTGCTCCCGATCTGCTTTAGCTAATCAATGGCATTCTTAAACTATGGTGTCCAGAATGGACATAATTTTCTGGATGAGTTCTAAGCTATACAAAAGAAGGAGCCCTAGACTGAATTTAAATCCATCCCCTGATACTACCTGTGACTTTGGAGGAATTAACATCCTTAAAATGTCCCTTAGTTTCCTCATTTTACAAATGAGGATGTTTGACCCGATGGCCTTTGAAGTCTAGCTCTAGATGAGAGACTATAATCAAGGTTCCGAGTTACAGTGGGACTATTATTTCTCTTATTCTGGACATGATGCTTCTAAATATTCTTCAAACTAAGATTGCATTTGCTTCTTTGCCTTCCATATTATACTGTTAGCTCCGATCAATCTTCTGGGCCATTAAGACCTTCAAGCATTTTTCACATAAATTGCTTAGTCATTTTCAGCCATGTCTAACTCTTTGTGACCCCTTTTGGAGATCTCTTGGCAAAGATACAGGAGTAATTTGCCATTTCTTTCTCTATCTCAGTTTACAAATGAGGAAACTGAGGCAAACAGTTAAATGATTTGCCCAGGATCACCCCACTAGTAAATGTTAGAGGCCAGATTTGAACTAGATCTTCCTGACTGGGCCCCACAATCTATCCACTATGCCATCTTGCTGACACAGCCCTAATCCTACAAGCATGCATCTGATTTTTTGGAACTTGTATAGAGGACTTGACACTTCTTATAATTACATTCTACTTTATTCAATTCAGCCCATCATTCCAGGTTGTCAGAATATTTTTGATGCTGATTCATCCTGTCATCCAGCATATTAGCTGTCCCCCTCAGCTTTGTGTCAACTTCCAGCTGGATCAAATTGGCATCTGCACAGTCATTCATATATTTGATAATATTGAACAAAACAGGACCAAGCACAGAGTCTGATAGCACTCCAATAGAGTTCAGGCAGTCAATCAACTCACCAGCACATCTTATCATGTCATCCGTATGTCTCTATATTGTCCATAAAGTGAGAAACTCAAATGTCTTATGAAATCCAAATATATTTATGTCTCTATTTCCTGAATCAACTAGTATTAAAAAGAGAATTCAACCATGAAAAAAGAAAGAGATATAATATAAAGCAATAATTAAAAATGCATAAGATTAAAGACAAAATGCTATGGGAGGTTACAGGAGAAAGAGATAACTTTTATCTGGGAGAATCTGCAAGGAAAAAGTGGACCTGGGCCTTGAAGGAGGAGGAGAATTGCAGCTGGCACAGGTGCAAGGAAAAGATATTTGTGGACATAGGCAATACTGTGAGTAATGCACAAATGATGGAAAGTGTGAGATATTTTGAGAAGTATATTTTTTAATTTGTTTATCTGCAGATAACCCAACCAAAATGAGATAACAAATAAAAAGCATTTTGCAAACCTTAAAACCCTATATAAATGCTTCCTTCTCTTTCTCTTGTCTCTTCTCCTTCTTCATCATCATCTTCTTCTCTTTTTTGTTTTCTCCTCCTCTTTATCTTCCTCCTTTTTCCTCCTTCAGCTTTCTGTCTTTCTGATCCTCCTTCACTGTGGAGCACATAAAGAAGTATGGGGAAAGAGAAAATTCAAATTAGGAATAGGTTGGAACCAGATTGTGAAGGGCTTTGAATGGCAATTTAAGGGGTTTGGACTTTATTCAGTTGGAAATGGTGACCCACTGATAGATTCTGAGCAAGGCAATGTTCTAATCAGAGATTTGCTTCACAAATAGCTATAAAGATAGAAGCAATTTGTTGTAGTGGATAGAAAGCTGGCCTTGGAGTCAGATAGATTAACATAACTTATTCTCTTTCAAGAAAATATGGACTTTCCAAGCTAGAGAAATTAACAGTAAATTTAGCAGAGAGGAGAAGGAAGTAAAACAGCATGATGAGTAAGAGGGAAAATGAGGCAAAAAGAGATCTGATGCAGAGTAGAAAGGAGGCAGCTGGGTGAAGGGGGGAAATGGAGTATGCAGCTATCATCGGTAAGAGAATATCAAAGATAAAATGTGGTGATAAGTCAACTTCTGGGTTCTCCTACTCTAAATTCAATGGATAAAGAAAGCCAAGAACATACCAGATCTTCCTAGGGAACAATGAGGCAGTTTTCAAACTTCCATTTATCTCTCATATGGGTACCAGCCAGTCAGGCAGTTCAGTTCAATCATTTTTCAGTCGTGTCCAACTCTTCATGATCCCATTTGGGGTTTTCTTGGCAAAGATACTGGCCGTTTCTTTCTCCAGCTCATTTGACAGATGAGGAATTTGAGTCAGACAAGTTAAATGACTTGCCCAGGCTCACACAGTTAGTAAGTATCTGAGGCCAGATTTAAACCTAAAAAGAGGAGTCTTCCTGACTCTAGGACCTATTCACGGTGCCACCTAATTGCCCCTAGTCAGGCAGTTAAACAGCATTTGTTTAAGTGCTTACTAGGTGTCAGACATTGGGCTAAGTACAAGTAATGCAACTTCAAGGAAATCCCAAGGAGTTTACATTGTAACAAAACAATACAATACATAGAGGTAAGTTGAAAGGGGGAAGGAACATTGAAAAAGAGTCGAGTGTAGCATGTTGAGTAAGGAAGACATGACCAGCTATGTCTTATACCTCATGCTTCAGTATAAAGTAAGCTCCCTGAGGGTAGGGACCGTTTTGTTTATGTCTTTGTATCCCTAGTGGTTAACACACTGTCTAGCATATAATCCTGAATAAATGCTTATTGAATGGAATTCAGTGTTTCTTCCCAACGTGAAAATGTTCAACTACAGTAATAATTGTATGTTCAAGGGTGTACCTTGTGACATTTAAATAAAAATAATAATGTACTTTGCTTTTTAAAAATCCCCAAGAAGTAGCCTGGAGAGCAAACATGCAATAAAAACCTGGTTATTACCAAACTGTCATTCTTTCACTGAGAATATGGGACAGCTGAGGGCTATGTTGCAGTTCGGAAATAAACATTTTGAGAATGTTTAACTGCAGCAAGATGTTCCTCTTTCTCATTGTGTTTAGATAAGTTAGCAACCGACAAGTGTATGAAATATGTCTTCCTCCCCCTTCCCTCCAACACACAATTAATTCTGGATTTATTATTAATTATTGATCCCAATTTTTTTCCCTAAGGAATGCCCCTGGTCCCTCTTCTCTACCCTTGCAGACTGACTGTTGTTCTCCCAAATAGTTTCGGAATTGATTGGGCCACTGGGAACTTGAATGAATGGTTGAAAATCAGAGCGGGCAACTCCGTGGCCCCATGGATAAAGTTCCAGGTGTGGAGTCAGAAAGACTTGAGTTCAAATCCAGCCTTTGACACTTAATAGCTGTGTAACCCTAGGCAAGTCACTTAACCCTATTTGCCTCAGTTTCCTCATTAGTCAAATGAGCTGGAGAAGGAAATGGTAAACCATTCTGGTAGCTTTGCCAAGAAAAACCCAGACGAGGTCACAAAGAGTCAGACAGTTGAACAATGAAAATGAAAGTCAAAAAGCCAGTAGGTGCCTAAACAAGCTTTATTAAGCACCTCCATGTCTCAGGTACTGTGCTTAGTGGTTTATAAACATTATCACATTGGATCTTCACACCCCCAGGAGAGAGGTGATCCTATATTCTCATTTTACAGGGGAGGAATTTGGAGCAAACACAGGTTCAATAATTTACTCAGACCATGTAGATAGGGAGCGTGTGATACTAGATTTGAATCCAGGTCTTCCTGCTTCCAGGCCAGTTCTTTAGCCACTGTGGTCACCTTGCTGCTTCAAAAGAAGGATACTAAGGCTGGCCCTCCATTCACCATGAAAGGCTGCCTCTAAATTTTGAAATAACCAAACAAATGATGGATTCTACATGTGCTATTGGACTGGAAGAAGAGGACTTGATTTGATGGAGAACATTAAATCACACATGTAGCCATGAGTAACTTAAAGTGAAACCATTTAAAGTGTGATGGCTTGCAATGGCTCTATCTTCATTGTTGATTCAATCCAGGAATGATATTCTCCTGAAACTATTACTAGCCATTTCAGAATTGATACAAAGGACCGCTTCACTGAGTGACTAGTGGCTGTCTAACGCTGCCTTCCATCTACTTTAAAAACATTTTTATGTGTTCTGGGTTATATATGTTGTCTTGCCCTTCAAAAGGTAAGAACCTTGAAAACAGGGACTCTGTTTCTTTTTCTTGGTTTTCCCAGTGGTTGGCTCAGTGCCTAGAACAGAGTGAGTTTCTAATAAATGCTTGTTAACTAAATTAATTGATTGATTTATAGACTGGATTCCCAAAGGATTGATTTCAATGAAAGCAAAGACATTGGAGGCCACCTAGTCCAGCCCTCTCATATTATGGATGAAACAGAAGCTCACTAAGGCCAATGACTTGCCTGAGGCCACATGTAGTAAATGTTGGAAGTGAGATTTGAACCAAGATTGTACGACCATTTTAAATCATGGTAATTTCAAATTATGGGATTGTTGACCAGATACATAATTTTCAGAAAATCCCAAGAGAATAAGGGCATATTTAAAGGTTATATTAACTTTTAAAGCATATGCATATATATATGCATATATATCCTCCTTCACTGTGCATCAGTTCATTCAAGCCTTTGCATGACTCTTTGAAATCATCTATCCCTTCAGGTCATACAACACAATAGGGGTAGCTAGGTGGTGGAGTGGATAGAGTCAGGAGGACCTGAGTTCAAATCTCACTTCAGACACTTCACACTCACTAACTGTGTGACCTTGGGCAAGTCACTTAACCCCAACTGCCTCATCTTGGGTTATCTCCAGTCATCCTGATGAATATCTGGTCACTGTATTCAGATGGCTCTGGAGGAGAAGTGAGGCTGGTGACCTGCAGTCCCTCCCTCAAAAAAACCCAAAGTCAAGTGGAAGTCATGTCATCATTTCTCTGATGGCGTGGTCTTCTTCAGCAATGAAAGATGAACACACACACACACACACACAACACAATAGGACTCTATCACATTCATTCTGCGTTTATTAAACCATTCCTCAGTTGATGGATATCTCTTTAGTTTCTAGTTTTTTTGCCACCACAAACCGAGCTGCTATAGACATTTTGTAGGACTTTTTCTTTAATCTCATTGAGATACAGGTCTAGAAGTTATATAGCTAGGTCAAAGGGCATGTACTGGTTAGTAGTTTTTTATGTATAATTCCAAAACTTTCTATGATAGTTGTGCTCATTTACAAGGTCACCAACAGTACATCAGTGTACCTGTTTTCCCACAACTTCCCTCGTATCTGATATTTTTCCTTTTTGTCATCTTTGCCAATATAATGGGTATGAAATGGCATTCCAAAATTCCTTTAATTCACATTTCTTTAATTAGTAATTATTTGGAATACTTTTTCATATGGCTGTAGATAGTCTGGGTTTCTCGAGGACTACATGTTCATATTCTTAGACTATCAATTGGAAAATGACTTTTTTATTATTAATTAATTTTATTTATTTTCAGTGTTGTACAATAACTACCATATAACCTAGATTATTATTTTCCCCTCCCTCCTCCCTCTCTCCCCAGGATGGCATACAATTTTGTGTAAGTTCTACACATACATTCCTATTAAATACATTTTCACTATAGTCATGCTGTTTTGAAGAATTAAAATGAGTGGGAGAAATCATCTTACAAACCAAAACTCAATACACACACACACACACACACACACACACACACACACAAATGATCTGCTACAATCTGTGATTGAATTCCATAGCTCTTTCTCTGGATGTGGAAGGTATTTTGCCTTAGAAGACCATTGGGAATTTTTTAAAGTCCTTGCATTGCAACAAAATTCCAAGTCTACCAGAAAAAACTCCTTCACACTGTGGTCATTGCTGTGCCCAAAGTTCTCCTGGTTCTGCTCCCTTCGCTCAGCATTAGATCATATAAATCTTTCCAGGCCTCTCTGAAGTCTTCCTGTTCATCATTTCTTATAGCGCGATAGTATTCCATTACATTCACATACCATAGTTTATTCAGCCATTCCCCAATTGATGGGCATCCCCTTGATTTCCAGGTTTTGGCCACCACAAAGAGTGCTGCTATAAATATTTTTGTACATGTGGGACCCTTGGAAAATGACTCTTACTGTTATAAATTTGAATCAGTACCTTATATATCTCAGAAATTAGATCTTTATCGGAGAAACATGCTGAAATGACTCTTTCCCAGTTTCCCTTTTAACCTTACATGTATTGGATTTGTGATCTCATTCATTCATGAACTTTTTCTATCTATGCTGGACTTAGGATCAGAAAGACCTGGGTTGAAAGCCTACTTCTAGTAGCTTCTTGGTAGCTGTGTGATGAATGAACATCCCTTAAACTCTCCAACCCCCAGTTCCCTCATTGTCTAAGATTGAAGATGATGATGAGATACATACATACATACATATATATATACATCATGTGACTTATGATGATGTTATACATCTATACATATGTATATGCAAATGTGTGTATATAAACTATATATACAATACACACAGACACATATATAGATTATATATATATATGTACAATATACACAGACACATATATGTGTATATGTTGGGAGAGGAAGAAAAAGAGAGGAAAGGAGAGACAGAGAGGGACAGAGACAGAGAGACAGAGAAAGTTTGATTTGTCTATGAAATAGAGGTAGGAAAAGAGATTAGGATTAGAAAAGAGATCTGAGAGTTAAATGCTTAGACATGATAATTGGTTTCATGGGAGTTGATGAGATTAACAAATGAGACCATATTAGAGAGAGAAGAAAACAAGACCAGGCAGATCCTTGGAAATACCTAAAGACATGACCTAGAAAAAGGTTCAGTAGAAGAGATGGAGAAGGAAAAGTCAAACAAATCAGAAGAGAACCAGGAGAGAGCAATGTCCTCAAAACCTAGAGATGAGGGAGTGTACAATAGCATGTTACAGTAGATCATTTCAAAGCTGCCAGCTGTCAGGGAAAGCAGGCTGACCTAAGAGTCAGAATACTTATCTTTGTGTTCATTTCAGTTCCTCTACTTACAACGTAATCTTGGGCAAGTCCCTTAACCTCCTGCTGCCCAATTTTGTCAGTTGCAATAGGGACAAGATGACCTTTCAAGCCCCTTCCAGCTTTTACTATATTATCCCATAATGCTCTAAAATGAAAATAGTAATGCCTGCCCCATTTCTTTTAACTGGTTATTATAAAGATTACATGAGATACTTTCTGAGAAAGTGCTCATAAAATTATAAAACACTAAACAAATGGAAGGTATCCTTAAGTGACAAATGGGGTAAACAGAGACTGAGTTATAATGAGGTGAAGAAGCAACCTTGATTCTTTATGTTTTTATGTACTTGAGTACATGAAACTACTCATATAGTGCTAAGCTATGTATTTAATGTATTCACTGCATATGTACATTTGTGAATGACGATCGGGCAAGCAACCAGCATCTTGCTTGTACTATGTTGAATCTCTCCTGCTCAAAACATCAGATAGTTCCTCATTGGCTAATAATAAAATCTAAACTTCTTTTTTAATTAATTAATTTATTTTTTTGTAGTTTTCAACATTCGGCTCCACAAGATTTTGAGTTCCAAATTTTCTCCCCATTTCTCCCCTCTGTCCACCTTAAGACAGCATGCATTCTGATTACCCCTTCCCCCAATCTGCCCTGCCTTATATCACATCCCTCCCTTCTCTTATTCCCTTCCCTTCTATTTTCTTGTAGGGCAAGATAAATTTTTGTACCCCATTGCCTGTATGTCTTATTTCCCAGTTACATGTAAAAACAATTTTTAACATTCATTTTTAAAACTATGAGTTCCAACTTCTGTCCCTCCCCGCCCACCCCCAATGAGAAGGCAAGCAATTTGAAATAGGTTATACATGTATAGTTCTACAAAACACTTCCATACCACTCATGTTGTGAAAGTCTAACTATATTTCCCTCCATCCTATTCTGCTCCCTATTTATTCTATTCTCTCTTTGGACCCTGTCCTTCCTCAAAAGTGTTTACTTCTAATTACCCGCTCCTCCCTTCTATCAGCCTCTACCCCCATGCTTATCCACTTCCCTCCTATTTTCCTGTAGTCTAATATAGATTTTCATACCAAATTGACTCTTTCCCTTTCACCTCCCCCGTCTTCCCTTCCATTGAAAAAGTTTTCTCGTACCTCTTTTGTGTGAAAGATAATTTATCCCACTTCCAACTACCCTAATAATGAGAAAAGTCCCAAGAGTTACAAATATTATCTTTCCATGTAGGAATATAAACCGTTCAACTTTAGTAAGTCCCTTATGATGTCTCTTTCCTGTTTATCTTTTCATGCTTCTCTTGATTCTCACATTTGAAAGTCAAATTTTCTATTTTGCTCTGATCTTTTCATCAAGAATGCTTGAAAGTCCTCTATTTCTTTGAATAATCATCTTTCCCCCTGAATTATTATACTCAGTTTTGCTGGGTAGGTGATTCTTGGTTTTAATCCTAGCTCCTTTGACCACTGAAATATCATATTCCAACCCCTTTGATCCCTTAATGCAGAAGCTGCTAGATCTTGTGTTATCCTGATTGTGTTTCCACAATACTCAAATTGTTTCTTTGTGGCCACTTGCAATATTTTCTCCTTGGCCTGGGAGCTCTGGAATTTGACTATAATATTCCTAGGAATTTTCTTTTGAGATCTCTGTCAGGAGGCAATTGGTGGATTCTTTCAATATTTGTTTTACCCTCTGGTTCCAGACATTGGGGTAGTTTTCCTTGATTTTTTTTCCTGAAAGATGATGTCTAGGTTCCTTTTTATCATGGCTTTCAGATAGTCTAATAATTTTTAAATTGTCTCTCCTGGATCTATTTTCCAGGTCAGCTGTTTTTCCAGTGAGATATTTCACATTGTCTTCTATTTTTTCATTCTTTTGGTTTTGGTTTATAATTTCTTGATTTTTCATAGTCATAAGCTTCCATCTGCTCCATTCTAATCTTTAAAGAATTCTTTTCTTCAGGTAGCTTTTGGATCTCCTTTTCCATTTGACTAATTCTGCTTTTTTAAGCAGAATTCTTCTCCTCATTGTCTTTTTGGATCTCTTTTGTCATTTGGGTTAGTTCATTTTTAAGGTGTTATTTTCTTCAGCATTTTTGGGTCCCCTTTAGCAAGCAATTGATTCAATTTTCATGATTTTCTTGCATCATTCTCATTTATCTTCCCATTTTTTCCTCTACTCTCTCACTTGATTTTCAAAATCCTTTTTGAGCTCTTCCATGACCTCAGACCAATTCATATTTTTCTTGGAGGCAGGAACTTTGACTTTGTTGTCTCCTTCTGGTTGTACGTTTTGATCTTCCTTGTCACCAGAGTAAGATTCTGATTGTTTTTCCTCTTATTGTTCATTTCCCCAGCCAATCACTTGACTTTTGAGTTCTTTGTCAAGGTACTTCTCTAATTACAGTAAGGGGTGTGTGTGTATTGTCAGTTGCTTGATGCCTCCTCAATGTGTGGGCCTACAGCTCCAGAAACAGCCATGGCTGCTGCCCCTGTTATAGCTGCCTTGGGCTCCTCCAACTCCCCTGCTGCTCTGAGGCTGGGGCCAGACCACTATGCTCCCTCACTCAAGTCAAACAGTCCCAATTTGTCCTCAGCATTTGGGGGTTGAGATGTGTGGAAACCACCACAGGTGCCAGTGCTTCAGTCCCCCCCACCCCACCCCTGCCCCTGCCCCAGGCCTGTTCAGGTCCTGCCTGTGCTGGTATGACCCAGGCTGGACTGTGCTCTGCTCCCAGCCAGGCATGATAGATGTTTCCTGTTGACCTTCCAGGCTGTTTTGGGCTGGAGATTTACTTCCCTCCATCATCTTTGGATTCTGCAGCTCCAGAATTTGTTTAAAGTCATTTTTGACAGGTATTTGACTGGGTTTTGGGGGAGAACTCTACCAAATCCCTGCTTTTTGCTCCATCATATTCTAAAATCCATACTTCTTAACCTGGAAATCAAGGTTCTTAACTACCTGCCCTGAACTTGGATTTCAAACTTAGTATCCCAACTATTTTCCAGTGGGAACCCTCTGCTTTTGCCAAATTGGCCATTTTATTATCTGGTAATCAAGACTAGCTAGTTTTACTCATTACATTTTTAAATTCTCAAACTGTTAGAGCTAGAATAGAGCTCAGACTGGGTCAGTCATTGCTCATAATGAAATAAAGGTAATCAATAATTTTTATTCATAATTTACTAGATTGCAATCTTTTTTAATATGGTTGTCAAGGTCCTATCACTTCATTTTTTTGGACAGCTTGGATGACGACACTGCTCCCCTGCTCTGCTCCTGACTCGGGATCACTTTTTCTACCGTTCTACAGCAACCTTCTCACACAGTAGATTTATCTGCACCTGTGACCACTTCCTTTGATTGATTAATTCTCCAGCAATCTCCACTTTAAGGAAATGCCCGGGCTAGCCATCCATATTCATTCTTTACTCCTCTTCCACTTCACTCCAATCTCTCCAGTTGTCTTTCTTGACCATTGTCCCTTCTCTCCCCACCCACTTCTCAGCTTTCTTTTATTCTGTCTCCCTCGCCTACACTCTGTTAGAATATAAACTCTTGAAGGGCAGAGTCTGTCTTTCTTTTTGCTTATATTTGTATTTCCAGAGATTGGCAGTATAGGCATATAGCAAGCATAATAAATTCTTATTGATTGATTGACTGCCTCACTCTTCCAGCAGCTGTTCTAAGCCTTCTCTCTCCCCAAGGGCTCAATGGCACTCCCATCCCCACTCTCAGCTGATTACCTGGAATATTTCACTGGGAAAAATTGAGGTCATTCACTGACAGCTCTCTCTTTCCCTATCTTCCTCATTTTGTATCTGTATGTAGGGTGAATTTTAGTGATGTAATGTGGAATTTAGTATGTGTAAAGTGAATTTTTGTTATTATTTCTTAGAGTTCAGTTTCCCAGCATCCATAACCATAACAATCTCCTGTTCTCTGCTACTAGATATGAGTTCCCACAGCTATGATTCAAAACATCTCTGCCATGCTTGTGCAGCATTTTATAATGATATGTAATATAAACACCCACTGTGGCTGCAGAATGAGATACAGGGATGAGGTGATATAAACTAGTAAGGCTATTGCCAGCAATATGCCTTCTTTGCCTGATACCCTATAAAGCAAGTAGTCACTAGTCAATGAATGGAGGAACCCTTAGGGTTGAATGCACAAATGCTATTTGTGCCTCAACTGATCCCCATTGAAGCTTGGGGAGGGAACCTTAGGGTTGAGTGCACAAACTAGAATGCTGTGTGTGCTTTGATTGGCCCCCATCAAGACTTTGGGGGAATCTGTGTTTGCCTTAAATGGTCCCCATTGAGTCTTGAGGGGATTTAAGGGATGCACAAGTTGTGCCTATCTCGATTGACCCCATTGAGAAGGAGGGGTAGTTGCCCCCTCCACCAGCCCCTTCAAAAAGAGTGGTTAGGGAATGCTGTAAGAGTTTGTGCTCTCATTATCAGCAATATTTTCTGAGAAAACTAGGCTAGAATAAAGTAAGATTATTAACCGCTTCTTGGTGTCTTTCCTGTCTGACCAAATCAAGAGTGAACATGGGCTAGCAACCATCCCGTGTGCTGTGTTTATCTGTCTTACAGTATCATTCAGAGTATCATTCAGACATCTTCTGCTGTCTTCCATTTCACTCTGGTCCTGGAAGAAGGACCTTGGTCTTTTTCCTTGCCTAAACCAAACCCTTAACATGCACCTTTGTGATAAGTTGTCATCTTGTTTCTCCCCTTCCTGCCTCTGCTCAACCCCTTGAGAAAACTCTCTACACTAAGTGCTTCCACATCCTCTTCTCTCACTCTCTTCTAAACTCATCATTCTGGCTTATAATTTCATCAACCAACTGATACTACAGTCTCCAATTATCTCTCAATTGCCAAATCACGTAGCCTTCTCATTCTCATCTTTTTTGACTTCTCTACACTATTTGACACTGTCAGTTGCCTTCTTCTCCTGGATGCTCCCTCCTTTCTAGGTCTGTGGGATACCACCCTCTTCTGTCTCTCCTCTTAACTAGGGCCATTTCTTGGTCTTCTTTGTTGAGTCTTCATCCACTCCATGTCCTCCAACCATGAATCTCCTTTAAGCATCTTTTCTGAGCCCTCTTCTCTTTTTCCTCTATATTATCTCAAACTGTTGATCACAACTGCTCCAATAAGGTCAAATATCATCTCTAGGCAGAAAATTCCCAACATATATATATGCATATATTTGTGCATTCAACCCTAAGGGTTCCCCTGCCCAAGCCTCAATGTGGGCCACTTGAAGTTGTGATTCAACCTTAAATGTGCCCCATTCACTGACTAGTGACCACTTGCTTTATAGGGTATCAGACAAAGAAGGAGTGTTGCCAGCAATAGTCTCACAAGTTTATACCACCTCATCCCTGTATCTAATTTGCAGTCCCAGTGGATGTTTATATTGTTTATCATTATTTAATGCTGCACAAGCATAGTGAAGATGTTTTGAACCATAACTGTGGGAACTCATATCTAGTAGCTGGGAACAGGAGATTGTTATGGCTATGGATGCTGGGAAACTGAACTACATATATATGTTCTAATTTCTTTCCTGAGTCCCAGTCCCAAATTACCAAATGCATCATTCATACATCTGGAACTTATGTCCAAAACAGAACTCATTTCTTTTCTCCTCCTTTCTTCAGAATTTCTTTCTCACCATCAGAGGCATCATTTTTCCAGTACAAAAGCTTACTGTCATCCTCAACTTCTTATTCTTATTTACCCCACATAACCCATCTGTTGCCACATCAGATAATTTCCATGTTTACAATAACTTTTCATGCACACAAACTTCATGGTAGCTGAGGTTCATATCTCCACTTGTCTGAACCATAGCTATAGTCTTCTGATTGGTCTCTGATTGGTCCTTCCTTACGTATCTCTCCATTCCAACTTATCTTCCAATTAGCTCTCAATCAAATTTTTCTAAAGTCTGGGTCCAACTATGTCCCCCACTCACCAGATTGCAGTGGTTCTCTCTTACCTGTAGGATTAAATATAAAGTCCTCTGGTCTTGACCCGATTTTCATACTTTTCTTGTATCTCTCTCATTTCTCTTCCCAGTTTTTCCTCCACCTGTCTAACTTGCTTTTCAAAATCCTTTTTGAGCTGTTCCAGGGCCTGAGCCCACCCGCCACCCCCCTGGGGTGTCTGGGGTACTGAGGCCCCGCCCTCCACGTCTTTTCCTGATGGCAAGGATACGTCCTCGTCATCAGATCCGAAGGTCGGGATCATTTGCATTTGTTGGAAAAAACTCTCTAAAGTCTTATTTTTCTTCCCTTTTCTAGGCATTTTCCCAGCCAGTTACTTGACTTCTGAGATTCCTTTCCACCCCCGCCTGGATCCGCCCAGCTAGTGCTTAGCCTCTGAGATTTAAATGGGCTTTCCTCCTGTCAATCAGTGAGCTTTAGTTCAGGTGCTGGGGAGGGGGCAGGGCCGCCTCCCAGACTCTGATCCCTCAGGGGCTTTATGCAGAGACTTTCAGGAATGGAGCGGGTGGGGGCAGGGTGGGGGGCCCCGCCTCCCAATCTCAGTTCCCTTGGGGGCTTTGAGCAGAAGCCTTCAGTAATAGAGCGGGGTGGGGGCAGGGCCGTCTCCCAGGCTCAGCTCCGTCAGGTTTTATGTGGGAATCTTCCGTAATGAAGATCCTGCCTGCTGCTGGGGGATTCCTGAGTCCTGGGCCGCTGCCGCCTCAGCCGCCACCCACACCTCTGCCTCCGCCGCTTCCCGCCCCCATCTCTGCCGCTGCCGCTTCCTCCCGAGGGGGCCCAAGTCACGGAGATGCTCCGCTCCCCTCCCCCAGCCCGGCCTTCTCTCTCACTGACCTGTAGCTTCTGTGGGCGGAGGAACTTTCCCGGCTGCCGGAGCTTCCGTCTCTGAAGCCTGCTTGGATCAGCTTCTCTGTGGCCGTGGCCAGGGCAGCGCTGGGGGTGGGGTCCACTTTCCGGGGCACGCGGGACCCTGGGGACGGGTCTCCAGGGCTCCCTGGAACGGAAATCTCTTCCACTCTGCTTCTGCACACCTTGTATTGACCCAGAAGTTATGGGGGATTCTTTTTACATTAATTCTATGGGCTTTTGGTTTCGGAGCTCATAAACGTGTGTCCTTCTACTCCGCCATCTTGGCTCCGCCCCCCCTCTGTTTGGTCTTTAAAATTTTTCATGACCTGACCCCTTCCTACTTTTCCAGTGTAACCTTTATGAAGTTCTGAGCACCCTTATCTCAAGACCATTCTGCTTGATGAATGAGGTCCCTCAGAACAAAGCAACTTTTACTTCTTTGAGTCCTAGGAGTATCCCTGAGGGACTGGGGGATATCCCCAATATAGATTGCCAAGGTTTAGGACCTCCAGTATCACTGAACCAGTTAACATCAATTAGCTTTTACAAAGGGATATGTAATCCAAAGCTATAGCAAGAACAGAAACTACAAAGCATTTCCCCCTTACCCCAGGCGTCTCCCTCTTCCAGCTGTCACCCTAGTCTCTAAGAAGAGTTGCTTCCCATCTTAAGCAGTTGCTATGAAGTAATAGCCCCTTTCACTTCTAAGTTCACTTCTAAGTTTCACACAGCTGATGAATAAATCTCCATTGCTCCTTCTTGGCTGCCTTCCATCCATTTTTAGGCTGGGTCCATCAGGTTATTTCTGGGGGATGCACTGGTGGGCCACAAACTCCACCTTGGACTTTGGCTCTTCAATCTCTGGGAGCTCACTCTCTTGACCTCCCAAATTCACAAAGGCGCAGCTCAGTACATTCTATCTCTAATATTCCTTTATGTAAGACACAGAAGACGCAACAGAGACAGAAGACATAGTCGGGCAGGGTACTCACTGGCTTCATGTAAAATTAACTGGGGAGTTAGGCAGCTGGCAGAAGAAACCCAGCAGTAGAACCATGACCCCAGATTTCAAGTTGACTTCCCCATTCCCACAACAGCCCCTCTGATTGGTGCCTTTGGAATGCATTGGGATTTCTGGCTCAGAAGTCATTCAAAAGGCTCCTCTTCTTCACAATAAACAGATTGGAAATAATACCTGCAGAAGCTTAAATGCACAGAGGTTTCGTCACCAGAGCACGCTGGACACACGAGCTCTGGGTTCGCTGGCTAGTTACAATCAAACTACTACATCAGTCCTTTCACACTTTACTGCCCTCCATCCAGCCCCTCTCAATTTTAATAGTCTCGGAATTTGACTCCTTTCCATACACTCTGACTCAGTTACACTGGCATATTACTTCCCATTACCCATGAAACTCCATCGCTCATCTCTGTTTTTGTACCGATGGGCCCCTCCATCCATGCCTGGAGTAATGCTTGCTCTTTGTCTCTCTCTCTGCCTCTGTCCCTCTCCTTAAGCTCTTCATTTCCCTGACTTCCCTCAAGACTCAGCTCAAATTCCACCTTCTAAAGGAGACCTTCTTCCCTGAGATTACCTTTAATGTCCACTGTATTGTTTCCTTCAATAGAATATGATCTCTGTTAGGGTAGTGACTATATTGCATGTGAGCGCACCTCTGGTGCTTGGTTGAGACCTGGAACGTGAAATTCCAGTTAACTCATTTGGTTTGAACAGTGGTTCTCAAACCTTTTGGTCTCAGGATCCCTTCAAACTCTCCAAAATTAAGGAGGACTTCCCCAAAGAGTTTTTATTTATTGCTATCTACATAGTAGAAATCAAAATTTCTTAGTATTACTATGAAAGTAGTTTTGACTTTGTGGAGCCCCTGAAAGGGTCTCACTCACCATTAAAAGTCTTCAGAAAATACTTTGAGAACCACCGGATTAGAGTGTGGTGTAATTAATTCCTAGGTTTCAGGGCCAAGACCTGCAAGGTTCACGATTTAAGAAGCAGCTAAGTGGGACAGTGGGTAGTGTGCTAGGTGCTCGGGAATTCTTCTGTCAGAGGTCCTGAGATCCCCGAGGAGAGTATTTCTTCCACTTCTCTTTGACTGGAAGTCAATCAAGAGGCAAGCGTAAAAGAGAAAAAATTTAGTTAGTATCAGCTGATAGGTAGCTGTCAGGAGATGGCAAGATCTACAGAACAAAGACAGCTACATGTGTATAGGTTTTTAGGCAGCCTTAGGATGACATTACCAGGTTAAAAAGGGGTCTCTCAGGTGAGGCTGCTCAGCCACTTTCCTTATTTTGGAGGTTGAGTAAGAGGGAAAGTGATTTAGGGAAGACCTAGGGTCTCTGGAAGTACAAAGGTCAGGTTTGTTCTAGTGGGGATGTTTTCCTCTATAGTTTATCTCATCAGAATGTCCTGATTAGGGCAGGAAACCTCTAAAATAGTGGAGGCTTTCTTAAAGATAGAATCAGTGGGCTTATCATGCTGCTGAATAAAATATAGACTGAGGGTCTGTCTGGTTTTTTTTATTTGTTGAATTTTTAATTTATGGGATAAAGCAAATATTTCTATAGCAGTATAATAAAAAAGATGATTATACATGAAATGGAAAACCTATTATGTACAACTTGCTATTTTTTAATATTTAATAAAGTTATCATGTAAATTTCTTTTTTTTTACCTTTTTTCTTCCATTTCTGCCATCCCAGAGATGGCTATCATTAGATGCAAATTTGTCTTCTATTTATCAGATCTTTCTCGGGATGCAGATAGGGTCTTCCTTTATGTATCTTTTGTAGTGAATTTGAGTATTTTAATAGTCAAAATTACTTATTTGTTCAAAGTGTCCTTAAAATAATATTGCTGTCACTGTATCTTGGTTGTGCTTATTTCTCTCTTCATAATTTCGTGCAAGTCTATCCATGTTTTTCTAAGATCATCATGTTCATTATTTCTTACAGTACTGTGGTGCTCCATCACTTGTTCAGCCATTCTCCAAGTGGTTGGCATCCCTACTCTTTCCAGTTCTTTGCCACTACAAAGAGAGCTGCTATAAATATTTATTCTCTATTTATAAAAACATTGTAGCTCTGTTTCTTTGACCTCTAAGGCTATTTTTTCCCCTGGGGAGAAGTGTTTCCCCCTAATTCAGTCTACCTTTTCCACATAGGCTCAGAGTCAGGAAGACGAGTTCAAATCATATATCAGACCCAGACCAGTATAGTGTGATTGACCCTGGGCGAGTCACATAAAATTTTTCTAGCTCTGTGAAATAAGAGGATTGGACTTGAATGTCCCTAAAGACCCCTCCAGCTCTACATCTTTGCTCCTTTAAGTGATTTAATACACACAGACTTTAAAGACTCTCAACTCAAGATTTACAAAAATCTGAAAATACTGGAGAAAAGAAATTTAGTAAAGATCAATGTTAAAATTTGTTCTTAGGTTCCAAAAAATCAGTGGATGGGGAAAAGATGTGGTTTGCAGTGGTGTCAAACTCAAATAAAACTGGATTCCAGTGGGCTGGAAAATCACAAATTAACATTATCTATGTTGCATTGTATTTTTATTTTGTTAAATATTTCCAAGTTACATTTTAATCTGGTTCAGGCCTTACTCAGGAGTTTTCAGTTTGACATCTCAAGAGGAGTACACTTCAGAAGAGACCTGGAATTTTTGGTTGACTGAAAACCCAGTGTGACTCAGTGGCCAAAAAACCTCATTTAAACTTGGGCTCCATCAACACAAGTATAATGTCAAAAATTAAGGAAGGTAAAATAATTTGACTGTACTGTGAACAGGCAGATCCCATCTGGAGTACTGTGCTTTGTTCCAGGCACCACATCTTAATCAGAGTAGCTTCCATTTTTATAGCTTTTAAAGGTTTACAGCAAGGAGTTGAACAGGAGGATAAAAACAGCTTGCATTCCCTTTGAGAAATTGCAAAGTTCCTTTAATGACTCCCAGCTTCTCCTTGAAACAAAGCCTCATTTTTTAAAACACAATTATACTTCCAGTAATATTGTATGGTTGCCACTCATAGAATACCACTGCCTCAGAAAAATGGAAGCTGAAAATTTCCCAGAAACCAATAGAAATATGCATGTTGCCCATGAAAGCAATGAAAAAATGCATGTTTCCTATGACTTGACTCCAGTCTAATATATAATAAATTACTCTGGAGAAGCAATGGGGAGGGAAGAGGAGAGGAAGCATTTGTTAAATATACACCATGTGCCAGTCATTGTGCTAAGTGCTTTTCTGGTATTAGATTATTTGAGTTTAGGGTCAGAAAGAAGATGAATTAGTTACATGGTGAGATCAAGGAACAGATGAAAGATAACCTCGGTTCTCCTTTGGTTTCCTTGAGATGTCAAGAAAATATACTAAATGTCCCCATAATTTTTAGTGTACTTCTGTGATCAATTTACGAGAGATGTGGTCAAAAGTTACATAGGATGGAGAAGCATGGACAGGTCAGCATCTGCATTGTTGATGAGAATGCCCACATTGATAAGATTATAGATTCATTGGAATATCTTTAATAATAGCAAAGTCCTTTTTATGTATATTATCTGATTTCATCCTCCCAATAACCTTGAGAAGTAGGAACTATAGATATTATTCCTAATTTAAAGAGAAGAAAACTGAGACTCTACATAGGGTGATTTGCTCATGATCCCATACTTCGTAAGTTATCTGAAGCAGAATTTGAACCCAGATCTCTACTGATTCAGTGTTTTACAATTATTTTTCATTACATCACACTATTCTCAGGAAGTTTTCCAGAGGACAACATGATCAACGTCATAAAAGGTCTAGAAATAGATTTTGTTGATTTACATCAAGGAATGGCATTTAATCTAGAGGGCAAGAGATCAAATCTGAAAATATTTGAAAGGCTGTTGTGTGAAAGACAGACTAGATATTTGATATAGTTTCAGAGACTATAACTAGGCTTAAGGGATTTGAGATACATGATGTCTTTCTAATAAAAGTATATCAAACATAAATTTGACACAATTTAACAAATGTTTTTTTTTTTTTCAACAGAATTGTGTTGGATGGGGCTATGCACCACTGGAATTATCCAGAGAGAATTTAAGTGATCATCTGTCAGGGATATTGGCTTTTATCACCTCTCACCTGAACCACTTCAATAGTCTACTAATTGATCTCCTGCTTCCAGTCTTTACCCCCTTCAGTTCATCCTTCATGCAGCTGCCAATCTGACATCCCTAAAGCACTGTTATGACTATGGCCCTGTCCTACTCAAGAAATGCCAGTGACAAAAAGACTTACATGAACTGATACAAAGTGAAGTAAGTAGAACCAGGAGAACATTGTACCCATTGACAACAATATTTTACAATGATCAACTGTGAATGACTTGGTTATTCTCAGCAATATAATGATCCAAGATAATTCCCAAGGACTCATGATGAAAAATGCTATCCATCTCCAGAGAAAGAACTGATAGAGTCTGAATGCAGATCAAAGCATACTATTTATCTCTTCCTTCCCTTCCCTTCCCTTCCCTTCCCTTTCCATTTCTTTCTTTCCTTCCTTCTTTTTCAAGCTTTCTTGTACAAAATGACTAATATTGAAATGTTTTACATGATTACATATGTACAGCCTATATCCGATTGTTTAACATCTCAGGAAGGGGAAGGGGAGGGAGGGAAGGATAGAATTTGGAACTCAAAACTTTTTTATAAAATGTTGAAACTTATTTTTACATGTAAAATAAAATACATTGTTTTAAAAAATGCAAAAAATGTTCCAGTGTCTCTTTCTTGCCTCTAAGATAAAGTATAAATTCCTGTTTGGCTTTTAAAACCCTTCACAATATGATTCCAGGTTACCTTCCCTGACTTATTACACATCACTCTCCATATACACTATGCTTTAGTCCAATAAGGCAGCTTGCTAATCACTGTAAATTCAGTTCAATCTCCCATCTCTGTGCTCTTTCACAAGCTGTCCACCTATTCCTGGAATGCTGCACTCATCATCTCTGCTTTGGAGCATCTCTAGCTTCCTTCAAAACTTAACTTGATTACCATCTGCCACAATGGAAAGATCAACGAACCTGGAGTCAGAAAGAGTCAAGTTCAAATCTGGTCTCAAACGTTTAACAGCTATGTGACCCTGAGGAAACCACTTAATGACTCTTGGTTTCCTCATCTATAAAATGGGGCCCAAAATAGCACAGTACCTCTCAAGACTATTGTGAGGCTCAAATGAGATAAGATTTCTTAAGCACTTTGCAAACCTTTAAGCACTATATAAATGTCAGCTCTTATTAATCCATTTTCTCCTTTTGCAGTTCAGAGTGCAATTACTTTGTTTTCTTAATTCATTTTTTTTTAACAAACTAACATCTGTTTGTTAAAAGCAAACCAATCCCATGTGACAAATATGTATAATCAAACAAAATATATTCTCACATTGGCTATGTCCAAAAAAGTTGTGTTTTATTTAATCAATCTGTCAGGAAGTAAATAGCATTTGGTCCTCTGGAATTATGAATGATCATTTCATTGACCAGAGTTCTTAAAGTCTTTCATAATTCTTCCTTCTGACTATGTTGATTTTATAAGAGATTGCTTTCCTGGTTCTGCTCACTTCACTTTGCATCAGTTCAGACAAATCTTTCCAAGTTTCTCTGAAACCATCCTCTTTCATTGCTTTTTCTTTTAAAAAAATAGTTCAATAGCATTCCATTACATACAAACTATAATTTACTCTGCCATTCTCCAACTGATGGGCAACTCCTTAGCTTCTAGTTCTTTTTCAATTTAACAAACATTTATCAAGTATCTCTGGAAATATATGCAAGTGTTTGCCAGAAGTTGTCCTAAGTGTTGGAAATATAAATAATAAAAAGAGATGGAACTTTCCCTAAAGGAGCTTACAATGTAATGGAGGAAGAAAACACACAAAAGGAACCTGAAAAGGGTGAGGGCCTCCAGAAACACTAAAATCCAAGCAGAGTTGTTGATGGAAAATGGAGTTAGCTGGAAGGTTCTAAGCCCTGCTTTGGAAGGAGTTTGGAGTCTCTAGCCCTCCAATCAAAAGAGTGAGATGAAAAGGTACAGAGTATCAAAACCTGAGTCATTCTTCCCAATGATATTTCAGGGGATCTGCTTATTGTGGGGAGGGAGGGAAGGACATGTCATTCAGTGAAGTCAAAGCCAAGGAGAGTTGACGATAGACAAAAAGAGCAGCTACGAATATTTAGGTACATATAAGACCTTTCCCCCTTCCTTTAGGGTTAGTCATGGTATCACTAGATCAAAGGATATACAAGGTTCAATAACTTAGTTCCAAACTACTTTCCAGAAGAGCTAGACCAATTCATAGCTTCACCAATAGTACATTAAGGTACCTGTCTATAAATTACTTTTTATTTACTGTGAATATACTTCATATTTTCTATGCAGGTGACATGTTGTTTCTCATTGAATGCAAATTCCCAAAGGACCGGGACTTTTGTTCTTATCTTTGCATCCCCAGTATCTGAAAGGTTGCTGAAGCATAGTAGGTATTTTATGAATGCAAGCTGTTGAATGTTATAAAGAGAATTCCTGAATTTGGGAAGAAGTTGGCCAGGAATTGCACCTCTAATTTATCTCCTTGCAGATAGGTTATGGAGTAGATAGCGTATTGCACCTGGAATCAGGTAGGTTAGCTTGAGACAGTTATTAGCTATGTGCAAGCCACTTTAAATTTATTTTTTAAAAAATAAGTTTTATTCATATTTTCTGTTTCTTACATGACCATAGTTATCCCAAGTATCCCTCTCCCTCCTAGGGAGTCCTCACATATGATAGAGTATACTTTTAGAGAGGAAAAAAATCAGTGCAACTGATCAAATACATTGGAGAAAGTCTCAAAACATACAATGTGTATTACCTGTGGACCTCCCACCTCCAGGTAGAGGTGAATTGTGGGTATCTTCTCATGTAACTTCATTTGAATCCTGCTTCTTTAACGTTTACTTTTGATTTTTTTTTTAAGTATGTGGCTATTCTTTCCATTTACATTGATGTAGTCACTGTGCACATTTTTTTCTCAACTCTGCTTACTTCACTCGGCACCAGTTCATATAGATCTTTCAATGGTTCTCTGTACTCATCACACACACTCTTACAGCAGAGTAATGCTCCCTTATATTCATGTACCACAATTTGTTTAATCATTCCCCACTTGATGGGCATCTATTTTGTTTCCATTTCTTAGGTATCACAAAAAAGTGCTGAGAGAGATATATATATTTTGAAGTATATAATGACTTTTTTTTCTTATCAATGGCTTACATGGGATATAAGCCCTGGACAAGTCATTTGACCTCTGTCTACCTCAATTTCTTCATCTGTAAAATGGGGATAATGATGATGCTTATCTTGTAGGGTTTTTGTGAGGATAAAATGAGATAATATGTGTAAAACATTTTGAAAAACTTAAATTGCTATATTTAAATAGCTATAATGCTAGCTATAATCATTACCATAATTCCAACCCACTTTTCATACTAGAAAATTTTTCCTTAATATTATTTTGTTTGTTTGTTTAACTACAACCCAACCTAGCTTTCTGAACTGACCTCTGACTCAGAGGACCTGAGTTCAAATTTCACCTCTTATAGCACCATAGTATTCCATTACACGTATATACCATAATTTGTTCAGCCTTTCTTCACTGACGAGTATTCCCTCAATTTCCAGTTCTTTGCTGCTACATAGAGTTGCTATGATTACTTTTGTACACATGGGTCCTTTTCCCTTTTTTACTATTTTTGGGATACAGACCTAGTAGTGATATTCCTGGATCAAAGGATATGCATAGTTTTATAGCTTGTTGGCCATAGTTCTAAATTGCTCTCCAAAACTGTTGAATCAGTTCACAGCTCCACCAACAAAATGGAGTCTTTCTACACCATTACTTTGCCTCCCTAAATCTTCTCATCTCCATGTTAAACATTCCCACCTCCTTCTCTTAGATATGGATCTGGATCTCTGATTTAACAGATGTTGGAAACTCCTTTTAAGAAGAAGACTCCTAGCAAGCCAGATGTGTACCTCCTTTGTAAAAGTCTTAGAAAGTTTCTTGGGGGACAAAAGGGGGCTTAAATGCCTTGCCTAGGCTCACACCATGACAACTGTGACAGAATTTGGACTTGAACCCAGGTCTTCTCGACTCAGAGGGCCAGCTTTCTCTCCACCATGCCACATTAGGGTCACTCTCTCCACATCCTAACCCACTCCCAAGACCAACAAGATTGTGGGAAGGTAAAGTGTGTGGGAGATTTCTGTACGCAGAGGCAGCCTAGCAACTTCGGGGGAAGGAAAGGTTGGCAAACAGGCCTCCTGGGCGTGCGGGGCATGGGAGGCATTGACCTTTGCTCCCAGCCTCCACAACGTGAGGCTGGAAAAACAAGTATCCCTATCGGGCCACATCGCTGGCAATAATTAGTCATGGGAAAATAGCATTTGCCCCGCGTTGGGCAGGGAGGGCACGGGGTGGGGGGAGGTGGGGGGGAGCAGGTGAAGTCGAAATCAGCGCTTCTCCTGGGTCCCTTCCACCTGCCCCGATGGTCACCTCCCGCCTGGCCCGGGCTGGACCCGGTACCCCGCACCCCTCCAACCCCACCCCGCTTTCCCTGGCTGCGGCGAAAACCGGGAGCCCTGGAATCCGCACAGGCAAACTCCGGTGCGCGGCTCCAGCCCTGGCACTGGGCATGCTCAGTGCGGCCGGGCAGGTTCTCGGCGGCGAGCAGGAAGCTTTCTTTGCACTACATTCATCGGCTGCCAGGGGAAGGAGCCGCGGTTACGTGGTCGCGCTGCCCTTCTCGGGAGGGGGCCGCCTGTCACCGCACGGCCCAACGCAGCGCCGCCCGCGCCCCACCAGCCCTTCCGCCGCCCGCGCCCCCAGCCCCTGCCGCAGCCGCCGGCCATGGCCGCACTCGGCCACCTCTCCAGCTTCGGCCGGGTCACCCACGCCGTGGTGCGGGGACTGCCCGAGTCCCTGTGCCAGCACGCGCTCCGGCGCCACAAGGGCGACGAGGTGGATTTCGCCCGGGCCGAGCGGGAGCACCAGCTCTACGTGGGAGTGCTGAAGAACAAACTGGGGCTGCAAGTGGTGGAGCTGCCGGCGGACGAGAGCCTGCCCGACTGCGTGTTCGTGGAGGACGTGGCCGTGGTGTGCGAGGAGACTGCCCTCCTCACCAGACCCGGGGCGGTGAGCCGGAGGAAGGAGGTAGGGAGGCAGGGAGGCGCGCCAGGGCATGGGGCAGGGGCGTGCGGGCCGGGGCTGGGGGCAGCCGGGGGCATGGGGCAGGGGCGTGCGGGCTGGGGGCGTGAGGGCCGGGGCAGGGGGCATGGGGCAGGGGCGTGCGGGCCGGGGCTGGGGGCAGCCGGGGGCAGCCAGGGGCATGGGGCAGGGGCGTGCGGGCTGGGGGCGTGAGGGCCGGGGCATGGGGCAGGGGCGTGCGGGCTGGGGGGCGTGAGGGCCGGGGCATGGGGCAGGGGGCGTGCGGGCTGGGGGCGTGAGGGCCGGGGCATGGGGCAGGGGCGTGCGGGCTGGGGGCGTGAGGGCCGGGGCATGGGGCAGGGGCGTGCGGGCTGGGGGCGTGAGGGCCGGGGCATGGGGCAGGGGCGTGCGGGCTGGGGGCGTGAGGGCCGGGACATGGGGCAGAGGCGTGCGGGCTGGGGGCGTGAGGGCCGGGGCAGGGGGCATGGGGCTGGGGAGTGCGGGCCGGGGCTGGGCAGAGCTCAGAGAGGAGGGAGGGCTTCGCAGGTTGGGGCGCCCCTCCCCGCGCGCCCGCCCGCCACTTAACAGCGGCATCTGCCCAATATCCAGGAAGAATTGGCTCCCGCACTAGTTAGGAACTTAGCGTTTCCGGGAGAGAGTGTATCTGAGACAGAAACACTTACGTACATTGGAGAGAGAAACCCAGGGAGAAGTTCATTGTCATTATCTCCTGACTATTTGCAAAGGGTTGCATGCTATTTTGATGCTCAAGATTCTAGAAGTGCTATTTCTGCTTTCTTGCAAAACTGGGCAGGGTGCGTGAAAACTGCCCCACTCCATCCCACCTCTCCCCATCCCACCTTCCCCACACATGCATTTTTGTTTGTTTGTTTTGCAGAGAGAGCCAGTGAGGAAAGAAAAAGAAAATGTAACTCCCAGCTGTTTGTCAGGGAGAGAAGAGCCCGTGTGTGCGGTGTGCTCTAAGGCGTGGCAAGCAGGCAGGCTGGTGGAATGATGGGAGAGGGACTTGAGGAAAATGCTCCCATTTGTCACAATGAGGCAGAGATCACGTAGCCCCTTGGCTGCTCAGGAGCTGTTTGGGGGCCGAATAAATGGGGGTGTGAGCGTGCTCACTGAGATCTCAGTTACTTTTACAATGCTGAAGAGTGAGTCATGCGGAATGGGAGAGGAGAGTGAATGAATACAGATGGGGATGGGGGTGTGGGTCTGTTTTGTTGGTTTGGTAAGTGTTGGAATGAATGGAGTATATTTGGTAAGCTGTACTCTGTGGGGTGGTTGTGTGTGTGTGTGTGTCTGTGTTTTAAATAGAAATGCTGCCTTCCAAATCTAGTTGCTTTTTAGTTTCATTGAAAGCAATTAAGAGATTGTTTTGGTTGTGTGTTAAAGAGATAGTGACCGTATAAAAAAGCCACAACAGCATGTTGAAAATTGCAGGGAATGCTTGCAACACAATATAGGTCAACATTGAAAGACAAATAGAGTGAGATTTGATTTTAAAATGCCATCTGGCCAGGGCTGCACCAGTGCCTACACACAGCCAAGGCCCAAGAACTTGTTGCTGTTAGCATTCGGTAACATCTCAAGAAGCTAGATGCTTTCTTTCATATTGGGAGTTTTTTGTCTTTATTCTTTTCATACATCAGGGCATTGACACATTAGAAATGTTTGGTGGAGTTTGGGAGCCAAGTTATATTGGTCTCATATCTCAACTACTTATTTTCTCTTTTGCCTCTCAACTCTTTGATTTTATGGGGTTCCCACTGAATTTTAAACTGAAAAAATTTCAGTACTAATGGAAACATTTCTATTGTGATCTTCACCAAGAGACACGGCTGCGTGTAGCTTGTGCTTTAGGAGGAAAAGGAAACATTCTCAGGAGTTTTTCAGAATAGTGCCTCTTTCAGTCCAGTTTCCTTTCTGGAGATTGTTCGGGGTACCTGTAATTTCCAGTGACTGTCTTTCCTAAGAAGAAAGTGGTCAGTGACCTTCCAAATGCTGATCAGTACCTTATAAGTTGACTTCATTCTTTTCTGTTTGTTTATATACATATATGTATACATACACATATACAAAGACATAAATACATATATGTGTGCGCAAATAATATATGTGTGTATGTGTATATATATATATTCATTATGACCCTGCATACATACACACACAAAGCATCATAATGAATTCACTTTTTATTTTGAGTTGTATATGTCAGTAATTCGATTACAGTGGCATTTTCTCCTTCCCTTTATGGAAAATAAAGCTAATGTTTTGGATTTCCAACCTAATCTAATGTGCCATGCTGCTCCCAGGGTCGGTCAAATGCTAGAAAATTGTCCTTTAATAAGTACCCTAGGGTAGCTAGAAATTAAATAAAGGCAGTGAGTAATAATACCCACAGTTGGCATTTGTTTGCTGCTGTATAGCTACAAAGTTACAAAGGTAGGTTGCATAATGCGCCATGTTAAAGATGAGGAAACAGGTTTCACAGAGGGAAATGGTCTGTGGTCACATAATAAGTGGAAGAACAAGGATTTGATCCTAGGTCTTCAGACTCTTGATGAGATATCCAATCTCCTCGGTAGATCTGGTGTGTGTGAAGAGAGAGATTGTTCAATCATTTGTTCCCACTTTGCCCCTGGTACATAAACAGTGTCTTGCAAAGAGTAGTTCAAACTATTGTGGTTTTTTTGTTAACTAATGAAATGTCTGAACCAGTCCAGCTGCTAGAGAAAAACCAAGGATGACCTCACCACCCATCACTATAAAGTATTTGAATACAATGTGAATGGAGAGCTATTACCTATATGATTCAGCAACAGCAACATGTTTATGTTTTTAAAATAATTCAGTTTTCTCAAATTATATTCCACATTAGCCATCTAGGTGGCTTGGTGACAAAGTGGATAGAGAGCTGGGACTGAAGTTAGGAAGACCTAGGATCAAATCCAGCCTCAGACTCTTAACTAGCTGTATGACTCTGGGCAAGTCACTTAAGCCTGTTTGCCTCAGTTTCCTCATCTGTAAAATGATCTGGAGAAGGAGATGGCCAGCCAGTCTAGCATCTTTGCCAAGAAAACCCCAAATGGGGTCATGGAGGGGCAGACACTATTGATGTGATTGAACAATAATAACCTCACCCACAATGCTTCTTCCTTATTCATGTGTGGGATTTTGCCGGAACTACCATTCAATGTATTCCCTGATGTTTTAGTACGATTGGGATTTACTTCTGCCTAAATTTCAGTTTTATGAATGTAATATCTAAGGCTACATTTGAACTCAAATGATCTGCATTACATTTGGGTGATCTTCATTTGGGGAGACTGGTGATATCCAACTTACTTATTTACTCCTTCCTCTTCCCTCTGAGGAAAGTCCAATCTCTCCCTCCTCTTTCCTCTGAAGAAAGTCCAATCTTTCACACTGTTTTGAAGACATTTAGTTGGCTAATAATGGTTAAAAGACAGTGTGGTGGAATCGATAGAAAGCTGATCTTCAAGCCAGGAAGTCTGGTCTTGCCTCTGACACATACTGACTGCAACTCTGGACAATCACAGATCACAAGCTCTCAGTGTTGTGGGCAGTTCTCTAAGACTGGGAGTTTAAGAGAATGTACCCGTGTACATTGGCAAAGGAAATTTACTTATTGGGGAGTTACCATGTCAGTGAAATTACAGGTACAGTCTGGACCCATCTGGTGGAGCAGAGGAGTAGTAATTCTTCAATAACTCTTTGATTATTGATCAGTACATAAATTACTCGAAAACAAGTTAGCATTGTGGATATCCAATATCTTCTTTTTAAGGACAAATGCCCTTGCTATTAGACAGGAATTGGCCCAGTGATTTCACTGGAATAGAAGCTCCTTCCATCAATACAGATTGATGATTTCTCTGAAACAGTCTCAGATGGCTGCCTGAAAAAGAGAAGTTGAGTGACTTGCCCAGGGTCACATAGCCACTGTGTGTCAGAGATTCCACTTAAAACCAGTCCTTCTGGTTCTGAGGCCAGCTTTCTATCCATTACACCACACTGCCTCTTAACCATTATTAACAACAGCAAAAATTCTTCAACCTATGGGTTAGATTGAATTTTCCTAAGAAGTAGGAGGTAGAAGTCAATAAGTAGGTAAATTTCCATTTTTATCTTCATTAACTTTATTCCATATGGTAATTACTTGGTAACATTTATACTTTTGATGATATAACTGACAACATTTTAAAAATAATTTTGATGCTGTCTTAGTGAGGGAGGAGGACAGAAGGAGAGAAAACTTGGAACTTTATGGAAGTGATTGTTGAAAACTGAATATAAATTAATAAATTTTGGAGAAAAATTTAAAAATATTTTTGAAATAGAGCATTTTTAAAGATAGGTGTATACTCATATGTATTTACTCCCTCCTCTATCATCATTCTGAATGTCAAATTTTTTTGAAATAAATGTTTAAGATCTGACCTAACACATCAAATTGCATTTCACAAAACCTTTTAAAATCCATGATTAGTGGTCGGTGAAGTTTATCATGCAGGCAAATTACTATTATGGTTGTTGATGCCTAGTTCTCCCCTCTCCTTTCCATATCATCTCACCTTCTTTCAGCATCTCTTTCTCCAGGCAACCAAGCGCTTTCATATTGTCTCTTCTGCAGGCAGGGTCCTCTGACAAAGGCATACCAGAGAGAATATGCACGGGCTCTGAGGTTGTCAAGGATATAGTTAACTAGCTGACCTTGAGATAGGGATTCTTCACCACAGAGACCTCTGCGTCAGACCTTGGACAGCTCACAGCACTGCCCAACCAGAAGACTCCCCCAGAGACAGAGAATGTAGGGCCTCACAGAAACACACAAAAAAAGCAACATAAGAGTAACTCTTCTCCTCCATCGCCTCCCACCACTCAGACAATCAACCTATTAATCAGCATTGATTGAGGCCTACTGTGTGCCAAGCACTATGTTAAGTGATGGAGAGCTTTTACCAGGCTTACCATCTTTCACTTCATTGAAGACAAAACCTCAGCAATAGCAGGGACGTGTTGGGAATATTTGCTGCTTGATGGCCAACCCAGCTTAGTTGCCTTGGCTTTCTTGGGGATAAGGAGGGGATCTTGGATGTAGGGGTGAATAGTGCAAACTCATATTTTCACTCAGGTATTAAGGACTTCATATTGCATTTCTCCTAGGAGCATTTTCATTTTTAGGTAGGACATCAAGAGAAGAAAGTGCTTGGAGCCAAATGAACAGTTTGTTCATTATGGAATTTTTGGTACCAACAATGAAAGGGACAGTCTACACTTAACCGACTCTGGGTTTATTCTAAGAAAGGCAAGACTGTTTTGGCCCCATATTATTGATCAGAATGAAATGGCCAGTTTTCAGATGATAGAGCTTCTGCGAGTTTTGCATAACTATAACTAATTATCAAATTGACTGTCAGGGAGAAAGAAGATTAGAGTTGTTCTTTTGGGGATCAGTCAATAAGCATTAAGTGCCTACTATGTTCTGAGTATGCAGACATCTAGAAGGGAGATAGGAACAGCCCTCAAGGGACTTACTTCCTTCAAGGGAAATTACATATGTTCACAGAAAGGTAGCTACAGTATGTATACAAAATAAACACAATTATTTGAAAAGAGGTGCTAGCAATTGGAGAAATCTGGAGAATCTTCTTGAAAGATGTGACACTTGAAATGAACCTTAAATCAAGGTAGGTGCCCTGAAGGCTTTGCTAATAGCAGTTGGTACAAGGGAGCTGCTGAGGAAGATTTAATTCAATAATAAGGAAAAATTTCCAAACAATTAGGACTACAAAAGTGGAACAGATTGCCTTAGTAGATACTATGTTCTTTTATCACTGGAAGTCTTCTAGTTCGAGACTGGCTGACCATTTTGTCAGGCTTGTTGTTAAAGGGATTCCTGCTTCAGGTGTGAATTAGATTAGATGCCCCCTATTCTGAGATATTCAAGAAGCATTTATTAAGTTCCTAGTGTGTGCCAGGCACTGTGCTAAGAATTGGGGACACAAAGAAAGGGGAAGAATAATCCCTCACCTCAAGGAGCTCACAGACTAATGAGGGAGCATGCCTACAAGTAACTATGTGCAAACAAGATATTCACACGATGAACTGGAGACACTATCAGAAGAAAACAACTAAGATTAAGGAAAATTGGGGAAAACATTATTGCAGAAGTAGATGTTAGCTGATACTTGAAAAAAGTCAGGGAAACTAGGAAGCAGAGATAAAGAGAGAGAGACTGCATTCCAAGAATGGGGGACCACCGGAGAAAATAAATGCCAGGTGTCAGGAAAGAGAAAGTGTAATTTGAGAAATAGTAAAGCAGTCAGTGTTACTGGTTTAAAGAATACTTGGGTGTGGTGCGGATTGGGGGGAAGAGAGAGTTAAGGTGTAAGGAGAATGGAAAGTTAGGAAGGGATCAGGTTATATAAGGCTTTAAAAGCCAAGCAGGATTTTATATTTTATCCTAGAAGTAATTAATCACATGAATCCTACTTCAGACATTAACTAAATCCATCCTGACTTAGCTATTACCTTTTTTGTTTTCCCTTTTAAAAATAAGTAGAATTTTAAAAAATAAAATGGGCACACACAAAATTCCCCAGACTTCTGTTTAAATTAATAAATTCTGTTTAGAGAAGTTTAAAGAAAACTTCTTTAAAAACTTAATTCTGACTTAAGGGAAGCTGTAGAGTGAATGTGCTGGAGGCTATTCATGTGGCAACAAATGATGATATCTTGGCACAAAGTTGCTTCCAGCTAGTCCCAGCTGCCTTCCTCGTGGTTTTACTCTTGGCTCTTCAGTTTCAGCAAGAAATGTTTGGTGGGGGAAAGTTAGATGCTATTAAGACAGGGTACATCTAATAATGTAATTTGTCTACAAGCAGTTCATTCTGGAAGTCTGGGAATGAAAGAGCAAAATGATGAGTAGAAAGTAATTGTTATCAGATATCCTCAATTCAAATGGGACTTTTTGGCAAAGAGGTTTTTAGTGGAAAGCTTCATGGGCAGACAAGGAGTGGTGGGATAGATTCTCTGCTTTTGGCCAGGAAAAATGACTTTTTCATATCTTTGGTTGTTGCAAAGTTCAGATTTCTTTTGTATTCGTTTTGATTACTGTGATGCTAGTTATCTACCCATTAGTAGGAACCACAACCCCATAAAAGTCCACTTAAGACATTTGAACAAATGAAAGTTTAGCTTCTAAAGCTTTTCCATCAAGTAAATTATTCATGGTGTCTTATGAACCTGAGCATTAATATGGAAATATGTTTTTAAAATGAGGGTGGATATAGTTTATTGGGCTTTTTTTTTTTTTACCATTAAAACAGTACCAGCTTCTGAAAGCTGCTGCTGCTGCTGCTTTTCTGTATCTGTGCACTGTAGCATTTCTGTAAGGCAACAGTAATATAACTCAGTGACCTGAAAATAGCCCCATATCAAGCTCCACCTGTTGGGCAAAATAACATGCCTAGCCTTGTATACTTTGATTCTCCACCAACCAATTCTTCAGGCCAACTACATAGGCAGTGATTCTCCATCCAAATACGCATCACAGTAGCAACCTCAAATAATCAATTCTATATAAAGGGATGTGTGTATAGCGTCAGTCTGGTTCACTTTGTCATTGTCAAAAAATTCAATATTGCACTTTGTCTGCTTGAAGCCAAAACCTGAAGGAGCAAGAGTGCCTTACACAAGGGAATCTGGTTGTTCTATTTAGATTATTTAAGCAGTGATGACAAAGAGACTCTACAGCACAGGGGAGTGTTTTGATGGATCTCATTGTGGTGGGTGCTCTTGCTAAGCAGTGCAGATCTCAACCTGCCCATACCTTCTCGCTCTTCTTGCTACATACCGTAAAGCTCGCTGAAACATAACAAACACCACAACATGGAGGGGAAAATGTGGTACTTCTTGAAGACAAGATGGGGGAGGGTTGGCTAGGTAGTAGTTCATCTGAATGGGGGTAGGGTGGGGTGATGGTTAGTGGGCTTTAAACAAATTATCAGTCAAGACTGAGATACAGAAGCCAGAAAAGCAATTCAGCAGCCTTAAGAGAGTCCAGGTATCTAGAAATAGGAAGGTGATGATCATATTGTACTCTACCCTGGTCAGACCCCTCCTGGAATATTTTGTTCAGTTCTGGACACCATGAGAAACAATGTTGAGCAGTGGAGACAGAGATGACCAAGAAGACTTGAGTTTGAGCTCTGCTTCTGACACATCCTAGGGAAGTAAATTAAGCTCTGTTCTAGGCAATTCTTGTGACAATAAGATGCAGAGGTGGTGCCAACTTGCATTGTAGAGGGAGTTTTCTCATCTGGAAGTTCCCCATATTAGTAAAATCATAGATCCAGTCCCTATCCCTCTATTTAACTGGGTGCCACATTTCATGAGGGATTCTGATAAGCTGGAGTGTCCAGAGAAAGGTAATCTACATGGTGGAGAGTTTCAGGGTCATGTTGTTTGAGGATCAGTTGAAGGAGCTAGGAATATTCAGTCTAAGAACGAGAAGCACGTTAACTCTTTTAAAGCATTGGCAGGTCTGACATGTGGAAGATGGATGAGGTTTGTTTATATGACCCCAGGAGACAAAAGTGGGAGTAATAGGTGGAACAGCTGGAAGGCTCAGTGGATCCAGCCTGTGACATTTATACAGGACCCACATGACTGTGGACAAATCACTAAATGTGCCTCGGTTTTATTATCTGTAAAATGGAGAGGTTGGACTTGATGGCTTCTGAGTTCTCATGAACTGCTAGACCTGAATTTAGTTTTAATATAAGGTTTGTTGTGGTTGCTGTTCAGTTGTTTCAGTTGCATCTAACTCTTCGTGATTCCATTTGGGGTTTTCTTGGCAAAGATACTGGAGTGATTTGTCATTTCCTTCTCCAGCTCATTTTACAGATAAGGAAACTGAGACAAACAGGGTTAACATGATTTGCCCAGGGTCACAAAATTAGTGTCTTAAGTCAGATTTGAACTCAAGTCTTCCTGCCTCCTTTCTGACTCCTGGCACTCTATCCCCTGCTCTGCTTAGCTCCCCCTGTTGTAAAGACAAATGTCTTAATAAAGAACCATCCAAAAACAAAATTAATTTCCCCTGAAAGTAGTGAATTTGTCCTCACAATAGGCCTTCCAGCAAGGCTGGATGACTGCTTGTCAAGGATCCTCTTTCAGGCTGGATTTTGTGGTCTCTTGACTTCCTCCCAAACTTGAGATACTGTGAAAAACTCAATAACTTTCCAGCTCACTGACATTACAGAATGTCCCTCATGTAACAAAACTTGTCCATTTCTTGCTGATATCATAAAGCTACAAATTAAAAGGAACACAATTTCTGAGCTACCCTCCTTATGATTCAATTTCATCTGGATTGGCTTGTGGGAATAAACACATTCTAATGAAAATGTTCATGTTGGTACTGCCTGACTTTCATAGGTATAAATAAACATATAACCTCTTGGGGGCATTTCATTAAAATGTATTCTATACTTAATGCCTTTTGTGTATTCTTAATTGCTCAGGAAATGTGAAGGCTTCAAATGTGCTTATAGATCTATGTACCAGGGAGACAAATGTGCCTTATAAAATGACCAGATTTTTAAAGACCAAGTGAAAGCCTATCACTTGCTAGAGTGGCCTAGATTATTAACTTGGTGAATGCTGCTCCTTAGGTATAAAGAGGATTTCCTGTAAAAGTTGATGAGGCGGATGCTTTGGACTCAGACAATTCAATCCAACATTTATTTGATACCTAGTATCTTCAGA
The DNA here is from genome assembly GCA_023548195.1 of Bettongia penicillata ogilbyi. Lineage (NCBI taxonomy): Eukaryota > Metazoa > Chordata > Mammalia > Diprotodontia > Potoroidae > Bettongia > Bettongia penicillata. The sequence goes on from JAJHZJ010000213.1 coordinate 6,537,182, forward strand.
CTGCTGTGGAAGCATCCAGGAGATATTCAAAGATCATAGAATTATGGATCATAGACTGAGACCTGGCAGGGAATTCGGAGGTCCCCTACTGCCACCTCTAAGATGTCAGATTCACTACCTGTAACCTTCAAATTGTATCAAGTTGTGTTCCGCTGCCCAGCCAGAATATAAAATACAGTTGGGAAGTGTTTAACCAAATGTAGCAGAAGGCAGATAATGTTCATTTGTGGGTTTGGGGTTTTTTTTAAGATTTAAATTTATTTATTTATTTTTAGTTTTCAGCATTCATCTCCACAAGATTTTGAGTTCCAAATTTTCTCCCCATCTTTCCCCTCCCCCACCTCGAGATGGCATGCATTCAGATTATCCCTTCCCCCAGTCTTCATTTGTGGTTTTTGAAGTCAAATATGGATCATCATTTCTATTTGAGTTTGACCCACTGATATTGTCCAGCCCCTCATTTTATAATTGGAAAAACTGAGGCCCAGGAAGGACAGAGGATTTACCCAAGGTCAATGAGTAAGAAAGCCATCAGAGTTAAAATTTGAATTTATGTCCCATGATTCCTAGTCTAACAGTCTTTGCACTTCTTCAGAGTAGAGCCAATAGCATATCATCCCAATTCTCATTAAGCTTACATGTTAGTTGAGGGGACAAAGCACAAATAGCTAAGGCAGGGTTTAAGACAGTAAGTGCACAAGAAAGGTATGAAGTGGGGGCTTAGTGAGGTCCAGGAAAGGAAAGGTTTTTCCAACTGGAGAAATCAGGGAAGACCTCATGGAAAATGGAGTAAATACAGCTAGGGCCTAATTAGTGTAGAAAGTACAACTAAGTCCCTATTAGTGTCAATAATGAATCTCCTGATGTGGTCCAGTGTATTCAAATTTGTATGATCTAAAATTAGAATTATGTAAAATATGGTCATTGGTTCCAGCCCAATGGAAATATGTAGAATAATGTTACCACTTCATGAGATTCGTTATTCACTAGGTGTTAAAGGATAGATAGGATCTCAAAAAGCAGAGGTAGAGATTTAGCATGAAAGGGGAGGGTATTCTCCAGCTAGAAGGTACAGAAGAAGAAAAGTAGGGGATGAGGATGAGAATGACAACCAGTTCAGATTCCTGGAGCACGGAATTCATGGTGGCGAGGAGCGCGAGATAAGGGTGAAAAGACAAGGACGTACAAGATCCTAAAGGGCATTGAATGCATTGTCAAGGAGTGTAGAGTTTGTTCTTTACACATTCAAGAGCACACTCCACTTATAATGTCAGGTTCCCTATGAAGTTTAAATTCCCTTTGTGGTTTTGATCTCATTGCAGCCCCTAACCAGCAGGCTATTCTAGAGAAACATCTATATTGTATGTTCTGGATTTTGAAGATCCTCTATTCCCAACCCCACACCTTTTCCCTACTCTCTCGCTCCACAAGGCTCTCGTGTCATCTGATATCGAATGAACCATCTTGAAGTGCATCATAGCACACTGAGGTAGCTGAGTTTTCTAGGGACACCCAGATAAAGTGGGAGCTAGGGAGCCCTATAGAGTGCCTGGAAAACCTTAAAGTTTATATGTCAACTTAATTACCCCATGCCAAGACAGCCCATTGTTTTATAGTCATTTCTCAGTTATTCATGCTAATAATGGGTAATTCAAAAATGATTTCCACTGACTTTCACAATGTGTGTTCCTATTTATATTGGGCTAGAGACATAAATGATTCTCTGGGATTTCATGTTTCAAACAAAAACAAAGACAGGCTGTAAAGACAGGACTAGGAAAAACCCAAATGTCTTGTTTGACATCTTTCCCGACTCTCCATACTGGACATAGCGATACTGTCACCTCCTAGACCAATGAAAAGCACCACTTTTAACTGAGCTGCCATTTCTCTTTGTATTCATAATTTCCTCTTAACATAGATTGGAGAGGATTAAGTGTTTTGATATGAAAGGATTCTACTTCTCTGGCTACACAAAGAGAAGGGCAAAGGGGGATTATTGGAGTAGTGGATAGAGGGCCGGATTTACAATCAGTGTCCTCAGGCACTAAGTCAGTTAACTTCTCCCAGGCTCTTTTGTAAAATGGGGACCTTCCTCACAGGTTGTTGTGAGGACCAAATGACATAACAAATATAAATCTCTTTGCAAATCTTGGAGTGTTGTTTAAATGCTAGCTACAAAATAAATAGTGGGTTGTATCTACAAATGACTTTATCATTTAGCCATACACCTATGCTTCATCTTTGCATGAAGGTGAACATGGGCTCTTGAAACCTAAGCCAGAGTAGTATAATAAATTCAAGCAGGATCTAACAAGCTGTAAAGATAAGTATGGATCTGTCAAAAACAATGCAAGAAGCACTCACTAAAAATTTACTGTGTTCGAGGTGCCATGATGGGCATGGAATTCAAAGAGAAAGAAAACAGCCTTACCGTCTATGAGCTGATATTCTCCTGACTAGATATACTTTGTAAACAGATAAATAAGGCGGTCACAGTGCTTGGCACACAGTAAGGAAGTAGAAGGGATAGGAACAAGTATTTATTATGTTCTGGGCACTATCCTAAGTTATATTATCCCCATTTTACAGATGTGGTATTACCTCTACTAAGTGCTTAATGAATGATGGTTAGCCATGAGTAACCTGAGAGAGCTTGATAAATGCTATTTGACTATGAGAGCAGTAGTAATTCCAAGGACCAGGAAAGGTTTACTGTAGAAAGTGGTGTATGAGCTGACCCTCCAGGGAAACCAGGTGATCGAAGCTTATCTGTTGTCCTAGAACTGGCTTAGCTGCCTGTGGGGATAATGACTACCAGAGGGCTGGCTATTAGAAATTGATTTTTTATCCACTGTATTATACAGGAAGATCATCTTAGAGATACTATGTTCCCCATCAGTAGAGACTACCCATATAAATGAAATAAGAAATCTCTGAAACATTGAAGTAATTTTAAATCATATGAATGATAACAGGAAATGTACCTTTGCTACATCAATTTGGAAAGGTCCAGATTACCCAGTTACAGATGTTACTACCTCCTAGGTATCGCCACCCAGATGTCTTATTGGCATTTCAAACAAAATTTTTTTATTTCCTACCTCAAATGGCTCAAACTTCCCTTTTTCTGTTGACAACATCCCCGTTCTGCTAGTCAATCACATTCCCAACCTTGGAGTCACCTGGCCTCTCATACCTCTCCCCTACCCAACATTTAGTCAATTGCTGTCTTGTACCTCTCCCGTCTATCCTTGTTTCTTTATTTATACAATTTCTTCGCTAGTTCTCATCTTCACCTGCACTATTATGAGGGTCTCCTCATTGATCTGCTTCTATTTCTTCCATCCTCTGTCCCCAATCCATCTTTCATCCTGCTTACAAATTGATATTCTTAAAACATGTAACATCCTCACTGAAGAACTTTTAGTCTTCAGTATCTCCTTATTGCCTCTAGAATAATATGTAAGATCCTCAGCCTAACATTTGAAGCCCCCCACCCCACCCCACCGCCTGATTTCCTCCTATCCATCGAGTCTCATTTCATATCCTTGGCTAATCAGGATGACCTGCTCACCTCTACAGGTGATACAGATTTCAGAGTGACATATTCTTATAACATTTCTAATCTAAGCAGAATCCTAAAAATAGGTTTAAATTGTTTCTATGTCCTCAGTACCTGTTACTAGCCTATAACATTTCCCTCAGCATAATATAGATGATATTTTCTGTAGATAATTCCCAATAGCCTAAATAATAATAATAATATTTCTATAGAACTTTAAGGTTTGCAGAGGAAAAGTACAGTGGAATACCAAAGAAAAGTCACTATTACAGTATCCATTTTCAATTTTTTGCTGTCTTCACTAATTCACTTTTCCACAGACATTACTTTCCTGACTTGCTTGATTTCTTTTATGTGATACCTTTGTTAATTTACAAGCCTGGCTGTTTCCTGTTTTGTTTTCAAGAGGGCAGACCATTTTTCTGAGAAGTGAAATAAGGAAAGTCTTGCTTTCAAAATGTAGTTTCATTTTTAGGATTAACTGTCTGCAAATAGAGTTGTTACCATAGTTAAATGTAGGAAGAATTTTACAAAACATTTTTTGTGGGTTTACTTCAGTAATAATGATTACAGTAGCTAGCATTTATATAATGCCCGAAGATTTATAAAGCATATTAGAAATATGACCTCCTTTTATTCCCACAGCAACCATGGGAGGTAGGTACCATCATATCCCCATGCTACAGATGAGAAAACTGAGGCTGACAGAGATTAGATGACTTGCCCAGAGCCACATAGAGAGTAAGCATATGAGACCATATTTGCACTCAGATCTTGCCTGACTCCATGGCCAGTCCTCTATCCAACTGAGTCACCTGGCTGCCTCCAAGAGTACTTCAAAAGACACTTGATTTCATTTGCTGGTCAGTCAATCCACCTATATTTATTAAGTGCCTAATAGATGACACAAAATATTTACTAAACACTGACTATGTATCCAGTACCATGCTAAGTATTGGGAATAAAGATGCGAGAAAAAAAAAGCAGCTCCTTTCCTCAAAGGGGAAGACAATGCCTCAAGTGAGTGGAGAGGCACATAGAATTTGGCCAGGCACTGTTCTGGGTGCTGGAGGTAGACAGAAATGAAATAATCCTTTCTTTCAAGGAAACTTGCATTCTGTATAGGGAAAATATAATATAGAAATATATCGGCATATGCAAAATAGATACAAGATCATTTTTTTAGGGGAGACACTAGCAGCTTAAGAAATCAGTATAGCCTCAAACAAAGCAGCCTTTGAGAACATCTTTAAAGGAAACTAGAAATTCTAAGAAGTAGAGATGAAAATAAAGTGTGTTCCAGGCAAGGGACAACAGCCTAGGTAAAGGCATACATGGGAGATGAATTATGGTGTGTGAGAAGGAGATTGGATATGAATATGGATATGTGATCATGTGGGTATATACCTTCCCCTGGTCCCAAATGAGACCTCACCATGCCTTAGTTGATAATACTCATGAGTTACTTTAAGAAAAAAAATCCATCATTCAGTAGCCAACTGTCTACTGATGAGCTTCTTCCAACTTACATAAATTAGTTCTTAAATGACAGGCACATTATCTGTCAACAGGTCTATCTTCAAAGCTGGATCTGCCAGAGGTGGCAATCGATAGTCATAGCCTACAAGACCCTAAGGGGCAGCTAGTTGAGGCAGTGGATACAGCGCTGGACTTGGAATCAGGAAGACTCATGTTGATGAATTCAAATCTGGCCTCTAGCTCTGTGGCCCTGGTTGAGTCACTTAACCCTGTTTGCCTCAGTTTGCTCATCTGTAAAATGAGTTGGAGAAGAAAATGGCCTAAATGGAGTCACAAAGAGTCAGACGTGACTGAAATGATAACACAAGGCTACCCTTCAGCCATGATAAGATATTTGAGAAGAATTCAAATGGAGGCTTGTGGGAGTAGGGTATATTATGGAAAATTTCTAATACTAATTTTTACCTAAGCCAGGCCTGAACATTTTTAGCCTAGTCATTAAGCTATGAAATGAGGGAAGCAAGTTAAATAACAAAATTAGAAGATGATTATGGAAGAAAAGAACACCCACTTCACCATTTCACTCTCCTAATTATGTTCTCTATTGAATGGAAATAGCAAACTTTTTAGGAAGAGAATGACAGCAAATAAACATAGTTTTAGCTTTATGACTCATTTTCAGTTTATGATTTATGACTTATATGTAGTTCTCTAATTAAAGAGTCCCCTGGTAGAAAAACTCAATCTTGGTACCTCTATCTAAAGCATCAAATTGTTTTCATGCAAATATTTCTTTTCTAATTCTGTTAACTTTACCCTGACCCCCTCAGTAGGGCCACTACCCACCATTCCAGCACACTTTACTTTCACAAACAAGAGAACTTGGAGACAGAAGAACTTTGATTCAGGTCTCACCTTTCACAGAGACCATGCATAAGTCATTTAGTCTAAGACTGTAGGTTACAAAGAAGTTATAGAATATAATCTGTTCCCAAAGTAGGAATTCCTATGCCTATTATAACCCTTCATCCATGTGGGTTTGGCAGTCCCCCAAAGGATAGCCTTGTGATACTGTAGCCGTGCAGGGAAATGTGACCCCTGAGTGGTAGGAGGAGAGTGAAGACAGAGGTGAGAGGAGGTGCAGATTCTGAATGGCACATGGGAGACCCTCCTAGAGCCATAGGCGTGTGGGGTTAGCCAGCAACCCATCATACCCTTGACTCCCAATGCCTATACCCCCAGAGGCTCATGAGAAGATTTCTTGGGTGAGACGATTCTCTCCTTGCTTGAGCTGAGACTTTACCTCACTCCCAAATCACAGAGCCCATTTACTCTTGTGCAGTCTGTTGCCTACCCCAATTAATCTATATCATTTCCCCCTGGTTTCTCTTTTACCATTTGCTTTGATGTTGTGTATTTGCTTACTATCCATGGTTGTCTTTAATGAAGTTATGTTGGCTAAGAGCAAGCTTCCTGATCTGGAGCCAGACTACTTCCTACCCAGAATGACCAGGGAAAATGCCTCTCATCCTGGACCCCACAAAGCAGCATAACCCTAGAATACAAATATCTGATCTGTCAAATCAACAGACATTTTTAAAGCACTTACTATGTGCCAGGCCCAGTGCTAAGTGCTGGGAATGCAAATGTAAGGAGAAAAAAGCCAGTCTGTTCCCCAGGGTGCTCACATCTAACACAATAAGTAAACAAAGGGTGAAAATGGGTGGTGTTGAGAATTCTGGAGAGTCGGTCATATCTATCTATAAATCCCTGCAATATGCACCCTGGGTCTCTGTGGCCCCATTCTATCTGTTATGCCATAAAGTCTCAAGTCCTAGGCATATTCATGTATGCGAAGAGCCTTGTGCCCAGGTATGAGAGGGGGCAGATACAAAAGTTAATACGATATTTGTCCCTGATTAAGAAGAGGAAACACAACCTCCCACAGGAACATGTTACCTGCATGATTTTGGGCTTCTTCCTTTGTACAACACATTCTACATGCCACCTACATCCCCATGCACTGTCTGTGTGTCCTGAGGAAGAGGAACAAAGGAAGACTTAATGATCCTTGACTAAACGATTTCTTGGCAGGGCAAAGGTGGAGGCAGATCCCCTGGTCACTGGCCTCAAGTGTGCTTAAGGTGTGACTGTCAGGAGGGGTGGTGGTAAGTGGAGAAATGGGACCAAGAACACGAAAGACTTTCTAATGCTGAGAATGTCAGGTTGAAGAAACTTGGCAGTCATTTAATAAGACAAGATGGGTAGTTATCACATGGATTATTGTCCTGTCACTCTCAGATCATAGAATATTAGTCTACAGAGGTCCTTGGTAATGATTACTTCATAAAATCACAGCATTTCTGTGTTCCAAGAGACCTAGGGGGCAATTTAGTCTGATCTGTATGTGAACAAGAATCCCCACCACAATATATACCTGGCAATTGGTCATTTGGCCTCTGCATGAAGATTTCCAACAAGGAGAAAACCCTTATCTTGCTATGCAGACTGGTCCACTTATGGCTAGCTCTAATAATTAGGAGGCTTTTTCTTAAATTCTCCTCTGCAACTTTGGTCCACTGCTCCAGGTTATGATGGGGGTGGGAGGCATTTACCTAGCACCTATGATGGACGAAGAACCAACGTAACAGCCCTTCAGATACTTGAAATACAGCTATCATATTCCCCTCTCCTTTGATTTTCCAGGCTAAACATCCCTAGTCAACCTTATGGGATAGACTCGAGGCTTTTAGAGTCCTGGTTACTTTCTCCTTTGGAAGTTCTTTAGCCCATCAATATCCTTTCTAAACTGTGGCACCCAGAACTTAACTGAATATTGCAGATGGGGTCTGATCAGGGCAGAGGGCAGAGGAACTGTCTCCTTCTTCTTTCTAGAGATTATTCTTCTCTTACTGCACTGCAATGTCAAATGACTTTTTTTGTAAGTCATATTATGTGTTTTTTGTAAGTCATGCTATATGTTTTGTTATGTCATGTGTAATATGTATATTACATGTTGTATCTAAGTCATATTATATATATAGCAATGAGTTTGCATCCATTAATCAACAAAGCTTTCCAGTTGTGCTGGTCCTTGGGCATGCTAGTGTAGGATGGAGTCTATGCCTTCAGAGAGCTGACATTTTACTAGAGAGATTCAGCATGTTCACAGATAAGTAAATATATGTAATAAATACACAGTGACTTGAGTGAAGAGACTGTGAACATGTGGATTCTTGAAGTTCACTGGAACTGAGCCTTGAAAGGAGATAGGGGTTTCAGAAGGTACAAGCAAGGAGGAAACTTGAGATAAGTTTGTGAAAAGGCATGGGAGTGGGAGATGAACTGGAATGTAAAGAGATCAACAAGATGGCCAGTTTGACTTGTACCTAGAATCTATATGATAGGAAGTAATATCTGGAAATAGGCTGCTACCAAGACACACAGGGGGAAGTATTAGAGCATAGCTACCAACAAACTTTACAGCAATTCAGTCGGAAATTAGTGGGAAAATATTAATTTTTCATGGGTAATGTGAAATAATAGGGAAATGACAATATCACCCAACTTAATTTACATATTCAGTGCTATAATGATCAAACTGCCAGAGGATTATATTATAGAACTAGAAAAAATAATAATGAAATTTATTGGAAAGAACAAAAAGTCAAGAATCTCAAAAGAATATCAAAGAAAAAGGAAAAAAATCTATTTACAAAAATACTTATAGATGCTTCTTTGTGGTGACAAAGAAATGGAAATTAAGGGGTATGCTCATCAGTCAGGGAATGTCTAAACAAGTTGTGACATATGATTGTGATGGAATACTATTATGCTATAAGAAATGATGAGCAAGATACTTTCAGAAAAAAACTGGAAAGACTTACACAAGCTGATGCAAAGTGAAGTGGGCCAAACTAGGAGGACATTGTACGTAGTAACAAGCTATGCTATATAATCATCAACTGTGAGTAACTTAGCTGTTCTCAGCAATACAATGATCCAAGACAGTTCCACCGATTTATGATGGAAAATGTTATCTACCTGCACAAGAAGAACTGATGGGAGTCTGAATGTAGATCAAAACATACTTTCTCTGCTTTCTTTTTCTCAGCTTTTTATTTTTTTTGTTTTTGGTCTGTGTTTTCTTTTGCAGCATGACTAATATGGAAATATTTTGCATGGGTGCACACATATAGTCTATACCAAATTACTTTTTTTCCTCAGGGAGGAAGCGAGAGAAATTGGAACTCAAAATTTAAAAAAGTGAATGTTAGACATTGTTTTTACATGTAATTGGAAAAAAATGTTAATTTTAAAAAAAAAAGGAATCTTAAGAGAATTAATGAAAAAAGTGAGAAGGAAGGAGATCTATTAGTTTCCTCACCTGTAAACTAGGGATAATAATAGCACCAATCTCCCAGGGTGGTTTATGAGGTTCAAATATGATATTTTTTGTAAAATACCTAGGACAATACCAGACACATAGTAAGCCACTATATAAATGTTAGCCATTATCATCATCATCATCAACAACCACAGATCCTAAACTATACTACAAAACAGATCAGGTACATAAGTTCAGACGTCAGTGAGCTAGCCTGGTGTTTGATAAACCCAAGACCCAGTTAGTGTGGTAGACATGCATTATCTGACAAGAAGAACTCCAAATGAACGTTCCTGTGATTTCAGATAAAAGTCACTTGTGGTACGGGTCAATGCCAGACTGACTGGAGAAAGATGAAATGTGTAAGAAAAAGTCATGAAACAGAACATTTCAGGACTGTAATTACTAAGGAAAAAATGGATAGCAAAATTGTGGTGTTTGCCTTGACTGCTCTTTCCACGTGATCGCTGAGGTGCTTCAATTACCTAAAGTCTCCGGTGATTTGGACATTAACCACAGATTCATATTGCTTCCAAATTGGACCCTGGAGCATTGCTTTTCAGAAATGAGAGAGAGAAAAAAGGAAATGAAGTTAGAAAGTTTTACTAAAAGTGGATACAGAAAGATGTCATGTATCTCCCACTGGCCTCAGTGCCTCTGAGTGCTCAATTATGATTCAGAACATGGTCCCTGAAACACTAGCCTGCCCTGAGGTCAGCCTCCAGACTAGAATTCCAAGAAGGAAACCACTACACTGTCTTCTTTAGCCTCCTTCAGAACACATACACACATTTAGAATGCACACTCACACACCCCTCTCGAATTGGGTTGAATAAAATCAGTTTTGTGGCAATGCCTGAGTTATGAAATAATATTTGGTCGTTTACGAGTAGTACCATTGGAATGCTTAAAGGAAATCTCGATTAGCATTTCAAGAACGTCTAATGTGTCAAGAAATTTCTACAGATTCTATCTTTTCTCCTGGGAAATTTTCAGCTTATTATAGCATCAACACCAGTCTACCTCATTCTTCATGCCTGAGATTCCCCATTTGTGAAAAGCCCACCTAGAGCAAGAAACAGGAAAAGGAGAAAGAACAGATGATGGGGACTTTGCTTGCCCTTTCCTGTTCTCTCTTGCCTATGGTGGTGTGCTCTAAGTTTAATAAAACACCCTCATCATTAATCTTGATGTTTTTTCTAATAACAGAATTTTAGAGTCTTTTGAAGGCGTTGGACATTGTACAGTTATAAGTTTTGCCTACTTTCATGGCAGTTTAGATTCTAAGGGCTGCATCTTTACAACCTAAAACGGGAAATAGGCTCTTTAAAAGTCATGAGACTGAGAGGAAAGGGAGCAAAGTTAATCAGCATTCATTCAAAAACCAAGGTCATCCTAGGTCAGTTGCAGTATCTTAAATACAAAGGACAGTATGGTAATTTTAAAGAATTTTTGCAAATACACACACACACACATACACACATATTTATATATGAACACAAATACTTCAGTGCATATTATTATTCTTTTTGAAATGATCTTATTTTTCATGCCTTTTGTTTTTACTTCATAGGCATTTCTGCATCTATCCTTCTCCTTTCCTCTACCCAGAGAAGAGAAGCCCTTGTAATAAAATTTCTAAAATAAAGAGAAGAAAACACTTCATCCAAATTGACCAATATATCATCCATGGCTCATAGTATAAGCAGTATATTCTGCATGCATAGTCCTCTACCTCTTCAAGAAAAGGAGGTGGGGGTGATGGTGTTACATTTTCTCAACCTTCCCAGGGGTTAATTATTGTAATCATGTGCTCACAGCAACTATATAATGAAATTTCTAGCTATTTTTAAATGTCATATTGTCTGAACTGGTTGGATTAGAGAATTAAATCTAAACCCAGGTTAACATTCCATGCCCTACTCAATATGGCCCTAACCTATTTTTTCTGACTTCTCTCCATACACTCCTCTACATATACCCTGTGCTGCAGCCAAACAGGACCACTTGCTATTGCCCACACATGTCCCTTGCATTGCCAGTTCTATTTATGTCTTTGCTCATGTTTTCACCAACCCTTCTGTTATCTGCCTGTCAAAATCTGATCCATCCATCTTTCAGGGCTCAATTTAAAACTACTTCCTTTATGAAGTCTCTCTCTTCAGAACACTCATAAACACATTGCTTGTACCTCTTGTAGGGTGCTGGTCATATTTATATTTTGTCTTATAGATTTATTCTGACACCTTCCACCTCTGTCTCCACGTCTAGTTTAATCAGTCAATTTTTATTTCCTACTATTTGTCAGGTACTGTGCTAAGTGATGGAAATACAAATAGAGGCAAAACATATTCCCTACCTTCAGGGAGTCCACCATCTAAGCGGGGGAGAATTGTAAACTCCTTGAGAAGAAGGACTGCCCTACCCCATTTGGATAGACACTGTGGAATTTAGACTCATTTGAACCTTTAACAAGCTTATTTTCCTTTCATGGACTGACTTTATTCCATTTTAAAGAACCCACCACAGTATATTGCACATAGGGAATGGTGAATAGAGCTCTGGATTTGGAATCAGAGGCCCTGGCTTCAAATTCTGGCACAGGTACTAGCTGTGTGATTATGGTGAGTCATTTAACCTCTCTGAATCTCAGTTTCCTCATTTATAAAATGGATATCATCATTCTATTTGCTTTAGAGCGTTATTGTGAAGAAAGCACTTGGCAGTTTTTAAGATGCTATAGAAATATTATTATTAATAATAATAAATATTTGTTAAACTAAGTTGATTCCAGGGACAGCTGCAAAGGTTGTGTCAACCTAAATATAGGTCAGAAATGGAAAGATTAGTCAGTGGGGGAAGGAAGGCAGTATGTTAGTCCAAACTCTAAAGCATCCATGCAAATAGGGACAGAGTGGATGAAAACTCAGTCAAGATTTATTGTCTGGTTGATCTACTAGTGGTGGTGACAGAGGTAGAAGGTGTCAGAATAAAGTATCCACAGAAAACCAGAAGACACAATATGATCAACGCTGTATGAAAGCTACAAGCAATGTGGTGTGGGAGTCCTGAAAACCTCCAAGGAGAGGGGAGCTACCCATCTCCCAAGGCAGCTCTTTCCAAATTGGGTTAACTCCTAATTGTAAGAAAGTTTTATCTTCCTATAAGCCTAAATTTGCCTTTTTGTAACTGCTGTCTGTTGATCCCATATATGGGGTTAGGGAAAAAATGGTGAAAAGGTTTTGAATTTGGATAATAGGGTAGAGGCTGTTTGCTCCCTGCTCTGTGTATTACACTCAACTGAGTTTGCAATTGCTCATCATCATCCTCGCTATCCTTCTCATCCTTGTTGTTTTTGTTTTGTGTGACTGGCATCAGGGAAATTTTCCGTCATGTACAAGGCGACCCAATCCTAGGAAACTTGAATCCAATGTCGATTATCCGATCACTGGGATGCTGGGGTACTTAGTTATCAAGAAGAGTACAAGTCAGTGTCTCTGCCACTCTGAGAAACAGCGTAGCAAGGAAAAGGACTCAGCTATGGGAACTGGAGCCAATGCATGAATCTGGTTATTTTCAACTAGGGCACAAGACAAAAGCAGTGACTTATTCAATGCCAAGGAACTATTATTGGCCTGTTCCTTTCAGTCCCCTCCCCCAGCCCCAACCTTGGGAAAGGATCATAGGATCATAGATGTAGCAATGGAAGAACCTCAGAGGCTAACTGTACTAGACCAGCTAACCCCTTCACTTTATAGATGAGGAAGCTGAGATCCAGAAGTATTTCTCTAGATCATACAAGTAGTGCAAAAGGAGACTAGAACCCCAGTGCTCTCACTCTAGAGCTAGCTCTCTTTTTTCACTACTATACCAAATAAGTAAATCTTAATTAATATTCATTAATAGTAATTAATGACCTGAACATTATAGAAGAGGATTCAGAGTACAGCAAATTAGCAGAACAATCTCTGTTGAGTCAGGTCTTTGAATATAGCTCCCAGGGTTTACTCTCTGCTCTCTTATGCTCTAATGATCTTAGAGAAATTATCATCATTATTATTAATTATCATTCTTCCGATCTTAGTTTGGCAGAGTTCAGAGAGTACTGGTGTCAGAATCTGGGTCCAGGCTGAACTTGGAAGTGAGGTTAAGTGGGTCTAGCTGCCAGAATATGAGAAGGATAAAGAAGCAGTGAGCACAGATTAGCCAATAGACTTATCAGTAATCAAAGATATATCCATTTTATTGAAGCACTGTATAGTGCTGGACTAAGAGGAGCAATATTAATCCATAGGTAAATTGGCAGGCAAAGATAAACCAGCCTTCCAATGATTAAATAAGGACGAAGTACCAAGGAGCCATTTCTGGAATCATGCCAAGGCATGGGTCATTTCAGGAGAGGCAGAGGCCATTGGGGCCAAAATGGTCAGTCTAGCAGGATGAATTTGGCCAATACTATAGGACAAACCAGGAAGCTGTTTGCTCCTTATTCTATATTATTTATAAAAATTGTTTATCATCATTATTGTTTTTGTTAGTCTTTAGTTTCAGACAGGTAAGGGTTTGAGGTACAGTAACACTGTTGTAATAGGGAGAGACAGGAAGGGAGAAATGTTGGGAGATAGAAGCAGAAGACAAGGTCTTGGGGCAATGGAAGTAAGTAATGAATCTCTATAACAGGCACGCAAGAAAGGCGGTTCACAACTCATAACCTTGTTACAGCATAAAATCACAGAGGCCACTTAATCCAACCCACACTCAAATTAGAATGTTTTCCAATAAGTAGTCATTTAGCCCAGACAGGTCTTGGACTTAGCACCCAAACCAGTTTAAAATGCAATTGGGAAATATTTAACAAAAAAAATAAAAGGATAGTAGAACATAGATAATGTTAAGACGTGATATTCTAAGTCAATTTGTAGCCTACAGGGATCATTTTGTATAGTGAAGTGGCCCCATTTGTGTTTGAATTAGATACCACTGCTCTTCCCTTCCTGAAATAACTGGAGGCAGTGAGGGGCAGACTCCTCACCTCCCAAAGTTGCTCTTTCCGTTTTGGTTAACTCTTAATTGTGAGAAAGTTTTATCTTCTCATAAGTCTAAATTTTCTCTTTAACTTCTGCCCATTGATACTAATGTTGTGGACAGGATTCAAAGTTCAAGGGGTTAGGAAAACATGTGAAAAGGCATTGAATTTGGATAATAGAGGAGAAGCTGTTTGCTCTCCGCTCTGTACAAACTCTAAGGAGTTTGTACTTGTTTATGATTATTAGTATTTATTTCATCATGGTTGTGGTCATTACTATTATTAACTTGTTCTCATCTTTTTCAGAAGGGTTCAGATAGAAACAACCCTAAGAAAAAGTTACTGTCCTACGATTATTATTTTATATTTAAGGATCTACAAAGTTATGTTATCTTTTTGTAGTTGAATTAAAATACTAGGTTGTAACTGGAGAAGGAAATGGTAAACCACTCCGGTATTTTTGCTAAGAAAACCCCATGGACACTACGGGGTTGGACATGACTGAACAAATCTACAACAGAAACAATTTGGTTTTAAGCTCGTCGGATAAAAGCTCATGGAAAGCCTCCTTGGCACAGCTCTAGTAGTAGCCAGGATGACATGGACGGTACATGGAGAACAGATGGAACACATATGGAAAATATAGATTACAAACACCTTTTCTTAAAGTTTTAAGAATCTGTGTTATGCCAGGACAACCGGGGACAGCAGTTCTGTTTGTAATAGTGGTCCATTCCCAGTCTCTGTTGGTAGTAGTATGGTAATTTGTCACCTGGCGTGTCATTCTTGAAACATAATGAGTTTTTGCAATATCAATCTAGCCTTCAGGTTGTATCTTATTAAGCTAAATTTTTGTAGCTTGCAGTGATATCTTGTCCAATTCTGCCATTTTTCTTGCATAATACTCATTGATCACTAAGTCTAGGGCCCTGAAGGATAACCCTTCTGTATTGTAGCAGTAGGGACCTGGATCTGAATTGTCATCATAGGTTCTAATCACAGAGTATCTATATCTCAGTGTGCTAGTCAACTCTCTGCCTCCTTTTTTTTTTTTAGCAAGTAAGTGTTAATCTCTCTATAGCTGCCTTAAGGTGATGAAGACCTCATGCTTCATTACACAAGAAGGTAGTGGATGGTACTCTGGACCCCAAGGCAGCAAGACCTGAGTTCAAATCTATCTTCAGATACAAGCTGTGTGACTTTGGGCACATCACCAAACTTTTTCTGCCTCAGTTTCCAAAACTGTAAAATGAGAATAATCATATTACCTACCTCCAAGAGTTATTATGAGGATTAAAGAAATAATATTTGTAAAGAGCTTAGCACAGTGACTGGCATATAGTAGGTGCTTAATAAATATTTCTTTCATTAGTATTTTACAGTTTCACTTTCCAAGGCTTTTATTTTACAGTTCTAAAAGTGTATATGTAGAGTGATGTTATTATTACCACTATTATAGTTATCTCATTCTTCTCATTTTAGTGCAGTTGGAGTTGAGATAGAAATGGCCAAAGGAGAGATGACTGTCCTGCTGTTATCCTGATAATGTTTAATTTGAGTGGGGTTGGGGGAGGGGTAGACTGTTGTTGAGGTTGTTGAATTGTAGCCTCATCTTCTGTAAATTCACTGAAAGTGTTGTTGGAGATAATTCTTGGAGCAAATAAGACAGTAGGAATGATATAGATGATGATGGAGGAGGAGGAAGAGGAAGGAGAAAGAGAAAGGGAAGAAGAAGAAGGAGGAGGAGGAGGAAGAAGGAGAAAGAGGAAGAAAAGGAGGAGGAGAAGGAGAAGGAGAAGAAAGTTGTTTTGCCTGGCCCCAGGTGGCAAAATGAACAGTGAAAAGAGACAGTGGAGACAGGGCTGCCTTTACAGTCAGAAGACCTGGGTTCAAGAGCCACTTCTGCTGCTTGCTATTTCTATGACCTCAGAAAATTCATTTATTCTTTCTCATCATCAGGATCGTTACTCATTTTTAAGTGGCATTGTTGTACAACATGGTTTTTGAGATCCCTTCCATTTTTGGATCCATAGAGTTGTCTTTTATTCCAAGAATCACCTTGATGTAGTGAAAAGAAAAACAATCTCATGATCAAGAAAACTTGGGGTCAAGTGTGCCTCATACATACTCACTGTTGGACCCCAGGCAAGTTTTTTTTAACCTTTACTATCTCAGAGACTTTACTATCCCAGAGAAGTTTCACAAGCTTATGTTAGGATTGGTATTAGGAATGACTCGGGTAAAGGACTAGGTGGCAGATATGTTTACCAGATTTGTAACTGACATAAAGCTGTATAAGTGATAGATAACCCACTAGATCCATGTTCAAATCAAAACTCTTCCTGGCAGTCCACATATTGACTTATGAAAACACAAATTAGAATTATCTATGTTGTGTCCTGTTTTTATTTATTTTGTTAAACATTTCCCAATTATATTTTAATCTGGTTCAGCCACACTTGGGAGTTTAACACTTTGCGCCAGATAGTAACCAGGATCCCAAATGATCTTGACAAGCTTGAGCAATGAACTAAGTCTAAGAAGATGAACTTCAATAGATATAAATGTAAAGTCTTACCAGTAGGTATAAAAAAATCAATCTCAGTCCAAAATTGGGGGATGTGGTTAGGCAGCTGGAGAAAGAAATGTCAGACCACTCCAGTATCTTTGCCAAGAAGCCCCTAAATGGGGTCATGAAGAATTGGACGTGACTGAAAAAACTGAACATCAAAATGGTTAGGTAGAAGTTGTTTTGTAAAAGATGTGGGGGATTTAATGGGCTGCAAACTCAATATGAGTTGGCAATGTGATGTGGCTGAAGAGATTTTGGAATGGATGCACAAAGGGGCTTAG
This sequence comes from Bettongia penicillata ogilbyi, assembly GCA_023548195.1. Lineage (NCBI taxonomy): Eukaryota > Metazoa > Chordata > Mammalia > Diprotodontia > Potoroidae > Bettongia > Bettongia penicillata. The sequence continues at coordinate 6,554,492 of JAJHZJ010000213.1, forward strand.
CTTCCAGTAGTAGGGAAGTGATAGTCTACCTGTGCTCTGCTGTTGTTAGATCTTATCTGGAGTATTGTGTTCCATTCTCGGCTTCACAAATTAAGAACTGCATTTATAAGCTCAAGAATGCCCAGAGGTGAGCAACCAATATGGTGAAATGCCTTGATTACATGTGATATGCACAACAATCAAAGAAACTGGGTTTATTTAATATTTAACCTAAGGAAGAAACTTCTCGGGGGAATTTCAGTAGCTGTGTCCAGATATTTGAGAGGCTGACATATGGAAGAGGGATTAAACTTTGATTTGGTTTCAGAGGGCAGAACCTGAAGCAATTGATGGAAGTTTAAAAGAGATAATTTTAGATTTGATGTCCAGAAAAACTTCCTAATCACTGGGACTATCCTGGAGTGGGATGTAGAATGGCTGCCTGTAGAAGTGGTAGCTTCCCCTTCCATGAAAGTCTTCAAGCCAAGGCTGGATGGCCACTTATCAAATAATTTGGTGGAGATTCCTTTTGGGCATAGGGTGGACCAGGTGACTGCTGAGGCCTTTGCAACTCTCAGCTTGTGTAATTTCATGAGTCAGGGACAGATTGGTATTTATTTTAAAGGAAGGTCATTGTGTTCTTTTGAGGATTCACTAGAAATGTTGGGGTGAGAAATTTACTAGGTAATATGGCAATAAAGGCTAAGGCATGTCCTTTGTCTGAAATTTTCCCAATCACAGTTAGTTATCAATTAAGTTCTACTTTCTTAGCTCTCTGTAATAATAAGTCCGAGACATGGAGCCCATTTTGTTTTTAGAATTCTGAAGACACTGATTTTGTTATAAAATGTACCTCCTTTGAAAGCTAACCTTCTTGTGTTTTGTTAAACCCAGTGGTCTGAAGGTGTTTTCCTCATTTCATTAACACTTGTTTTCCTGTATTTTGTGTTGTCCATTTTGAAAGCAAAAAAACATGTTTCTTCACATTATTGTTGTTTCAAGTTGGGGAGTACCACTACAAAAATATTTTCTTTAGCAGAAAGCTCACCAGTCAATCTGATGGGTTTTCATTGGAGATATGACCATTGATGGAACGCTAGAACTAGTGAAGTGGTTTCCCTTAAAAGGGGCAGAGCGGTGCTAATATGGAGGAGAGAGGAGGAAATGGCGGCTTCCAGGATCTCTAAGAAGCAGGATCCCAGCACTCCTTTCTTCACATTTAATAATCGTGCCTGACAGCCACACTCTTACAAAGCAGGAGTGATTGAGAGAATTAAAATGTCAACGTAAGGTCAACAAAACATGAATCATAATTAGTGGTCTGGAATAAAAGCCTCAAACCTGTTAATAGACTTTGATGTTGTTAACGAGAAAGGTTATGAAAGTGCTGGCATTATTGTCTCAATTAATATTTATTGCGTAGCCACAGGGCAGACTCGAGGTGCACTGCAAGTTCTCCCTGTCTCTCTGGAAATAATTAGAAGTTAAGACTTTGGGGATGCCACAAGTTTTGTGGACATTTGAATGAGGAGGCAAGGGTGTAGGCTTTCGAAGAGCAGAAATCGTTGCAGTATTTCCCATAGAGAATTAGAACTGGTTGATTAGCAAACTAAGGGAGTAGAGGATGCTTTAGTTCTTTTTTTTTTGTTAATAATTTGTGTAATCTTCAAAGTCAAGCAAGACCCTTCAGAATGTTGGCGCTGACCAGTCAGTGGTTGGATCACAGCCTGAACTTAGACCAAGCATAAATTTATCTAGGGCAATGATTTTATTCAGCATGGCCTCCCTTTTCTAGTGGACCAGAACAGTTTCTTAGCTCAGCTTTGGGTCACAGTAAGCTCATTCTTTGTTCTGCAGAATCTCTGTATTCCCAAACTGGAAGAGACCTCAGAGGTTAACTAGTTCACCCCAACGTATCCAACAAATAATCATCTGATTTTCCCTTAAAGATCCCATGAAGTGGGAGCCCAAGACTTTCTAAAACAAAGCCTTTTTCATTGTTGGATAGGCCTAATTATCACCAATCTAAAAAAAATTAATAATATTGAGCCAAAAGCTACCTTTCTATGTAGCTTTTACTCATCACTCCTGGTTTCTGTCTTCTGGGACCTAGCACAAGACTCATCCCTCTTTTGTATTGAAGGCCTTTGGGTTCTTGAAGATGCCTGGTACAAATTGCCTGAGCTTTCTCTTCTTCTGACTGAACGCTCCCAACAATACTTCCTTTAACTCATTTTCATATGGTATGGTCTTGAGCCCCCAACCCCCGCAATTACCTCTCTGGATGTCTGCCAGCTTCACAATTGTGCTCCTCTCCTGAGACTGCAGCTCACTACGTGGATGGTCTTCTTTGTTATAATATAAGGGATGGGTTCTCTGGGAAGGGAAAGAGGGGGGACTATGTTGAGGGATGAAGGTGATGTAGAGACAACAGAAAGCAATAAAAAGGAAAAGTAAAAAGGAAATACGTAGTGCCCAGTTATGCAAAAAGTCTCCTGTGGATCTCATGCTGGATAGAGACCATTTCTAGTTGACCATTTTCCCTACTTGAAGCAGAGATGACAGCAACTGAGTAATGGAATAACATTTGGAGGGCTTTCAAATTAAAAAGAAAAAACTCCCAAATGCCTGTCTCCCTCCTGCCCCGCCTTTCTGAAGGAGATTAATGTCACATTAGTAAGAAACTCTTCATCTGGTGAATCTGTTTTCCATTGAGCTTCTGTGTGATATGTTCCTATATACCACAACAAACATAGTTTAGACACACTATGAGACTGGATCAAGGTTTTCATTGGACAAAATAACTCATCTCACTACCCATCTTTTGAGTTTGTAAAGATGGGGTAGGGTGGAATAGAGAGCCTCTCTATATCACTGTCCATAGGGTCCCTTCTCTAGCACTCTCAGAGGAGAAACTGCCAAATGGTGAAATAACTTTGATGTTTTAGTAACTAAAGTCCTTTGGATGGGGCCCAAGGCAGAACCCTGCTGGAGAGCAAACAGTGGCAGAATGTGGGATGCTAAGCCTATAGAAGGTATATGAAGATAGTTCCCTAGATCAGAGTTTTTCAGTCTCTTTATTCAGGTCTGATGAAGGCTACAAATGCCTTCATAGGATGCTATTTTAAAATAATTGAAGAGAATGCTAAATGGCAGTTAGAGGTCAGTGAAAATAAAGATTTCACTTTCTTTCCCCATCCAAGTTCATAAAATTTATCCATGGATTCCAGATTAGGAGTCATCACCTTAGGCAGACTCTCGGAAGGAGGCAGAGGCCAATTTTCTTCCAACTCTGCCACCATTTCTGTGGACTGGGCAAGTCAGGGAGGATCATAGATTAAGAAGTGTAAGAGACCTCAAAGATTCTGGTCCAACTCCCTTATTTTACCAAAGAGAAAACAGCTCTAGTTAAATGACTTGGCTGAACATAACCACGGGTTTAAACTTGGGTTTAAATCTCATCTCTGACATTTGGAATCTGTGTGGTCTTAGATAAATCTCTTAACTTTTCAGGGCTTCAGTTCCTCCTCCAAAAAAGAATGAGTTTCATAGGGGATTAGATCTAGACCTGAAATAAACCTCAGGGGCCATCTATTCTAGCTTACTTATTTTACAGATGAGGAAACTGATGCCCAGAGAAGTTAAATTACTTGCCCAAGGTCATGCAGATAGGAAGGGACAGAGGTGGGATCATTTGAACTTGGGCTTCCTAACTCCAAATCCAGAGCTCTTTCCACAGTTCCATTCTATCAGATGACCTCTAAAACCCTTTCTAGCTCTAGAATCAAAATTGCAAAGCTAGGATTCAAACGCAGGTCCTCTGACTCCATTTATACTACACTGCCTCCTTTTGAGCCAACACAACACCGTGGTGCGTGGAGATCTCCATGAGCATCAGTCCTCCATGCCTCAATTTCCCCATCTCTTTTATATACTGACTTGGCAGATATGGAGTGAAGACAAATTTGAGTTCTTTGGAAAGTGCGTTAGAAATCCAAATTATTAATTGGGTAGCGTCTTGAGGTTATCATTATTAGTATAATAATTACTTCTCAGATTCTGGAAGTGGGTGGGAGAGGGAGGGCAAGATCTGTGAGGTTGTAAAAATATCTGGATGTATCTACAAGGCCAATTTGCTCCTTTATTTAGAAGTTAGCCTGGAAACCCTTCAAATCCTTCATGTCATTGATCCTGGTTAATTTGTGAAAGGGTTTTGTAGTTACCGTTTTCTTGGTGTTCTTAATTTTCCAACCATGCTTTTTATTGGCTTCAAATGTGCTCCCCAGAACCCTGCCAGGTTTTGGCTGGAAGGAATATATTTCCGAACTTAGCTGGACATCAGCTTTCTTTGGGCTTTACCCAGGTTTTTGACAGAGAAGGCAGTGTCGCCGGGGTTGACTATGTCTAGACAGCTCAACCAGATGCTGTGTAATTCATGTTTGGTAACAGACACTTCCAGTCTTCCAAAAGGAAATTTGTTTTATCTAAGGAAGTTACATTCAAATTGCGCCACACCCAGAGGAAGTTCTCGGTTTTTCTCACCTAGGGAAGCTGGAAGCTTGAGTGACTTTGGGGGACAATCTCTAGCTCCTTCTGAGGTGTTAATTATTGAAGGTGGTCCTGAAGGAGGCCAGAAATTAGGCACACACACAAAAAAAGATGAGTGTTCTAAGATTCAACCTATAAAAACCACACCAGAGCCCTGTGATTCTGTTCAGACTTTGTAAGAGACTTCTGTTCCTCTTTAGGTGTCCTGGGGTCTAGTGACTCCAAAAAAGAACAGGAGAACAGGACGTTGGCTGAGCCACAGGATAAGGTACATGGCCTCTGGGCCTAAAAAGAAATTAAGTTTTGCCTAAAAGAAATGCTATTGATGAGTAAAAGTTGAATAAAAATGAAAACTCTCCATAATAGTACTAGTATGGTACTATATATCTGTAGGGTATTTCTGCTAACATATTAGATATGCTCTCTTGGGAAATGAGTAACTGTGGAAAGGGGGGGAAAGTCTTACAAGCTAATAAAAGAAAAGATTCTACACCTGCACATTTTTGAAACATTCCTTCTGGGGATGGAGACTAGAGCTGTGATTTCTTAGATATAGGAATCTCCCTCTACCAATGCAGTGAGGCAGCTTAGTTTCACAGTGTTACTTGTAGCACTGAGAGGGTCTCCCAGCTAGAGTGGGCCAGAGACAGGGCTTGAGAAACAGGTTTTCTCGGCTTTGAGGCTAATGCTGTATCTCTGAATTTCACTGCTGTTGTTTGGTTCATTATTCACATCCAACTCTTTGTGAGTATCTTGGCAAAGATACCGGAGTGGTTTGCCATTTCCTTCTCTGGTGTATCCTCATTTTACAGATGAGAAACTGAGGCAAATAGGGATCAGGTGACTTGTCCAGGGTCACACAGCTAGTAAATAAGGTTTGAGCTCAGATCTTCCTGACTCCAAGCCTAGTGCTGTATCCACTGTGCTGCTCAGCTGCCCCAGAGTCCCACTGTGGTTAATCCCTAATTTACGCTCAAGAAACAGTGGGGAGAAAAAACAGAAGTCCAGTCAATAGAATCTCAAGATTATTTCAACAGAGCACGCATTCATTTTGATTTTTGTAATGCTGTACTGTAGGCAGACGTCTAAAAAGCTTCCTTAGGCATATTTTAACATTGCTGATAGCTCTGTGACTTCAGAAAAGACATATATTCTTTTGGGGTATAGGTTTCCCCACTTGTAAAAAAAAAAAAAAAAGGAGGCCAGACTGCATGGTTTCTAGGGTCTCTTCCAGATTTTGTGTTCATTCTACAGTTTTCTGCTGCAAACACTGTGCAGTTGGTTTACGAGGTTGGCTTAGAGCTTCAGTGGATGGAATGCAGGTTCGAGGCATTTTTAACAATGGTATGAGGCATTTGAAGCTGTGTGCAGGGCAGTCTTCAGCATGTACCATGACCAGGGCACCAACTTTGCTTATCTTCCAGAGGAGCCCAAGGGAGGAGGGGGAGGAAATGGCCATTGGAGCAAACTCCTAGATGAGAAGGCAGGGGACAGGATGGAGGACATGCATTGGCCCTAGAAGGAGAATGGAGCAAAGAAAAGGGGGGCAGGTAAAGATGGGGACATGTTCTGAAGTAGAGGAAGGACTTTATGACATGGTCTTTATCATCTTTATTATTTCTCATTATCATCTTTTCATATTGTCTAGTTGGAAGTGCTAATAGAATATCTCTCTGGAGATGTTAGTCTGGAGCTCAGAAGAGGCAGTGCAGAATGGTTGCTAGAGCACTGGACCTGGAGTCAGGAAGACCTGAGTTCAAATCCCACCCCAAATCAACATTTACTAGCTGGGCAGTCATTTAACATCTCTGAGCCTCAGTTTCATCATCTGTAAAGAGAGGAGGTTGGACCCAGTGACCTGTAAGATCTCTTTCAACTCTATGATTATGTGATGGGAGATCCTGGGGCTGGAGACATACATTTGTTAGTCATCTCCATAAATGTAATAACTGAAACCCTGGAAATGAATGCACTTGTAGGGAGAATCAAATATTTAGATTTGGAAGGGATTGCCTATGCCTTCTGGTTCAACCTCTTCCTTTTACAAATGAGGAAACTGAGATCCATAAAGGTTAAGTGACTTGCTGTAGGTCATACAAGGTAGAATTTGAACCCAGGTCATCAGGTTTTAGAACAAGTTCTAATTTTATTACACTATGCTGTCTCCACAGGAGAGTAGTTCTAAAAACTTTTCTTTTTCCTCTAAACACATTAATCCTCTTTGTGCACTGAATATTTTCAGTTGTCAGTTGGGTAGGAGAGGTGGGAGACCTGCATTTGCAGGTACAATTTTTGTGTGATCCCCAGAGGAGCACACTTGGAGAGCCATGGTGATCGGGAGAAGAAGCTTAAAGACAAAACCTTGGAGTGCATCCATCCTAAAGCAGGTACGGATTGAAAGGGAGCCATTAGATTTGGCAAATAGGCTTTTATAATCCTTAGAGCAGCTTCTGGTAAAGTTTAGGGCGATAGAAGGCAGATTGCAAGGGACTGAGGAGACTAGCATTTAAAATCTTACCTACAATTTTGAAATAAAAGGCTTGGTGGTCCCTCTTAAAGGGACTGGGGAATCTGTTATGGGGAGAGTGCTGTATTTTACAGAGCAGAGTGACTGTCCTGGGTCTCCTAAAACACATCACACAAGTAACCGCCTTTCCCCACCATGCTTTGGGACCTGTCCTATCTTTCCTTGTGGCCTCAGCTCTTAACACAGTACCTGGCAAGAAGTAAGCACTTAATAATACTGACTGACTGTTTAAACCCAGCAAAACAAACTGTGCAGATGGAAAGCAAATAGCTGAGTCTAGAGCACATCTAACATTCTATACCTTTCTCCTCTTTCCTTAACTCATGGTTTTGTATCAGTGATTCAGTACAGCTTTACTCAGGATACTCCAGCTAACAAACCAATTGAATACTTTCATACACATCAGGCTGTTTTTCACTGGGATTTTAAATCAATGTGTAGAATGTGACAGGAAGCCTCTGGCTTATGTCTTTGCTATACATACAGTGGCTTAGGGAAGAGGTGGTTGGCATGAGTGTGGGCAGAGTACAGCTGGAACAGAGAACAGCAAGGCCTTTCTTGATGCTTTGGGCCAGTTAATATTTCAGGGCCTTGGGGTTTTTTTTTTCCATGTAGTTTTTGCAACTAATCTTTTTCACAGGAAGGCTATGAGGGTGGATGTTTAGAAAATACATTTTTGACATATTGAGCTCCTTAGAATTTTGAAAAGAGAGAAATTACTGTTTATGGCAGTTGGTAAAGGAAAGAACTGTAGCTCTCTGTCTAATTTGAAAAGCCTTCAAAAGTTGTCCAAAAGTGGAATGAGCTGCCTCAGGAGGTGGTAATAGGTTTCCTCTCCCTAGAAGTCTCCAAGTGGAGGTGGCTGGATGACCATTTGTTGGGGATGGTGTAGAAAGGATGCTTGTCTAAGTGTGGGTTGGGTAAATGAACTTTTGAGATTCATTTCAAATCTGAGGAGAAAAAAAATCTATTTTCACTGATTTGTAATTTGGACTGATCTTCAGGATGTACAAATTTGTAAATCCTTCCCTGCTGTGGAACAGTCAGTCAATGAACATTTAAGTGCCCACTATGTGCTAAATTCTGGGGTCACTAAAGGACAAAAGAGAGTCCCTACCATGAATTCAAGGGGGTCACAGTCTTTTGGGGGAGACAGTAAAATCAAACAAATATGCACAAACTATTATTAGTATATAGGAAATATACATTATATAAAATATATATTACATATAAAGCTATATAAAAATAGTTCATATATTATATAGTAATATATTATTGATATGTTAATAAATTATGTTATTAGTATATTATTAATATATCACATAGTGATGTATTATTAGTTAATAATATTGGTCAATTAATATATTACTGTGTAATATTACATATAAATAGCATATATTATATATTATATATACATAGTATATATATATTACATAGTAATATAAAAAAGTATTAACAAAGGAAAGGCTCTAGAACTGAGGGTTTGGGAAGGATAGGAGGAAGGACTGTATGGAGGAGTCTCTCCTCCCTCCCTTTCCTCTGACATGCTATGGATCTGAATTTTGAGCAATCCTTTTTCCTTTTTAATATTCCTTTGCTGTAGGTTCCCTATATATTAGCCAGCATAATCACAAGAGGATTAAAGATCACTTAACGTTTTCATCTGACAAAACAGTTGGGGAATATTATAAAAATGTCCTTATATCATTAGTGAACTGACCATATTATTTATACAAGCCTGAAGACATGAGTTTATCTGTTTGTGTTAAATCATCCAAGCAAATTTGCCATATTGTAAACGGGTGTGTACCAGTGAAGACAATGTTAACTCTACATGTTGTTTTCCCCAACTAGGATGTAAGCTCTTTGAAGGCACAGACTACCTTTTATCCTCTGAATCTAAAACAGAGCCTGGCACATAATAAGCACTCCATAGTACTTATGGTAGGCTGGTTAAGTTGAATTGAAGCTGGCCAGCCCTTCATTCTACAGATGAGGAATCTGAAACTCAGATAAGCTAAATAACTCAGTCAAGGTCACACAGATAGAAAGTAGTAAAACCGAGATTCAAACCCGAGTCTTTTGACTCCATGTTAAACCTTCTTCTCCCATTGTACCTCTATATTCATCTAATCCCTTCATTTTAGAGATAGCTAAACTGAAGCCCAAAGAGGTTTAAGTCATTTGCTCAAGACCACACAAGAGAGGAAAGATTCAAACCCAGGTCCTCAGACTCTTAAACTCAATACTCTTTCCTCTGTACTCACCTAAGTCATTAATTTTACAGATAAGGAAATTGAGCACCCCAGAGGATAACTAACTTAGTCACGTAGGTAGCAAATAGCAGGGTCAATTCAAAACTAGGTCCTCTAACCATAAAAGTGCTCTTTCCACCACTAATGTTCTTTAGCCAGTGGGGAACCAGAAGCATGCTAATCCCTTTTTCTGGGTTCTATGAGTCAGAAGGAATGGGAGAAAATATACCCCCCTCTGGAAAATGTTTCAAGGGGCATAGGGTCATCAGAGAAATGATAAATTTTAGCTAATGCAAAGAGATGGTAAGAACGCTCTTGGAAAAGTTCAAAAATGTTAGGGTATCTATTCACAATGAAATGGGACTTTCAAAGGACACCAGAGAAAAGAATAACAGGGCTTTGAGGAGTTGGGAGCCCCCAAGTTTGTGCCTAGGGCAGTAATTTTAGATTGGGGAAGTATGAAGTTGGGAAGTATGCTGGGAGGACAGACATGCTTGCTGTGGGTGAGGAAAAGTGCAAAACAGGTAGAATTTCACTAGCCCAAAGGTTCCAACTGGAATGTTGGTTTGATGGGGGGCGGTCTCTGCAAAGTTAACCTCCCCAGGTGGTCTGCCTCGCCTGATGACTGAGCCAATGCTTTCTGTGCGTGGAAAAGGGCAGACTGGGACCTTTCCTCCACAAAGCCACTTCCCCAGGTGGTCCATCTGGCTAGCCCTCCTAGAGAATCCTATTAAAGCTCTTAGGCTAGGGGCTAGAGGGATCCTGGTGCCACTGTCAGGTTGACTCAGTATCAGGGTCTGATTATAGATATATTGATAGTCTGACATTTGTATACAGTATATATTTTTCCAGGCAAAATCCTGAAAATCTTATGCAGCTTTAAGGAGCTTCTCAGTAATATAATAACCTTCAGGAAACTCATTCCATCTAGAACTTTAAGATTGTGTTTAAATTCTTATTGGAAATTCCTGCTATTCATATTTTATTATCAAAAGAATTTGATTTCTTTTTAATGAATTCCAAGTTGGGTGAGCAATGTCAAAAAAGTTTTGTATTTGTATGACTGTAAATGGTAGAACACTATGACCTCTGAGGAATTGGCATCAAGGATCCATCCAAGGGAAATAGAGGCATGTTTTGGGGGGAGGAGTTAGCAATGGAGGCGTTCTGAAAGAAATTTCATGTAAAGATGTCATTAATGTCTAGTATTTGTATAGTGATTTCAGGTTTACAAAGCACTTTACCTATGTTGTCTCAGTTCCTCAAAATGTCCCTAAGAGGGAGGTGCTGTTGTTATCTCCATTTTGCAAATGAAGAAACCCAGGCCGACAGGTTACTTGACCAGAATGATACAGATACTTAGTGTCTAAGGTAGGATTCAAAGTCAGGTCTTCCCAACTGTAGGTCAAATGCCCTTGCCCATTACTCTACCTACCTATGATTAGTGAAAGAAGATGAGCTGGTTACTGATGAAATCAAGTGCCAGTGGAAAGTCCACAAACTTCCTTGTTATCCTCAAAATGTGAAGAGAAAATGAGGAGGGCCTCCAGAACTTTGGCTGAACCCACTGAAGCGAATTTAGAGGAGAACTTAGAACTGACCATCAAAGTCAGATAGCATGGGTATGTATGGACCATTTGCCATGGACAAAAGTTTTATCACCAGTGGCTGCTGTGCAGTGTAGTGATGGGTTTCTCCAATTGTTGGCAGGCTAGACTTGGGTTCACAGACATGCTATCCATCCTTAAGGCCATATTCAATGCCTTTCCAGCTTAGGAGGACCTGGCAGAATGTGGCATCTATTCATATAGTCTTCAAGAATCCAGGCTCACCTCCTCACTTGTGTAGGTCTTACAGATAGTCTTTAAGTGCTGGTAAGTGACCTTTATTTACATGGTATTTTTAAGATCCACAGTATGTGATTTACATAATTCAATTCAACAAACATTAATCATCCGCTATGTCAGATACTAGAACTGGAGAGAAACAGATAAAAAAAATGACTTCTCTCTTTAAGGAGTTTATATCCAACTAAGGAGGATGTAATTCATTTGATCCTTGTAATTAAGTCTATTAGGGCAGTTAAGTGGCCCAGTGGGTAGAGTGCCATATCTAGCGTCAGGAAGACTCATTTTTCTGAGCTGAAATCTAGCTTTATAACTATGTGACCCCAGGCAAGTCACTTAACCCTGTTTGCCTCAGTTTCCTCATCTGTAAAATGAGTTGGAGAAGGGAATGGCAAAGCACTCCAGTATTTTTATCAATAAAACTCCATATGGGCTCACAAAGAATCAGACATGACCGAACAACAAAATAAGTCTATAAAGTAAAAAGTGGAAATATTATCTTCATTTTATGAGTAATAAAACTGAGGCTTATGGGAGGTCAGATAATTTGCATGTAGCCACATAGCTAGTAAATATAAAAATCAGGATTCAGTTCCAGATCTTTCCTGATTCTGTGTCCAGTACTCTTTTCACAGCACCATAGCTTAGTTTCCTTTGCTAGGTGCTAAAGCATTTGTCAGCTGTTGCTACAGACGGAGTTAATGCTCAGTAGCCCTTCATTCAGAGTCCTCCTATCCTCATCGGGGGAAGGTCAAAAGTTACAACTCTCCAGGGAGGGGGGAAGCAATAAAGAGAAACGAGGAAAGAGAAAATGAGGAAGCATAGGAAAATTATTGAAATAATGAAGACATACGACCCATTAAGATGTTTCTGGATAAAACTCTAGAATAATTCTGCATTAACTCTAAAGAGAACTTCTTTAAAAAAAAGATGGTATATTGGCTGCAACCAAATGGAGAAAAGATGAGGAGTACAATCAGAGCTCTTGGTAGAAACAAAGAGCAGGCAGCTTAGAATACAAGCTGTGAAACCATAGAAAAATAATGGTCATCCTTGGGGGATAAAAACAGAGGAAACAGAACTACAAAATTCAGTTACACAGTAAATATTATTAGAGCAAAGTCAAAGACATCAAAATTGGAAGAATGCGAAATAATCTACTTTCAAAAACAACTGATATAGAAAATTTAATAAAGACAAGAAATTTAATATTTATCTAGCTCTCAGAGGAAAAAACCTCCCCAAAACCTGGGTAACATTTGAAAGAATTTGTTTTTAGAAATTCTCAGAAGTTTTGGAACCAGAGGACAAAGTCAAAATAGAATCTACAGATCAAAGCTAGAAAAGAACCCAGAATTTCACACAGCTGGACATATGATTTCCAAATTCCAGATCTCTTATGTCAAAGAAAAAAATATCATAAGTGGTCAAGAAAGGTAGATCAGGCACCAAGGAACCTCAGTCAGAATCAGACCAAAGAAAATATTTGACAGAAAAGTAAAAGAAAAAAAAACCTATGTACAAAAACTTATCTTGCAAAGCTGAACAAAACCCCTGCAGGAAATAAAAGACTTTTAATAAAAATCAGGGGACTTTTAAGCATTGCTGTTGAGAAAACCAGAGCTATGCATTTTTTAAAAGGCAATTGTGGCAGACAAAAGAAAACAGAAAAGTGTTGAGATCAAGTCCTTGTAGAAGGCACTAGTTTATCTTTGTCATCCCACCATGTTTAGGGGTCAGTGAGCAAGAAGATACAACTTCAGGAATTGAATATTTAGAAAACAAATAGAAAAGGAATGGTCTGTGGACAGGAGGAGGAGGGAAGGAGGGACTTATTTATTTCATAATCAGGACACCCTATGAGAAGATTATTGAAGCTGATGTCTTATGAACCTCATTCTTGTCTGATCTTAGCAATAGGATGTTGTAAAAGGAATCTACTAGGAAAAGTATAAGAAATGGGATTGCACTGATTTGGGAGAGGGGTAAAAAGAGAGGGAGAGATAGAAAGAGAGAGAGAAAGAGAGAGAGAGAGAGAGAGAGAGAGAGAGAGAGAGAGAGAGAGAGAGAGAGAGAGAGAGAGAGAGAGAGAGAGATTAAAATTAATCTGAATGTGGGGGAGGAAAAAGAGGGGAGAAAACTGAAACTGGATTATCCCAGGAAAATTCCATACGCCGAGATCTATTTGAAAAAAACTCTATATACAAAAGTCCAGACATATATAATAATTTAGGGAATTATTATTAATTATTTTCAAAGAACTCACTTTTACAAAAGGATTTCCTTTAAATAGTAGATCTCTTACTACAGTTGACAAATGTATCTGTTTGCTCTCAGTTTTTCAGGGACATATCTATTCTATAAAGTGAACTGCATTTTTTTTGGAATGACACCAAAAGTGCTTGATCGTATTCCTGCCCTGGTCTCAAATCACTGGGTGGCCTTCCTTAATTTCCCCATGCTCCAGTTTCACTGTATATCAAAATGGGATTAACATAGAATTATGGCTGTAAAACTGGAAGGAGCCTCAGACAGCCCATCCAGGTGTAACTCACTCTATATATTTACCTAAAGTTCTGTTCCTAAACTTTTATGTGTAAGTTAAACTTTCTTAAACCATAGGATTTAAGAAAGCCATAATTTAAATAATGGCCACTAATATTTAACAGAAACCCTACAGCAAATCTTTTCATAACACAAAGACTCATTTGGAATATAAAAATTGACCCCTAGTATATTATTCTGAAATGAACATTTTTGTATATTGGGTTTTGTATATTATATTAATATAATTCTTAACTTCTCTGGACCTCAGTTTTCTCATCTGTAAAATGAAGGCTTTGGACTAAATGACCTCTCAGTTCCTTTCTGGCTCCATGTCCATGAACTATGATTTAACAAAGAACAACTGATAACATGATTATGAAATGCATAAGGTTAGCAAGAGCAGTAGACTAAAAGCTGGGAGAGAAATGGGTTCAAATGCTGCCCTCAAGGCACTCCATTCTACTGAAGTCTCCGGTTGTTAATTATAGTGGGAAGTACACTAAGACCAGAGTGTGGGTTTGTCGCTTGTTTGTTTGGATGTGGGGGAAGAACTTGAGTCCCTGTCTCACTTGTCAGAATTAACAACTTGAGGGCAACATCATTTTTTATAATGTATTTTTTAGCATCCCTAACTCTCTTTGAATATGCTAACTCACCTACTGAGTGATAATAAGGAGTAAAGGGAGAGGGAGAACATTTCACCCAAGAATCCCAGATTTGGAGCTAGAAGGAACTTCAGAGATGGTTATTTTATAGATGAAGATACTGGGGCCCCATGTAGCAAAGAGACTTCCTTAAGTTGACCCAGGTAGAACATAATGGAGGCAGAGATATAAGCCAGTTTCTTTCCTCTATCCTATACTTCCTCTCAAGATTCAGTTTTGACCAAGATAAGTTCCAGTCACACAGTTTGCCAATGGGAGGGTCATGGTGGTGGTAACCTGCCTTCTTCTCTAGATCTCTTTCTTTGGTTCCTAAGCCCTCTGGTGGGTTGATCACAGTAATAGAAAAGAAGGCTCGCAAAGCATTCCTCTACCAGTCTAGCCAAGAGATATTTTCCAGTTTCTCTCCCCTGCTGACGAAGAGGTTGTGAATCAAATATCCTTAGCTATCACACCCAAGCTCAGTTCTCCTGGCCTCATTCCAGTTCCAAACTCTTCTCCCCTGCCATCCCCTTGATAATCCTGCTGGCTCAGAGCCCTGCCAGAGGCCCTGCCATTCTGCCTCCTAATTAGGACTCCCTATTTCTAGCACCTTAGCCTTGCCCTCAAGAAAAATAAAACATTGAATAGCATATGTGTTCCCTTAAAAAAAAGAAAACATGTTTGTGTCGGTGGGGAGGGCAGATGTGTGTTGGTATATATGTATAGATATATATTTATATTTATAAAAAGATACATTATGTGATTAAATTATGTTTTATAAAATTGTTTGTATATAATATCTATATATTATATGAAAATTCTTCAAATGAAAATGTAACAGTTAAAGGCAGCATAGTACCACATGTATGTGTATATATATATGTATATATATGTGTGTGTATGTGTATATATTTAGAAATCTATTTTACATTTATAAAATGTTATATGTAATTAGATTATATGTAAAATTATCTATATTTTTTAAATTACATGAAAATTACCTGTCATATGCTTTATATAATTATAGTATATTTTAAATTATTTATATAGACAATATTTATAGATTGCATGAAAATTATTCAAATGAAGACAGCAATTAAAGGTATAGGGTGTATATATGTATAATATTGTTTACATTTACAGCATGTTATGTTATATAAGTAGACTAGATATAAAATTATCTGTGAATATATTCATATGTAATATTTATAGATTATATGAAATCACATCTATAAATTATGTTTTACATGATTATACTAAAGCATATTTAAAATTATATGTACTTACACAATACTTACATATATACATAATATTTATAATTTATTTATATTAATAAATATTAATATTTATAGGTTACATGAAAATTATTCAAATGAAGGTTTAACAGTTGTGTGTATATGGGTATATATGTATATATTGTTACATTTATAAAATGATTTATTCCATATAATTATATAAAATTATATATTATAAAATTACTTTAAAATGTTTATATATAATATTTATTGCATAAAATAGTTAAATGAGAATTTAACAATTAAAGGTAGCATGTGCAGTATGAATATATCTGTGTGTGTGTGTATAATACATACATATGCATATGTATATCTATATACATACACACAAATTTACCTTTCTTGCAAATAGAAGGGATCAAATGTCACTTCACCACTCCCAGTCTTGTATCCTTCTTTCATTTCAAGAGCACTTGAAGGTTTTGTAAAGTGCTTTGCTTATGTTGTCTCCTTTGGCCCTTCCACAGTAAATATTGCCTCTGATTTAATTTTTATATTCTCATTTGAATTTTCAGCTAGGTGGCTCAGTAGATAGAGTACCAAGCCTGGAGTCAGGAAGACTTAACTTCCTGAGTTCAAATCTGGCCTGAGACACTTTCTAGAAGTGTGACCCAAGGCAAGTCATTTAGTTTCCCCATCTGTAAAATGATCTGGAGAAGTAAATGGCAAATAACTTAAGTATCTCTGCCAAGAAAATCCCAAATGGGGTCACAAAGAGCTGGACACAACTGAAAAAAAAATGCACAACAATAACCAAAACGGATTTTAAATCATTTTTCGTGAATAGTTCCAATGTGTTTTCCACAACAATTGAGTCAATGAAATGGCATGCCCAGGGGTGAAAAAGCACTTTTTGAGAGCTTATGACTTGGGAAACCCTGTGCTGCTTGCTTGGGATTCTCCAGGAGCTCACACTTTAATGGAAAGGGGAGAGGGGAGGGTGCAATACCTCTAAGGTAGTTTAAAAGACTTGGAAATCTTTTGAGGGTGGTCGCATGATGGATGGCAAGGGCCATGGGACCTTAGGAGTCAGTTTAGATGGCAGTGTCTGAGGTGGGGGGGGCAGTGTCAGTAGGATTTAGGAGAAGAACAGATAGTAAGACCTGAGGTATTCAATTTTAGTGAAAGGATTGTAGAGAATCCATTGGGAAGGAAGGAAGGGAGGAAGGAAGGAAGGAAGGAAGGAAGGAAGGAAGGAAGGAAGGAAGGAAGGAAGGAAGGAAGGAAGGAAGGAAGGAAGGAAGGAAGGAAGGAAGGAAGGGAGGAAGGGAGGGAGGGAGGGAGGGAGGGAGGGAGGAAGGAAGGATTTTTTTCTTCTGCAGAGTGACAGAATATGGAAGCTGGAAGAAACTTCATTGACCACCTTGTTCAACCCACACATGACAGAAATCCTCTGAACAACTTGCCTGGCAAATGGTCATCCAGTAGTCTATTGGCAAAATTACTTGACCATACTTGAGACCTATGTTTTATTTGACTAAGAAAAATAATTATAAAGCTTAACAATCAAAAATAATTTTAAAATTAATCTGCTGCTGTTTATTAAAGGAGCTGGTATAGAACCAAAAACCAGAACTGCAGATGAAAAAAATTGTGTGTTATCTGCAGTAAGCTGAACTCTGCATTGATTTTAAAATTAATACAGTATCAAGAAAGGAGCAAACATTTTTGCAACCATTAGGCTTTCCCAAGCCAATATTTTATGAGACTATAAATATACATGTAGATATTGAAGGAGCATTGCTTATGCCTTAGAACGTCAGCATTGGGCAGAATGAAGGTATAAATGGAAATAGAAGTCCACTTAATCAGTAAATCAAGGGATGTCTCCTGGGCAATGAATACAGAGTTGCACAAGACAAGAGATAGCCTAATTTGCTTCTTAAACTCTTTAGCTTTAGCTTTCTTGTCATAATATACAGTACTAAAGGAAATCCAATTCCTACTCTGTGCTGTATCATTATATCTCTGTTGTTTTCCATTGCTAACATTTTAAACATATCCTTTAAAAAAGAGAGAGAAGATGTTGGAATCTATGACATGGGAGGAAGGGAGAAGCTGCTTCATAGCCTAGTACTCTTACAGTTCCATAACCTTCTTGGGTTTAGCTCAGGACTCAATGAAGTTCAATTCATGTTTATTAAGCCAATATGCTTATGACAGCCTCTGGGATAGGGACTTGGTAATACAAAGGGGGAAAAATTATATAGTCCTCTAGCAATTGTAGAGATTACATGGAGATTATAATCTAGTAGGATGAAAAGACATGGACACAAGTAAAAGACAGAATATGATTAAATGTGTATGGAGAGGTCAGATAAAGTGTTATCCAAGCTTTAAGCAAGGAAAAGTCATATTTTGGTGGGGTGACCCTAAGGTAGACCTTGAAGGAGAAAGATTCCAATAGAGGAACATAGGAGGAGAATATGTTCCAGGAGCAAGATGCATGGAGGCAGGAGAGGGAAGTGTGAGATTCGGGACAGTTTTAAAATCATAGATTTTCTAGACAGATAACTGAAGGGATCTCAGAGAGCAACTCTACCATCTTCTCATTTTAGGGTAAGAAACTAAGTTCCCAGGAGGTTGAATTTCCCAAGGTCATCCAAATAATGTCACAGTTCAGATTCAACTCAGGTCCTCTGACTTCCCACATCACTTCTGTTTCCACTGAGCCACCTCATTCTTGGTCCTTTCAACCAGTCGTCAAATTGCTTGGTTTCAAGTGTCACTTTCTTTTATCCAGGTCACTTTCTTTTGACACACTTTAGCTTGCTAATGTCCTGACTAACACATGGCACCCAGAACTGAACACAGTACTCCCAATGTGTTCTGACCTGGGCAGAGGACACCAGAACTCTAACCTCCTTTGTTCTGGGTACCATACTTCTGCCAGAGCAATCTAAGGTCATGTTAGCTTTTTTCTTTTGTTTGCCATGTGACATTGCTAACATTGAATTCACAGACCACTTACCATGACAGATCTTTTTGATATAAACTTCTGTCTAGTCACAATTACCCCCACCCATACCTGAACCCAGCTAAAGGACTTTCGATTTGTCCTTATTAAATTTCATCTTACTAGACTTGGCTCATAATCCTAGCCTGTCTAGACCTTTAGGGATCACCATCCTGTCATCTGATGCATTAGATATCACTCCCAGATTTGTGCAGTCTTCAAACTTGGTAAGTATGCTATTTCTTCATCCAAGACATTTAAAAATGTTGAACAGAACAGGGTCAACGACAACACCCAGCAGCACTCTACTCTGTCCAATAAATCACTGTTATTTGAGTCTAACTAGATTCAAATTCTGCTTAGTTCTGCTTCAGTTAATTGTGAATCCACTGTGCTCTTGTCTGCTCCACACCTGTCCTTCTTGTCTACAAGTACATGGAGAAAGGCTGGGTCAGATAAACATCTTGCTAAAATCCAAAGTGTTTGGAATAGGGCTCTCAGCTACGCCCCCTACAAAATTCCTGGTCCTGTCCATGATCATTAGGGTAGGGATAGGGCATTTGAGGACTTCCTGGAAAGGAAACTTTGTTGAACTCTTAGAGAATTGCTCTGTACCAAATGGTTAAATGACTTGCCTGAAGTCATGCAACTTATGGGTCGGAAGCAGAACTTGAACCCAGTCCATGCTCCCACAGCTCTGAATTCATTTAATTAAAAGCTTACGATTAAGTATCAACAAAATCAACCAAAATTGCTTAGTAACATTTAAGTTAATTTCAGTTATTTTAGATATAAAATAATTTTTCATTTGTTCTCATTCACTTTTCCCAGTTTTAGTTAGTGTATATTAAATTTCCTGTGATGCTTATTATTTCACTTAGGTCTTTCCAGATTTCTTTGTATTTCACAAACCCATGGGTCTTAATTATATTAAAATATTTCATTCCATTAAGGTACTACAATTAAACTTATTTCCCTTTTTCTGAGCATTTAGATTGTTTCTGGATTATTTCGTTTTGTTTTTCAATTAAATGCTACTAGGAAAACATTTGCTTGGGTTGGGGGGTTGCTTTTGGTAACATTTTCAAAGTATATTCCTGACAAAGGAATTGTCAAATCAGAGAAAATGAGTAGTTTTGCCTCTTCTAGGCTGTACTGCCAGATTACTGTCCCTAAAGATCCTGCAAGGTGGCAATTCTACTAGGAGTGTATGAATGTACCTGTTCTTCTACGGCCTCACCAGCATATAAGTTTGGCTGCTTTTAATTATCTTTGCCTTTTAGATAGATGTGAAATGATGGCTCAGTTGCTTTAGTTTTCATCTTTTTACTATTAGAGAGGTGAAGCAATTTATTAAGTTGCCATTAATAATCTGTATTTCTTCTATTGAAAATTCTTTTTACATTATTTGATATGGTCCCTAATTTTAATACCTCCATATTCATTATCTGAAATTTTCATTGGAACCAAACTAAATATATCCTCCCCCTGGGAAATAGAGTTCAGTGCAGTACAGGACCCCTGACCTGTGCTACTTGTTGAACTTTCAGGATAAAAGTAATAGATCATTTTGTAATCTAGGTCACAGTAAATAAACAAGCCTGTTGTTGTGTTGGTCTGGAATTACTTGTCTGCAGTTTTACGCACTACAGGAAGTTGCTGGGGTACAGATCATTCCTGGTACCTTATCAAATATCGTTTTGCTCACCCCAGCAGCTCCCTCCCTGTTGGTCAGAATTCATCTCCAATCAAGCCCCTGCCACATAGCAACACCCCTCTCTATAGCAACTCTAAAAGATGCCTGGGAGTAAAAGTAGGGTCCAAGACAGGGATGTGGGGGAGGAGGTGGCAAATTCCTAGTAATCATTCCAGATGGAAGGAGACTTTAGGCTGGTAACCAGCAGTACATGACACTGAATATTACAGAGACTTGCAGCTAGAATGACGACCTGATATTAATAGGAAGGGGGAACCTGGGACATGATTTGGTGCCAGTGAATGGAAGGGTGGAGCCGTATCACATTCGGATACTACATTAACTCAAAAATTCAGCTTTCGATAGGACACTTAAGCCTTGCAGGAATGGGGTTTTCTGATGGCATCCAGTGATTCTACAATATGTGACCAAAGCTGGAGGGCATAAGGAAATTATGAATTCGAAGAAGGGAGGAGGCGCCCTGGTTCTGCTGGATTCGCTCTTCTTCTGCCCACTTTCTCTAGCCTTAATTCTTAGAGAAGAGGATATTCCCATCATGTTTGTTTTCCAGGAGCAGTTGACACCAGGCGGTCATGTGAACACATAAAATCTAGAGATTATCTGTCAGAACATAGGTGGCTATTCCAGGATATCCCTTTGCGATACCCATTTGAGATAACTCTGTAAGGCCTGGCACTACATGAGAATTTCGCACGTATCTTTTTATATATATAGCTCTTGCAGCTGTAAAGGTCTTACCAAAGTCCAAGTTGCCATATGAACCACTTGGAATAAAAATTCAAAACATACCAAGGGCCATAATTAGTTTGCCTCATCTCTGTAGTCTCCTCCAAACAGCTAGAAATCTGGGTTTTCCACTGCCATCCTTTTCCACCCAACTCCAGCAAATATTTCAGAAAAGACCTCTTTTAGCACATGATTCATGCAAAATAAGTAGATTTGCAATTCTGAACTTTCTTGGTTCCACATTATTTTCCTTCATGTTTGGAGAACTCCCAGTGAGAAAACTCCCTCTACCACTACAGGTCATCATGACAGTTCTGCAACTTAGATTTTTAGAGAGCTGTCTAAGGGCATTAAGAGGATACTGGTGGGCGACTAGATGGTGCAGTGGACAGAGCATCAGGCCTGGAGTCAGGAAGACCTGTGTTCAAATCCAGCATCCTGTGTGACCTTGAGCAAGTCACTTAATCCTGATTGATTTTAAAAAAAACGGGGGAGGGAGGTGGTATTTCTTGCCCAAGGTGACACATTTGGTACATGTCAGAGGCAGAATTTGAATTTAGGTTTTCTTCACTCTTGTATCAGCTTCTTATTCTCTGTTCCATGGTGTCAATTCTTTGTCTTACTCCAGTTTATTCTCTTTAAAAAAATAATGTATTAATGGTAAGAAGTCAGACATAGAGTGCTGACCTCAGAGCCAGGAAGTCCTGGGTTCAGCTTCTGCCTTTAACATATTGGTAGTGTGACCCTAGGTAAGTCACTTAACCTGTAAGGCTAGAAGTTGCAGGGAAGATGCCAGCCTGCATCTTCTGTGAGTTGCCTATGTCAATATAATCACAGGTCCATTCCCTGTCCCTATATCATTGCTGTTATTCAGCTGTTTCACTCATGTCTGAGTCTCCATGACTCCATTTGGGGTTTTCTTGGCAAAGATTTTGGAGTGGTTTGCCATTTCTTTCTCCAACTCATTTTACAAATGAGGACACTGAGGCAAATAATATTAAATGATTTGCCCAGGGTCACACAGCAAATAAGTGTCTGAGGCCAGATTTGAATTTAGGAAGATGAGTTTTCCTGACTCCAGGTCCAGCAGTCTCTTCAATGCGCCACCTAGTTACTTTTGTGCTCTGTAAAGAAAAGAGATGGGAAGTGGAGAAAAGAAAGGCTCACGAGAATTGAACTGCATCTATTTAAAAAGGATCTGTCATTGTATTGAAAAGCATAGAAGTCAACCTGGCTGGTTTTTTTTAAGATGAAAAATGCTAGCCACCAATAGATAACTAGTGACAGGCTCTTGCAATTGTAAATATGATCTAAAGAATCAGAAAGGAAAGGATGGAAGCCATAAATGTGTTTAACTTTATCATCTGGAAAGGGACATTCATATTCCAGACTGGGTGGTATAATCATCGTATGAATGTGTGTGTATGTGATGGTAAAAGCCAAGGGGAATGCAACTTCTTAACTGAGCGTTATGGAGTTTCCAGTGAAGTAGGAATTCATTCACTGGTTCTACGCTCATTTGTTGTTTCTTTCCTGGGAAATGCATTCTCTATGGTCATGTTCAGTTCAACCAAGGAAAATATGGCTTTTATTTTTCCACCCCCAGAAATATGAGCGACTGAAAGACAGCTTAACTGGCCACGGAACCAGGGACACTGTAAAGATAGGTCAGTCAAGGTAAAGGACTTAAGGGAAAACTGAGTCATCAGTGAGCAGACATTTTATAGGGGTGGTCCAGGGAGAAGACAGAGGGTGATCAAAATGCAAAAGCAGTCTGCCCAGATAGAGGGAAAATGGACTGCATTTGCAAAAGTAGCAATCCTGAGACATCTGTTTGAGCATGTAGGAATTTCAGTGTATACTATAGCACCCATCTCATGCTGAGGTCTAGCATGATAGATTGTCTGCAGATTAGCTGCAAAGAAATGCTTATTTTTAAATGGATGTTTTGCAATCATGACATTTGAAATATTGAAGACTGTTTAGCAAAAGCATAAGTAAATGTGTCTGTGCAAAAGTTTATTATTTCCTAAGAGCAGATTGTAACAACAGATTGAATTCTGTGATCACCTGAATAATTGCTTATATGCCTGACACATGAGTTACGTGGGTTGTTATCTTTTTTATATGGGTTTCTCCATTTCCTGAGTATTTGATATTGGTAAACTTGTTCAGAACAGAGAGAGGTGGAATTTCTCACTCATATAAATGCTTGTGATAAGTCATTTTTCAGGAATGCAAAACCCTTTAGAGACCATTTCCAGTTAAGCTTTCTTGGGAAGGAGATAATTACATATGCCACCTTATCTCACACATAGCAGGTGCTTTATAGCTGTTTGCTTCATAAATAAATGGGTTTCCACTTTACACGGGGGAAAAATCATGATAAAGGATGAACTAGAAACAGATTTCAAGTTCAATAGCCTTTTTTTCTCTGTTTTATTTTTTTTTTTTTTTTGCTTTTCAGTGTTGCACCCTCCTTACATCGATAACTATTACCTTAGAGCATGTAAGTTTTTCTTCATATAGTTTCAATGTCTATTCCAAGGCTGTGCATTGTGTACTTATGTGACCATGTGGGTGTGCCTGTGACGACAAGAAGAGGCTGTCTCTGACGGTGGCTTTACCTTTCCTGGTTGTCTTTAAGGAGAGAATGAATACCCATTTTTCAGTGTTTTGAAGATAGAATACCTTTTCAGACATAGGCTGTACTAGATGACTATTAAAGTATATCCTTTCCAATAACTCTGAAATTCTGTGACCATTTCTACTGTGAGATTGATTTTGGGAAACAAGCATTCCTGTTGCCCTGTTCAGGTCAAGTGAACCAAATAACACAGAAATTGTATAGTGACTACCGGTCCTGTCAGATTTTGGCACTTTATGGCATCACCTTAGGACAGCTGGCTCAGTGCCAGGCCTGAAGTCAGGAAGAATCATCTGCATGAGTTCCAATCTAGCCACAGACATTTATTAGCTGTGGGACCCTGGACAAATCACTTAACCCTGTTTGCCTCAGTTCCTTATCTGTAAAATGAACTGGAAAAGGAAATGGCAAACCACTCCAGTATCTTTGCCAAGAAAATTCCAAATGGGCTTACGAAGAGTCAGGCATGACTGAAACGACTGAACAAAAATATCACCTAAACACATCACCACCATCTTCCTACTTTCTTATCTTTCTAAGAGAAAGTTACTCTGTTCAAAATACTTTTTGGACCTCTTTTTGCACCCAAAACAGGATTGCTTTTATTTGACAAAACTTTCTGCCTCAGCAGGACTTTCTACTCATGCAGACTTTCAGATGCCTCCTAGGTTACCGTAACATAGCAGGTTGGGCAATTGAAGGTGCAGCTAAAATCCTAAAAAAGAGTTGAACTTGAACCTTGCAATCCCCTACCTTCTTCACTAGACCTCACTATTACTCTGCAAGGACTCACTCTTCAATTTTTCATACCTTCTCATCCATCCCAGTTCTTTTGCTATGAACTCCCAACTGCCTGAAAAACAAACCATCTTCCTCAACTCGCACTGTCTAGTTTCTCATACCCATACACCTCAACTCTACCTCCCTCAACAATGTCCCACTTCAGATCTTCTCACCCTTTCTATAGTACCCCCTGAAATGCCTACAGCATAATTAACAAACTTCCTCTTACCACTCCCTCACGTGTTCCATTTTTTGACCCTTACTAAGTCCCGGCTTCTTCCTGATGATACCATGTTCTTGACCTCTCTTTCTAGAATTGGCTACACATCTGCTTCTACCCCCTCCTGACTGTTTCCCTGGCATTGCTAGAGAAGTCAGAACTCTCCTTGCTTCCCATTGCCACTTTCAGACTTTCCCTTTACCACCATCCATCAGCATCCTCTTCTTTGAGGTTCAGGTAATTCAAATTTATCACCCAATCCAGATTCTGCTCACCATTTTCTACTGATTCTGAGGACATTCTAACTCTTTTCTCATTGGATTCAGTGGCTGGTTCTCAGTCTTCTTCTCCCTCTCCTCCCTCAACTCCTGTCCTCATTCTAAGGGATTTAAACATATTGATGCTCTTTCACATACCCTAACTTCCTAGTTCCTCAATCTACTCAACTCCCAAGACCTACTCCTCCATTCTACCTCCATTAGATATAGGGATGGTCATATTTGTTCCCATCATCACCCACAAGTCTTCTACTTTCGTGTTTAAAAACTCCAAATTTCCTTTCTCCAATCCTTTCATCTTTGCATCTTTCCATCTCTCCTTGTACCCTGGTACTCCCCAACTTATTCTTTGCCTTTACTTTGACTTCAAATCCCTGCATTTCCTAGTCTGTCCCAGGTCATCATCTTTATTCTGGCTAAACTTTTTTCTCTTCCCAATCTTAATTCCTTGGTGAATGAGTTTAGCTCTACATTATCCTCAGCTCTTAAATTCGTTGCTCCCTTCTTCTATCATTGATCACACCTTTTCAAACCCCACCTCTCAAATAACTCTACTATCTATCTTCTTCACATGTTCCACTGAACAGAATATGAGGAAATCACAAAACTGTGTTGACTGGCTGCACCCCAAATATCTGTTGGTGAATCTTGACTGGACCATCGCTGCAGCAAGACCATCTTCCTTAATTGATTCTCCATCCTGCTCACTGTAGAAGCTATTCCAAACTTTTCCTTCCCTTCTCTTCAAGACTCACATTCCCTTGCTGACCTTTTAGCTGAGAACCCCAACCCACATATCACTGGAGAAAACAAGCCATTTGCAGAGAGATCCTTCTGCTCTCCTTATTTCAGATTTCTTTACCTCCCATTATCTCTTCCTTCTTTTCAGGCAACTATGTGGTATAGTGGATTCAGGAAGATCTGAATTTGAATTGTGACTCAGACATTTGCTAGTAGTGTGAACCTAGGTAGGTCACTTAATCACTCTCTACCTCAGTTTTCTCATCTATAAAAAGGATATAATAGCACCTACCTCCCAGGGTTGTGAGACTAAAAGGAAATAATATTTGTATACCTTAAAGTTCTGTATAAAAATTAATATTAGTATGTCAATCAACAAGCATTTATTAAGTTCTTACTATATGCCATGAACTATACTCAGCAACAAGGATACAAGATCCTTGATTATCAAGATCATTTACTCTACAAATACCTTTTATCTCATTCTTTTCCATCTCCTCCCCACCATCATCCTCACTTTCTCTCTTTAGTTATCACTCTCTGTATCTACCAGTTTTTTCTCTTCTTTCTCCCATCCTTAAAAAAACCCTTCCCTAGATCCTTCTGTGCCTGACAGTTATCATCCTTGGAAAAAGCCAACTCTGCTCACCATTTCCTCTCCTCTCACTTTCTTCTAAAGTTCTGCAGTCTGGCTTCCAACTTACCCATTCTTCTGAAACTGCTTTTTTCAAAATTATTATAATCTCTTTCTTTTTTAAAATCAGTACTCTCCCAACTGCCAAATCTAGTGGCCTTTTCTTCCATGGTCATCCTTTTTGACTTCTCTGCAGCATTGGACTTTAGTCATTCCCTTCTCCTAGGTATTTTCTCCCATCTGCCTTTTTATGACTGTCTCTTTTGGTTCTCCTCTTACATATCTGACTTCTCCTTCTTGGTCTCATTTAATGGATTTTCCTCCATACCAGGTCTACTGCCTGTGCCTCCCAAGACTCTGTCTTAGACCTTCTTTTCTTTATACAATTTCTTCATATATTCAGTGCCTTGGGAACTGACTTGCCCATGATCAAATAGTATGAGTCAGAACAGGACTTGAACCCAAATCTTTGGTCCCTCTGTGGAACATCTCTGCAAATTAAGCACAAACATACCTCCTCCAAAAATAGAAGATGCAAATGAATTGCTAACCAGCACCAGTGACAGGAATTTCCACATCAGGAATTCTCCAGCTGGATGAAAGAGTAAAAATAAATTTCAGAGTATTTCTCATAGAATCTCACAACCTAGTACCTTTACCTTTTGTGTTTGTCATCTAATGAAGGATGAGGATCACTTTTCAGAATGTTTGTTGCTTACATTCATAATTAGCGGAAATTATAAATTTCAGGTGAAAGCTAGTGAAAATTAAGATGTGATTTTTCTTATCCAAGTTCACAGTTCCCATGTCAAGCACTCCTGACCTAGACCCTCTCATCCAGTCTGTATCCAAGGAAAAAAAAGCCCTCATCAGCATTCTCAAATCCAGTCTTTGCTTAAAGACCTTCAAAGAAGGCAATGCTGCTACCTGCCAAAGAAACTCACTCCACTTTTAGATTGTTCTAATTGTTAACAATTTTTTCCTCTTAAATCAAGCGTCAGTCTACCTCTTCGTAACTTTCATCATCACTAGCTCTGTTCTTTGTAGCATGGGAGTCAGATGGCTGCCATTTCTATCTGCTGGTTTCCTAGATACTTAAAGGCAGATGTCAGATGCTTCCTAAGTCTTTTCAGGTCATTATAAGGAATATAAGTAGATGAAGAGTGCATAGATTTGCTTGTTCCCTGGCCCTCTGATTATTAGGAATTTAAGTTCTGTAGAGTGTGAAGAGTAAGGAGGAGTTGCTCCCCTGCTGAAAGAAATGAGGGCTAAGGGACCATTGATCACTTTCAACTGGAGAGTTGTCTAATGGTAAGAAACCCTAGGATGAATAGGCTTTCAGGAAGGAGTACCTGTGTCAAGTCCTTTGGACCTGAAAATCCTGGGAGGACTAGGCTACATATTCAGAGAATCATCAGAGCTTCAGTAGGGCCCCTTGGCTTTGTATTGAGAGGAAAAGATGGAGAACCAGTGTTTACCAGATTGCCAGTAAGGTTGATGTCTCAGGTATTTTGAATAGGGGGCTTACATTTAGACATATTTGGACCCCAAATGCTTACTTAGCACTTGTTGCTACAGAACCCTGAAATCCCAGCCTACTCCTCTTCAAAAACAAGACTCTCAAATGAAGTCTTGACAACTGTGGTGAATAATCTTGTGCAAAGAGACAGTGATTCCCACTTATCAATGAGCATCTAATTTAGCATGGATTGTCCTCAGCTGGTAAGTGAGGGAAATTGTTAATCAGCTGACTGTAATGGGAAAAACCCCTCCTAGTCATGGGAGGTCCAGGGGATGACCAACTTTCTTAGACAGATTTTCCCTGACTAACCTAAAAACTTGAACATTTCACCAAAATATGTAAACAGAGCGCTAAAATTCATGGAAATGTGAGGCATTCCCTTGTTCTTGTGTGGTTTTTGCCCATAAATTTGCGCCATCACTTTTTTTAGATCACAATGTTCCTTCATTCCAGAGAAATCTAATGGTCTTTGACTTTCTGTTCCTGTAAATTACAAACCGCATATGTGTCTAATTATGAAATGAAAACCATATAAAACTCAAGTTTTAAATAACATCAAGACTTTCTTGCTTTGTCAATGTTTGTTTTAATGAGAACACAACCAAATTTAACTAATATTGTCAGTTTTATACTGAAAAGAAGGTGCATTGGTTTCCCTGGATTCAGGGGGTAAATTCCTGAAAAGGGGGAAATGCTTTTTTTTTTGGCTAGCTCTTTTGGTCCTGCTGTGTTTGTTCTGTGTGCTGGGTTGAGTCCCTTGGTGAGTTAAACCTGCATTTTTTTCCCTGCTTGGATCTTATCTGTCTGAAACAGGAGAGGTTCCAATAACAAATGAGGTTCAGAGAGATGAGCCTGTCACTCAAGTCTCTTATTCCAGAGTTTTCTAGGAGCTTTATGGATTTGCTCATTTGACTCCTACCCTGGTCAAATTCTTTGAAGACTTATCTTTCACCATTTCCTACAGGCTTTCCTTAAAGCAACCACTAGATTAATTCAATTTGCCATCCCTTAAGGACTCTGTGTTCTACTTCTTTAAAAAATAGATTTTTTTTGTTATTTTTTTTTTATTATTTAAAAATAACCATTTAAAGACACTATGAAATGGATCATTCATTAAATCTCCACTTCGATATTAAAGTATTTTTGCTTTCTTCTTGTTGCTGTTCAGCCACTTTTCAGTCATGTCCACCTCTTTGGGATTCCATTTGGGGTTTTCTTGGCAAAGGTACTAGAGTAGTTTTACTATTTCCTTCTCTAGCTCATTTTATAGATGGGGAAACTGAGGCAAACAGGGTTAAGTGACTTGCCCAGGCCACACAGCTAGGAAGTGTCTGAGGTCACATTTGAGTTCAGGTCTTCCTGATTCCAGATCTGGCCCTCAATCCACTGCACCACCTAGCTGCTTTCTAATGATCAACAAAATGGTGGTTTTTGAACATTACTCCATATACATCATTCTCATAATAACTAGCACTTAAAGCTTTGCGAGGTGCTTTATCCCATTTTATTCTTATAACAACCCTGGAGGAAAGGTGCTGTTATTATCCCCATTTTTCAGATCAGGAAACTACAGAGAGAATTTGTGGCTTGCCCAGGTGAGAGAGGAAAAGAGTGACTAGCAGAGACAGAAGGGAGAGGAGACAAGAAAGAAAGAGAGGAAAGAGAGGGACAGAGAGAAAAAGAGGGAGGAAAGACAGACAGAGATAGAAAGAGAGAGGGAGAGGAGAAATAGAGAGGAGGGGGAGAGACAAAGGAGGGCAGCAGAGTCCACTGGATATTTTGATTTATAAGAACCAGTAAAAAAAAGCCCACCTCTCAAAGACTTCTCTGACTTTAGAAATCCTAAAGGAGACTACCCCTGACAACACTGGGAGTTAATAAGCTAAGGGAGGGCATGACTGAGTTCCTATTCCTATAACCCACTGACTTTCACCAACACTGGCTTTCTAAAAAATTATTATAGATTAAATAGTCATAACCAAAGACAAATAATCAAACACACGGAATAAAAAAGAGGATCTTATACAAACCATTAGCATTTAGTAAAGTAATGCCAAATGAGTAAACAAATACCTAACAAAAACATGTTTCTTCTTTGTTCAAGTCCTTCTAAAATTCTTCTTCTACCTTGGACTTTTTTAAAGACCTATTTACATAAATAAACATACATGCATGTATAAAGGTGAATGGTATAGTGGATAGAGGGATTAGATGAGATAAAGCATTTTTTAAGATTTACTTCGTGCCTGACCCTCAGCTAAACTAGAGATACAGAAACAGCAAAAAGACAGTTTCGCTGCTCAAGGTCTGGGCAGGGGCAAAGTGGATAGAGTGTCTGGCCTAGGGTCAAGAAGACTCATCTTCATGAGTTCCAATCTGGCGTCAGGCACTTACTAGCTGTGTGGCCCTGGGCAAGTCACTTAGCCCTCTTTGCCTCAGTTTCCTCATCTATAAAATGAGTTGGAGAAGGAAATGACAAACCACTCTAGTATCTCTGTCAAGAACAGCCCAAATGGGGTCATGAAGTGTCAGACATGACAAATAACTGAACAATAAATACATATATAGGGAGAGAAGTTCTCAGTATGTATTCAGTTATTATCTCATGAGTTTTTCCTCTTGGTTATTTCTATTTCATATCTCTTGTGCTTTTGTAGCCCGATCATATGCCCATGGAGCGAGTAGAGAAAGGGCCAACCTTAGAGTCAGAAAGACAGGTTCACATGCTACCTCTGACATGTATCAGCTGTATGACCCCCAGAAGGTCTCTTTGCCTTTCTCGTGCCCCCCTCCACCCCTGCCCGGGCAACTCTTTAAAACTGTGACTTATAGAGTTGTTGCTGATCTCCACTGATGAAGAAAGTTTCCACCCTAGGACCCTATGGGACCTAGAAGTCCCATACACTAATGAAACCTCAGGTGCTCTCTCTCCCTCCCCCATCATATGCTGCTCCATGATTGGGCAGGGTTAAGGGAAGAGACAGTAACAAGCATTTATTTAGCACCAACTGTATACCAGGCACTCTGCTAAGTAAGCACGTTACAGATATTATCTATTGGATCCTCACAACAACCCTAGGAGATAAGTGCTATTTTTAATCCCCATTTTACAGATGAGGAAACTAAGGCAAACAGAGGTTAAGTGACTTGTCCAGGGTCACATAGCATGTGTCATAAGTGAGACATGATCTCTGGTCTTCCTGACTCTAGACCTAGTATACCATCCAGCTATCTCCAAATATTTTTTAGTCATCCTCTGGTCATTGAACACATAGGTCATTTCCAATGTAGTGTTACCAAAAAGAAAGCAATTATGTACATCTTTATATAGATAGGACTTTTTTTTCCATTTTAGGATAAAGTACAATGAATGGAATTGCTAGGTCAAAATCTATCCAACATTGATTTTTCACACAAGGACTTTTTGAACCACATGCTAGGAGTAATAGAGGACTGTGACGTGAACAATGAAATAAAAGACAATGTGCATGTTTTAAGTGAATCTCAGGGCACCTCAATACCCCCAGATACATAGAAAGTATGTCACTTATGTGTAAGTGACTTAATTTTCTGGGTCTCTGTCCTCTTTTGTAAAATGAGGGGGTTGAAGTAGATGACCTCTGATGATCCTTCCGGTTCCAAATCTGTGATACAGAGAAGTGAAATTATACTGCTTATTATATAGGTAGGAAGGAAAAGATGAGAGAAAAATGTAAATTTTGACTCTTAGGGGAGCACAGCTTAAATTTTCAGTTGAAAGTTACTAAAGAAGAAACTATGCAGAATTGATGTATGTATATATATATATATATGTATATATATGTGTGTGTATATATATACATATAAAAATATACATATATAGTTACATGCAAATTGGGATACATAAGGTGTTCAAGGAGAACTAGCACTTCTGATGTGAGGGCTGCTCATCCACCTTTGGTGTCACTTGTGTCTCTCAGAAGCTGTAGCATGCACAGTGGCCACACCCCGGTAGAACTATCCCAGTAGACAGACTAAACCAGGTTGAGGGTAGTCAACAGCCTTTAGACCCATCAGTGACTTAGGGGGATGTCTACCCCAAGCATGTGAAGACTTCCCATGGTAGAATGGGTTAATGAGCACAGTTTGTACCAATGGCCATGAAGACTACTGAAGCAGACACTGTGGAGTGCTTAGAGTTTAGTTAGACATCAAAGACACCAAGGTCATCCACTGCATCCCAGATCATCACCAGTCATCTTGACTTTTGTCTTACTGCTGGACTTTGAGGATTCAGAAAGAGAGAGCAAGGCTGACAATTTGCACCCTCTGCCTCATTTACATCCAATTCATCTCAAGACATCACTCCATGATGTCATTGGTCTTCTGCAAAAGTGAAGGATGAGCAGTTATAACAAGCAAATTATATACCAGACTGGGTGGGGGCAAGGGGAGGTATTCAAAGTTCAGATAACCCGTAGCCCTTGCCCTGATGGAGTTTTTATTCTAGTGGGGGATGACATAAACATGCTACTACAGAGTACAATATTACAAGATAAATACATAAGGTTGGAAAATGAAGTAGTAGGAGAGAACTGAGGGAGATTGTCATTACCCAAAAGGAGAATCAGGGAGAAAGTGACATTGGGGCTTAATAATGATGAGAATAGATCAGTATATTATGGTAATCATTGACAGCAATTTGGAGAACATTGAGACAGAAAAATACAAGGCATATTTGTGGGGCAGAGAGTAGCGCAGTTTGACTGAAGCACAGAGTAGAGGAACATAATATGAGAAAAGAAGGGTGGGTAGAATATTGTAAAGGGCATTTGAGGTTACTGAAGGAACAGTAAGTTGTTACTCAACGTTATGATCAGAAGAACGATATGCATAAGGAACATGATTCTGGTAGTGGTTTGAGAGATGGTTTTGAGAGAGATGAGGGAGGGGGAAGTGGAGCAGGGAAGAGTGTAGATGGAAAACTTTGTCAAAAGATTGCTGACCTGATCCAGGTAGGTGGTAATAAGGATCTATGCTGTGGTAGTGGCAGTGGGAAAAGAGGGAAGAGGACATTTACGAAAGATGTTAGAGTGGTAGAATGTACAGAACTTCACAACTGGTTGGATTTGGTCAAGAGTTAATAGTAAACTTGTATTAAGCACCTGCTGTGTGCCAGGCATTGTGCTAAATGCTGGGGATACAAAGAGATGAGGAAGAGTCAAAAATTATCTCCAAAGTTATGCCTCAGACAGTTTTCCCAAACTTGGTTGTGAACTATGTATATAAATTTTAATGGCATCCCCTTACTTAAGGCAACCAGGTTGGTTATGAAACAACTCAGCCCTTAGACAAGACTTTTAAAGAGCATTTGAAATATGTTTGTGTCTTATAGCATTGGTGCTGGGTTCAGTAATGCTTGCTGCCATCTGCAGCATCCTGGGTGAGATGCTAGCTGAAGTAGTGAGACTAGGTGAAAACAGGATGTTCTGTTGGATACTTTGCAAAGTGGGAAAAGTTTAAAAACCAAAAGGCTGCTACGCTTCCCAGTGGTGAGATGGGGAGTCAGTCTGTCTTTCAGTAGCCTGATTTGATTAGTTTTGCTCATGAAAGACTTGTTTGTTTTAACTTTTTTAAAAAATGAGCGGAATCTTCTGTTGACCAAGCTCTAAAATAGTAGGCATAAGTTCTTCATAAAAGATCCTATCAGAGCTAATTTTTTGGAAGGTGTGGTGGTAGTGGAGGAGGAGATGGAGATGCTTGGAGAGGTGGGGGGGAACAAAATTCCTAGAACTCAAACATAGTTGAAATATTTTTCTATTCCTGTCAATTCCATCCATTTGACTGGCAGCCAGGTTCCACTTCACTAGTTCTCTCAGGAAAAAGGGCAGATTGTTCTGAGCCTCCACCACCAGGAATCTGTACCTTGGCACTGACTCTGTCTTCTGGCTGCACGTTACTCCACATCCAGCCTTTCAACGTAGGCACTTGATCCCTAGAACCTCAATTTTGTGACCACAGACTCAATTTACTCAGTTAAGTTTTAGCTCTGTAATTTGAGCATTTCATAGATACTTCCCCATTTAATTCTTTGTTTTTAAAAAAGTGACTTTTTGTGGCATCCTCTCTGTAGTGACACAACCTCCCCTTCAAATTCTGAGTAAGAAGGACTTGATAGTGTTAGGAAAATGGCCACCTTAATGATTTTATCTGTCCACACAATCTTGAGATTCCTTCTATACCCCATTCTCCAATAGAGATCACTTGTCACAGAGGGGTTTGTGCCGAGTGTAGCCTTAGATCTTAGAGTGTATTCTTAATAAAATAAAGAACAATTGCCTTGCAGACCATTTTATTAATAATGCAAAGCTTGGTAGGAGACTCCCCTTCTTCTTCCCTCCCCCACAAAAGAAAAATCCTTAATAGAGACCATGTATAATGACATAGAGAACTTTCTTAGAATTTTGAAATGATATACTGTTTCTTAAAACACAATTTCTTGATTTGAGCAAATGGTGATTAGATTACAGGCATGTCTCATGTAAACTAATCTACTTTATGGAAATATGGAAATCATTATAGGTTTATAACTGGAAAGAACCCTAAAGAACATATAGTCCAATTTCTACATTTTTTAGAAAAGAAAGCCAAAATAGAGATGTTAAACAATGTGCCCCAAGTCACCTGGGTAACTAAATGATAGAGACAGTACTTAAATTCAGTTCCATTTACTCCAAATCCAGTAATTTTTTTCACAGCACAAGAGATGAATTATGAGTAATTATTTCCAATATAAAAGGATTCATCCTGGAATTTTTTAGATCTGGAGCTCTCCTCACATATTTCAAATAAGATTCAACCACTTGACAATTCATTGATAATAATAACAATATCTAGAATTTATATTACATCTACTCTATGCCAAGTACTGTGCTAAGTGCTTTCCAGATATCTCATTTGATCATTTGATTAGTCTCTCACCTTTGCCTACTCCAGGAAACTGTCCCCAACCTCACACTATTTTGTGTTTATTCTCTTCCCTCCACCAGCTTTTTTCCTAAAACCTTTTTAATTCCTGTTACCAACTTCATGTCATCTGAAAATTTAATCATCATTGATAAAATGGTAATGATAATGAAAATATAATCATTGATAAAAATACAGAACTTTACTGGTTTAGGAACAGATCTCTGAGGCACTCCATCAGGAACCTCCCTTCAAGTTGTCATTGACCTTTTCATTAATGGCTGCTCACGTTTTAGCCGCTCAACCAATTTCAAAGCCACCTAAATGTCCTCATGCCTAGCCATCATCTGTCTATCTCTTCTATAAGAAATTTTGAGAATCTTTAACAAATACTTTGCTAAAATCTAGATAAACTATATGTGTAGCACTTCCGTGATCTACCATTCTAATAACCCTTTTCACTAAAACAAAATGAAGTTAGTCTGGCATAACCTCTTCTTGATGAAACCAGGCTGGTTCTTGGTCATTACTATTCCCTTTTCTAGATATTTACTGAAGATTCCTTTAATAATGCACCCTAGAATTTGTACAGGATTCAAGCTCATCTCTCTCTCACTTACTCTTCTCCCTCCTCCTTTTAAAAAATTAGAACATCTGGCAGAGCTATGAATTACTCCAACCATTCTGGAAAGCAATTTGGAACTATGCCCAAAGCTTTTGACCCAGTGATAACTGCTGCTAAGTTTATACTCCAAAGTGATTAAAGAAAGGGGAAAGGGGACCATATGTACAAAAATATTTATAGCAGCTCTTTTTATAGTATCAAAAAAATGGAAACTGAGGGAATGCCTCTCATTTGGGAAATGGCCAAATAGGTTGTGGTATGTGAATGTGATAGAGTACTTTGGTACTTTAAGTGTTTTAAGAAATGATGAAGAGGATGATTTCAGAAAGACCTGGGGAGACTTGTATGATATAAAGTGAGCAAAACCAAGAGAACAACTTACATAATAACAGCAATATTGTAAAGATAAACAACTCTGAAAAGTACCTTTGATCAACACAATGACCAGACACAGTTCCAAGGATTCATGATGAAACATGCTCTCTGTCTAACTCCAGAAAGAGAGCCAATGGATGCAGAGTGAAAATTGAAGAATATGTTCTTCTATTTCTTCTTTTTTCTCACTTTTGTTTTCTTGGAACACGGCTAACATGGGAACTTGTCTTGTATATCTATACATGTTTGTATTGAGTTTTATTTTTCTTGCCTTATCAATGAGTGGGAGAGGGAAGAGAGAGAACTTGGAACTGAAAATAAAATGAAATTCAAATATTTTAAAATACAATTAGGAATATAAAATTAAATTAAAATGAGAACATCTGTCCATCTTCAGTCTATATCACCTTCCTCATCTACTTGATTTTTCAAACATTGCTTGTGGAATTATGTGGAGGTAAATTGCCACTGATAGTGACTTAGCAGTCATGTCTACCAGATCACAATATGCTAGCATGTATTTTGTTTGGGTCAGTTCTCTCCTAAATGACAGATAAGGTGCATCCTAATTCTAGTTCAGCAATTCTTAAGCTGTGGTCTATGAATTGCTTAGGGGGTCTATGGACAGATACAGGGGGCCAGTGAACTTGGGTGGAAAAAATTATATTTTTATTTTCATTGACCTCTAACTTAAA
Source organism: Bettongia penicillata ogilbyi (assembly GCA_023548195.1). NCBI lineage: Eukaryota > Metazoa > Chordata > Mammalia > Diprotodontia > Potoroidae > Bettongia > Bettongia penicillata. The sequence continues at coordinate 6,590,998 of JAJHZJ010000213.1, forward strand.
TCCAGAATTTCCTTCAATTAATTAATATTTAAATGTTATCCCGATAAAGGGGTCCCTTCATTTCTCCAAACTGCCCAGAGAAGTTCATGATAAGAAAATGACTAAGAAATTCTGCTTAGGATCTGTGATGCTCTTTTCTCTTGCTCTGTAAATTCCCTATTAACCAATTGTCTCTCTCTCTCCCCTTCCATTTTCACTTTAAAAAATTATTGATCAGATTTTTTAAATTTCTGAGCAAAACATATTTTGCAAGTCCTTGTGAAATTTAGCACAAAAACTCCAAGTTACATAGAACTTGAGAAGCCATCTAGTTCAACCCTTACATAAAGAATCATCCCCTCTACAAGTATCATCCAACTTCTTGAAGACTCCTATGCAAGGAAGCCCACTGTGTCCCAAGAGAACCTATCCACTTTTGAATATCTCAAAATGTTAGAAAGTTTGTCCTTTTCACAATCCTATATCTGATTCAAGTATACCTTCCCTCATTCTGTCTTACAGAAGCAAGTGACATAAAATCTAATCTCATTCACATGTTAGCCCTTTAAATACTCGAAGACAGAACACATCTACCCTTAGCCTTCCTTTCTCAGTCTAAACACCCCGACCTCTTTGAACAGATCCTCAGAAGACATGAAGTTGAAGCCTTTCCCCACTTTGATTATCCTCCTCTGAATATACTCCAGTTTATCAAGGTCATACCTTAAATGTGACACCCAGCAGAGAACATAACACTCCAGACTTGGTCAGATCAAGTCCAACTCCAGTGGGACCATCCCCTTCCTACTCCTGCACAATATACTTCTCTATCGCCTAAGATGATATTAGGTTATTGGACTGCCATGATATACTGCTGACTCAGTGGATGTATAGTCCAGTAAATTCCTAGATCTTTTATCTTTTTCAGATGTGTGTCATCCCCAACCAAGAAAATATTATTCTTATCTCCTCCAGTCTGTGTTCCAGAAATCAGAATCCTCTTCTAAGACACCATCTTCTTTACCAACTGTTCACTATTCATATCCTCCTATGTCTTGTAGAGCATCTACCTTCTATCAGCAAAAAGGATGAAAACACCACCTGTGCCTCTAACTCTTTAGCTTCTTGCTCTGGATTTCATAACTGCTGTCAATGTTTCCTATATTCTTTTTGGCAGAATTTGTTTTTATCCCCACATAAGCCACCAGAAGTATGCAATGATTAGTAGATTTAATAAATCATAATAAATCATTTCTGGCATGTTTTGGACACATGCCACAGGAAGGCAACATACTTTCTCTATTTTTCATTTCATGTCATTGACATAAACCCATCAGCTGATCATCATCAGCCACTTTTACATGTCTCTTCTTTCTTTAACCAATGGATGAAACTTCTTCTGGAGGTGTCTGTGGGTTTTTTTCATTATTCTCTTAGAGCACTTTTCTGACTTTTTCTGAGACATAACCTTTATGGTTGTGATCAGAACTACTTCCTTGTTCACCAGCATTTGAATTGTAATTAACCCACGTTATTTCCCAAACCTGTAATTTAAACAGATGGTGACCATAGCTCATAGTTTTCTAAAAGACATGTAGGAAACTACCCGCCAGTTACTCCCACAGAAGCAGATAATCTTAGATTTGGAGTGGGTCTCAGAGTCTACCTACTCTAGCCCTTAACTGAATCAGAATCTACTGTACACATTCATAATATAGCCCTGATTGATCTCTAGACCAAGGGCATATATATCTAGCAAAACAAATTTTACTGACTGGAATGGAATTCTTTTGCTTGTTTTGACCCCCATCTTGGAACCCCAGGGAAAAAAGTTGTTTAAAGGCTTCAATTTTAGTATGTCCACAATCTCCCCAAAAGGGAAGAGTAGAAAAAGTTCATTATAAAACATTAACCTTATAGATGACAGCTATTGATTTCCTACACGCAGAAAATAAAGTCTGAAAGACACAAAAGACTAAGCATTCATTGACAAGACTTATGCAATAAGTAACATCCATATTAATTAAATCATTGACAAGATGTCTTTCCTCCAACTGCCCACATGAAATCCTAGAATTTCTCAATCCCTCCTGGATAGTCGATGGAAGTGGGCTAGGAACAAAGTCATTCCATGTTTAAAGGTCCATTGAATGAACCACTAAGTTCTTCCTACTCATCAACCAATAAAGAAAATTAGCTCATCATCTCAGAGCCCCAAGCCCCCTCAGTGCTGAGTTGTGCACATGGTCAGCTGGAAGCAAGAAGGCAATTCTGTACACATATTCTACAACCTCCAGTTAACCAGCTCCTCACCTCTACCCTTATCTTCTCTTCTGTCCCTGTTCAGACTTTAGACATTTTACATCTCTCCCTTGACCCTCTACTGTCTCAGCTTCTTAAGGGTTATACTCCTTAGTCTGCTATCCTGAGCTCTTTCTGACCAAACTGTCTTTTCATCTTCTCTTCTGTTCTTTACATATACACTGCCCTCCAGCTAAGCTGGGTTATTCACTGTTCCCCAAACATGACCCTTGAGATTCCACTCACTGTTGTGCTGTCTTCTCCTGTTGATTCCTTCTCTTGGAATTCCCTCTCTCCATCTCTGGCTATTATAAGCCTCCCCATATTTCAAGTGTTCTCTCAAATGCCATCCTATCCATGAAGCTTTTCCTTGTCCCCTCTAAGTAAGTAATAACAACATATGCATGCTGTACAGTGTCTTAAGGTTTACAAAGCACACTACCTCCATAAGTAATCAGTATATTATATTATTAGTCAATATGTTATTATTATCTCCATTTACAAATGCAAATGGTTACAGTCAAATAATCACAGCCGGGACTTGAGACAGTATCTCCTAACTCGATCAAGACCTCTTTCTGCTGCATGATTTGTCCCTCTTCTGAATCTCCATAGTGATACATTCTTTTCCTAGGACATGTATCACCTTCTGCATTGACTTTCTCTTATTTTAATATGTATCATCTCACAAATTTTTTAAAAACTTAGATTGTTCCTCACTCTTTTTTCTGTCCCCAACTGTGTTTTGAGCATGGCAGGCAATAAATATTTGTTCCTTCCCATCATGCAAGTTGCTTGACTTTAGTTGTTTACAAAAAACAAGAACATAACTATTGAAGGTAACTATTGCAGAAAGTGAAAGCAAGCCAACTGCTCCACTAACATTCTGAAGGAAAGAAAACGTGTGTCCTGTATACTTTAAAATGTACACTCCTTGACTGAAGGAAACTTTTCATTAATTCATTTCTACTTTGTACTGTATCCAACTGACTGTAGCATCTTTGTAAATCTTAAATAGAAATAAAACTAATTAATTCATTTTCCCTTTGATCTAAGCCAAGCTTTGAAGCTGGATCCTTCGAGACTTACGATGAGCATCTGTTAAATCATTGTCTCTTGCATCTCTTTAGGTGAAAGGAAAAAGCGAAAAAAACCCAAAAAACAAAAAACCCCAAAGTCCTGTAAATTCATTCCATATCAAAGCTATGTTCTCTCCTGGCATCTCTAGGAAAGGTTAAATGAGGGATTCTTGAATTTGTTTGTTGAATTTCCTTTGTAGATTTTAATGTGTAGAAGAGAATATGATAATGAAAGATTACATAAATATCTTTACATAGACTAAATTACAGAGTTGGAAGGAATTTCAGAGGCTCTTCAGTGTAAATGCATACCTGGCTAAAAATCTACTTTACAACGTTCAAAACTAATGGCCCTTTGCTTTGAAGACCTCTATTTGAAGGGGAACTCTCTACTTTCCAAGGTGGCCCCTTCCATCTTTGAAGAGTTCTAATAGATAAGAAATTTATTCTTATAGCAAACCTTGTAACTTTTCCATCTGTGACTTCCACTACTGCTCTTGGTTCTGCCTTGTGGGGCTGAGGAAAATAAGTCCAATCTCTATTCCACATTATAGCCCTTCAGGCACTTGAAGGCAGCTCCCAAGTTCCATCATGCACCTTCTTTTTTCTGGGCTAAACATTATTAGTTCCTTATGGGTCATGATTTTAAGGCCCTCATTCTATCTTATCAGTAGTCTCTGTAAAATGTGCCACTCAGAATTGAACACAAATTTCTAGATGTGTTTTGGCTAGGACAGAGTGCTGCCTATCACCTCCTTATTACAGCCAAAAATTTCACTAACTCATTTGGCCACCATATCACACTGTTGAATCATATTGAATGTACAATCTACTCAGACCTCCAGGTCTTTTTCAGGTCTTTTAACTAGTCTTATCCCTCCATCTTGTACTTGTAATAGTGAATTTTTTAAATCCCAAGTGTAAGACTTTCTATTTATCTCTGTTATATTTCATCTTATTAGGCTTATGCCATCATTCTACCTGTCAAAATCATTTTAGATCCTGACTCAGTCATTCCATGTGTTAGCTACCCCTGTAAGCTTTGTGTCATCTGCAGATTTGATTAGCTTGTCATCTCTGCCTTGATCTGAGTTATTGATATTTACAATTTTAAGCCATGACAAATACTCAGACCATATGTTCCATTTGCTCAGTGCTATGTCCACTATATCTTTTATTTATCGTAAATGGCTCCAGAACTTTTAAAATAGACCCATCTAGTTGATGACAGACAAGGAAGTACCATACTTTCCCTTGAATGAAAGAAAAGTTCTTTGCGATGTTGGTCTTGGCCTACTGTGAATATTTTGTTCCAGATGTTAAATTATTGGGGTTTTTTTCAGAAGCCTTGTTAAATTGCCAGAACATTAGATTTTTGAAGGATTTTCCAAACCCCAGCTGATTATCACAACACACAGGAATCCAAACTGCCAAAGCTCAGCCTTGGCTCCAAAGTGTATCAGCAGCTGCAGAAAACATATGGGAAGCCTCAGGTTCAGGGGGCGATATCCATATAAGGCAAAGCAGTAAGTTGATTTCTTTGGCTTCCTAGATATCACACTAGAATTCACACCAGCTACTGAGTAATATAGACTAAATTTCCTTGAATGTATAACTGTATGCAGTTTAGTGTACATTGAGGGACAGTGTGGTCTCGGGGGAAAATGAATGGCATTCCAGTCAGGAGACCCAGGTTTCAAGTCCAGGATTTAATGATGATTTTAAAGGCAATAACTCTCATTGATATCATGCTTTAAGGTTTGCAAAGGGTCTCATTTGTGCCTTAAAACAACCCCTATGAGGTAGCCCCTAACGGTATTATTCCCAGAGAGGTTGAGTGGCTGCCTTAGATCCCATAAATATTAAATAACAGGGGACAATTTTGAACCTATCTTGGCTCCTTCCTTCTGAGGTTACCTCTGATTTATCTTTTATATGTCTTGTTTCACATAATTATGCACATGTTATCTGCTTCTCTCCAAGGGACTCTTTTTGCCTTTTATTGAATTATCAGCACTTAGCACATCTGGCACATAATAGGTATTAATCAATACCTTTTAACTTGGCTCCATCATTTCACAACCATCCACTGTTCCAACTTGGCTGTTGGGACTTCTCTACCACTTGAAACAAATCACAACCTTTCAAAATTCCATAGGATCAGAGATTTAAAATTTAAAGAAATCTTTGAGGCCACCTAGTTTAATCTCCTCATTTTATAGATGGGGAAACTGAGGCCCACAGAGCTGAGGGATTTGCCCAGAGTTCCACAGGTGACTCCACACCAATACTCTACCTCTTCTGCTATATTCTTCTTCTCTCACTTTGGTATGAATAAAGTATTTTTGTAAACCTCAATTCCATAAGCGTGGTTATGGTTATGATTTTTGACTCATGATTAGAGCTGCGTTGAAATTGGTCTGTGAGTTCTATTAGAGATGCTTTCCAGATACTGAATTTTGAAATGACTTTAAAATCCACAATAGAGTAAAAAGCATCTAAAATCAGTTTTTTTACTATAATGATAACTTGTTTTGCTAGCATTATTTTGCCAAGAGAATTAATTTTATATTTTACTATATAAAATACCAGGATGCCTGAAATTTTTTTGTAGATTTACATAGCTTCTTTCTTCAGAAAAGATTTTAAACATGTATTTTCACATACAAAGTAAGACGTCACCCTGTGATGACACCAGTCCCCTTTGAAAATGAAGAACAAAAACATATATTTTATATATGCATATGTAGATATGTAGCTTCTCTTTCTCCAGAATAAATTTGCATATGTATTTTACTGGTTCTAACTTTTCAGGCTTCCTTGAGAAAAGAACATATGTCATATTTCAGCATATCCCAGTCTTCCCTTTGCATCTGTGAGAACACTAATATTGTACATTTCTAAACACACAGCCTACTTTTATCTCCATTTCTCTTCCTTTAGAGTCTGTCTAGGGTTCTGCAAGACCAGGTGAAAGAACAATTTAAACTCTGCCTGTGCTATGAATTTCAAGACCTTATTTTACAACAATTGGCAGTGGTAGGCATCATCGCACACTTACCATAGGAAGACAAGACTTTCAATTCTAGGGGCAGGACCATTAGACTAAGAGAAGAATTATGTTTGAGACCTAATTCTGTCAACTGCTAGCTGTCAGAACTTGAGTAAGTCATTTAACTTCTCAGGGACTCAGTTTCCTCATCTGCAAGATGGAATAATAATACCTAGCCATCCAGTTTCTGAAGATCAAATAATGATGAAACACTTTATAAATTATGAAATTTATACAAATAAAAGTCTTATTTTTAATTTATGGAATAAAGCGTTTCCATAAACATAATGCAGCAAAAAAGAAGATTGTACATGAAACCACAAATCTACTTTTTTTTTATTTAACTTTTTACATTCATTTTCACAAAATTTTGGGTTCCAATTTTTTCTCCCCCTTTTCTCCCCTCCCCCCCGACCCCAATACACCAAGCAATCTAATTTTCCCTATATCCAATCTGCCTTCTCTTCTGTCATCCCTCCCTTCTCTTGTCCCCTTCTTCTCTTTTGTCCTGTAGGGCCAGATGACTTTCTATTCCTCATTAACTGTATGTCTTCTTTCCTAGTAGCAACAACAATACTAAACAGTTGTAAAACTTGAGTTCCAAATTCTCCCCATCCCTCCCTCCCCACCCATTCCCTTTGGGAAGGCAGGCAAATCAATATAGGCCCTATCTGTGTAGTTTTGCAAATGACTTCGATAATAGTCGTGTTGTGTAAGACTAACTGAATTACCCTCCATCCTATTCTGCCCCTCATTGTTTCTATTCTGTCTTTTGATCCTGTCCCTCCCTGAGTGTTGACTTCAAATTGCTCCCTCCTCCCATTGCCCTCCCTTCCATCATCCCCCCCCCCCTTGCTTATCTCTTTCTCCCCCACTTTCCTGTACTGTAAGATAGGTTTTCATACCAAAATGAATGTGCATTTTATTCCTTCCTTTAGTCAAATGTGATGAGGGTAAACTTCTTGGTTTTTTTTCACAGGTTTCCTCTTTTTCCCTCCACTAAAAGGTCTCCTGCTTGCCTCTTAAATGACATATAATTTACCCCATTCCATTTCACCCTCTTTCCTCCCCCTACCTTTCTCTCTCACCATTTACCTTAATTTCTTTTAAGATATGGTCCCATCCTATTCACTTCATTCTGTGCTCTCTGTCTCTGTATGTGCGTGCATGTGTGTATGTGTGTGTGCGTGCACGCGTATACATGTGTGTGTGTGTGATCCCACCAACTACCCAGATACTGAAAAGTTTTAAGAGTTACAAATATTGTCCTTCCATGTAGGAATGTAAACAGTTCACTTTTGGTAAGTCCCTTATGACTTCTCTTTGCTGTTTACTTTTTCATACTTCTCATTCTTGTGTTTGAAAGTCAAATTTTCTTTTCAGCTCTGGTCTTTTCATCAAGAATGCTTGAAAGTCCTCTGTTTCATTGAAAGACCATATTTTCCCCTGAAGTATTATACTCAGTTTTGCTGGGTAGGTGATTCTTGGTTTGAGTCCTAGTTCCTTTGACTTCTGGAATATCCTATTCCATGCCCTTCGATCCCTTAATATAGAAGCTGCTAGATCTTGTGTTATCCTGATTGTATTTCCACAATACTGGAATTGTTTCTTTCTAGCTGCTTGCAATATTTTCTCCTTGACCTGAGAACTCTGGAATTTGGCCACAGTGTTCCTAGGAGTTTCTCTTTTTGGATCTCTTTCAGGTGGTGATTGATGGATTCTTTCAATACTTATTTTGCCCTCTGGTTCTAGAATGTCAGGACAGTTTTCCTCGATAATTTCATGGAAGATGATGTCTAGGCTCTTTCTTTGATTATGGGACTACTTTCAGGTAGTTCCATCATTTTTAAATTGTCTCTCCTGGATCTATTTTCCAGGTCAGTTGTTTTTCCCATGAGATATTTCACATTCTCTTCCATTTTTTCATTCTTTTGGTTTTGTTTGGTGGTTTCTTGGTTTCTCAGAAAGTCATTAGCCTCCATCTGTTCCATTCTAATTTTGAGAGAACTATTCTCTTCAGTGAGCTTTTGAACCTCTTTTTCCATTTGGCTAATTCTGCTTTTGAAAGCATTCTTCTCCTCATTGGCTTTTTGAACCTCTTTTGCCAATTGAGTGAGCCTATTTTTCAAGGTGTTATTTTCTTCAGCATTTTTTTGGGTCTCCTTTACCCCAAGGTATTGACCCGTTTTTCATGCTTTTCTTGCATCTCTCTCATTTCTCTTCCCAGTTTTTCCTCCACCTGTCTAACTTGATTTACAAAATCCTTTTTGAGCTCTTCCAAGGCCTGAGCCCACCTGACATCCCCCTGGGATGTCTGGGGTACCGAGGCCCCGCCCTCCACGTATTTCCCTGATGGCAAGAATATTTCCTCGTCATCAGATCCGAATGGCGGGAACATTTGCACCTGCTCAAAAAAGCTCTCTATAGTCTTATTTTTCTTCCCTTTTCTGGACATTTTCCCAGCCAGTTACTTGACTTCTGAGATTCCTGCCCACCCCTGCCTAGATCTGCCCAGCTAGTGCTTGGGTCTGAGATTCAAATGGGCTTTCCGTGGCAGGCGCGGCTGCTATTCAATGTGAGCTTTAGTTCTGGTGCTGGGGAGGGGGCAGGGCCGCCTCCCAGGCTCAGTTCCCTCAGGGGCTTTATGCAGAGACCTTCAGTAATGGAGCGGGTGGGGCAGGGCCGTCTTCCAGGCTCAGCTCCCTCAGGGGGTTTATGCAGAGACCAGAAGTTCTGCCTGCCTGCTGCTCGGGGAGTCCTGGGGCCGCCGCTGCCCCTGCCTCTGCCTCAGCTGCTGCCTCCCGAGGGGGCCCGAGTCATGGAGACACCCCGCTCCCCTCTCGGCCAGCTCAGACATCTCTCTCACTGACCTGTAGCGTCTGTGGGCAGAGGGACCTTCCTGGCTGCCAGAGGTTCCGTCCCTGAATCCTGCTCGGATCTGCTCCTCTGGGGCCACCTGGCCAGGGCAGCGCTGGGGTGGGGTCCGCTTTCCAGGGTGCGATGGACCCTGGGGATGGCTCTCCAGGGCTCTCTGGAATGGAAATCTCTTCCACTGTGTTTCTGCACACCCTGCAGTGATCCAGAACTTGTGGGGAGCTCTTCTTACATTAAATCCATGGGCTGTGGGTTCAGAGCTAGTATACATGAGTCTTTCTACTCCGCCATCTTGACTCCGCCCTCCCACAAATCTACTTTGTGCAACTTATTATTCCTTTCAAATATACAAGAAGTTAATTAAGTGAAATGTCTTATTTATGGAATAGCAAGGAGGCCAGTGTCCTTGGGTGTGAGAAGTCTAGAAAGGTATGTTGGGGGTGGAGTGGGGCAGTTAAGTTATAAAGGGCTCCAATAGCCATATAAAAAATTGCAAACAGGATTTTTTACTTGATCCTGGAGGTGATAGGAAGCCCCTGGAGTCTATTGAGTAAAGAGTAGGGCATGACATGGTTGCATTTGCTCTTTAGGAAAATTACTATATTAGCTGATGGATTAGAGTGGGAAGAGCCTGGCAGCAGGCAAACCCACCAGCAAGCTATTCCAGTAGTCCAGGAATGAGGTGATAAGATCCTGCACTAGACTGGTAGCAGTATCAGAGGAGAGACAGAGATGTATTTGAGAGATGATGCAAAGGTGAAATTGATGGGAATTGGCAACAAACTGATAAGGAGAGGAGTCACAAATGGTGCTGAGGTTGTAAGCCTGGGTAACTGGAAAGATGGTGGTACCCATGACAGTAATAGAGATGTCTGGAAGGGGAGAGGGTTTAGGGGAAAAGATAGTTGAATTCCATTTTGAACACCTGGAGTCTAAGACGTCTGCTGGACATCCAGTTCAAGATGTCTAAATGGAAACTGGAGATGCAAGATTGGAGGTCAGAAAAAAAGATTATAACAGGATAGTTAGTCTTGAAAATCATAAACTTATAGATGATAATTAAATACATGGGAGCTGTTGATAATACCAAGTGAAGTAGTATGAAAGGAAAAGAGAAGAGGACCTAGATCAGAGCTATGGAGGACACCTATAGTTTGCGATCATGACCTGGGTGAGAATCCAGCAAAGGAGACTGAAGAGAAATAGTCTGAGAGGTGGGAAGAGATCTGAAAGAGAGTAGTGTCTCAAAAACTTAGAGAGAAGGGAATATCAAGGAGGAGAAGGTGATCAACAATATCAGATCTGGGCTTCAGAGAAGTCAGATTTGGTAATTGGCTCATTGCTAACTTTGGAGAGAACAGTTTGGAAAAATAAAGAAATTCTTGTGTTCCATTGGCATAACCTTTTAGAACCTAGGATCAAGTGTACACATCAGAGGAGGGTTTTAGTAAAGGTTAAAAATATGTGTGACCCTGGGCAAGTCACTTAACCTTCTTTGCCTCAGTTTCCTCATCTGTAAAATGAGCTGGAGAAGGAAATGACAAACCACTCCAGTATCTTTGCCGAGAAAACCCCAAATGGGGTCACAAAGAGTTGGACATGATTGAACTGACTCAACAGCAACACCAACGTATGGGTGGAAAATAGAGACTACATCTGTAATTTCACTGGTCTAGAGAACTCCCAAATTAGGGAACTCCATGTACCAGTGCATGATAGCAACTTCTCTGCAATTTCTATTCGGGAAGAGCTGCCTAGTTCAATGGCATCAAACTCAAATAGAAACAGATCCTTGTAGGCTGCATATTGACTTAGAAAACCACATTGTATTGTATTGTATTAATTTTATTAAACCTTTCCCATTTTAATCTGGTTCAGCTTCACTGAGTTTGACGCCTTTGGCCAAAATCACTGAAAAGTTAATGGACTTGTCCAGGATAACACAGGCAGTATGTGTCAGTGGTAGGTGGTTTTTGTTCAGTCATTTCTCAGTTGTATCCAACTCTGCATGATCCCATTTGGACTTTTCTTGGCAAGGATGCTGGAAGCCATTTTCTTCTCTAGCTCATTTTATGGATGAGGAAACTGAGGCAAGGAGTAAAGTGATTTGCTCAGGGTTACACAGCTAGTAAGTGTCTGCAGCTGGATTTGAAATGAGATCTTCCTGATCCCAGGCTTGGCATTCTATCCATTCTACCACCTCCCTGCCCAGTACATATTAATGTTAAATCATTTTGTTTGGAAGATCATTTTTCACAAGAGAGATAAAAAGGTGTATAGTCAGAGAGATGGCCTTAAAATCAAGAAGACCTAGAATGAGTCCAAATACTGCCTCTAATACATACTGTCTCTGTGACCCTGGGATACTCTCAGATTGGACATCACAGAGAAGGTGATTTGCTAGAGGGAGTTTATGAGAGTTCTCTGTACCACTGAAATCTCAGGTACCATGCCTATGCCTGTAAATTATTGGCCTTTACTAAAACCCTACTCTAATATATGCAATTGATCTCAGGTTCTTGGATATTATGCCAATGGAGTATAATCTCTCATAGCCTCTATGTGTTAAAGGATGGCAGCAGTCTCAAAGTCAGGAAGACTTGGTTCAAGTCTAGCCTCTGACACATACCGACTATAAAACCCTAAGCAAGTTACTTAACCTACTGATGTGGAACAAATGTCTAAGCCTAAATTGTAGAGAAGGTGATTGTCGATATAAGTAAGAATTCCTTCACTGGGAGTTACCTACCTGATGAAATTACCAGTCTAGCCCCTGTACTACCACAACCCCACCACCTAAAAACCCTTACTTTATCCTTAGATCAGTATTCCAAAAAAAATTATTTTGTGCTTTCCATTTGAAGATCCAAAAAGCCTCATTCAATTCAACAAACATTTTTAGCGTGTTTGCTATGTGCAGGATACGGTGCTAGACTCTAGAGAAGCAAACACGAAAATGAAATGGTCCCTGACCTGTGAGCTTACTTTCTTTTCAGGGAATACAATATATCACCAATGTATATACCTTATAATACAAAATAACTTTAGGAGGGAGGGACCTCTAATAACCAGGGACTTGGGAGTCATGAGAGGAAGAAATCAGGAAAGGTCTTTTCCAGGTACTGGCACCTGAAGGAGCCATGCTTTAAGAGAAGCCAGGGATTCTAGTAAGCAGATGTTATTTTAAGTCCTTGAAAACATCATGACGTCCTTTTGGAAATCCCTAGTCAGTTTTAGCCACATTCAAGTAGAATTACACTAATTCTAATTAAATGAAAGTGATCATCACAGAAAGTGTGCTGGTCTCATAAAGTCGTGCTTTTATAGGTACCTTTCAGACACCACGGAACTGTTAGCTCCAGTTTTCTTGTCTTTTCTGAGAGACTTTTAAAAGAGGTCACATTTTACCATAGCGTCTAGCAATGTGAGCTTGCTCAGGCGCTTTGGCAGACGTATCTGCAAATCCCAGCTAAACCAGTGAATCACCCATTGTTGGCTGATTCTACTCTAGTTGCTAAGAGATCCTACAAGCACACTGAGCCTAAATTCTGCATTTACTCTAAAGAGAGCTGACTGAATTAAATTGGGAGGTGTCATATCCTCCCGAAATGAGTAATTAAAACTTCACCCAGAGCTTTGGTACTGGGGCTAAGTGTGGGAGGGGAAAGGACAGTCATACACATCTGGAAGAATTTCTAGCCAATTAAGAATTGTCTGACAATTTGAGAACATACATGAAAAAAAAATATCCTGTGTAGCACTTTTTAGAAATATACCCATAGAGGAAATGTTTAAAGTGGAAACAATCCTCACCCCCACCCCTAGATCCAATAGCTTTGAAGGACAGGGAGGTCCTTTTGTAGACTTAAAAACTGAGTTCTGCTTGAATGAAGACATGAAATGTGTATTTATTTGCATCTTATCTGTGGAGAAAAGGCACTTTCCCTAAATGCATGGCTTCATTTCTTTGCTTTCTTGTTTTCTTTTAAATGAATATTTAAAAACCTGTGTCTATTACTGATGCTAGCTTTTTTCTAATGGTACCATAAGAGTCTGTTGTACATAGCAATAAGAAAAGTGTAACTTAATAAAATGGAACAAACATGGATATTTTATGAAAGTAACTTTTTATATGTCATTTCTAGATAAAGGAAAAGTCTCTTATGATCAATTTAGCCTATGTGCCTTATGGATTAATGTGTCCTGTAAGATAACATGAGAATCCCATAAGGAATCATAAAGGGGTAGGATCCTTATTTTGGTGGGGTGGGTAGGGATAGGGAGGGAAAAAAAGAAGATTGGAAATGGAGATTAAATACTGCACTACGTGTCACTAGTCCAGCCTGGCAGGTACTAAAAAGCAAGATTTTTTTAAATGACAAATTCATATCTGACCATGACCAAGTGATTTATCTTTTCTGTTCCTGTTTCTTAGTGAAATGAGGCTAATGTTCTCTTATGCAGATTTATTGTGAGGAGGTCAGAATAAATTCTTGGAAAGGACTCTCAAAGTACCAGCTCCTCCAAATTCACTAAAGAGTAATATCAAGATATTGCTGTATACTATGACTTGGTGGCTTATGACTTCTTTAGGGAACTCCCAGAGAAGTACAGATTTATAGCAATTTATAATCTTTGGGGGTTCCTGGGAATTGAGAAATTATATGACTTACCCAAGGACACAGGTTCAGGAAGTGTCAGAAACTGAATTTACACCCAGGGCTTTCTGACTCTAAGACTAGAAATCTCTATTCACTACATATCACTGCTCTCCCCGCCCCGTCCCACATACACTTGTAACTATGTCGATTTTAAATTGACCAAATTGCCATTTTATAAAAATCTAGTTTCAACAGAAAATTATAGGATGTGTCAGTGAGTTATCCATCCCCAAATATTGCTGATTTGACACATAAAAGGAGATAATAGTAATAGTAATTAGTACCATTTACAGTGCTTTAAAGTTTCCAAAGCATTGTATGTAATACATATTTTATATAACCATTATGTATATATACATGCATATATATATATATATATATATATATATATATATATATATATATATATGGGAAAATACAAGAGAACATTTCCTGAGCATAACTATTTAGAAATATCTCCAGAGAGGAAATGGCAGTGTTAAAGTGGAAACAATCCTGACTTCTAGCCCCAAATCCAATAGTTATATCTATATACACATGCATATGTATGTATATATGCATGTATGTGCGTATATAAATAGCATATACACACAGACCCATGTAAATGATATATAATCTCATATACAATATATTTATGTGATTTTCTATAAATACATATTCACATGTATAAATTGATCTTCACCGTGACTCTGTGAGGTTCGGATTAGGACTATTATGGTATCCCCATTTTGCAGATGAGGAAACTCAAGCCCTGCGACTTCAAGTGAATTTTCTGTAGTCCCACAGTTAGCATCATCAAAGGTGATATTCCAATCCTCAGACATATTGCATGCTGGCCTTTCTCTGCTAGATTCTAGGAATCAATTAACCCGGAAAGTATTTATTAAGCAACTAGTACAGCCAAGAACTGAAGACACAAAGACAAAACTGAAACACACACCCCACCCCAAAGAAACCACATGTTCCTATATAAATAAATTCAAATCATATACATAGAAAATATAAAGTAAACTTGGCAATCACAACTGGAGGAATCAGGAAAAGCTTTACGTGTGGGGTGGGGTATTGGCGCAGACCTTGGAAGGAAATCAGGGAGTCCTAGACAGAGGTAAAGGGGAGAGTGTGTTCCAGACATTCGGAATAGACTGTGCGAAAGGTATGGAACAAGGGAAATGGAATGTCTTCTAGGAAAAACAGAAGTAGACTGATTTGGTTAGAATGGGGAGTTCATGAAGAGGGGAAATGTGTAATTGGCTGGAGGCTGAAGCTAGATTAGCCAAACTAAAGCTACGAATTTCTATTTTAAGTTAGAAAAAGGTCAGGACCACCTACTCCTACAACCTAGGTTTTTGTTGTTCTGTGTTTGCTTGTTTGTTCTAAAAAGACAGTGACAGGGTCAGACTTTAGAAATCTAACTTGTCAGCTATGTGGAGGATAGATTGGAGTGGGGAGGGAGTTACCACAGAAGTTACCAGAACTCCACTGGTGGCCATGTGAGTGAGGAGAAGCTGACAGATGCAAAGGAAATCTCTGTTTCCCAGAATTCCCATTGACTGCCTCTGTTGAGTGAATGGTTTTATTGATGATGGGGACCCCTCCTTTTCTTTCTGCCCTAACTTAGAATCACAGGCCTACTATTTCTTCTGAACCAAACCCATCTTCATTTAGGCACATTAGATTGAGCCAGAGACTGAGTTTTTCCTGGCTAAATGGAGGGCAAGCCCTAACCACACCTCAATACTACCAACTATACAACGCCCTACTGCCATTGATCCAGAACAATTTTTTTCAACTTTAAACCATGGTTACCAAAAAAAGAAGTGCTGCTTTTTATACTGCTTGAGATCAAGCCACATGACACCTGTGTTTACTTAGAGGAAACATTTCCATGCCTGTAGTAACAACCTGATGACTCATGACACTAGTGGAATCAAGTGTTTGAAATAAGTGTTTGAAGGCCCAAGAAAAACAAGACATAAATTTATCATGAAGAGGCAGTGGGATAAGAGACCAATCTCGGAATCAGGAATAACCGGGTTCCATTCCTGCCCCAATCACACACTGTGTGAAAGTCAAAAAGACCTGAGTTCAAATCCTGCCTAAGATAGTTACTAGCTGTGGGACCCTGGACAAGTCACTTAACTTTTTTGTAGGTCCAGTTTCCCCATTTTTAAAAATGGGAAGAATAATTATAGCACCTACTTTCCAAAGTTGTTGCAAGAATCAAATGAGATTCTACATTTAAAGCATTTTCCAAACCTGTAAGCACTATATGTCATTATTATTATCATACCTCTTAATAGCCCCAGGTAGCTCTTTAAAACTGTAAATTACAGACAGTTGCCAGTTGGCTTTTGATAGAGGAAATTTCCATACAGAAGACCTTTATGTTGATGAAACGTGGGCAAAAAAAATCTAAAAATTTGTGATAGGCATGTGGCCATTTTTTTTAACTATCAGGTACAACTTTTAACCTTGTTTTAGATTATCTGTGTTCTGTTAGAGAGTATAATATGGTATGTTTCATATCCATGCCATTTGAATTGACTTGGGTTGTCTGTCTTCTCCCAGAGTCTCTTTGGCCTACAGGCAGGGACAGCTCTGGGTTAGAAGAAAGAGCAGGGAACCTCAGGATTATAAGGGAAAAGGGCTCCCACCTCATGTGGCTTAATGATAGGGATGTCCTTGACTGAGAGACATGCTCCGACCAAGAGAGGATGGGACAAGCTAGACTTGACATGTAATCCTTAGCCAACCTATCTTTGAGGGAAAAACTTTAGGATTCACTGGTTTAGAGTTGATTCCTACAGAAATGAGATCTCAAAACAATAAAAAAAAAAGACTTTGGACTGGATAGAGGTATCTAGAGTTTATTACCTTTTCCTTTTGGTGTACATTGTCTCAAATTGCCATTATGAGACTATAGAAGTGAACTATATGGAATTGACTCTAGGAGTTTTCCATGTGAATTTCCACTTTGCAAATTTTTTTTTTGTTTTTATAACTCACCAAAGAAAGAAAGAATATTTCCTTCACTTTCTAAATCACAGCATAGGCATGTCCTGTAAAACACTGAGAAAGGAAAAGCCATTACGTGGAATAGAAAGAAATAGTTGAGTCTACAATATCACTGACTCTTGGATCCAGTTTCAGCAGACATGCTCTCTATTCCCACAGGAGTCTGGAAAATGAGTTCCTATTTTTTTCTGTCTGGAGTGCTAGTTACTGTTATTATTTGCTTCATGGATCAAGCAGGTTCAGACTGTTCTTCTGTAACACAGGTGGATGTTTAAACAGAGAATCTGTTGAAAAGATTGCAAAGCATTTGGGGATGGCAGCTTGATGGCAAACAGATATGGTAAGGATACGTGGAGTTCAGCGTTGCATTTGAAAATGGAAGCGGGCAGGATGAGCAGCAACCTTTACAGATAGTGAGTTTCAGAGTGTAGCCGATCATGGACATGTGCCGTATGAAGATAAGGGCATTCTAGAATGAGAGGTCACTGCTTACTGCTTGCCAAGAGCATTATTGACATGACAGGAAGACTCTTGGTTGGTTTTGTTTATCAAGTACAAAAGGAGTTTCGTAAAGGAAAGTTCCATCCAAGACCTCTTTTTGTTTCCTTCCTTGTGTGTATTTTATAATATCTTCTAGAAATTTTTAAGGAAAAACTAGTTCCAGCACAAGGGTTTTGTATCCATACTATAGAGATGCTAGTAGGATTGTGGGGGTTAATTGAAGACATGGAAATCACCCTGCCTAACTGAAGTGTAATTTCATTGTTCTTAATTGTGTAGTTAAAATGTTACATTGTAAGAATACAACTGACAGCATGTATTAATTTGTAAATACTCATCAAAAAAGAAAGTCATGTTTTGTAAACTATTGACTTTTATGTGTTAGTAGAGAACATTTATCTCCCAAACAGCTTGCTATTAAAAAAGACTAAAGCCTTCATTTATTTTAAGATCTGTTTTGAATTACAGATCAATGAACCAAAATAAATTTTGAATTGATTTAATATGTAACCAGGCGCTTGGGAGGAGGAATGAGCCCCCTCTCCAAGTCAGGGTGGATATAATTTCTTTTGCAAATAACATTTTTATTTAACAAGTTCAAGGACTGGCCTAAGTCAATGGCAGAGTTAAGAATCGCTTTGGTTTTGTTTTGTTATTAAGAAAGGAAAAAAAACGTCATGTTGACTGAACAGCAACTTGGGGGCTGAAGAATAATCGATCAGCATTTCAGTTACGACTTTCGTCTGTTTTTGAAGTAAATAGCTGTGACCCTTCAGTTGAAAAATTCCAAGAGTTCCAGGTCACTAACTCTACTGTGCCTGGAAATAAGATTCCTGAGTTGTAGCCTTAAAGTCTACTTCTGGGTATTTAGCCTGATCCTACAGAAACAGGTTTTCAAGTACAGTGTGTCTTGCACGTTTATTTTATGTCTTCTCAGTCTTTTCTTAGATGTGATTATTTTACTGCTTTATTTTTTCCCTCCCTGTTCTATTGGTAAACCTGGGGAGTTTATATGTTCGACAGGAGGGGAAAGAGACTGGAAGTTATCAGTGCAGGCCAGATAAAACACCAAGGAGGTCCCCAGGGAGATTCCCAAGCCACTGCCAGCAGACATCTCTCCAAGCTTATCGCTTCGGACAGATCCTTTGAGTGGTCATTTTTATTCGTTTCTAAAGAGATCAGGTTAAGCTAATATTTTTGGATTAAGCTGAAGAATTCACATTAGCATCTGTATTATTTGTGTTCTAAAGGAATCATTTTACTTGGCCAGTGAAAGCATGATCATTTCCTAAATTAGAAAAGAAAAATGAAAGGTGTGGGTAGAATTCTTTGGCCAGATGAGTCTAGAATTTTAACCTCTTGGCATTTGAAATTCAGTGATGAATTTCAGGAAAAAAATATCACTTTCATCTGAGACAAACAGAATATGGAAAACTTGAACTACTGCCTTTTAAAAATGTTTTGACTATAAAAATTGGAATGCTGTGCAGTTTGTAACTGCCTGGAGCGGTTCCGTGGAAGATTCAGATTTGGAAAAAATTTCACACTTAGCCTCAGTCTGAAAGAGAGAATTGAGTGATGAATTTTTAAAGAATACACTCTCAGGGCACATTGAAATGGAACCAAATGTAAAGTTGCTTCTGGAAATATTTTTATTAAAGGCAAATGGTAATACAATTGTTGTGTGTGTACATGTGCACATAAAATACACATGAGTTAGTGGCTAGGTAGCTGTGCAAATTCAATCATAAACTTTAAAACTGGCCATTTTCTTGGGAAAAAATAGCTGTTTTTCAAAAAAATTCAGAGAAACAAATTCTCATTTCAACCTGTTCCCAATCTTCTTGCTTAATGTGAGTACCAATCATACAATGGATACAATCTGTTTCTTTCTAATATTCTCTTCCTCCCCCTTCTTCCATTTAACAGTCATTTACTAGTATGACTAAGAAGAAAATAGCAAAGATGATAATAAAAACAAAATTCATTTCTAATGAGTTTCAAGGTTACATTTTAGGCAGCTTTTCCTTTCTGGAGTCTAGCTAGGTACTTCTTGAAAAAAGGAAGTTGTTTATTAGGATATACCAAAGCTACTTGTGGATAGAGGTATAAAGAGCCAGAGTTAAAGCCAAGAAGACCAGAGCTTGAATCCTGCCCCTGACATTATTCATTTTGTGGCCACCAAGCACAGTGCTGAGTAGCAAGGATTTACTTATAAAATATTTGTCAACATAATATAGGGTAGTGGCATTTAAGAGCATGTATTCTTCTTTTTGACCTGTTGATTTGTGCCACAAAAAAATAATTCTAAACTTTATATCATCATGTCTTTCTGTGATAAATATTGATTGTCTTCTGAGCCCAGTACACCAGGAAATCCTATAGCTGTCACAGCAATAAATTTAATGGCTATGTTTATTATGGGACTGTAGCCTCATTACTGGGGCATCTAGGTGGTATAGTAGATAGAGTGACTGAGTCAAGAAGACTCATTCTTATGAGTTCCAATCTGGCCTCAGATAGTTACTAGCTGCTTAACCCTGGGCAAGTCACTTAATCCTATTTGCCTCAGTTTCCTCATCTGTAAAATGAAGTGGAGAAGAAAATGGCAAACCAGTCCAGAGCTTTGCCAAGAAAACCCCAAATAAGCTTATGGAGAGTTGGACATGACTGAAAACTACTAAATAATAACAAGAAAACCTAGCTACTCATTTAAAAATAAATAATTTAATGGAACTGTGATCAATATTGATACTCCCTCCAAAAAGTACAACTTGAAGCCCATACATGTCTGACCCTTCTAATCCCTTTGTCTTGTCCATGTCTTTTTATAAATCCTCCAAAGGGGGTTCACCCAACATGTCAAGGGTCCCTTTTAGATTTCTTGACATCACTTAGATACCAATGGGATGCTTGGGCTACTTACCAGTTACTCATCACTTTTGCTATATAATTGGTCTATCTTTTTTCTCATTTATTCTTATCCCGAATCGTTCTTCCTTTGTATTGTTTTGCAAAGTGTTCATGCCTACCACATGCCTTTCTATTGCCTTTTGGTCAGTTAGTTCAGTTATGCTAGAAAAATATGGTAGCACAGTGTGGTAGTAACAAAAAGTGTTTTATACATTACAGGACATTAGGGGTTTCTTTGGATACCCAGGCTTTTTAAAAAATTATTTTTATCCTCTGCTTGACAAACATCATGGGAATATGTACATAATAGAACAGAAAAAGAGCAACTACAGATTTCTATTTTTTAAATAGCTTGCTTTTTTTAATAAAATAATAAAATAAACCAATAGCTTGTCTAGGCTTTCTATCCTTTCTGTTTTTGAACAGAAACCATCTTTTAAATATACATATACATGTAGCATACATATATGTAATATTTATAATATATAAAATTATATATATATACATATATATATATGATGCCTCAGTAACACCCTCTTTTCTTCCTTTTCTTTTGTCTCGTGCCGTACATTCTATATTCCTCCTTATCTTCTCACTTCACCACCATTGGAGAAGAGAAAGAAAAACAAAGCCTTTGTAGCAAATACACATAATCAAACAGAACAAATTCCCATATTGTGTCAGACACAGTGAATTCATGTCCATTGATCATAGGCAGCCTTAGTCAAGATTCCACTGCCCCCTCTCATTCAAGAATACAGTAGATTGATATGAAATAAGGAAGAACATGCCTGAAACAAAGTGAAGGTGATTCCTTCTTTGCTACTACTCCAGTACTATCCAGACAGCCGTCAGTGGTCCTATAGCTGTAGTATTCACTAAATTTTTTTTCAGGTGCTTTGCCTCTAGATAAGCCAATTGAAAGATTCTGTAATAAAATATTTGTATGATGTCAAGTCATATTGATAAACTTAAACAGGCATTAAAATAAGCACTAGGAAAGACACAGATGAATCAAACATGGGTCATGCCTTCATGAAGATTACTGTCTTGTATATTTGTAGATGAAACTCAACTGTGTTTCATCAAGGAAGTTCGGGTATTTGGACACCATGTGGTGATGTAGCTAGCTGTGAAAAGAAACTCCAAAGTCTTTTGGAAGACTTATAGGAATTTTAAAAAAAGATATTTTTAGAAAGAAAATAGAAATGCATACTGAACCGAATTTATTTGGTAATCTTAATCTTGGACCATTAAGTGACGCCATAGTTCATAGAGCACAGGGCCTAGAGTCAGGAAGGCAAGTTCTAATGTGACCTGAGACACTTACTATGTGACCCTGGGTAAGACATTTAACCCTGTTTGCCTCAGTTTCCTCATTTGTAAAATGAGCTGGAGAAGGAAATGGGAAATCACGCCAATATCTTTGCCAAGAAAACACCAAATGGGGTCACAAAGATTCGAACAGGATTGAAAAAACTAAACAACGATCCTAATCTTGAACATTTATATTGTCTCCATATCTTCTTGTGTTCCTATCACATTTACTGACCCTTTATAAGGGTTAGGTGCAAAAGGCTAGCTTTTGCAAAGCTATTCCTCTGCTTTTGGATATTTTGCCTAAAGACAAAGTAAGCTGTTATATTTGCTTTGTCCCATGTTTTTACTATGTGGAAAATCTAGTTGAATTGGAGAAAAGGTGTTTTTTATTGGTTTTTCCCATCAGTTAGCAGTAAATACTCTCTTAGTGATCATCTATGGTAATATGTCAGCATCCATACCAGAAAGATGAAAATTTCACTTCTTCATAAGCAGAAAGTTTATGTATCTGAAGCTATGTTTTGGGGGGATGAAACTATGAAGTGCATTCTGCTGACCAGTACTGTCACAACAAGGTGTAAGGATATAGGCCCCAGAATATGATCCACTTGGATTGTGCTCCATGCGACCTGCAGTATCACATGCTTTAGACCCACCACAGGACTTCCTGGCAGAAGAAGCAACATCTAGGATGCCACCTCCTAAATAAAGTGGCCCCAACTCAAGACTTTGGAGTTTACTTTGTATACAGAAGAAAGTTTTGATTCCTCACATGGCCTAACATGTTCTTATCCATTTTTCTAACTTTTAAGATCTGTACCCTGCTCAAGTGGATAGAGTCCAAACAAAAGAAGAAGCTCAATAAATCTTTGCTTTCATGGTCTTTGGACCTAAAAAGTAAGAGATGGTATAGGGGATCATTCTGATGGGGAATTTCCCTATGGGCTCATGGCTTTTATTGACAATAAAGGCAGAAAAATGCCCCAGCTTTAGGAATGCAAACCTAGTCATTAACAGCAGGTCACTGAAACATTTTTGACAAAATCAGAATGCAAAGAAATACCTGAGTCTGTGTGTATATGATGTTTCCCCAATAAAATGTATCCCCATTGCTGGAAGTTAAGTTCTTTGGTGGCAGAGTCTGATTCATTTTGGTTTTTTTATGCATAATTTGTAGCACAGCCACTGACACATGAAGGAAATTTATAAATAATTGTTGACTGTTGCAAAGGGCTTCCTGAATAAAATTGTACATATGGTAAAGTTACATGCATACAGGGTGTATATACAAAAAGTGTGATACAGTCCTTGGCAAGGCATTTATCTATTTTTGATAATTATTAGTATAGAATAGCTAAATAAAGGAGTTTATATATATACTTGCTCTTATAAAGGCAAAAAATCTGTTAATGAAGGACAAAATAAACACCAATATATGTTCATAAACATTAAGAAAATATAAGTTAGCATTTTTAATTGCTAAGAAGTGTCCCCATTCCTAATAAGGAGAAATCTTGTCTATGAATGGAGAGGAGTCAGTAGCTTCTTACTGAAATTATTCAATTAGAAGGACCTTTCTCAAGAATGAATAAATTGATGGGGAGAAGTATGACTGAAATTCCATCCCTGAAATTATTTTCTGAAAGGGAATAAAGACAACTTAGAATTTAATATGAGAAAAAGAAAAGGATTTAGAAATACTTGCTCATTTGCCCAAATATTTTAATAGGTGAGTTAATTCAGGGAACAGAGGGAGAAAGAGAGAGGGGGGTGGGAGAGAATACATAGGAATAAATGTCAGCCATAGTTTGTGTTTCTTACTACTGTGTAAGAAAAAGGAATGATTTTAGTAGGTTGGACTGAGTGGTTGTGGAATGCAAGGGAAGGGGGATAATATTCAGAGAAGATAGGAACAGCTATTGCCTGTGGCTTGAAGAACACTTTTGAGAAATAGGAAGAAGGCTTTCTTTTCTCATCATTCCCAAATGATTTGACATGGAGCTTGGTGAATTTGAATTCAAGCCTCCACTTCTCTCTGTGGGGTTGAAATTCAAAACCATATAGAACAGTTTACACAGACTTTCCTGTGTCTATAAGGTAGATCAGCAGACAAAAACTAAAGACTCAAAAAATAAAATAAAAGACTACCAGAGCACTCAGTATCTATCATGGTAACTTGCTTACAGTAGTTGCTTTCTAAGTGGTCTGTTGGTAGTGTAGTAGAGATAACACCATATTTGGAATCCAAGAACTTGGATTTGAATTCTAGTTCTTCTGCTTTCTAACTCCATGACCTTGGTCAAGTCATTTAATCTCTCTAGTTTCCTCAGTTTCCCCATTTTTAAAACAAATGTTTTAGACTACATGGTCACTAGGATCCCTCTCAGTTGTAAATTTTTGATATTAGGAATTCTTCATGATAAATTTAGTTAATAAATAATTATTAAAAATGAATATATGCTGAGTAGTTTGAATAACAAAGTTTCCTGTGGGAACAGTTAACTAAGAGGGAGATTAACATCTGTTTATATCCAGTTTTCCTCTCTTAAGATAAAATAAAAATCTAACTATTGAATAGTCAAGCCAGTCCTCAGTAGGATGAGAAGATAATCCCAGAAGGCAAGTTGTTGTCAGGTTTTTTTTTTTATCTCTCATCACTGTCGGTGGAGTAATCCCCATTGTGGTCCTGTTTGGGAAGGTGGGCTTTCAGTTCAACCGGGCATTTACTAAATATCTACTGTGTGCCAAGCATTGTGCTAGGAAGATGAAAATTACAGCTCTTGCTGTCAAGGCACTTACAGTCTACTGGGGGCTATACCATTTATACAGTTAATTAAGTACAACAGATATGCCATATAACACAGAATTATTTCAAAAGGGTGGGAACAGGGGTATTAACAACTTCAAGGTTCAGGAAGGATATTCTATGGGAGGGGGCACTGGAGTGGGCTTTGAAAGAAGCTAAAGATTCCAGGAAGAATGGAGATGGGGGACCACAGATGAGGGAACCACCTGTGCAAAGACCTGATAGAAGAAACTAGAACGTCATGTACTTAAAGTCAAACCACACCCAGCAATCCTTAAACAGACAAACCATAACTGCTACTTGCTAATATCTCCAAACCCTGGAATTTACACTTGGTTTTTGGATTAGCCCTCTTGGTCGGTTCATGTCTTGTCCCTTTGTCCCCATGTTCTCCTATTGAAGAGACATATATCTCTGAAAAACTGCACAGATTCAAGTTTTTGAACTCTCCTTCTCTGCTCCATTCTGGGTCTGTCTCAACTGTGTTCCCTTCCTAGTCATTTCTGATGGAAAAATCCCTTGCTAAGAATCTAAGCGGGCAGGGAACCTGCGGCCTCAAAGTCACATGTGCCCTTCTAGGTCCTCAAGTGCAGCCCTCTGACTAAATTCAGACTTCACAGAACAAAACTCCTTAATAAAAGGATTTGTTCTGTAAAACTTGGACTCAGTCAAAAGGACAAAGCTGAGGACCTAGAAGGCCACATGTGGTGCAGGTTCCCTGGTAGACTCGCCATACCTATACTAGCCCTGCGGACCCACTTTTTGCAGGGGCACTGCACTAGCAGTCACAAGTCACCCATTCCCCCATTGCTGGTGGACAGATAGTCCAAAGCTGTCCCCCATTCCTACATACACACACACACATACATACTCTCTCTCCCTCTCTCTCTCTCTCTCTCTCTCTCTCTCTCTCTCTCTCTCTCTCTCTCCCTCTCTCTCTCCCTCCCTCCCTCCCTTCCTCCCTCCCTCCCTCCCTCTCTCTCTCTGTCTGTCTGTCTGTCTCTCTGTCTCTCTCTGTCTGTCTCTCTGTCTGTCTCTCTGTCTCTCTGTCTCTGTGTCTGTCTCTCTCTGTCTGTCTCTCTCTCTCTGTCTCTCTCTCTCTGTCTCTCTGTCTCTCTTTCTGTCTCTGTCTGTCTGTCTGTCTGTCTCTCTGTCTCTGTCTGTCTCTCTGTCTCTCTCTCTCTCTGTCTGTCTGTCTCTCTCTCCCTCCCTCTCTCTCTCTCTCTCTCTCTCTCTCTCTCTCTCTCTCTCTCTCTCTCTCTCTCTCCCTCCCTCCCTCCCTCTTTCCCTCTCCCTCTCTCCCTTCCCCTCTCCCTCTCTCTCTTTCTCTTTCCAGGACTTAGTTCAGCACTGAAAGAGCACCACTCTTGCTCCCTCTCCTTTCCCCCCATGTTTTGCCCATGATTTTACTATACGAGGTATTCTGATTCTAGTAAGAAGTCATGTAATGTAATTACCTTTGGCTAGTAATGTAAGACGCATGCCCTCTAGAACAATCTAAGTTCCTCGCAGGCAGGTACTGCCATCATCTTTGCATCTCCAGTGCCCACAGTAGACAGTTAAATACTTATTGAAAGAATTGGGATGTAACCTTTTACCATGTCTCTGGTAATCTTCATAAAAAGGAAAAACGGGAAACTCTGGAGATGTTAGAATTATGGATTCCCTACACAGAATTACTCTCTGACAATGAACTCCCTGGGCTACTAGGTGACACAGTGGATAGGGCAGCTGGCCTGGAGTTAGGAAGACCTGAATTCAAATGTGGCCTCAGACACTTACTAATTATGTGACCTTGGGCAAGTCACTTTACCCTATTTGCCTCAGTTTCCTCTTCTGTAAAATGAGCTGGAAAAGAAAATGACAAATTACTCCCATATCTTTGCCAAGAGAACCCCAAATGAGGTCACAAAGAGTCACACGCAACTGAAACAATGGAACAACAGAAGTCTTCCCTGCTGCTGGCCTCAGACCTGCTAGCTCAATTGAGACAAGCTAGAATTGCCACAAAATTAGACCTGGTAAAAGCTTATACTTGACTCTGGTTATAGGGGATATGGAAGGAAGGGTGCGTTTCACAACTGCTATGGGCAGTGCTCACTCCTGATGGTAGCTTTCAAGCTCTGTGGCCCCCATGCCATGATCCAGTGTCTGATGAACATGATCTTGGATTTGGATGGGAGGATTGACCCTACTGACCCCTATGCAAAATATCTACCTGGTACAGAAAGTATTAGCATGACTTAACAATTATATGCCAGCCTGGTAGAGAAGAGCCATTTCATCCAGGACCAAGTAAAATTCTTAGAGCACATTATTAGTATGCATAGATAGACAGGTAGATAGATAGATGAGAGAGAGAGAGAGAGAGAGAGAGAGAGAGAGAGAGAGAGAGAGAGAGAGAGAGAGATGATAGAGCTAAATAGAGAGATAGATAGATGGGTAGATAGACAGACAAGATAGACAGACAGATAGATAAATAAATGGATAGGCAGAAGGGGAGAGAGAGACACACACACACAGAGAAACAGAGAGAGCTGAAGCTCTGCTTAAGAACCCCAAACAAAAAGGAGAGGGCTTGGAACTTTTTGAGCAGGAAAGTGATGTGACCAGGCCTGCTCTTTAGGAATGTCACTCAATGTTGGCATGCCCCAGGTTTCCCTGATATCTCTCCGACAGACACAGCATCAGAACCTAGGCATTCATCCAGCTAGTCTTGGTGCTAGTATGTTCTCCAGGAGAACACAACCTTCCTCCAGACCTTGTTTTACAGAAGAGGAAACTGAACTAAGAAGGTTAAGTGGCCTGTCCAAAGTCATCCAGCTGTTCCCTGCCTGAGGCGAGGTGACTTTTAGATTCCTTGCAAATCTAAAAATCTTGTGATTCTGTTAGCAAGATGAACTTCAGATAAACCGCAATGTAGACAATACGTTCATGGATAATAGAGAGTTGGTTAAAACTAGTACAGCCCAAGGGTGTTTTGGTGGATACAGACTTACTAGACAGAGGAAGAAATTGCTAATGGAAAAGAGGAATAAATAAAAAAACAAAACAAAACCAAAAACATGCTCCCAGCTTTCCTCTTTTTGAAGGGATTATTAGCTGCTAGATGTTCCTTGAAATTGGATGGTAATTTAAATAGAATAGTATAGTTTACGCATTAACTACTTCTAGGCAGCCCCAGTTCATCAACTTGGTTCAAATAGAGACTGTTTTTCACTTTGTTTTAACGGGGGGGAAAGGGTTTTTAAAGATACAAACCAGTCTTTAAGATAAAATAACACATAAATTTCTATAACTTACAAGAAGTTATATGTGACATTAATAGCATATACTGTTATAATATTTAATATCTACTTTAATATTAGCTTGTATAATATGTTGATTCTATATTAACTTATGTTGTGCATTATAACATTATCTTGTCCATCAAAATATACATCATATAATAACATTATTACATAATATGTTGTGTGAGCTCATTTTTTGCGTATTTTCATTGTATCTTTAGTGGGGCTCCCACTCATAATTCTTTTTCAGCTACTTTTCTTTTTTTATCTGCTCCTTTTACTCATTTCCCTCAGCTACCACCACTCACTACCATGAGTCCCTCCCCCTTGATACATATATGCATAACCTAGCAAAAATAAATTTTCACTTGGCCATATCTGGAAATGCACCTTTCTTTTTGCATTTTAAATTCATCGCTTCTGTGGTAAGAGGTAACTGACCTGTGTCGCACTGAGCTGATTAAAGTTCTGAAGTCTTTCAAAGTTGTTTTCCTCTACCACATTTTTGTGATTGTATAAATGGTTCTCTTTGATCTACTCAGTTCTGTTTCCATCCCTAGATTCTCAGTTTCCTCAGAAACTGTCCATTTTGTTATTACTTACAGCACAGTAATTTTCTGTTCTATTTATATACCACAGTTTGTTTAGCCATTCCCTGGTAGAATACTCCCCTGTCCTTTAGTTTCCAGTTTTTGGTTATCAAGAAAAGAGCTACTATAAATATTTTTGTACATATAGACCTTTTTCTCTTTCTGTGATTTCTTTAGATTATAGGTCTAATAGTGGTTTAGCTGGAGAAAGGGGTATTCCAGACTCCCTTTTAAAAAAGCTTGGAATGAGAAAAATCTGCCATATACCAGAAGGTAATTTTTAAGCCATGTATAAAAGAACTCAGAAAGACTTTGAAAGGAAACATTAAAAATGGTTTGACCATAACTCTTCCTTAGTCTCTCTCCTGTCAAAAATGATTACAGATTATAATAATCACTGATACACATTGCAGTGCCTGTAGTTCTTGACTTAATCATTTCTAGGCCAATGCTTTTAGGATAAAATGTCAACTCTCATCATCATGATAAGCAAAATATGATCCTTTGAGCTGTCAGAAGTGGAAAAGCATCTTCAGTGAGGTTTGTTTGCCTAATTTGCTAGGGTTTCTTTTTATACAGGAACCATTTCTGTTCAAAAAACAAGAAATTTCAAATACATTTTTCAAGTTAGGTGAAATGCTCCCTGTTTTCACAACTTCCTGTAGACTACAAGAGCATTTTGTTTGGTTTCATTTGAGAGAGGAGTAATGA
Source organism: Bettongia penicillata ogilbyi (assembly GCA_023548195.1). Classification (NCBI taxonomy): domain Eukaryota; kingdom Metazoa; phylum Chordata; class Mammalia; order Diprotodontia; family Potoroidae; genus Bettongia; species Bettongia penicillata. Next base: position 6,620,093 of record JAJHZJ010000213.1, read on the forward strand.
ATGAGAAATGAAACAACAGCAGGTGGATTCCAGCGATTATGATAGCTCTTGGCCTTGTGTAGACAAAACTTTTTCAGGAGATTAGCTTTCACTTGTCCTTTTTACATATTCATGAAGAAGGAGAATTTTTTTTTAAATTATCTGTAAATACAGGTAGCCCCTATATATAGAAGGACTTGTATCACTAAAAACTGTATGTAATGCAGATGTGAAGGTGTAGAACAAATATATTCTACCCATAGTAAGAAGATTATGAAAGGCAAATTTCCAGAGAAGACAGACTTACTGACATATGCTGTACTGTACTATGCTATAGTACGCTAGGCTACGCTGTAAACTCTACTGTATACTATATAATATATTATACAGCATATTTTATTCTATCTGTAGTACTATATTACATACTATAGTATTATACTACATGATATACTTTATTAGGCACTGTACTGTGTACCATATAGATACCATCCTGTATACAATATATTAAGATATATATGATTATGTCCTATATTATATCCTATATTATAACATATACTATGCTCTATACAATACTATCTGACTGTACTATATAATAGCTAACATACTATGTACTCTGCTGTACTCTATTGTACTATTATATATGATACTCCATTATTATACTTTGCTCATTGGAGAAGGAAATTACAAAACCATTCCAATATCTTTGCCAAGAAAACACCATGGACAGCATTGGTGGGCTATGGTCCATGTGGTCACAAAGAGTTGGGCACAACTGAATGACTAAACAAAGACACTGGCATATGCTCAATGATACCATATCATGTATACTATTCGCTTTCTTCATACATATGTGTGTAATACATGTATTACATATATACATGTGTACTACATACTTTAAAATATAATATGCCATACTATATATGATAAAATATATACCATAGCATAGCCTATATTCTATACCATACTGTATACAATACAATATCATATGCCATGCTGCGTACTATATTCTATATACCATATTCTATACTATACTATCCCATACTCTATCTTCTCTGCCATTTGTCTTCTACCTGTGTCATCTTAGGCAGATGATTAATCATTTCTGGGGCCTTAGTTTTGTCATCTGTAAAATAAACATATTAGACTATATAATTACTGAAGCCTTTTCCATCTCTGGATCTGTGGTCCTGTGAATACATGAAGTATTCTGAGAGCTACAGAACCCAACTGACATGTATTTACATGGAAAAAATGCATTGAGTATGTCAATTTTGGAAACCAGAATACTTTTTTCTCCCCCGATCTGGGTCATTTAGGACCTTCTTTCTCTGCCTTGCCCTCCTTGCCAAGAAATGGTCCCTGGTCTAATCTACCGATGCCCACTCCTCACACTTGTACATTTATCTCCTTTGCTCCTCACCATAATTTTATGAAGTAAATATGTTAAGCATTGGTCATTCCCATTTTGTAGATAAAGAAACAAAGTCCACAGAGGTCAAGGTGCATATAATCATTGATTGAGAACCGTTTGAAAGAGCTCATAGGTCATCTTGTCCAGACCCTTTATTTTCACAGTAAGGAATCTAAGGTCCAAAGAGGTTGATTTGCTTCTGAGTAGTTGAACTTTGACTAAACTCAGACCTTTCAACAGAAAGACTCGTGTTCTTTCCTATATACCAAATCACTTCCTTCTCCCCCTCACTGTACCTGAGGGACTTAGACGAAGTGATCTAATAACAAAGTCATTGATCTAGAGATGAAAGGAAGCTTAGGCATCATCTAGACCAACTCTCTATGAAGGTTGCCAGGAGAAATATCGGCAATCTCACATATGCTCATAATATTGTTCTCATGCTTGAAAGTGAAGACAAATTAAGAAGCCTCTTGATGAAGGTGAAAGAGGAGAGTGTAAAAGCTGGCGTGAACCTTAACATCAAAAATACTAAGATCGTGGCAACTAGTTCCATCACTTCCTGAAAATTGAGGGAGGAGAAATAGAAATAATTTCAGATTTTATATTCTTGGGCTCAAAGATCATTACAGACAGAGACTGCTTGCTCCTTGGAAAGAAAGCTGTCACAAATCTGGACATAATACTAAAAAGCAGAGACATCACTGACACTTACTGACAGAGGTCTGTATGGTCAAAGCAATGATTTCTCCAGTAATAACGTATGATTATGGACTATAATGAAAGCTAAGCACTACGAATTGACATTTTTTAATTGTGGTGCTGAAGAAGACTTGAGAGTCCCTTGGGCAGCAAGGAGGTCAAATAAGTTAATACTTAAAGAGATTAACTCAGACTATTCACTGAAAGGTCATATACTGAAGCTGAAGTTTAAACACTTTACATGATAATGAGAAGACAGAACTCGTTGGAAAAACCCCTAATATTGGGAAAGATTGAAGGCAAAAGGAGAAGTAATTTAAAGCAGATCTTAGTAAATCACAGAATTTTACATCCCTTTCAAATCTAAAATCCATCTTTGCCTTCTGTTAGGATTTGCTTCAAATAAACGACAAAGCAGACAATCCATTCATGAATAACGGAACTGATTAAACCTGAAATAACCTATTAATTAAATTTATTTAAAAAAAAGTTGATTAAATCTATTTTGACTCCTGAGGCACGTTAGAAAACTTACAATTCTTAAAAGTTGAAGCTGTTTCCTTCAGTTAGTGGAACAGTTTTTCTTTATCCAAGTAATCGTTTTCTGTGTAGATTTTCCCAGAGCTTTTCTAATTGTGACTGGTGCAGCCAGGGATGTGCTAGGGCTAGACTGAACTGGGAGCTGATTGTTAAATGTTTAGTGTATTTACCACTCAGAATTTTTTAAAATTCTGCAAAACAGGACTTGATTTCTACTTTTGTCAATTGTTTCAGAATCTAGATTTAAGAAAGTGATGGAGAAAATGTTGATTATGTGGAATAAAATTTAAAAAGGATAGGGGTTTTGGAGGGGGTGGGGTTTGAGAGCCAGTTAAGCATTTACCAGCATACTATGGGTGCAGCCACATCAGAACAGCTGTCTGCTTATTTGGTTTGCACAGTAGTATATCATCTTTGACAAATTTCCACTTACTGGCACTATATAGGGAGTACTAATTGCCATTTTCCTTTGTAAGACCACATTCATCTTTCCATGATGTTAGAAGTTTTGGTTGAGGAGAAAATACTGCATTGTAAATGTGCACAAGTGCCATTTTGGGTACTTTAGAGATGGTGCTTGGGAGAGGGTAACCTTGAAGAAGCAGAGAAGAGTCCGATGTAAAGCGACCCAGTCTTCTAAATTTTGCCTCTTCTGTAAGCTTGCCTTGAGTGGGCTTCACTGTTATTGGCACCTTAGGGAATGTCAGTCTCATTTTTTGTAAGCCAGCTAAGCTTAGCTGGTTAGTTTAATTGGGAGTCCCACTCCCCACCCCCCTCCACACACATATAGGCATACTCTTTGTCTCCCTGACTCACAATATGCCACCCAATTTTTGTGATGGGAATAATTTTGTCATCTCCCTCATTAAAGAGTTAGGAGGTGTGAGAAGAAAACAGTCACTCAGCTTTCCATAAGCCCTTAATGGAAAACCAGTCTCATTACTTTATGACACTCTATACTTTAAGAGACTAATTTCCTCAAGTGGACACTTAATGCAACATAACTGGAAAAAAGAAATTCATCACTTAAACAATCTTCTGATGTCTTGGCCTCTCTGAGTTCAGGTGTACTGGCTTTCAGATGCCCAATTCATTGCTGGGCTCTTCCTACAAGAGTTTCCAGCTTGATAGGACCATCCAGAGTTTCTGTCTCCATCTTAGAAGAGAACAAGTGTTGTTACTGTGCCTAGCACAGTCCCTGGCACATAGTAGGTGCTTCATAAACCCTTCTTAACTCAAATACATTTGTGAATCCCTTTCAGTTATTTGGAAATTGAAGATGAAAAGAAATACGTAAGAAAAGTACTATGGCCAAATGACTACTACCCTAGTCAGGAAATCCAAAAGACCTGATTTTGAGGCCTGATTTTGACACATGCTAGCTTTGTGACCCTAGCTAGACAAGGTACCTCAACCTCCCAGTGACTCCAAGAAAATCACAGAGACTATTAAATTGCAGGATAGTTGCAGTGGGAGAAGGGATTTTCACACTGGGCATTCCCCACACTGATGAAATGTAAACTCATGTTCAGAATAGAAAAGAAAACACACCCATAAGCCCTAAACCCTTACATGTAGGATGTAACACCATATATTTTTCTGTTTATTTAACTTATTCAAATTCAAATGTTAAAAGGCAGGGAGGAGACTCGTTGGCTCCAGGCTCATTTAGGGCACAGTCAAAAAGCTTTCTTACTTAAATTCCCACATATTTTAATGTATGGTTGTGTGTACGTGAAAGAGAGAGACAGAGAAAGAGGGATGGATATAGTGAGGAAAGCTGGCAGACAGTGTAAATGACAAGTACTGTTTCTAGTTGCTGAAAAGTCCTTGGACTATGTAAAATTTGCCATTGGGATGGCTGCCCTTGTTGGGTTCCCATCAGATGGCAAATTTGGCCCCATTTACCTGCTGTGGAAAGGAGAAATACAATCATAAAAAAAATTTGTAGTTATATTTTATAAGATTGATATTTAAAGAAATTAATCATAAAGTTGTTTTCTCAATGTCTAATCCCAAAGTGAATGTAACATTTAATATTTCTCTCAGACATCTCCAGTGTTATGATTCCTCCCCAAATATTTATGACCTAATGAAAATAGAGACTGCTAGGTGGTGCCAGACCTGGAGTCAGGAAGACGCATCTTCCTGAGTTCAAATTCAATCTCAGATGCTTATTAGATGTGTGACCCTGGGCAAGTCATTTAACCCTGTTTGCCTCAGGGTTCTCATCTGTAAAATGAACTGGGAAATGAAATGGTTAACCACTCCAGTATTTTTGATAAGAAAACCCATAATGGGATCATGAAGAGTTGGACAGAACTAAACAACAAAATGGAAATAACCCTAGACTAGGAGTTAAGAATGAATTCTGAATACTACCACCAACTCTACTTGTGTTATCAGTCAATTATTTAACTTCTCTGGGCTCCATTTTTCTCATTAGCCAAATGAGAGGGATGGACTATGACCTTGATGTCCCTTCCATTTCTAAAAGTCCAAGATGTGAATAATGTAGACCTTGATTTTGTTAGTGTGGGAACTCATAGAATCACAGAATTTGAGAATTGGTTGGGAATTTGGCAACCATTTAGTTCAAACCATACCCAAAGGAAATCCCCAGTACAACATAACTTGACTTTTCTCTTGGTGATCTCGTCAGCTCCAATGGTTTCGATTATCATTTCTATACAGATGGATGATTCTCAGACTTTTTATCCATCCCTAACCTCTCTTCTGACCCTCAGCCTTGCCTCTTTAATGGTATTTTTAACCTCTCCATTCAGCCCAGGTCTTTCACTGATAATAATCAATAACTTTTCCTTGTAACTTGCCTGCAGTCTTAGAGAATTGCCTATGGCACCAAGAAGTTAATTGACTGACCTGTGATTACATAGACAGCATGAGTCATAGTATCATAGATTGTATGTAGAAGGGGCATTAGAGGCCAACTGGTCAGGCCAGCTTTCATTTACTGGTAAACAAACCTGAGGAAAAGAGAGGGATTTGTCCAAAGTCCCACAGGTAGTAAACATCAGAGGCCAGTTTTGAATTCAGGTCCTCTAATTTCTAATCTGTAGAATACTCACTGCAACACACTTCCTCAAACCCATGTCTCCATGACTTTAAGGCTTGGTCTCATCCACTATGCCATGTTGCATCTTAACATGTAACAATTCTATGATGATCTTTGAAGTAAAAAAATATATATATTCATGTATATTCCATATAGAGTCAATTCTTTATTATCTATATTAATAGATACAGTCAAAGACTACGCAAAATAATTTGCCAGTCCAAAAATATGTTTATATAATGTTTATACAGATTCTCTGAGTTGGAACAAACTTCAGTGACCATCTAAACCAACCTGCAAAGAATTCCCTTGATGGCATGCCCAACAAGTGATCCTTCACCATTTCCTCAAAGATTTCCAATAAGTGGAGCACTTAACACGTGAGGCAGGCCATCAGACTAGGGGAGAGCTCTGTTTCTTTGAGTCATTACAACAGAGGCAATCGCTGGTGTGGTTGGAATTCACTTAGAGCCTTGTGAATGACATTCAAAGTATCTGACGTAAGAAGAACAGGGAAACTGGCCAGTTTCCCCTTCCTGTTCCTTTGCTCATCTATGTTCAAATCCATTCTGGGAATAAACAGTGTTCTTCCAAGTTTACGCAAACACCGGTCTAAGGAGAGATGTCCTTTCTCAAGCCTTTCCAGAAACAGGGATGTATTTGAATATACGAGTATCAAATGGAGGATAAGCAGGATGCTCATGCTTATACGTGAAGATATCAGATGCCAATAGAAATATTTCAGCAGCACCGGTATGGTAATAAAGGGAGGTATCCACAAAGAAGCCATTTAGAATATAGAATCATAGAATATTAAAGTTGAAAAGGATGCTAAATAGTCTAGTCTCACGAGGACACCACCATTCTTCTGATCAACCAAGTTCAAAACCTAGAAGGCATTCTCAGCTTTACTCTCTCCCACTCTCTTGTATCCAGCCACTTACCAAATACTGAACCTACTTTCTTATTGACTCTTGCCTCCCTCCTGTTCTCTCTATTAATACAAAACCACCTAGTATAGGCCCTCTTTCCTGGACAATTGCAGTAGTCTCTTATCACGTCCAATTTCCATCCTTTCTACAACTTCCAAAAAACCTAGATCTGATGATGTCATTTTCAAAGTCTTCCAATGACTCTCTCTTATCTGTAGGTTAAAAATTTAAATTCAGGAATTTAATAGTTTTCACAGTCTGGATCTGTCTTGTCATTCTAGATTTACTCTACAATATTGCCCATACTTAGAGCTCTTGGCAAATGGGGCTGTTTTCTATTCTCGGTATACAGTATTCCATCTTCTACCTTTGTACTTTGGACTAAGCCATCCGCCACACCTAGCTTGCTCTTCCTTCTCAACTCTGGATTTTGGAACCCCTAACTCCCTTCTGGGTTGAACTGGCACCACCTCCTTTAAAAGGTCTCTCCTGCTATCCCTTGTGACTAGTGCCATGTATTTACTTATCTGTGAAAATGGTGTCTTCCCTCAGTTGAATTCAAGTAAGGTCTTGAAGGACAAAGATGGTCTTACTTTTGTATTTGTACGACCAGCAGGCAGCCTGGTGCCTTAATGGTTGATTGATCGAATTCAACTCTTTCCATTTAGACATGAAACCAAGCTGAAACTCAATTGCTTTTAATGCATAATGTGAGTAAATTGCAATGCAAAATTTACTATTGTATTGTGGATAATTGATCTTGTGGATATAATTGAGAGATGACTTGAATTTAGTCTCTTGGTTGAGTATCTTGGTCTGTATCACCCAAACTCTCCGAAGCTACAACTGAAATCCCCAGTTTTCTTAGTATGATAATAACTTCAGTGTAAATGACTTTAAACATCTAATTTTACTTGGGCCCCAACAACCCTGTAAGGTGGGAACTACAGATAGGATTCACTGTCCTTGTAGATGAGGTTCTGAATATTAAGTTGCCTGTTCGGAGCCATCCATTTACTGAGTGTCCAAAGGGCCTGAACTCAGGCCTTTCTATCTCCTAAGTCTAGTATCCCTTGCCCTTTTCTTTAGACAACCTTAATATCTTGTTTTCTTTTCAATATCTTAAAATGTCAAGGGTAAGAATTTGCGGAACAATCATCTTCCTTTAAAAACATCCTGAATGTTTATATCCAGAAGTGATTGATATGTTTTGCTATTCCTGATGAGTTGTCAAATTAATTTCCTTTTTATATTCTGGATATTACTCATTTTTATTTTTTTGAGTCAGATGATTGTTGCTTTAACATTTACCAAGTCCCTCTTGTGGTTCCGTCCAGATTTAGAGTGTTGGCCTTCATACATTCCAATGAAGGTGTTTCAGAGAGGAAGGTGTTTCAGAGAGGAAGGTGTGGGGGGAAATCTCGAGAGATACTTCTAATATTGCAGCCCCTGAAAGATAATGTTTTGGTTTTTTTTAATGAAGGAAAAGAAAAGGAAGCCTTGAAGTGATTTTTATTTTCCTCCACCCTGATTTTGCTTCTGTAAAAGTGAGCTATGTACATTGGCAAGGAGTTACAGATGGGATGCCACATGGAGGGAAATAGCAGACCAACCCTTTCTTCTAGAATCCTCTGGGTGGAATGAATTAAAGGCAGACATTGGGGACAATGAGCCGAGAAAGCTGGTCCTTGAATCCAAGGGTCTTAGAAGAAGTAGATGAAGGTACTTGGGAGAAAAGCTACTGGAAAAAACAATTAATCACCCAACAAAAAACTCAAACACCCTGTTCCGTGCTAATTAAAGAATTCCAGAGCTCGGCCATTTCCCTTTTTAATTTTCTCATTTCCCTTTCTCCTCACTGTACATTTTCATTCTTTGGGAGGCTAGTCATTCATTCCCACAGACTTTTATGAAGTATCTACTATGTTCCAGGCACTGTGCTAAACATTAAAAAAGTCCATCTCCTTTGACCTTTATAACAACCATGTGAGGTAGATGCTGTTATTATCCCCATTTTACAGTTGAGAAAACTGAGGCAAACAGAGGTCATATGAACTCCCCAAGGGCATCACAAGTCCAGCATCTGGAAATAGTAGGTGTATGATGAGGCATTGTAGGGGATAGGAGTCCAGTACTTAGCATGTCAATCAGTCAGTCAATGAACATTTATTAAGCACCTGCTGCATGCCAGGCATGCAAAGTGCTGGGGATATAAAGAAAGGCAAAAGACAGTCAGTCCTTGTCCTCTACATGCTCACAATCTAATGGGAAGAGTTTTTCAAGAAAAAAGGAGTCTGAAAAAGATGCAAAAAAGGAGGGGCTCTCCTTCCCTTTCTCCCAGTTCAGCATATACGCTCTTAGGGAGTTCTAATGACCCAGGCCAGCTATTCAACCAACAGAATAGATTCAAATCAACTCTTAATTATCCAACAGATAGATAATATACTAAGTAAACCTTTGAATTGGCTTCTAAGCCACAACTGAGTGTGTATACAAAAGGCATTAGATGGTCTAAGGTTTCTTCCCATTCCAAATCTGTAATCCTGCTACCATGCAAAATAGAAACTAGAATACAGAGGTCGGAAAGAAGACTATCACCTAGCCAGCAGCATAAAAGTGAGCCTTTACCTTCCACAAAGACCCAGATGTGGAGAACAGCCATTCATCTTCACAGTTTTCCAGCATTCAGATTTAAAGTCTGGATACATGTCCCAGATGGCCATTTAGCATTTTAACAGAGGCAGTTCAGTGGCAAATGAAAAATATTTATTTTTTTTAAAAAAAAAAACCTTCATTTTAGCAGTTGTCCCGATAAACTAAGCAAAGATTTAGGTGATTGAGTTTTGAACCTCAGACCAAACGAACATGTGGGCAAGCCAAAACTTGTCTAGTGTCAAGAAAATTACTGAAGCCCAAACTCTCCATGAATGACAATATTGTTCATTGCAGTCAGTACTGGAGAGCCAGCCCACGCTATTCCATAACTCTGTTTGTTTTTGTTTTTAAGGAATGTAAGAAAATCATGGAAGTAAATGTTTTTTTTTTCCTTCATAATACTTCATGGATCCTGACCTCTTCCTTTAAACTGATTTAGTATGTGTTTTCTTTAAGATTCATGACTGACCCTAAAATAAATTTGATTTTCCCCCCACGCTTTTCACTGAAGAATCTTGTTATTAGCGGACTGAACTAGATTACATTCTAATGAATAAGTGCATTGAATTCTACGCAGCCGTTCAATAAATGGCACAGAAAGACTGGTACTGTACAGAATGAAATCTGACAAGTTGGAATGAAGGGAAGGAAGAGAGCTGTACAGCTTGGTTGTGATCAACATCCTCAAATGGGTTTATTAGCAATTTAATAGAATATTGGGTGTTCAAGAACAGTCATTGTCCTGGGTGAAATGCCCCTTCTGCTTTCTCTCCCATCCACTTTGGAATGAGCAGAATGTGTAAGTGGAGCCTTCAACCAGCTTCATGAATTTTAAATACTTTTCAGTTACAAAATGGAGCACATAGCATGGGGTCAGTAATGCACAGGGAGTTGGCAGCCTTCCTGGGCATTATGGGATATTAGGTGTCCCACAGATAATGAAAGCTTAGGTTATCCAGGTGCATTCCTGGCCCACTGTGCATGCCCAGGCAGAGTAGAGTGTGTTTCTCTGTTCAACATTTGACAATTGATCATTTTGTAATTGTAAGTAAAATGTATTTAGAATGTTAGTTTCTCAGCATGCTCATGCAAGACTTAAATTTCGTCTCATTGTCTTTATCTAGAAAAATCTTGACTAGTATTTCATAACAATTTAACTATGGTAACCAGATTTTCCCATTATTTCCCAACTTGCCTTTATCACCCCTGAGTACATACATTTAGGGCATGTTGACCCATGAATAGCAAACTATAGCTTTTAAAGAAATAAGCATTTAATTTAAATGCTTTATGCTTTCTAGTGAAAAGCTATAATGCCTGCGCTAATTTGTGACAAGCTCAGTGCTTTGCATCTATTAATATTGATTGACTAAACAAATTCATCAAAAATTATTTAATATTTCCTTCCTCTTGTAGGGAACCATGGAAATTAAATATTCCATACATTGACAAGTGCAGTCATTGAATAAGTGGAGCTTTTTAAACCCTTTTTTTTCTTTGTTACAGGACAAGATTCAATGAAGGGGTAGTAGAGATTTATGAAGTGGGGAGATATCCAGAAATGACCATGATGTAAAAAAAAAAAAAGACAACTATGAAACTTATTTATAAAATAAAATTGTGTTTCACAATTATGTTTTATGAGGTTGTTTTCTCAACTTTACTACAATTGGAACGTAAATATCTGATTTGGGTTCAAGAACAATATAGTATAGCCCAGTGGTGGCAAACTCAATAGAAACAGATCAAAAGCCACATTGACTTGGAAAACCACAAAGTAGCATTATCTATGTTGCAATGTATTTTTATTTAGTTAGTTAAAACATATCTCAATTTTAGTCTGGTTTTTTTTTTTAGTCTGGTTCAGGTTGTACCCAGAAGCTACTGGTTTGACACTCCAGCTATACTATTCTGTTCTATCACTAGATGTTATTGCCAGATTCTCCAATGCCATTTGTAATTAAAAATAAAACTTTTTGTTATATATGAGAAATCTAGATGATGTGATTAGAACTAAAGAGTAAAATTAATAGCATCTTGTAAATACACTAAGGATCTAATTGATTGATCTGCATGGGGAGTTCCAGAGTGGCTGCCCACAAGTCAGACTGCCTTTACCATGGAGAGTTGCCTAAATTACACAGTAATTGCAACTTGCCCAGGATCACCCAAAATCATTGATATTCATATGGTCCTTTTAAGATCTGAAAGTGCTTTAGGAGGAGGAAGGAAGGAAGGAAGGAAGGAAGGAAGGAAGGAAGGAAGGAAGGAAGGAAGGAAGGAAGGAAGGAAGGAAGGACTGATTAAGCACTTACTCTGTGCTAGGCATCATACTAACAAATTGATGAATATTATCTCGTTTTATCCTCGCAGCCCTGGAAGGTAAGTACTGTTATTATCCCTGTCTTACAATTGGGGAAACTGAAGCAGAGTTAAGCCTTTTGTCCAGTCACTTAAAATCAATAATAATCATTGATATTCATCTAGCACTCTAAGATTTACAAAGTGTTCTAGTGTGCTTGCTTCTCTTGGCCAAGAATCCATGCTGGCATTTAGCATTATACAGGCTGTCACAAAAGTCTTAGTTTTAAGCTATAGAAAGCTAGAAATTTGGGACAACCTGAATTTAGAACATCCTATGTTTCAAGTATGCTAGCACAGAACAGGAATTGAAGAGACCAGGAAATGTGCTTGTAATTGTCGACCTTCAGAAGCCATAAGAGATTCTCCTATTCAGGCTTCTTAAAATTTTATCAGTAATTCAAGAGGTAACTCCTTGTTAAAGTGCTCTTCTCCCTTCCCCCATAAGGCATGACCCCTGCTGGCAAAAGAAGGTCAAAAAATCACCCTTGGCTGATGGTATCACACATCTAACAGGTCTCTATCAGGACCTCTTAGAATCCCGGGGTGGGGAACTTGCATCCTCAATCCTGCACATGTGGCCTTCTAAGTCCTCAAGTGATCAAAGGGCCACACCAGCCTTGGGATTGCAGGTTCCCCACCCCTATGACTTAGAACCTACCACAATAAGAAATATATAGACAGATTGCAAGAAATCCACATACCCCCACTCCTGCAACACAAAATCAATAAATGATTGCTCCAAGTGAGCCTTCCTTCCATTTGCTCTTTCTTTCCTAGTTAATAAGCTGTTCCTATAAAAATTATATAGTAACCCTGATGTGTTCAGATTTCATTAATTAGAAATTCATGGTATCTAGATAGGTCCCAAGTGAAAGTTTGGTTTTATACACATTTACTGAGTGCATTTAATAGTTAAATAAGGTTACCATTGACCTTTCATTGTGTCTTGGACATTGTTAGCAATCTGGTGAGGACTACGGACCCCTTCTCAAAATAATGCTTTTAAGTGCATAAAATAAAATGCCTAAGAGTACAGAGAAAACCCACTGAAATACAGTTAAAAAAATATTTTTTAAAGTAAGTTCACAGATTAAGAACCTCAACCCTAAAGGCTTCTTCCACCACTATGAGAGAAAATATGTAGTCTAAAACAAAGGACAACTTCTTGAAATGAAAGTCAAGTTAGCAAGCCTTTCTTAAGTGTCTTCTGTGTGTCAGGCACTGTGTTAAGTGCTGGGGACATGAATCATAATTAACATTTATATAGTGCATACAGTGTGCCATGCACTGTTCTAAGCACTTTATACCAGTCTCATTTGATCCTCACAACAACCTTGTGAGGTGAGTGCCCATTTTTAATTGAGAAAACTAAAACAAACAGAGGTTAAGTGAACTTACCCAGTGTCACACAACTAGTAAGTGTCTGAGGTCAGATTTGAACTCATCTTCCTGACTCCAGGCTGGTCCTCTATACACTGTATCAGCTGATCTCAAGGAGCTCATGGTCTGATGGAGAAGATAATCAACCAAGGGAAGACACTGGAATTAAGGGGGATCCAGAAAGATGAGATGCTAGCTGAGATTTGAAGAAAACAACGATAGCCCAGAGGCTACAGGGAGGAGGGAAAGATTATTCCAGGCATGGAGTACAGTCAATAAAAATTCAGGGAGTAAAGGGTGAAGTGTTGTGTGTACAAAGAACAACAAAAAGACCAGGGTCACTGGATCCCCGAGTACTCAGAGGAAATCAAAATGTAAGAAGACTGGATAGGTAGGAAAGTGTCTGGTTATTAAACCATGCCGAAGGTTTTATATTTGATCCTGCAGTTAACAGGGAAGCACTAGAATTTCTTGAATGGTAAGAAGGGGTGTGTGACATGGCTGACCATGTCTTGGTCATGTACTTGAAGACCAGCTTGAGAGCTGTGTGGAGGGTAGACCAAAGTGGGGAGAGACTAGAGGAAGGGAGACCAGCTGGCAGCATGGGAAAATTCTCAGACTATGCACGGTGTAGATAGAGGGCCATTCTTGGAGTCAGTAAGACCTGGGTTCAAGTCCTGATTCTGGCACATACAAGCTACATACCATCTCAGGCAAGTGATTTAACCTCTCAGTGCCACCAGGCAACTCTGTAAGACTAAAAGTGGCTGATCAGCATGTTCCACATGGAGAGTTTCTTACAAAGTTGAAATCCTAGATCTGGATTAAAAACCTGATTTGCTAATAATAGTTTATTCTTATCCATTCATGAAAACAGGATGATTAAGGATGTCAGCTAGGCTATGCTTTGTCAGAATAATTTAACTTACTATTTGCACTTGAAATTTTTCATTCCTGAAAAATATTTGATAATTTAGACTTTTCTCAATTCATTTGACCTTCTATGCTTTGTCTTAACTTGTTTTTATATATTACTTATATAAATTATGTATACATACATATATGTGTGCATATATGTATATATTACATATGTGTGTACATATAGGTATACATGGGAAAATGTATATATAGGGCAGCTAGATGGCTCAGTGGCTAGAGTAACTGAGCTAGAGTCAGGGGTACCTGAGTTCAAATCTGGCCTCAGACACTTCCTTTCTGTGTGATCTGGAAATCACTTAACCCTGTTTGCCTCAGTTTCCTCATCTGTAAAATGAACTGGAGATGAAATGGCAAACCACTCCAGTATGTCTACCAAGAAAAACTCAAATGTGGCCACAAAGAGTTGGACACAACTGAATAACAAATGTGTACATTATATGCACATACATACAGACATACATGTATATGTGTATATGTATACAGATATGTATACATATATACACATACATGTATATGTATATCTGTCTATAACTGTCTTAACTTATCATCTTGTATTTATTGTGAATATATATATGTGTATATATATATACATATATATGTATGTGTATATATATACACATATATACATGGGTGGTGTGTGTGTAATGACTTGGTTGGGGTTTTCTTTTACATTTTAGGCTTCTGTGATTTCAAATATTCATTAGGGAAGACTGTGACAGGCAGCAGTAAAGATAAGTAAATTCTACAGTAATTAACTTTGAGCAGTATGTCTCTTGATACCAGGCTTTAGCATGGCAAACAGTTTAGCAAATATATAGCCTTTGTCATATGTTCAGACATTTGGTTCTCATGATACTTACTTGAAATATGAAAAAACTCACCATCTGAACATTTCATATAATTAAAACTATAAATAAGGGTTTGTTAACAGACATGGGTGTGGGCTAACTGGGATCCCAGACATGGATGATCATCTTCAAGTATTTAAAGCACTTTCACATGAAAGAGGTAATAGGATACTGGGTGGGTTTCTTCATCTTTATAAAATGAGGTAGATGAAGGTGCCTTCCAGCCTCTAAATCATTGATCCTATAGGTCTTATGACTTGTTCTAATTGCCTCAAAGGACAGAACTAGCTGCCTTGGATGAAAGTTAAAAAGGGATAAACATAAGCTTGCTTCAAGGAACTATATCCCACCCTCTCTAGGTTCTCAAAAAAAGGAGACTGGGTTTCTTTAAGAGGTACTGGGCTCCTCCTCACTGGACATCTCCAAGTAAGAGCTGGATGTCCATTTGAGTATATTGTATAAGGGATTCTCATTCTAGTATGGGTGGGACTAGGCAGGCCTCTCAGGTCCAGTCCAACCCTGAGATCTAGCCCTAACTAGGGAGGAGTGAGCTGATGAATATTTAACAACTGACTCTCCAAAACTAACATTTTTTCTATCACTTTCTTAAGTTGTCTAGACAATCGACAAAGCCATTAATCAAGAACTGATTTGTAGTGTTTGCCTATTTCTGAGGTGTAAATGCTCATATTGCAAATTTAACAATCTGCTTCAGTGCACCCCTGTCCTAAGCCTCATATTACAGATGAGGAAATGACCCATAGATATGAGTCAGCATTTGAACCCGGGTCCTTATCTCATGATACCCAATTAGCTTTAAGAAGATGGCCTTTTTTTCTGAGCTAATCTCTGTAAAAAGCTCTTAGCAAAGTTCTTGGCACAGAGTAGTCACTGTATAAATGTTTATTCCCTTCCCTTCCTTCCCCTGTCCTCCTGATGGTAGAAACAGAAGTGACCAAAGATTTACCTTCTTTGCTATCTTGTTAGGGGCAGAATCCACCTGCGTGGGATGATAGTGGTTCGGTAGCATTTTCTTTGTGGAAACATCCCACTGAATGATTTTTCCCAAAGAAAAAACTAATTATCACTTGCCTAATGAGCTTTGCTTTTCCCAGTATATAATTTTTTTTAATAGAGTGAAGTTTTTTCCTTTGTAGTTTCTTTCCACTTTTTAAAAAGTCGATTTCTACCTCTGACCTCTGATCACATCTTCGCTGATATTTTGTGGTGATTGTTTATAGAAAACATTCACTTTAAGACTGCCAATATGAATAAAAAATTGGAAGGACTTCAGACTTCACATCTAGTTTCCAGTAATTGTCAAAGTACAATAACCTTATACTGGAAAAGATTCCCTTCTTATGATGTAGGGCACGATAGAATTAGATTCTCATAAATGTCACTGGCCATGTTCCTTGTCTTTTTCTTTGAACCAGAGCTGGCTCAACTCCATGGTCTCTCAAACAGATTTATTATGGATTAGACGCATGCCACCTCCCAGCAGGAATGTGCTTAGTGCAGGACATCCAGAATCGGCAGGATGGCAGTCAACAGCAGCACTTAATGGGTCATGTATGGTGCTCTCAGAAATAAGGTTTCAAAAAGTTATATCAGAATTAAATTTGATAATACAAAAGTTGACACTCTGACCTAAAAATTGATTGCATTTTCCCAACTCTGAAACTTCTGACTACACTATCAAAAGCATTAGAATTACTGTCCAATTTAAGTGATTCAGGATACCTAAAATTTTTCTTCTTGGCATTATATACTTAAGCAGACCTTATTGTTATTAACAGATAATGTAAGGCATTCTTGATATTATATAGTTAAGCAAATTTTCTTGTCATTGAAGTACACTAAGATAAGTTAGTTAATATCCATAATTAGATAGGCAGTTAACCTCACCTTATCCTTAGAAGTACATTCACACAAAGCCCTCCTTCTAGAAATTATGACATTAACCAGACTTTTGTTGTTAAAAAGTACTATAAGGCCTTCCTTCTTGGTATTATAATAGTTAAGCAGATTTTCTTGTCATTGGGCATGTGTTAATGTAGGACCTTTCTTTTTGTCATTATGTAGCTAACATCACCTTCATGTTCATTAAAATATGTTAACACCAGGGTTTCCTTCTTGGTTAACCATACCTTTTCGTAGAGAGTATGTTAACATAAGACCTTCCTTAGCCGTTATGTAATTGACCTCACCTTCCAGTCCTTGAAAATATGTTAACACAAAGGCTTCCTTCTTGCCATTATATAGTTAACCAGACCAACTCATTGAGAATGTTAACATAAAGCGTTCAGCCAAATAGTATTGTACTTTAAATTCTCTTGGCCCACTCTCTCCCCACCCTCCAAGCTCCCACTTCAGGAATTTAGGAGGTCGGTTAACTTTCTCAGGTCTCTAGAATACAATTAAAAATTTTACCACTGTTCTCTAGATACCATTTAGTACTGATCTGGAAAATTAATAGTATCCTCAGGGAGTGCCTAGAGAATAATAAAAGAGGACATTTAGAACTAGAAGGATAGAAATTAACTAAACTTTGAAAGTCTAGAAAAGAGTGGTGTGAAGACAGGATTGCTGTTGGCCCACACCAATTGGGTGACTTCTGGAAGAGCCACAACCTCTCAGAGCTTCAGCTTCCTCTTCTGTAAAATGGAAATGATAATACATATCCTTGCTGCCTCAACTGTCGGAGTGAAATGAGATAATGCATATCACAGCATTCTAAAACTATAAGCTCCTGTGCAGTGAATGACATTGTTACTGCAGTCACATCGAATTAAATTTAAGCTCAAACGTTGAAGATTGATATTGGAGCATGCTGGGTTTGTGGAACGAATAGCCTTCGGAGACAAGGAGAATTCTACTTCAATGTGGCTTCTCTTGTCTCTTAGATTCAGATAGATCACTCCTCTAATCATATTATCTGGAACACTGACCGCAGAAAGTATAGCTTGAGATAAAATAGTTAGCCTATAACAAAGTGTTAGTCTTATCCCCTGCAGCAAATAGCATTAAAAGAGAGTTGATTCTAATTCTTTAAAGAGTTGTTAGGATTCCTAGAACAGATGTACTTGATTCTGTACTGAGATGAAGGGAACCAAAGAATATTGCCTTATGTTGTCATGGTTGGGGGCTCATGAAAAATAGAAGTAGAGTGTGGATTATTAAAGTCAAGTCAAAATATATCTCTTAAGTGATTACTCTGTGCTGAGTCTGGAGTCAGGAAACTCATCTTTGTGAGTTCAAATCTAGTTATATAACCCATGGTAAGTCAATTGACCCTGTTTGCCTCAGTTTCCTCATCTATAAAATGAGCTGGAGAAGGAAGTGGCAAGTATCTTTGCCAAGAAAACCTCAAATGGTGTCAGAAAGAGTCAGACATGGTTGAAACAGGTGAATAACAATGAACTATGCTATGTCAGGCACTGTGCTGAGTTCTGGGGGTATAAAGAGAGGCAAAAAGCAGGATAATCCCTATTCTCAGTGAACTTAAATTATGATGGAGGAAGCTAACATATAAAAGGCAGTAGAAAGCAGGGAGGAGAGGCAGGGAGCAAGGATTTGATAGGTTACATAGTTGAGAAAGACCAGTGAATGAGAAGTAGAAGAGTGGGGTGAGGAATGAAGGCGTTAATATAATTGGTGTCAATCCTTCCTTAAAACAGAGATGTCTAAGAGGAATTGACCAATCAAAGAAAGAGTCTGTAGGGGTGGAATATTGAAATTAATTACCAAAGGGGATTATGTGTTCTTATATTTAACATGACATATGCAAAATAGTTTAGGTGAAGTCTTTTTTTGTTTGTTTTTCAGTCATGTCCAGCTCTTTGTGACATTGTTTGGTTTTTATAGCAAAGAAAACCATTTGTCATTTCCTTTTCTAGCTAATTTTACAGATGAGGAAACTGAGGTAATCAGGGTTAAGTGATGTTAAGATCAATTAACTGTTAACCAGATGAACTGATAAAACAGAAGAAACCCCAGGTCCAAAAGGAGAATCTGGAAAGAGCTAGAGTTTGATTACAGTTTACAGAGACTATAAAAGCATTTATTGTCTGAGAAGAGAGCTGACAAGCTGGATCAGAGAGAAAGAATGTTCTCAGCTGCTCAAGGGGGAGTGGGAAAGGGTGAGGTATTTATACCTATTTGAGGTATCTATGGCTAAGTGGGGGTTAAGGGAAAAATACAATAAATCTGGAATTTGGGTAGAAAGTGGGGATCTAGGGAGAAGATATCTGCAAAAACAATAAATCAGAAAGCAAGATGTTTGCTGCTCTGTTTCTGAACTGGTCAAGATTGGTCTTGGCAATTGCAGGCATCTCTGAGTTCAGCTGAAGTTTACTCGCAAAGGATCACTGGTATATCAAGCTGTCCTGGGTTTCAGATGTCCTCCTAATTGACTAGTATCAGGGGTGGGGAGCATGCAACCTCGAGGCCACATGTGACCCTCTAGGTCCTCAAGTGTGATCTTGTGACTGAATCCAAACTTCACAGAACAAATCTGTTCAATTAAAAGATTTGTTCTGCAAAACTTGGACTCAACCAAAATGCTGCACCCAAGGATCTAGAAGACCATATGTGACCTTGACGCCACAGGTTCCCCACCCCTGGGCTAGTTGTACTGCATTGTCAATGATTCTGCTGTGAAAAAAGGAAGCTGTAACATTACAGAGCCCAAGCTCTCAGTGACTTGCCCAGGGTCACACAGTAGTGAACTATGAGGCCAGATTTGAACTCACAAAAATGAGTCTTCCTTACTCCAGGCCCAGTCCTCTTTCCACTGCACCCACAACTAGCTGCCCCCATAACTAAGACAAAATGCAATATGGTTTAGATAGATTCATGGGGGAATGATCTACGTATTGAATAACTGGGGTCCTTTATTGCATGTGAAGAGAAGCCTAACAGAAAAATCAATGCTTTCCTTAATTTGAATGACAACTAAACCAGAGTGAAATGTACTGGCAGTGGTCTCCATTTTTAATCCTACAAAACAGGACTGAGACATGTGCTGGGTCTGACCACACCCTCTTTGAATAGAAAATACGTCTGTGGTTTTGTTTTTAACTTTGAGAAATAGGATTATAACCAAACCATTTGATAGCAGCAGTAAATTTTTCCAGTAAATTTTAACAGCCATGATGCGATGATATGATTACATCAGTTTCAACTTAGCATAGCCTTTAGTTTCTCAGATCCAAGGCTTCCCAAGTCTCTGGAGGGATCTCCCTGACTGTTGTCCTTTTTGGATCAAGACCTCGAAGCCAATAAAAGGGGCCAAATGACTTGCTGAAATAACAGAAGCATCTCCATGATCTGGTGGGGATTTAAACACTCGGCCTTAAACTGTCTCCCTACCTGGCAAAATCTGAAGAGGATAAAACAAATCTTATGGAATGGGACTTGCTTTTCTCTGCACCTTTGTGTGTGCCAGCCTATCAGAGAGATACTGATATCATCCCGTCTTCTTCCGATCTGCCACTACTGCGGACAAACAAGAAAGAGTTGAATCAGGCAAAAAGAATTGTTGATGATTGAGACAAAAAGGATAAAAATATCGTAGAGGTCACAAATCGCTGAAGAACTTTAAAAATTAAAAATGAGCTTTTATTCAACCTGAAATACTGCTGAAAGTGTGGTTCTGAGGTCACTCTTTGCCTAGTGACAATTTGCTTAGGTTTGGTTAGAGTAGATAGCAATATTTTACAAAAACTACATATCTCAATGTTTAGTACAGTGTTTGGCACATTTCAGGCATTTTTTTTCAGTCATATCCAACTCTTTGTGTCCTCATCGGAGCTTTTCTTGGTAAAGATACTGGAGTAGCATTCTTTTTCCTTCTCCAGCTCATTTTACAGATGAGAAAACTGAGGCAAACAGGGTTAAATGACTTGCCTGGGATCATATCACTAGGAAATGTCTCATGCCAGATTTGAACTTGTCTTCCTAACTTCAGGTTCAGTGCTCTATCTACTCAACTGCCTCCAATATAAGATCATAGTATTATCTTATAACTGTAAATAGTATAATTTTATAACATGTAATTATCTTAATATATTATCTTATAATCTAAGAAATATTTAAAAAAAACCATAAAGGACTTTACAAATTTAATTCAATTCAATAAACAGTCTACACCTCCTCTGTGCCAGGCACTATGCTAAAGGCAGAAATAAAAAAAAAAATGCCATATTCTCCTCTCCAAGGAATTTATAATCTATGGAGGAAGAAAACACTCAAAAGAATGTTGGGAGTGGGGAACGGTTTGAGGGGAAGGACCACTAGGGGACATGATGTTCTGTGGAGTTGAAACCAGGCTGAGCTACTAAAGGAAAACAGAGTTCTTATTAATAAATTATCATTAAGGTGTTTGATGTTAGTTACTGTTACGTGTTGCATGATTAAGTATCCATAAGGTACAGTGAATCTTTGGACCTTCCAAAGACTCAATATTTTCGTTAAAAGCATCTATATCATGTCTACAATATAACCATTTGCTAGAACATTGAAAGTAACCTCATTTCCTCCCATTCCGACATCTGGCCCTTGTCTTGGGTGAGGTGTGTTACAAGTTTCCATGTTCTCAACTTTCTGACATTTATTTACATTTTTCACAATTCGTCATTGTCAGCTTCCCTGATTTCTAATACAATAAAAAATGTAGGACTTTGAGTGATGATATATTTTTTGTTTCTGCCCTTATGACCACATGCAATGCAGGTATTGTTCCACTGTAGTCAACAAGAAAATGAAGCATTAGAATCAGTACATTATACATATGTGAGCCAAACTGACATAGAAAGGAGAATTCAGACTTGGTTTGGTTGATGTTTGTTTTTGATAGAAAGCTAATCATTTCTAACCGTCTCTCAGGAAAGAAAGTACAAGAAACACGATACTTTAGAAAGAACTTTGGGTTTGGAATAAGGGAACTAGGTTCAAACCTCCACTCTGCTATTTACCACTTACGTGACTTCGACCCAGTTAGTTAGCCTCTCTGCGCCTATGTTTCTTCATCTGTAAAATGGGGAGACTGGACTAGATGACCCCTGGGGTTGCTTTGAACTCTAAATCTGTGATGCTGTTACCTTAGAGTAACATGACAGTACGGAAGGGGGACTTTTAATCAGTATCCTTAGGAAGGTACTATGGGATAGAGGGAGTCAATCTGTCCCTATTTTTGCTCTGATCTTGTTTGTTTTCTCCATGGTAATCTAACACCAAGAGTATCTTCCTGTTTGTTTAACTTCTCTGTTTCTAACTTTCTAAGACACAATATGAGTTCCATAGTCTAAGCATGGATTCTATAAATGAGAATTTATGCATTTCAACTTGCCAAGGAGTTTAACTTTGAATCCTTCGTTCTTAATTATTTTGGAGGAAACTGAGGTAAGGAGAACACTGGTCTTCGTGTCAGAACACCTAGCTGAGAGTTCTGTGCTTCCCAGCTGTGTGTGACCTTGGATAGTAAGTGAAGTCACCTCTCTGAGCATATTTCTTCATCCATGAAATGTGAATAATATTGCATGACCCACCTCAGGTAGGGAAGATCGAATGAGATATATGAAAAATGCTTTGTAAACCCCAACATGTTATGAATATCATTGGAAAGAATGAGGAAGGGTTCCCACACCCTCGCCCTATTATTTCAGAAGACCTAGACATCTCTAGTGAATCACTCAATCAAATGTGTAAAGCAGATGTGAATAAGTCTTATATAAACTCTCTTGAATCAATAAATCAATCCAAGATCTAAACAAAGGTGAAAACAAGTCCTTCATCTATTTTGGAGGAGGGAAGTGCTGTTGAGATATTGGAAAAAAATCAGCTGGTGACATACTAGAAGTGTATTGGGACTTTGTTGAAATAATTAGATATATATATATAGGACAATGTCTAGCAAAGAAGAGATTTGAAAAGGAAATTGGTCAAACCTTGGCAAGCTTGAAGAAGCAGACGCCTGATTCCATGGCCAGGGGGTAGCAAGGAGGATTGAAGTCGCTCTCTTCCTAATCCCTCATTGTCCAGTGGACAATCTTACAATTTTCACAAGTTTCAAAGCTGAAGATCCCTACCGGAAGGTTCATTTGCATTGACCCCCCCAAGAGCAATAGCTAATGACATCTCTGCATCAGAATTTGAAAGACATATTAAAGACAAACTAGATGCACTAAAGAAAGGCTGGACTTTGAGTCTCTACAAAGCCCAGAAGAGACCTAAATCTAAGGGAAAATGAAGTCTCCAGGAAAGGGAAAAAGGACTTGTAATCATCAGAGCTGTGAATTTGACCCTTTGTTCCCTGAACTCTCCAAATTTGAGTCCACTCTCCCTATGGTCTAAGGGGAAAGAGAAGAATGAGCTTCCTATTTGGGGAGATGTTTTGTGCCAACTGTTCTTAGTATACCACTTTAGTAAATACCTGGGATGTATGGGTTATTCAGGGAGGACTACCACCTCTGGTGTGAGAGCTTGTTGAGCCCTTTTCAGGGCTGCCTATCCACCTTTGGGGTCCACCTGTCTCCCAACTTTAACCTGTGGCTCCAAGAAGCTGTAACCCCTTCCCCCTGCCTAAAGGCTCTCTTCTTGACCCTCCTAGCTTTAGAGTGATTATCAATAGTAACAGTTGCTGTTTCCTTCCCAGCCTGATGTCTTTCTTTTCCTTGCGGTCATTAAAGGGGCCATGCCCTGACTACTTCTTAAAGAGGCCTATTCACTGAATTGGCATTACCTCACTCTAAATGAGTTAGGCATAGACTTTGGCCTAAAGGAGCCAAGGTCTCCCAATGCATCCTAGGTCATCTCCAGTCATCCTGAGAAATATTGTCACTGGATTCAGATGGCTCTGGAGGAGAAGTGAGGTTGGTGACCTGCACAGCCCTCCCTCACTCAAAACAAAGTCAAGTGCAAGTCATGTCATCATTTCCCTGAGGGCATGGTCTTCTTCTGCAAAGAAGGACAAACACAACCCAATATGTGCAATGGCCACAACCCTCTAAAACAGTCTTGGCAGACAAGCTAAATCAGGTTGAGGATAACCAATGGGTGAATTAGGGGAACATCTACCCCAAGTATGTGAAGATTTCCCTTGGCAGAACGGATGGGTAAGAAAAATTTGTCCCAATGGCCACAAAAGCAGGTAAAGCAGGCTCCGTGAAGCACTTAGAGCTTGGTCAGACATCTGACCAAAGGTCATTCACTGTATCCTGGGCCACCACCAAGTCATCCTAACTTTTATTTTGCCACTGAACTTCAGTGATTGGAAGAGTGAGGCTAGCCACTTTGTGCAACTCTAGCTCACTTGAATCCAATTCATGTATAAGTCAAGACGTCATCCCATAATGTCACTGGTCCTGTTTGCAAGGAAGGACAAACAGTAAATGCCCTTTTTAAAAAGTTAATGAACTCTGACAGGCTAACTGATAATCAGAGTCTGGCATACCAAATAGGGTCTTATAAATGATAGTAGTAGATAAGCCTAAAACCCTCAGGGAGCAGTAGTCAGACATTCTTGGGGGAATCTGACCTTCCAATGCAAGTGAAAGTTGAGGAAGAAGTCCAAAGTGAGTAATACATCGCACCATTATCATCATCATCATCATTATTTATATGCTGAGGCAGTGTGTCCGTGGATAGAAAGTCACCCTTGATGTTAACTTTGACACATACTGCCTGTGTGTCCTGGCCAAGTTGCTTAAATCTCTTGGTATCCTAGGCAGATCTCTAGGACTCTAACTTGCAGAGAAGGAATTGATCTGCTTCGATAGAGGGTGTTTCCTCCTCTATGAGTTCCTTATTCTAATGAAATTTACAGGTGTAGTTGCTATTGGAGGCGGTTAGGAGGCACAGTAGTTAGAGTGCAGAGCCTAGTCAGGAAGATGAGTTCAAATTCAGCTTCAGACCCTGGCAAGTAACTTAGCTGCTGTTTGCCTCAGTTTTCTGGTCTGTAAAATGGGGGCAATAATAGCCCCACCTCCCAATGTTGTGAAGATCAAGTGGGACATAATATTTGTAAAATGTTTATCACAGAACCCGGCGCATGTAAGTGCTTAATAAATATATCTTTCCTTCCTAATCCTAATCCCTATCTGTAGAATGATGATAATGTTGTCCAAGACAGAGATGATTAATTTCTCAAGTTAATGCTCATTATGTACCCTATGAATACTACATGTTAGTATTTCACGGACCATGAGCTGGTCACTTACCAGTCTTTTCAAGACTATAAATTTTGGAAGAGTTTTTGGGTCTGCATTGGTGGACAAAATTTCCATACCAGAATTCCCATGTCACGATGAAATCACAGGTTTGAATCATTTTTTTTAAAGGCAGGACTGCTTTAGCGTTAGACGTGGCATTTGGCTACTGTGTTCATCAGACAGAAGGGCAGAAATTGTCGGATGAAATCCCTCTGCGCTCAGCACTTTCTTCACAGGAAATGAATGCCTTCATTAGCAGTTTGTGTTTACAGTCAAATCTAATGTGATTTGGGTAACATGTTTTCATCTCGTTAATGAGGTCCATTTCCTTCAAGAAATGAGCTTCTGTGATCCTATAAAGTCTGTTTTCCTGAAGTTTGGAGATTCTAAGATTTTAAAATTTTGGTGCTTTTACTCATAAAGGCCCAGAAATTTGATTTTTACATTTGCTTTGTCACTACCAGCATACATGGCAAGTGCTTTACCAGAAAGTGCATGATGGCCTTTTACTTGCCAAGATGAGTGATTATCGGGCATATAATGAGATCAGTGTATCCAAAGACATGCCTGTTGATAGATCCCATTAAGTGAGCATAAAGTAAATTTCTCTGAATTAGTATGCCAACCTGTTTTATTCATCTTCATGTACCGCTTATGTACAACAGCCTGTCGTAGTGGTTAGGTACTGGTCTCAGAGTCAGAAGAACTTTGGTTCAGATCCCAGTTCTTGTATTTGACCCAAGAAAACTCTTCATTGAGCCTCAGACAACCCCCTGGACCTTATCTAAGATATCTGGGATGGGTTGTATCTACAAGGAGCTCCCAAATATGTCACATATATTAATATATGTTATATAGTGATGAACTGGAAAGTATATCCCAAACCCTTCATCCTATAGAAGAGGAAATCATAGCTGAGAACACTTAGGTGACTTGTCTCCAGTCACCCAACTTGTACATATCAAAGTGGGATCATAGGATCATCCATTTAGATCTCAAAGAGGAGGAAATTGTAGCCCAAAGAGAGCCTGGATCTATCCACTTCGCCATCTAGCTGTCTCTGGTCACGTAGGGGAGCTGAAAACATATGATGATGGGTTTAGTGCTAAAAGAGGCTTTAGTGACAATCAAATCCAACATTATACAGATGAATCAACTGAAGCTTCAAGAGATGTTAAGTCTGAGACGGTATTTGAATTCAGGTCTTCCTGATTCCAAGTCTAACACTGTACTCACCCCAATGGACTATTGTCCAGAAAGTTCTATGTAAATTGTAATAATTATTATGGTCTTATTCCCCCTAGTACTTCATCTTTGAGTAGATTATTCCATGTTCATTGTATGTATCTCATCTCAGACCATGACCCTAGCAGAGCGATGATGGATCCTCCTCATTTGAATATAGCAAGCTTCAGTGTAGGCATGCCAAAGAAAGTATTATGGAAGTTCTGCCACTTGCCAGATGGGTGACCTGGGGCAAGTTACTTAGCCCCTCCAGGCTTTCATGTCCTCATCCTCATTAAATGAGGATAATGAGACTTCTCAATCTGCCTTACAGGTTGGCTCTTGGGATCAAACGAGGTGATATATGGAAAAGCAGAGAGCACTATTCTAATGGTGTGCAAATTAACTGGGACAAAGTAAAATAACTTCTTAGGTGGTACAATGGATAGAGCACTAGACCTGGATACAGGAATACTTGGATTCAAATCCAACCCCAAATCATTGGGTAACCCTGGGCAAGTCACTTAACATCTGTTTGCCGCAAGAATTGGAAATTGAGGAGATGCCCATCCATTGGGGAATAACTGAACAAGTGGTATATGAATGTAATGGAATACTCTTGTTCCATAAGAAATGGTGAGCAGGCAGACTTCAGAACACCCTGGAAACACCTGCATGAACTGATGCCAAGTGAAGTGCTGTACACAATCACAACAACATTGTGCAATGACCAATTTTGTTAGACTTAGCTCTTTTGAGCAATGCAGTGATCTAAGACCATTCCAATAGACTCGTGAAGGAAAATGCTATCCACATCCAGAGAAAAAACTTTGGCATCTGAATGCAGATCAAAGCATACGATTTTCTCTTTCATTTGTTCTTTGTTTTTTTCTTTCTCATGATTTTTACCTTTTGTTATTCTTTTTTTACAACATGACTAATGTGGAAATATGTTTAATATGATCATGCATGTGTAGCCTATATCAGATTGTGTGCTGTCTTGGGAAGGTGTTAGGGGAGAAGTTTTAGAACTCAAAATCT
This sequence comes from Bettongia penicillata ogilbyi, assembly GCA_023548195.1. NCBI lineage: Eukaryota > Metazoa > Chordata > Mammalia > Diprotodontia > Potoroidae > Bettongia > Bettongia penicillata. The sequence goes on from JAJHZJ010000213.1 coordinate 6,647,395, forward strand.
TATAAAAGCAAATGTTGAAAACTAAAAATAATTTTTTTTTAAAAAAAAATCTGTTTGACACAAATTCCTCAACTGCAAAATGGGGATAATAATAGCACCTGTCTCCCAGGGCTGCTGTGAGAATCAAGTGCGATAATGTTTGTAAACACTTAGCACAGCTCCTGATACATGTTAGGTGTTTAGCAAATACTTGTTTCCTTCCTTCTTATATCTTTAATGATTATGATATGTAGCATGTCCTTCTATTGCTGCATTCACTTTTTTGACAAGTCACAAGATTTTTAATACATGTTCCTTAATTCTTCATCAGGAAATCTTATATCATACTGGATGCTAATTTTGCCTTTGATGAACTGAATTTTTTCCAAGTCTAACCTTAATTATAGCCCATGGGCTTTCAGTAGGTTTTAAATCGGATGAATTTCTAAGCCACTGAAACATGCTTATCTCTATCTCTTGAATACATTTCTTAATTTTTCATGACATATCACATGGAATAATGTTGGTTAAAGTACCCCATCTCCATTTGGGAATTTCTGCAAGTCCAGAGCAATTCTACTTTTTGGTTTATCAATAGATTTATTAGTTTGTCACCCCTTCAATGGGAACAAGACTTCTAGACTCCCCCCGGAAATAAAAAATCCCCATTTGAGGGAGGGATGGTTTGCAGTTTGCTGAAGATGCCCAGTTCTAGACTCAGTTAGACTTCCTCTGACAATGGTTTTTAATAGTCTTGAATGAAAAAGTGAATTTCATCAGTAAAAATTAGCTTTTTCCAATCTTTATTACTTCATCATTTGTATCAACTTTCCTATGACAGGCTGTATTTTTTTTTCTGTAGCAATAGCTTACAACTTTTTTCTGGTCTCTTTTTGCTATTCTTCCAATGAAGAAGCCTATGCTATATTACAGAGAAATCAATAACAACCCATACAACTTCCAGATTCCTCTTTGCTTGTTTTATGAGGATTAATTAGTTTATAAGCAGTAATCTGTCACTTTGGGTGTTGGGGTTTTTTTTTTGTTTGCAATTACACTTTATCCTTTATGTGAATTATTCTACTTCATTGTAAGCTTGAATGATTCTTGAAATACTTGACTTGTCAGTAATAATTACTGCAATAGCTCTAACAGTTTTTGAAGTGTGCTCTTCAAGAACTACAACTTATTTATCATTTCCTTGGAGTAATGTTCATTCTCTAAAACAATGGAACTAAAAATAAAACAAAAGGGAAATATATATGGTATGACATCCAGCACTCATCTGAAAGAGAACTAAGTAAGGTGGAGAAAGCTCGAGGTCATACATTCTGAGTTAGTCAAGTGGCAATAGAAGTACGTACATGTGACCGTGGCAGTCTCAAAATGAAACTGTATCAAAATTTTCACTTGTCCCAAGTAACTTGCACAATAGTGTACAAATATTATATCATATAATCATAATTAAAGTATAGATCTTTAGACTTCGAATCCAAGATCTTGACTTCTATCCCTTATCACTAAGTACTACCTCAAATTTCTACTTTTCTATCTAAGCTACTAGCCTAGAAGATACAATTTCTTTCATTAGTGATTGAGGATATTTCAGTGACCTAGGGTCATTCTAAATATCAATTTTCATTACACAATATGATAGATATAGCTATAAAAGTTACAGACAATCAGAGTGAATGTATGGGGTGTGTGCTACAAAGGTTCCTTGTTTATTTTCTGAGTTCCTGTTCCTGTCTCCTAAAGATAAAATATAGAAAAGGATTCTAGTTAATTAAAAAATACAGTAATTCATGAGGGGCTCTCTCCCCCAATTTAATCAACATAAGGGAACAAGTTGTCTCCCTGTGCCAACTTTCTCAAGTGCTAAAAACTGAGGGTTAATCATTCAAATGCATGCTGGCCTTCATGAACATTCCTGGCAGGCTTTTTACATTCTGTATCCTGTTTACCCAGGATCTTTAACCAGGGTACAATTTAGTATCCAAGCTCTCTAATCCACAGAAGTATCATTCATCTCAAACATGAAGAGAATGTGGATCCAAAGGTCCCTCTGGTACATGACCTTGTAAAATTCAGTAGACTTAAGTTCACAGAGCCCAAAATGGAAGGCCTGTATCCTAAGCTTGATGCTGGCAGTAATGTGAAAGGAGACCCTGGGCAAATCAGCCTGGTATATTGGACAGTGCTTGTTTTTTAGTCCTAATTTCATCATTTATTTGTCATGAAAGCTGATGTGACATTGGGCAAGTCATTTAACTTCTCTGAGCTCCTTTTTCCTGTCCCAGCTTATGTGCTGCTACCTCAAGAAAGCATTTCCTGGTACTTCATTTGGAGGGGTTTTGTCCTTACTCAAATTTATCATGGAATTTGTCAGAATAAAATACAATGGAACTCTGATGTATAGAAGAACACAGGGGTAATGAATGGAACATGGTGGGCACTAGGGGTACCCCAGAGGATTCTTGACTGATTTCATTAACCTTTCTACCTAGGCTTCAGCCACCTGACTGGGGCATTTAGGAGAGTGAGACAGAAGGAATGGGTATCATTGACCCAGATGGCCTCTGTACACAGTGGTTTTTAATCCACAGGGTAAAAGAATACAGAGGCCACTTGAGAGATGTTGGGCAACCCAATTTTAACAGCTAGCCTAGGCATCCCCCATCTTGAATGATGTTAAGCATGTTCTCCTATTTGTTCTCTTGAGCTCAGAATCCAGGAATAGGGGGAACTGTGCAGTTGGTACCTTGGATAGTGCCTGATTCCAGGGAGCTAACTAGAGATCTCTAGGATCGGCTCATGCTGCCCACCCCATCCAACCCTGAGCAAGTTTTCATGCCCTAATGATGTGCCTTTGCCAGACTCAAGGAACCCCAGCCACTCAGTTTGGTCAACCTGACAAGTTTCTACTTATCATGTACTAAGATCTTATTTCTCCTTCTACTTTGCAAGCTACTCAAGGGTCAGAATTGTGCCCTCTACTAGTAAATGCTTTATTTACCATTATGCTTCTATAATGATTTACATTTATATAGTATTTGACAGTTTGAAAAATACCAAATAGACCCATTTAATCCTCGCATCATATCTGTCAGTTAAATGGTCTTATTATCAACCTCATTTTAGATGAAGAAATCAGAGGGCTTAAGTGACTTGCCCAATGTTAAACAGTTAGTAGACCAAGGTATTGCTACCTTAAAGTATAACACTCTATCCACTGCACTACACTGCGCATGCCATCAAATACATAATCAATGCTTAATAGATGTTCATTAAATTGGGTCTATAAAATAAGACATTGAACTAAATTATGCTTAACATCCTTTCTAGTTCTAAAATTCTTTCATCAGGGTACACATCAATGGACTTCTCTGAATCTCACTCTTCTTAGTTTTCTTAGCAGCAAAATGGGGAAGATAATATTTGCAACCCCAGCCTTGCGTGGGGTTTTGTAGCAAAGGAGTTCTATAACCTTTAAGCACTGAATATATGTGAGTTTTCATTGCCTAAGCTGTAAACTCCACAAGGAATTTATCAACTCCATAGGAGTGCCATATCCCAACTTTCTATGCACCCTCCATCTCCAGCACCTAACACAGCACTCTGCATGTAGGTGATACTCAGTAACTATTTATTGAATCGAATAATTTTCAGAACAAATGGAATATATTATCAACATGATCAAGGAGGGATATACATGATCTAAGCACCACTGCTCTGCCTAAATGTTTGCTAATTAACAGAGAAAGAGATTTATGAAGGACAGCCATTAATTAAGGAGTTTGGGAGATCCTGCATAACTTCAAGATGACATCAGCTTCCAGGCAAGCTATGAATCTACTAAATATGCTCACCTGAGAGTGAATGTTCCTGCATAGACCCCCTAATCACATCACTAGCATGTCTCACTTAACTTAAAAGGCAAGATAAGATCAACAAAAAGTTCCTGGGCTCATAGATTTAGAACTAAAAAGGAAATTCTGGGTCATTGAGTTCAACTCTCACTTTACAGATCAAGAAACTAAGATTCAGAGTGACTTGCCCAGGGTCAGACAGCTAGTAAGATATCTCATTGGAGCCAGCTTGCCATCAGTGAAGCTCTAATATGCATTTCAGTCATGTTCAACTCTTTGTGACACCTTTTAGGAATTTTCTTGGCAAAGATACCAGAGTGCTGGTGCCATTTCCTTCTCCAGCTTATTTTACAGGTGAGGAAACTGAGGCAAACAGTGACTTGCCCAAAGTCACACAGCTAGGAAACATATGTGGCTGGATTTGAACTCATGAAGATGAGTGTTCCTGATTCCAAGTCTTGTGCTCTTACCATTGAGTCACCTACCTGCTTTTATTGTACCTTAATTCTGCTGATGTAGACATGTGCAGAGATTGGAGGGGCAGTGTGATATGGTCAACAGAATGCTGGACTTGGGAATCAGGAAGACCTGGATTCAGATCTCTCCTCTAGCACTTACTAGCTGTATTAGCCTAGATAAGTCACTTCATCATTCTTTTCCTTATTTACCTCATCTGTAAAGTGTGAATGATCACTCATTTCACAGAGTTATTGTGAGGATCAAATGAGGTGGTGTACATAGCAATCTGCAGCATTGGGATAGGGGGGAGGGGAGGAGAGCACTACACTTTTCACTAAAGGCATTTAGCTCTGGACTTGGCCCTCAGTAAACCTGACCTCAAAGAGAAGGAATGAGGCTTTTCTCCTACTTCCTGGCTTATATATGCCCCCATCTCAGAACAAAACTCCAGGGGGGAGGGGGGCAGGGATAGAGAGAGGAAAAACTCTCTTAAATAAAGTTTATGTAGAAACTTTATCCAGGGTCTTCCCTAAAAGGGATTAACAGTTTATCAGTTGGAAATTTGCTTAATGTATCAAACAGTCGATGTCAGGTATAGGGCAGTTATTTATTTCTCCGCCACAAAATAAATGCTTAAAGCACAAAAGATTCATAAGTACACATTGACAAATATTTAAAAGGTAAAAAAAAAATAATCCACCACTCCTAAAATACTCTCCCAATAGTTTGATTCTTAAAACATGAAACACTTTATAAGAGTATAGACCAAGTAGAACAACAGAGTCCTAGGAATTTAACTCTAGATCTCCAGACAAGCCACACTCTGACTTGGACTTTCTTCTTTTATTTAAAATAACCCTTCACAGTATAAAATACCTGGGGGTATACCTGTCAAAACAAATCCAGGAACTATATAAACAAAATTATTTTTAAAAACTTTTTACACAAGATCAGATTTAAATAATTATAGAAATACTCATTGTTCATGGACAGGCAAAGCCAACATAATAAAAATAACAATTCTATCTAAATTCTCTTACATACTTTCTTAATCCTTTTAATCATGGTCTTCTTGATGGTGGTTATAAGACTGAGAAATTGTTGTGGAGATTACCAGGACTCAGGAGCTCTCAACCTCACATGGTGGCCACTAAAACTGGACACATGCAGTTGAGGGTCTCTCTTTGGTCACCTGTGTTCAGGGAAAGAAAAATAAAGACGAAGGGGCAGCTAGAGACTTATGATCCAGTCTCAGGCAAACATATGTGCTTACTGCTGTCTAAGTACAGGCTGTCATTCGTTTGCCATTTGCTTGTCATTCTATCAGGCAAAAATAAGACTTGGTTAAGTAAAAGTTACTGCCACCAAATGGTGATAGTGTAAAGAAGAGCCCGAGTTAGGGATTGGGATTCATAGGCACACTCAAACGTCAATATTGTCCACAATGTCTCATTACATTAAGAACAAATAACAGACTATGGTAAATAGCTGGTTAATGTCAACATCTAAGTAAAAACTAAGTGTAGAACTAGTCCAGTGCTGCTGCAAGTCAAAATGGATGCTATCTTTTCAGTCAATAAATTAAAAAAAAAAAACCTTTGCAACTCTTTGCAGGAAAGGAGAGATGAAAGAGCCCAAAAAATAGTCATGTTGTTTTTCCATAGTGAAGAATAATTCTCCACTGCTATTTTGCATTTCCTACATATTCACTTGTCTTAGCTATCTGTGGGTCTGCAGGTGACATTACTTTGGGAGATGACCAACCTCAGGTCGGAATATGAGACAGATAAACAACCTTGTGGCAGGAAAGGATGGATGGGAAAGACAAGAAAAAAAGCAAGAGGCAAGTTGCTAGGATAAAAAGGGAAATTGGTTTCCTATAGAAGGGAATATTGAAGGAGAAAGACTGGTGGAGTAAGAAGAGAAGAGAATATGAGAAAGAAAGAAGTTGAGACTTGGTAGCCTATATGATTAGTTCCTGGGTGTGTTTTGGCAGGTAGACTCCCAAATGTTTTACAATGTCTACAGTAACTTTAAATGGAATTTCTCTTTTTACTTCATGCGGTTGGGCTTTGTTAATAATATATAGAAATGCAGATGATTTATGTAGGTTTATTTCATATCCTGCATCTTGGCTGAAGTTGTTTATTATTTCAAGTAGTTTTTTACTTGATTCTCTAGGATTCTCTAAGTATATCATCATATGATCTGCAAAGAGCGATAGCTTAGTTTCTTCTTTGCCTATTCTAATTTCTTCAATTTCTTTTTCTTCTCTTATTGCTACAGTTAATGTTTCTAGTGCCATGTTGAATAACAGGGGTGATGATGAACATCCTTGTTTCACCCCCAGTCTTATTGGAAATGCTTCAAGTTTATCCCTATTACAATATAATGCTTGCTGATGGTTTTAGGTAGATGCTGTTTATCATTTTAAGGAAGGCTCCATTTATTCCTATGCTCTCTAGCGTTTTTTAATAGAAATGCATGTTGCATTTTGTATAGCCTATATGGTTGATTCATCTACCTAACCTTGACATTAGTCAGCAAATCTTCTAGTTATTTAGTGTAACATGATTTTACTCTGACCCCACTGTTTCAAGACCAGGCCTGTTACATTTTATTCCCCTTCTGGGTTTTCTGGTGCCCTGAAGGGGTCACACAGAGCTTGTATCCTCAATAGTGTACCCCATTTTGGGGGCTTAGTGACTGGTATCTCAATGCCATTTAGCTTTTACAAAGGAACATTTACTTCAAAACCATAGCAAACACAAACATACAAACATTTCCCCACTTATCCTAGAGGGCATAATTCCTCACTCTCATATCGCCTTGGTCTCTGGGAAAGGGAGTGGGGATGAAGCTCATAATTTAACTCAGTTCATAGTAGCATTAGTCTCACCAAGTTCAAGTCTGGGCTAGTATCCCTGAACCCTTTCTCCTTAGGGCTTTGCTGTTGGACTGGCTATATCACCTGCCCTGGATTTCTGGAATCCCTGGTCCCCATGGCCTGAGCTTCTGGGACAGAATGGACACTAATATCCCTGTATCTAGAATAGAAAAGAAACAAGGAAAAGTCCAAAGCCCTAAACCCATTTCTCTAGGCCACTTTACTGAAAAGGGAAGAGGGAAGCAGACAGCCTTCAGGATGCTTCCCCATTATAGCTTGGTACCACTAACTGTAAATGAAGGAGTTGCATTTACCCTAAGACTTGAATACAGGAAAAGCCACCTGAGTGACTGTTGGACATTATAAAGAAAACCAATGTTTTCAGCCATGTTGTTGTTCAGCCATTTCAATCATGTCCAACTCTTTGTTGACCCCATTTGGGTTTTTCTTGGTGAAGATACTGGAGTAGTTTGTCATTTCCTTCTCCAATTTATTTTACAAATAAGGAAACTGAGACAAACAGGGTTAAGTGTCTTGTCCAGAGTTACACAGGTAGTAAGTGTCTGATGTCAGATTTGAACCCAGATCCTCCTGACTCTAGGGCCAGTGCTCTATCCACTGTACCATGTTGCTACCTTGCTTTCATCTATGTAACCAATGGGGAAATAAAGGCTCTTTCAAACAACATGGTAGGTCAAGGCAGAATGTCCACATGTGCACCATTTCTCTAGTCTTCCAGAAACAAGACCCCAGCATCTCCCATATGGGTGATCCCATCTAAGCACGTGCCAAACCCCATTACATTAGTAACTCCCTATTATTCTGGACTCAAGTCATCTGCATTTTAATACTTAAAGAATCTATGATTTCACCAGTACAAGTATTCTCTACTTCACAGCCCCCCTGCCAATACTTTAGTAAACTATTAGGAGTTGATATGACTAAAAAGTTTAATATCCTGTGGCAAGCCTCGTGGATGGTAATTAATCCAGTATAGTAGACAATGGCGATGATGATGATGATGGTGATGATGCAGATAAAAATTATATTTGTTACTCAAAATCTTAAAGAAAATACTCAAATTAGGAAGTACAGATTCCATCCCTTTAATAGTCACATTAAATGCCAAAGTGTATTGGATGCCTCTGGGGTGACATGCCGGAAATCTTTTTAAGACGACCTGTTTCACCTTACGTACTACTTCTACTGTGCTATTCCAAAAGCAGAGATCATGTTGATTTCTAGGAGACACTGTCAGCCATCCCTTTCTTGATATTTTCTTCATCTGTGGCCTCTTTTCCTCTGATCTTTTCTGGTTCTTTTCTTGCCTCTAAGACTTCTCTTTGTGATTTTTTGTTCCTCTGCTTTCTCTTGTCTGCAAAGTGTAGATATCACCCAAAACACCTTTTGCTTTCTTCTTTCTTCCTACTCTCTTGACATTCTTATATCTACCCACTCCTGACCAGTTATTCCCTCAAAGTAATCCCTCTCTCTTCCAACTCTTGCTTCTCCCTTGAGTTCCTGTCCCATATTCCTTAGTCCTTGCTAGATATTTCCTCCTCTAATACTGCAAATCAACATATATAAAATTCATCAAATTATTCTTATTTAACATGCCATTTCGGTCAATGTTATCATTTCTCTGCTAGTCAGCTAGACTTCAAATTGAAGAGGCATTCTTGATTTTTTAAATTTTTAATGTTCTCCCACACTCTTATATGCCCATCATTTGCCAAGCCCTATCAACCTTACCTCTGAAATTACTCTCACATATGTCCCTTTCTCTCCACTTTTACCACTACCATTCCAATTTACGAGTGATTACCTCTCACCCATGCCATTATAATAGTCTTGTAATTGCTCTTCCTGCTTTGCCATAAATCTCTTCTATAAATACATCCTTGACAGAAACTCCAAGGTAATCTCCCTTGGACAAAACCTTTAGCAACTTCCTGTTGGTTGCCTATAAGATAAAATATAAATTCTTAATCCTAACATTCAAGGCCCTCATCAGTTTGGTTCCATCCTATTTTTTTCTACCTTAATTTCACCTTGCTTCCTCTCATACACTCTATGTTCCAGACAAATAGGATAGTTTGTGATTTCTTGACATTGAAATTCTTTTTCCCATCTCCTTGCATCTCTGTATTCTACCCCCATGCCTGGAGTAAACCTCCTCTATTCTTTCACCCATTTGAATCTAAGGATAAGCTTAATTTCTATCTCCATAAAGCCATCTTTCTGTCTTCTATTTCCTTTCCCAGTTAGAATTACCCCCCCCCAAGTCTCTCATTCCTCCATATAACTGAGCTATATTCTGTCTAATATTTATTCGTGTACTTGCCTTATCCCTCAATGAGAAGGGTGTGCAGCTCCTTGGGCTGGAATAAGGAAAATGAGATAATTTAGAACAAAATTAATTTAACCATAGTTTCAATTTCTTTCCATTTTCATGAGTTAAATGACCCATTGTCAAATTTCAGCTTCTGGAAGAAATTCTGGCTTTTTCTAAACATGTCTCTCCACCCTGAGTAATGCTAAGTTCCATTTGACGGGGTCACTGTCTCGATGAAAAGCTGGGTGGGGTTTTGGGGGGAGTATTGGGTTTGTTTTCTGAAAGTTGATTGAAAAAACATTAACCATAGACATGAGACCTCAGGACAGGCAGTTCCTTGAAGGTTGGGGCTTTGGATTCTTTCCTTCGACAGTCTCCACTTTTGTAGCTATATTTAGTATTCTGGCTGCCTACATGACTGACTTGTTGTGTATCCCTGTCAGGATAGCATGATCCTGTTTGTAGCTGAACCTTGTTTGTTTCACCAGAGCCCTGGAGCCAAGTGCATGAGGTTTCCAATAGGCAGCCTACTACAGCCTCTCCCACTTGTCCAGAAAGACTGCGTTGGGGTTTGTTTTGTCACCTTGCCGCTCTGTGGCCCTTCAGTCCTCACAACTAGCAACGTGGAATTTTTTGTTATTGTTTTTAATAGCAAGGTCCTCCTATGAAGTCTAACCATGAAATCAGCATCCCCCACTCACACCCACCTATCCCTCCCCTTCACTCAGTTGTGGTGTAGTAGGATCAGAATGTCATTGTTTATATGGATGTGACTTGAGTGTTACAAAAAATTACTATCTTTGTACAAGAGCCAGGTTTTGCATGCCAGGGCAGCTGTTTTAACTTTTCAGAAACCACAGATGTTTTGCCCCAAAAACAAAAAATTAATAATAATTTCAGAGGACACAGTTTTAAAGTTACAGGAATATATTATTTCTGAACCTAGTACAGGATTTTTTCTTCTCCTTTTCTTTTTAAACAAAGTTGAAGCAGGGTTATCTTCCAAGTACTAACCAGATCCAACCCTGCTTAGCTTTCAAGATTGGACAACCCCCTGTCCACTTAGCCCTGTACTCCCCTAACTCTCTACCCCCATAATTGTGACCTCTCTTGGAACAAAGGGAAAAGGTTTAAGAAAAAATGACTAACGGTGATCGATAGTATCTGGAAAATATGTGTCATTAGGCCCTCATAATTTTTGACTTTTCAGTATCTATAGCTCAGCTTTTTAAAATTCTTTTCATTTATACTGGTGTTGTCATTGTGTGTTTTGTTATCCTGAATCTGCTCACTTCACTGTGTCAGTTCATAAAGGGCTTCCTATCTTTCTCTAATAATATAATAAAGTGATGTCAAAAATAGCTGACTGGTACAGAGCAGAGAAATGGGGACTGTGCTAAGATTCTAGTCCTTTCTCCGATGGATGACCTTGGGCAAGTCACTTCACTATCAGGGTCTCAATATTCCCATCTTTAAATAGGGAGGAGGTAGTGTCCTTGAAGATATATAAGGTCCCTTTCAACTCAGGTATTGTAACTAAATTACAGTTTTACAGGGGGAAAAAAAATCAATTGTTCCTGGATTGGAGAGAGTGCATGCAGAATTCTCAGGCCAAATTATATTTTTATGATCAAGTTCTTACTGAGTCTCGAAAAAAGGAGGCTGTGAAAGCATTCTCTTCCCTTATAGGGACATTAAATGGCAATACTACAATTCTCATGCTCTCTCTCTCAATTCAGTGTATTTTCCATTAACATAAATGGTAGTGATGCCAAAGGAAGACAGCTGCATAATTTCCAGAGTTCAGCAGAACTTAACAAGTCATGGTAAATATGGCTTTGCTTCTTTTTCTCATTCACATTATAGCAAAAATTCCACTTCCTCTTACACAGGACAGCTTATTCTCCTGTTGAGAGAGGTCATTTGATGTCGTTATTACACCATTAAGACCATCTCATCCATGGAAATAATTTTTTTTATTGTTGAGTCACTCAGGTTTGTGGAATCTTTACATGGGTTCCAGAATGAGGGTGGGATGATATATTTATTTTACTTTGTATCCTTTTGAAAGTTTTTTTTTTTGCCTGCATGAATATAAGCCTTGTTGTTAAAGTATTTCCATATTTTTCTTACATTAGAAATCACTCTGCGATATTTATGTCTACAGAACTCTTCATTCACAATTCACCATGTGTGTACTTGGTGCCTGTGATTTGGCAGGGCTGGATGCTTTTTCTGGTGTTTTTGCATTTTTCCCTCCATCCCTGTTTACATCTTCTCATTCTATGTCTCTCAGCCATGCTGGAAGCAGTGCAGACCTTAGAAAAATGTTTAGACTAATTGGCTGCTTCCCATGAAAAGTCTTGTATTAAATTAAGGATTTCAAAAGACATTGCTGTATTTTTAAAATGCTTCCTGGTTTCTGTCTCTAGGTATTGTAATTAGGTAAACTGTACTGGAAGTGGTCTATGTGACAGGTTGGCTTCAGATCAGAATGTCTTTGTGCTTTGATGACTGGGTTCTGGATTCCTATAAAGATTCAAAATTTCATTTCAAAATTGTAGGTTTATGATTTCAAGGAACAGAAACACAGTCACATACACCTTAAATTAACTACAGAGTTTGTTGAATAATATGCAAACCGTGTGGACCTTCTCATTTAAGGAGACAATCCCATCCTATTCACTGGGTCCTCATCTTTGTCTAGCCCCAGGAAATTAAACTGCTCATGACTGTTCCCAGAAGGCAGCTCTGTCCAAGCCAGAGCTCAACTTACTGAATGGCTCACAGATCTTAGGGGGTAAGGGGTTTTATACTTTGATAGAAAGAGAATATGACAGTCTCTTATAAACCAATTTTGAGTAGGTAATAGAAAGCTAAATACTTGAGGTGATAGAATTTGGAGTCAGAGACCAAATTCATAGAAATTCACCAGTCACTCCTTTTGCCTCTTCTCTGGATATTACATTACATCTGGACATTACAAGCAGCTTACATCAAAAATTTTCTTCGGTTTGAACATATTCAGTATATTCATTAATTATCTATAGCGGTGATGTGAATCTCAAATAGAAACAGATCCTGCAGCTTGCATGTGGACTTAGAAAACCATAAGTTGACTGACAAGATCTACTTTTAATCATATTTTTATTTGTTTTCTTAAACATTTCCCAATTATATTTTGATCTGGTCTGGCCACATTTAGGAGTTTTGGGGGCCACATGCAACTAAGTTGGATACCTTTGATTTATAGGGAACAAAATTTGTTGGAATTACCATTTTATCTCTTTGATTATAAACTGGAAAGACTACTTCAAGTTTATGGATACACTTTAAATTCAACACTAAAAAATTGACTAGAAAACAAAACAATTTTCTATTGGTTTATACATTCAAATGACCATTGAAACTGATGGTCCTTCCATATATTGCCTTGTACAAATGTGATTCCTAGAATAGAGTCTTAAAATAAGTCCTATACTTGTTGGCCAGGTATAGGTGGTAGAGTTTAGGCCTTTGAAGGGATAAGTCAATTTTCTTAGCTCACTAGTGATGTTTCAGAGTTATATACCCTTCTATATATAAAAGTAACTCCAAGTAACTTGGAATAAAAAGAAAATATCCTCTTTCTCACTACTGAGAGGAAATGAGTTGAGCTCAGTGATTGGGGCCATTTCTGTATGGCAGATCTCTCTGTTTTTATTGGTGTTCATGTAGAAAGAGAAAATGCTTTCTTTTTCAGACATAGTAGGGTAGTTTTTGAGATTCTAAATTCCTTCTTTTTTTACCCACAGGTTGACATGGTGAAAGGAGCATTAGAAAACCTTCAGCTCAACATAGTAGAGATGACAGATGAAAATGCAACCTTGGATGGTGGAGATGTTTTATTCACAGGTATGGTGATATATGCATAGCTTCTCTATTTTTTAAAATAGATTTCTATTTTTGAGGTGATTAGCTCAAGACTGAAATGATTTCCAGATAAAATTCTTTCCAGATGGTAAAGTGAATTTTAATAATTTGGAATGCAGATTGGTTTGGCTTGATGCCACAGTAACAATAGTGGTACTGAAAGTTAAGATTAGTGATCAGACCTATGATTTCACTAGTCTAGGGAATTCCTACATGAGGAAACTCCCTCTATCACTGAATATAAGAACCTGTTCTTCAAATTACAGTCTTAGAAAGTTGCTTAGAGTACTAGATTACATGAATGGTCCAGGGTCACACAGCCAGTATGTCAGAAGTGGGATTTAAAATCAAATCATCTTGACTCCATCTCCATCTATCAGTTTTACCCTGCTACTTTCAAAACTATACCACATATAGTAATATTAAATAAAATCCAAATAGCTAATATCAGTATTACTAATAATTAATAATCTTTATTAAATAATTTTATTAAATTTATTTTAATGAATTTATTATTTTTTATTTTACTAAATATATTATTTTATTAAATAATAATTAATAATCACTTTATTAAATAATAATAATTAATAATCACTTTCTTGGGTAAAATTAAATTGCTTCTTTGGGTTTTGTGTAGTCATTAAAGAAATCATGTTTTCACCTGCTAAATAACTATTCTAATTCCTTATGATAATATTCATAAATAGCTTATATTTATCCATTGTTTTAAAGTTTCCAAGGAACTTAACATTACACGATTACTTATCATCCTCACCACAACCCTATGATGTGAGTATTTGGTAAAATCATGCACTAAATCCATGATAGTCTAAATCAGAGAGTCCATGGAAGGGATTCATGGAAAGATTTCAGGGGGTATGGGAACTTGAAATGCATCTTTTATTTCACTAATCTTCAAATGAAATTTAGCATTTCTTTCAATAATATTTTAAAAAAGAATTATTCTGAAAAGATGGCTCAGGGTGAAAATAGCAATTGTTTCTGTTCTGGCCAGAAGTTCTGACGGTCTTCCTCGCCCAAAATGATTCTTTTATGAAGGGAAACTAGGCCATCTGTAGCCTCAGTTCTTACCCAACCTAATTGGTGATGCCTCAGATAAACTAAGACCTTGGAAAGACTCTAGCTTCAAAAGGCCAAGGGCTCCCACTGAATCAGGGCCATCACCAGTTGTCCTGACCTGTGTGTTTCCACTGGACTGTGATGACTAGAGGAGAGAGTGAGGCTGATGACTTTGCACAGCCCTGCCTCACTTAAACCCAACTCACTTGCAAGTCAAGACATCACCCTTGTGATTGGTCCTTGTCAGAAGTAAAGAATGAACAATAATAGGTCTCACCAGACCATCAAAGTGGGGTCTCTGACATAAAAACAGTTAAGACCTCTTGGTTCAAATCAAATTAGGGAATTAGGGTAGTTGGTGTAGAAAACAATCGGAATTCATCTTTAGTTCAGAGCCAATGCTAAAAGAGTACTGTTTACAAAGACATCAGATGGTGAACATCTGTTACCAATTACCCAAAGTAATATAGGGTCACTAGCGCTCCTAACCTGACACCAGAAGGGAAGAAGGCAATAATAACAATACAGAACTAGAGTCATCAGTCTGGACTTTTATTCCTAGGTCTGATATTAAATGCCAAAGTCAGCTCTTTGACTTTTAATGCCATCTGTGACATGCCAGTCATTGAACATGTATACATTGCATTTGCCAGGTAGGAATTCTTCGGGAACACCTAACCCCGTGGATCTGGGGTTTATTATAGATGCCATACGTGAAACTTTGGGGTTTTTTGACTAGCATAGACAAGAACTCTGTCCCCAGGTAAATGGAATATTGAGGAGCCTGAAATATAAAGGACTTTTCTCTGTAGTTATTAACAAGATTCAACTTCTATACAACACATAACTACATCCTGTAAGATTACAGGTGCCATCAGGAGTAAGAACTAAAAATAAACATGCATTGTGAATTATGAAGGAGCCATTTAAGAAAGATATCAGTGCATCATGTTCAGAACCACTGGGCTAAGAGTAAAGAAAAACCTGGTTGTTAATGGTAAATGTGTCCCTAATGTGTAACCTAAGGACGAGTGATTTAAACTCTCTGGAACTTAGGGAGTTGGGCTCTTTGGGTTCCTCTGCTTTCTGAAACATTTCCTTTCCCTAGGGTTTCTCTCCCTACTTCCCTACTAAACCCAAAAGATTCAGGAGCTGTCTTTGAAACCAGCTAGGGTAACATCAATCTCTCCACAAGCTAACTGCTGGAGGTGTTTTTATTGTAGATGATATATATTTGCCTGAAACCAGGATGGCTGTGAGCTTTATTGTTTTTAGCACAGAAATAAATAACTCTTTATTTACAGGCACCAAGATCATACATATGTTTGTGATCATAAATCGCCTTTTGTCATTCTGTGTTCTTTTTTCTGAACAGCCTAGTCAGCCGTATTGACAGAGTAGAACCTATTCCCCTGCATCCCAATAATCATTCTAAAGCTTAAGATTTACCATGCTGCTCCATTCTTCAAGGCACTAAATGGTTCCCTAATGCCTCTAGGAGCAAGCACAAGGTTCTTGGTGTGACGTTAGAGGCAGCTGGATGACACAATGAGTTAGAGCCAGGAAGAAAAGAGTGAGAATTTTGTCACTTACCAGATGTGTGGCTCTGGCCAAGGCACTTACCCGCCGGGAGCCTGAGTTTCCTCATCTGTAAAATGGGGATAATAACAGCACCTAACCTCAAAGGTTGTTGTGAGGACTAAATAAGATAAATAGGCTTTGCAAGCATAAAGCTAGCTGTTACAGTACAAATGCTAGCTCTTACTTAAAACATGTCACACTTTGGCTCCAGGTTCAATGCATATTATTTCCCTTCGTGTGCTCTCAGTTCCTGCCTTGCTGACCTTCTCTCTGTTCCCTAAACTCACTAGGATCTCTACCTTCTTTCAAGGCTTGGCTCATATACCACCTCTAACAGGGTACTTTTTCAGGCCCCTTTGGTTCTTACTTTTTTGCCCTTCCTCCCCAAATAATCATGTTTATGCTTGTCTGTGTGCATGTAGTATCCATCCAGAAGAACGTGCAAGGAGTGGTTTTTGTGCTGTCACTGAACTGCCATCATACCTCGTACATAGTGCTCTTGTTGATGTTTCGGTCATGTCCAACTCCCCATGACCTCATTTAGGATTTTCTTGACAAAGATATTACAGTGATTTGCCATTTCTTTCTCCAGCTCATTTTACAGATGAGGAAACTAAGGCAAGCAGGGTTTAGTGACTAATTAAGCTCGCAAGCTGCTAAGTGTCTGAAGTCAGATTTGAACTCAGGTCCTCCAGACTCAGCACTCTATCCACTGTGCCACCTAGCTGCCCACTCCTTCTTAAGTAGACACTTGACAATGTTTCTTGGGAGAGACCAGATAAAACACAAAAAGGAGGAACATGTTGTCTCTTCAACACTTTTGCCTTTAGTCACCTCCTAGTACAAATAGAGCAGGAAATGGAGCATGAGATACCTTTTGTTTCTCCTCCCTGCTCCTCTCCCTCCTGCAATCTGACTCATTTACTGCGCAATTAGGAAACTGTCATCAAGCTCCTTCAGCTGCTGCCAGGTAACCATAGCTGTCAGCCCAACAAACGGCCACTGACAGCTGCCTCTTTCAGCCCTGTGTCTCTAAAATATAATGGAATTATTAAACAGTGCAAAACAATCCTGGGGTATCATTTTCTATTCACCAGCTAGAGAAGGTGCTAAAAGTTAAGAGCTCATTCTTGGAGAGGCTAAAGGAAGACAGGCATACTAGTTCAACGCTGATAGACGTGTGAATCAGTTCATATGTTATTGGAAGACAGTTTAGAATTGTGCAGGGCAAGTTACTAAGTTGTTCATACCCTTTCACCCAGAAATTCCTCTACAGGAAATTGGAGTCCCAAGGAGATTTTTGACAGAAAAAAGTTCATAGCATCATTCTAACAAACAAACAAAACTGGAAAAAATGTTACTAGTAACTGGGAATGGCTGAACACATTATAAGATGTGGATATAAAAGAATGCCTTTTGTTGTTCAGTTGTTTCAATTGTATCCAACTCTTTGTGACCACATTTAGGGTTTTCTTGGCAAAGATACTGGAGTGGTTTGCCATTTCCTTCCCCAGACCATTTTGCAGATGAGGAAACTGAGGAAAACAGGGTGAAGTGACTTACCCAGCTAGTAAGTGTCTGAGATTTGAACTCAGTAAGATGAATCCTTCAGATTTTAATCCTGGCTCTCTATCCACTGTGTCACCTAGTTGCCCAAAAGAATGTTACTACACTGTAAGTATTGATGATTACTAAGAATGCAGAGAAGCAAGGGAAGCCTTGTAATAAAATGATGCAAAGGAAAAAAAGAAACTCAGAAGAATCATATGTGCAGTGATTGTAACAATGTAAATAAAGTCAATATGGAGAAGCAATAAAACCCTGGTCAAATACACTTGCACTTGATGGCATGGTCTTCTTGGGCTGCGAAGGATGAACAGGACCCAAATATACTAGTTCCTATTGGCGCCATGTTGTCCAAATAGATAAATTATTTTGAGGGCTTATATTTTGTGTGTATGGGGTGAGTGACATTGTGTGGAAGTGTAAGAAGTATCTATTGTGTAAAAACAAAGTATTAATAATTTTTTAAGTCCCTTTAATGATTCCCTCTAGAATTTTCCCAGGTATCAAGCTCCACGTCACTGGCCTCTAGTTTTCAGGCTCCAACCTTCCCTTTTGTTTATCTTTTTTTTTTGAAACTTAGAAGAATATTTATCCTTCTTTAGTCCTGCTTAGTTTCTAATATTGTCCATAATCTTCTGAATATCATAGACTGTATTAGAACCATCACATCAGCCAGTTCTGTTCGTCCCCTGGGATGTATTTCTGCTTTGCTTGGTCCATTTAACTCATCAAAGGCAGACAGGTGCTCTCTTGCTCGTTATTTGATGTTCAATCCTGTCTGACTTTTCATGACCCCATTTGGGGTTTCTTGGGAAAGATACCAGAGTGGTTTGCCATTTCCTTCTCCAGCTCATCTTCAGATGAGGAAACTGAGGCAAACATGGTGAAGTGACTTGCCCAGGATCACATAGCTAGTAAGTGTCTAAGGTCAGGTTTAAACTCAGGTCCTCCTGACTCCAGCGCAGAACTCCATCCACTGCACCACCTAGCTGCCCCTTGCTCTCTTGCTACCTACTCACTTATCTTGGGAACTGACTGCCATTTTCCCTTAGTTTCATCCTTTCCCAAGAAGATATTACTTCTTGACAGAGAAAAGAGAAACAAGCTAAAAGTTGTTCAGCTCTGACTTTGTCCTGTCCCCGTTATCATTGTCCCGTCCACCTCAAGCAGCAGACCTATGCCTTCTGTGACCCTCCTTTTTTCCCTAATAGGGGTAGAATCCCTCAGGTGCCTTTGTATCCTTTGTCCAGCACAGCGGTTATTGATGTTTGTTCAGCTTCCACTACTTCTGGCACCTAGTCTAGCATTATTTCATCTGTATTATGTTGTGTCTTCATCAACAAAGCCATAATGAAGTTTTGTTATGGACAAAAATACACCAGTTCTTGCTCTCAAGGAATTTATATTTGATTAGATTTGGGAACAAGCTGAAAGATCAATCAGTGATATGCTCCCCAAGACTAGCTGCTCACTACACTTTCTGAATGTCTGTGGCATTTTAAAGGAAGAGGATTGTTTTCATGAAGAAACTCCCAAAACTTAAAGTGATTTTCCTTTAAAATTTAAACTTTCATTGTCACTGACATGCAAAGTCCCCTTTCTATTTCTGGTCACAAGTCTCTTTATTTTTCTCCAACCAAAGTAAACATTCCAAATATTATAAAATTGTTTATGAAAATACTGTTATTCTATCTTACAAGCTAACTTAGTCATATGTTTAATGAGCTTATGTTTGGAGTGGGTAGTGGTAAATGAGGTGGGAAAAGCATTAAGGTGGGCCACTGGGATTAGAGAATACTGCATTGTGCTTTAATTATTTTTTAATGAAATAAATGGTTGATAAGTTGGTAGGACCCCTCACTGAGTCCATATCATTTTATCTAGGCAGAGAATTCTTTGTGGGCCTCTCCAAAAGGACAAATCAACGTGGTGCAGAAATCCTGGCTGATACTTTCAAGGTGAGTAAAAGGATGGCTGTGCATTGGAAACAGCAGGTGTTTAATAGCTGTTTGAAGGAATATATGTGTTTAATTAATTCTCTAGTCTAAATGATGTATGATAATAATAACTCACATTTCTATAATGATTTAAGGTTTACAAAGCACTTTACATACATTATCTCATTTGAGGGCAGTTATGTAGTACAGTGGATAGAGCACTGGTCCTAGAGTTAGGAAGACTCGAGTTCAAATTGGCCTTAGATGCATACTAGCTATATGACCCTGAATAATTACTTAACCTCATTTTCCTCAACTATAAAGTGGGGATAATAGTAGCATCTACCTCCCAGGATTGTCATGAGGTACAAATAAGATAGTATCTGTAATCTTAACACAGTGCCAGGTACTTAGACTCTACATATAAGTGCATATTCCCTTTCCTTTGATTCCTATAATAACCCTGAGGCAGAAACAATTATTCCCCTCACTTTACATGTGAGGAAACTGAAGCCGAGAGGATTCAGTGCGTTGCCCAGTTACAGAGCTAGGAATTGTCTATGGCAGGACTGGATCTCCAAGCAAGTGCCTTACCCGATGTTATACAGCTAGAAAGTGTCAGAGGTATGATCTGAACCCAGGTCCTCCTCGACTCAAAGCCAGAGCATAAGCTGTTAACCACAAGTATTTCATGAGTGATTGACCTTTTGTTGAGTATGTAGTTGGCATAGTCACACCAGAGATTTGTATTTTGTTTGTTTTGGGGGGGCCGGTAGAGGTTCCTTTTGCCCCTTCATTCATAGTTATCTTACAGTTGAATAGACACATACTTGTGATGCAACCGGGGCAATTTTTTATTATCTGGTTTTTGGATTGGTTATGACAGGGAGATCTGTATTTTCTGACCAGACACTTAGAGAATTTCAAGCAAACTGACTGGCATGATGTAAAAGATGAGTATTAACTACTTAAGATCTAAGTGTTTGGTGATGTCTGCCTTATGTGGACATAAGGAATCAGGGGATACTTAATATCTTGCAAAATATTTGAAGAGGAGAAAATCCTGTAAGAAACATTAAATAATACATAGGATGTGGGTCTTCTGTACATAAAAGAATAGTCAAAACGAACACCCTGTGTTACAGAACACTTCACTCACATTGTCCTATTTGTAACTCCATTAACAAAAGTAATACCAGTTTTGTTTTCCCCATTGGTACAGACAAAGCAACTGAGACCCAGAAGGGTGAAATGACTCAGTCACAGTTAGTAAGGAGCAGCACTAGAACGCCAAGCCAGATCTTCTAATCTTAAGCCTATGACTCTGCATGACCGTATTCTTGATTTTTTAAAATTCTTTTTCGGATCCCACAGAACAGGCAGAAATTTGAAGAGCTGATTTCTCTGTAAAATACCTGGCTATGCCATGCTTTCTCCTTAGAAACTTGCCTGATTTGACAAATTAGTAAGCCCCTAAACTTCTCTCAGAAACAGAGGCACACGCTGACATTCAACTCAAGCTATTAAATCATGGTGAGTCATGGAACATTATAGTGTCTAGAGAATTAAGAATGAGCATCACAGAGATTATATGTCATGACTGGGAGCTTTGTAACACTACAGTCTCTGAGGCTTTAAAAGTAAGTATTACACTGACAGGGGCCTTGTGGAAGCAGGCTACAACATCACCCAAATAAAGAAACTTAAAGAGGAATGGGACTAAGGATATCAATGGGGAAATGTATGCTCATCAAAGAAGATGGGCTGGTCAAGTAGTACGGGTGTGGGATGAGATGTAGAGAGCCTGAGGATTCCCCTGGTATCTTTGTGACCTTAGAAGAAAATGACGAAACCCTCAAATAAGAAGGGTGGGCCCTCTGAGCTGAAATTATGGAACGACTGGACAAGAGCCATCTGGGATGGGCAGGTCTGGGTGGGTTATGATCTGTGTCATTAAAGGGAACTCCCAAATCCATGAGATCACAGATCCACTCAAGAAGTATTGCCCCCCCCCCCCCGAAATCCTAGCTTTCCCTTCAGACATTCCAGTCCCTTATAACAGCCTTTGCATGGAAAGATAGGGTTTGGAAATGCTCTTTTGATTTAATTTGTGATAATGAAACTCAGCGGATAAAAAACTTAAATCATTTTCTGCTTTGTGCCTAGGATTACGCTGTTTCCACAGTGCCAGTGGCTGACACTCTGCATCTGAAAAGTTTCTGCAGCATGGCTGGACCCAACCTGATCGCCATTGGCTCAAGCGAACCTGCACAAAAAGCTCTCAAGGTAGAGTGTAACATACTGGAATGCCCTCCCGTAGGGTGCAGGGAGACTCTCAGTGTCTTCTTTCCAAAGCCTGCCTGCTTTCAGAGAAAACCAATAAGCCCGAGTTGGATCATTCAGCAATGTGCCAGCATCATGGCCACCTGGGATGTGCTCCTTTACACAGTTATTTCATTGTAATAAGTCAAATGCACTGGAAACTGCTTTTCTCAAGAGGCAAAGATCCATATTATAGCAGATACTCATTTCTCACTTGTTTCTCACTTCAAAGAGTGTCTTGATTCAAAAGCACCTGCATGGCTCAATTTCTTCCATTCCCTTGATTGTTTATTTAGAATCCACCATTAAAGCCTCAAAGGCAGGAGCTTTGTAGAAATGTCTCAGTGAAAAGAAAGTGTGAACCAGGGTACGGTGCTGGCTGTTTCCTTGTCAGCCTCCTAAGACCCTCATGGTGGCTGCTGCTTGGAAACAGCTGGCTTTGTCCTGAGCAAGTTGGATTCCCTCTCTGCATTCACTAAAAGATTCCAGCTTGTCTTCAGCCACCCTATCCTTTTCTCTGCTCTCCATATCAGCCATTGGGTTGTTAAACTCTTTCCATCACTGGCTTGAATCTGTCTCAAGATTTTGATTCTGCCTCAAGAATCTGGTTTTGCCCCATGGTGGTTTATTCTCAGGGATAGCTAAGTAGAACAGTGGGCAGAACATTGACTTGCAGTCAGGAAGCTCTGAGTTCAAATCTTGTCTCAGATACTTACTAGATATATGACCCCGGGCAAATTACTTAGCCTTTGTCTGCCTCAGTTTCCTCATCTGTAAAGTGGGGATAATCATAGCACCTACCTTCTGGGCATTGTGAGGATCAAATGAGATACTGGTAAAGTTCCTGGTGTGCAGTATTTGCTTTAATAAATGCATGTTTCCTGATTTCTTTGGAAGATTTTTGTTGTTTTAGTTCTGCTTAATTTAGAGAAAGATGAGCATATTTTCTGAGAGTAAATCACTGGGCGTGTTGGAAAGAAGTGATTTATTTGAAAGGTGACAGAGACCCTGACAGATGAATCATCTCATACAGTGAGGGACTGTTTGTAGCGACAACAGCTTCAGTATGAGCGTGTAGCCACATACAGTGGCAACAGTGTGTTGGACAGCTCATGCATGAAATAGATGGTAAACTCCTTGGGAAAAGGTAGCAGACCTTGAGCTTCTAGCCCGTAGTACCTCCTAATAGTACTTACCACATTAGAAGGACTCTGAAGATAGTTGCAGATTGAAAAAATAAAAGTGACTCCTTGGCAACCTTGAGAGCAGAAACAATGGTGGTTGTTCTTTCTGCCTACAGAGAGTTCTTTAAGCATTTAAGAAAACCAACCTTGCATCTCCAAGCTCTTTGCATTGATAATAATAGTAACCAACATAGCTAATATAGATGGCCATAATAATAGCTAACATTCTCTGTGCCAGGCACTAGTCAGGGCATTTTACAATCATTATTGCATTAAATCCTCACAACAGCTCTGGGAGGTAGGTTATATTCTTGTCCCCATTTTACAGATGGGGAAACTGAGGCAGAAAGAGGTTAAGTGACTTGCCCAGGGTCTCACAGCTATGTATTGATAATGCATTTTTGCTTATTGTTAATATAATTTTGCTTCTTAATGGGAAGATCTTCCCCACCCATTAATAGATCTGCCCATTAAGGAGAGTTTGATTAGGGAAGATTTGTAGGAAGACCTTCACCTTTTGTTAATTTTCTAATGAGGTACTGGTTCTCAAGGGTTGTGATGCCCTCTGGCTCTGAAAAATGTATAAGTACTGTGAGGTGAGGTTTTATTCTTTGGAAGTGTTTGTTTGGCCAGAGAAGACTCTGGGCAACTGCTAAGGAGCCCTCGGCTTTGAAAACCCAGATATTGGTGCTTCTCTCTCTAATAACTATGTATGTATATAATAGTCAGACAGTGGATTTGTCAGTTGATCTGTTATGTAAGTATAGCTTATGTCAAACAGTTAGAAACCATGTCTATTGATTTTGATTTCTCTGTATTTTCTCTGAAGCTCAGGGTGCTGACTTTTTCCCCTGAACTAAGTGAATGATATATGTGCTTGCTTGAAGTGATTGTTGACCCCTCAAAAGTTGCTTTCCTTTTAGAAAAGCAGATCTGAGAACACGTACAGGAGGCCCTCCTGTGTATGCTGGAGTCCTTGCTGTTACAAACTAACCACCATCTGAGGTTGGATTTGAACTCAGATTTTCTTGACTCCAGATCCAGCACTCTATCCACTACACCACCTAGCTTCCTTCAACCTTTAAGTTTATCATTCCATAAGAGGTGAGAACCCACCCATCCAAGAGCATAAAATCATCGATCAAGTATTGGTGCTTTTAGTATTTTTGAGGATTCTTTTATGATATGAGAGGTAGTTGTAATATTAGAAGTGAAGTCAAGTGAAGTGGGTAGCCACGTATCACAGTGGATAAAGCACCTGGTTGAGAGACAAAAAGACTCCTCTTCCTGAGTGCCAGACTGACCTCAGATACTTACTAGCTGTATGACCCCTAGGTAAGTTACTTAACCCTGTTTGCCTTAGTTTCCTCATCTGTAAAATGAGCTGGAGAAGAAAGGGGCAAACCACTCCAGTATCTTTGCCCAGAAAACCCCAAATGTGACAAAGAGCTGGATGCAACCAAAATGACTGAACGTTATCAACAAGTAAATTGGGTTCCAACTCTGACTCTGACATGAGCTTTATTACCATGGACAGCTCACTAAAATGGTGACTTCAGTTTTGTATCATTACCTCCTCCACAGGGAGGCACTCTTACAGCACTATGTAAATGGAGTGAGGTGGGCTTACCCTTCAGTATTTCAAGGATCAGTAATGTGATCAGTATCAGTCAAACAATACGCATTTATTAGGCACTTACTATGTGCCTGGCTCTGTACATACGAGCATAGGTTCTAAGAGGAGGGGACAATATGGAAATTACCTCGTACCTATAAGATATATTCAGAGTAGATGAAGGTAATCTGTAAGGGGGAGGCATTAGCAGCTGTGCAGATCAGGGAAGGTCTCCTACAGTAGAACATGAGATGTGAACTGGGCCCTGAGGGAAGTCAAGGAAAGTTGGTGAGATGAAAGGACAGAGCTTTATAGATACGGGGAATAACCAATGCAGAGACACAGAGATGGAGTGTTGTGTTTGCAGAATGACAGGTAGGTTAATTAAACTGAATCATGGACTATATGGAAGGGAGTACAAGTGTAAAAATACTGGAAAGGTAAAAAGAGGCAAACTTGGAAATGGATTTCAAAGCCAAAAAGGATTTTATATTTGATCCTGGAAGTGATAGGGATACGAGTTTATTGAGCAGGTAAGGATCATGGTCAGATGTGGCCACTGCTTTAGAAAAATCTCTTTGGTAGCTAAGTGGAGAAAACATTGAAATGGGAAGAGATGTGAAGCAAGGGGCTCAGTTTGAAGGTTATTACAGTAACCCACATGAGAAGGGATGAGGGAGTGAACTGGGGTTGTGGGTATATGAGCAGAGAAGGCCACTTCTATGAGAGATGCTGTGAAGAATTGGTAATCCATTGGATATCTAGGGTTAGTGCAAGTGAGGGGTCAGAGATGTTTCTGAGTTTGGGAGCCTGAGTGACTGGGAGGATGGAGGTGCCAATAATATGGATGTTCAGAAAGAGGAAGGTTTAAAGAAGGTAATGAGTTTGTATATATTGAGTTTGAGATGCTTATAGGATATACAGTTTGAGATAACCAAGGAAGGAGGGATACATAGTAATGTCTGGGACTAAAAAGTCTACTGAACTATGGTCAGTCTGAGAAGAACCCTTTCTAAATGTTGTATTGCTGAGCCTTTAATCAAGACCTTTCAGCGATGTGAATGTGTACATGTCCCTTCACCACCCTGCTCTTCAAAATGAGGGTGGCCTCTAGATTTTAAATCTCTCTCCCTGTGATCCAGGGATTGGATCTGTTAGACCCTGTGTCCAAAGGGTCACCACTAAAGCATGAGGAAGCCTTCAGGGTAGACTTCTTGGTTAGATTTCTTTGAAAAATGCTCTTTTGTAATGACTAAAACTCCATTACATACATGAGCTGTCATTCTTATGAGGAGTTTTTAAAACTTAGGGATGGCGTGGACATTGGGAGTCTATTTAAATAATAAACTTTGATAGATACTGGCTGTGTAACCCTCAGGGAGTGGCTGAAAGTGATGCTCTATGTGAGTGAAGAGAATTTCCTTATTAAAGAGTTCCATTTACCAAAGATTCACTCCCTATCCCACTAGAAATTTATGTTAATTAACCTCAACTCTGTCCTCACTGCTGCAAGGCAGATTTTTTACACCTCCCTAATCAAGTTAGCTCAGTGGATAGAGCCTTGGACCTGATGTCAGGAAGATCTGTGTTCACTTATTAGCTGTATGATGTTAGGCAAGTCACTTAATTTCAGTTTGTTTCTGGAAATGGAAAAGACAAACCACTCCGGTACCTTTGCCAAGAAAATCCCACAAACAGTACTGGCGTCCATGGGATCATGAAGAGTCAGAAATAACTGAACAAATTTAAGTCAATATCCCATCTACCAGCAACTTTTCTAAATCTTTTCATTCCTTCTCAAACCCTTCATGACTCCCCTTCTCCCTACCCTCTCAGATGAGAAACTCATATTTCACCAAAAAAATTGAGACTTTTCTGAGAACTCCCTCTTCTCCCCTCCTCCTTGTCTCCTACCACCCAGAGGCCTTCTATCACTGTCTCCTCCATCATCTCTGTCTCACATGAAGGGATGGCCCTTCACTTTGCTAAGACACACCCATTCACTTACATAAGCAATCCCATCTGTCTTATCTAGAACATCTGTCCAATATGTTCCCTTCTGTCCTCTAACATTGTCATGACCCCAATGCAGGCGTTTATCATGACTACTCATGCCCAGACTATTAAAATAACCCAATTATGGGTGTTCATGAGTCTCTCCTGTTCTAGCCAGTCAATCTCCACTCAGTTGTCAAAATGATCTTCCTCAGGTACAGATCTGACCATGCCTACCACCTACTCAGCAAACTCCAGTGGCTTCCTGTCACTTGTGGGATCCAATGTCGACCAATGAAGATCCAACATAAATGGAGTAAGGTGGATCAGTAATGTGTTCTGTATCTGTCAAACAACAGGCGTTTACTAGGCACTTCACCTTTACAGTTTTTCTTACCCCTCACACTGTCTTCCCCAGTGTTCTGTGGGATCTGGTGACATTGGCATCCTTGCTGTTCCTTGAACAAAACACTCTGCCTCCCAGCTCTGGGCATTTTGACTGACAGTCCCTGTGTCTGCAATGTACTTGCTCCTCACCCCCACCTCCTGGCTTCCTTCAAATCCCATATAAAATCCTGCCTTCTACAGGAGGACGTTCTTGAGCCCCCTTAATTCATGTGCCTCCCCTCTATTGATTTTTTCCAATTTATGTTGCATATAGCTTGGTTGTGCATAGTTGCTTTCATTTTGTCTCCCCCATTCAACTAGGAGCTCCTTGAGAACAGGAACTAGCTTTTGCCTTTCTTCATATTTTCAGTCTTAGCACAGTGCCTGGAACATAGCAAGTGCTTAATAAATGTGTATTGACTGACTGATAGTTAATATCTACCTCTGATGTCTTACTATGGCATGGAGATGACCCCATGTACTCAGGGCTTTTCCAGAGGACCTCAAACTCTGACAGGACCTGCCATTTTGGAAAACGACGAACTATATGCATTTAATCCAAGGATCAGCCTAGCTAAGAGTGGAGGGAGTCATCATTGGATTGACCATAGTGGGGAGAAACCTTCTTCAACCACTGCTCCTCTCAAAAAGAATCTACCATGTCATCGGAATTTGGACTTCATTTTGGTAGAGAGACTGTTACCCACACCAATGGTGCCCATATCCATACCCATACCTATGGTGCCCTTACCCATGAGGTACTGAAATATTTCCTCAGTGCAACTCTATAAGATGTGTAGACAAAGTCTCACCATCTCTGTTATATATATATTAGGACACCAAGTCTCATCGAGGTTAAATGATTCACCCAAGGTCACACAGCTAACAAGGGGTAGTAACAGAGCTAACAACTTGAGCCAGGACACCATACCCAACTGCCTCCCATCTACCCTGGCACCGAAAGAAGTAATGGGAGGCATTCACTTAATAGGCAGATTTGGATTACAATACAATACTGAGTTTCTGATATTCACAAAAGATAAATTAGGAGTGATTTTTTACATTAAGAAACACAGTTTACTGAGAAACTTGCTCAGTGCATTTGAAATATGATTCAATTAAATTATTTTTGATTTATATACAACCTTTCAGAAGGCTTTCTGTAAAGCAGATGCAATTTGTCATCTTTTTGCCATTAAAGCTGCATATCTGACTGGTCATACAGAAAATTGTGAACGATTTCAGCATGTGCATCATTTAATCAGTCTATAACAACACACAAATATTCCGGGCTCATTTTACCTACTTTGTCAGGCAATGAAATACCATCATTCTCTGGCTTACTGTGCTTCTTTTACCTGAAATTCATACAGACCTTCCGTGGTCAAGGATTATTCCAAACTGGGCACTCCAGTTTCCTTTCCACCCTGAGAAGTAAGAAGGAAAATATCTGTACCTCAGGTAGAATCTGTTGGCTCTCCTAGGAAAACCAATACAATAATATGCCAGTAGATCCACAGCACATTGGTGAATCCACAAAGATTGCTTAAGAGCCTGCTATGTACTCAATTAATAAAGATAGTGGTGATAATAACAACAGCCAACACTTACATAGTATTAGTACTATGTGCCAGGCACTGGCTAAATGTTTTATAATTACTATCTTATTGGATCCTCACAATTCTGGGAGTTAGGTGCTGTTATTATTCCCATTTAAATATGTGAAAATAGAGGCAAAATAGGTCAAATGATTTGCCCAGGGTCATCCAGCCAGTAAGTGTCTGAGGCCAAATTTGAACTCAGGTCTTCCTGATTCCAGGTCCGGCACTCTATTACACCAAAGCACTTTAAGGCTTACAAAGCATCACCATCAATTAACATCAGTAAATTATGGTATGATAAACAAATTAAGTTAATTGATTAATAATATATGTTGATAATAATATAATGATAAAGACCAGTTAGGAGGCTATTGCAATAATAACAGCTAGCATTTGTGCAATAATAGCTAACATTTTTATGTGCCAGACACTGTGGTAAGCCCTTTGCTATTTTATCTCAAAGTGATCCTCACAGTAACCCTGAGAGGTAAGATGCTGGCATTATCCACATTTTACAGATGAGAAAACTGAGGCAGACAGAGATTAAGTGACTTGCCCAGGGTGACATGTCTAGTGAGTATCTCAGGTGGAAATTGAACTCAGAACTTACTGAGTCCACTGTGCACTACTCACTGGACCACCTTGCTGCCTCTAATAGAGTAATCCATGAGAGATAGGATAAGCCCTGAATAAGATATGTGAGCCAAGAGAAGGGATGTTTTACAAGACATAGAGATAGAAATAAGATTTTTCTTCATTGATTTGATCACCTTTCGCAAAAATTGTCCTACATTTCCCCACCTCCCTGCCTTTGCTGTATCACCCTCCTGGTCATATCTCTTTCTATTGAAATCTTACCCACTCAAGGACTTCCTCCTCCAGAAAGTCTGCCCTGACTTTTCCATTAAAAGTCATCTTTTCCTCCTTAGATCTCACATAACAGTTTATGTGTATCTTACTTGTGACATATACTTTTACTTATGCTCTAGTTATTTGCATGTGATTTTTTTTTATTTCTGCCGCTCAATTATAAGCATTTTGAGGTCAGAGAATGTGTCATTAATTTTTATCCTTCCACTGTTTTGTATATAATAATATTTATTGAATAATTATAGTAACTGACAGTCATATAGTACTCAAAGGTCACTTCTTTAGTATCTACAGGAGAAATAATGGACAGATAAGAGTTCTGGATGTGGAATTAAGAAGTCTAAAGTTAGAATCCTCACTAGCCATGAGACCCTGAATAAGTCACTTCACCTCTGGCAGCCTTCATTTTCTCATTCATAAAATGGGTACCATAATAGCATCTACTCACAAAGCTGTTGTGAGGACCAAGTAAGATATTTATAATACACTTTGTAAACCTTAAAGCATTATACAAATGTCACCTGTAATAATTAAGATTCACAAAATGCTTTACAGGCCCCTAGTCTTTCGCTATTTCCAACAGCCCTATGAGGTAGATAGTACAAGTACTGTTAAACCCATTTTAGAGATGGGTGAATGAATGTTCGTGGAGATGAAAAGTTAGGATCTCTCACTGCTGGGCTGTTGGTTGCCCTTTCTCCAGTGCTGCCTACTTGACTTTGTCACCATCATCAAATCACTTATTATTGAAGGAACCGTTACTGAAGTGGAAAGGATTGGAGAAAAGGAGCATTATTACCTGTGTTTGACACTTGAGATAACAGGTTTCCAGAGATTTGGGGACTGGCAGCCCCCACAGCGACCCCTCAGCAATATCACATAAACAATTTGTCCACACACCTTGGCACAATGGATTTAGATTCAAATCCTGACTCTCCTACTTTATTATCTATGTGACTTTAGGCAAATCAGTTTACCGCTATGGGCCTCAGTTGCTCTTTTATATATTAAAAAAACAGAAGCTATAGCCACCATCTCATCTATAAAATGAGGAGATTAAAAAATGCTTGTTAATTTTAAAAATAATATAATAAAATTTTTAAAATAAAATAATAGTAATAAAATTTTTAAATGCAAAGAGATTGGACTAGACAATATCTAAGGTATGATGTCTTCCAAATGTAAACCTGTATGCCTGGACCTAACTTCACCAGTATGGCCAACATTGCTCCAGGACTAAAACTAAGTTTTCATCAATTGTAATTTAAAAAGAGAGAGGGAGGGAGACAGAGAGATGGGGGTGGGGGAGACAGGCAGAAGGAGGAAGGGAAGGAGAGAAGAAGAGAAAAGAGGAGAGGAGAGAGCTGTAGTACAGCAGAAATTAATGCAATGGCCTTCACTTCTTATATAGATCCATTTTTGAAAGTGCCAGTCACTCTGGAGCTTGAAGCGATCTCACCCGATCTGTGCCAGGAGGTTGGACTGGCTATAATGACCATCCTGGGGAGAAACTTGGAGGGCCTTGTCATTTGAGGAAAGTTTTAGCTAAAGATTTTTCAGAACTTACTGAATCAGAGCATAGTGTAAGGTACATTATTGAACGTCCAGTGATGAGTCTGTGCCACCTGCTGGAGAGGTTGCCAAGAGGCGGCTGCTCATCAACTCACAAGCGTTGGCCTAGAAAGTGATTTTTCTCCTTTGGGAACCTTGGCATTCTAGGAGGCTTTTGTTGTTTTTGTTTTGTGGCTTTCTTTTGTTGGTTTTGTGCTATGTGTTTGTGGGTGTGTATGTGTTTGAAGTCCTGCTTTATAACAAAGAATTTTTATTAGAAATACTTTAGGAATGCAAAAAAAAAAAAACTTAGAGTAAGAAGAATTATGATGGAGCCACAATTCCATTTTAGTGCCTTTGTCATGCAAATAACTCAGAAATCCCTTGTAAGTGGATTTCCAATAGAATTGGAATTTTAAATTAAAATTCTTGCAATACATCATGATAGAAATGTCTTTAAGGCCCATTATCTGGTTCTTGAAATAAGCGACTGCGTTTAAAAGATGCCTTGAATGAGAACACAAGCTGCTGAGAAGCTAATCTAAATTACACAAGGCCAATTTTTTTTCTCTTGAATGTCCAACATCTATAATAGAGGTCATTTCACCAAGTATTTCCTCTCATTATGACCAGGAAATAGGGTTGGTTTAATATCCAAAAAGTTCACCTTATTTTGTAGATTTTTTTTTTTAATGAGAAAAAACAACCTTTTGTTTGGATTGTGTGTACTTGCATAGTATGGAATATTCCTAAATGTGGGTTGGGACTATAACGGTAAAAACAACCAGTAAAATAAGAAACCCTTGAGATCAATAGGCTGAATTAGATAGAGAAAAGAAATGGGCTTTACTTTTTATGTCCTGAGGAATTATAGCTTGTCATCACTAGATTTTCCTTTCTGAGAGTCCTTAAATCAAAGGCATGTTTAAGATCTCATTGTATGTCAATTTCAGCCTCATTGTCTGGCTATCAGTTTCAAGCTCATTGGCCCAGATCGCCAGAACAATAATTTTAGTTTTAGTTTGTTTTTTTAAATCAATCATTCCTTTATTAAGAAATTAAGAAACTAAACCAAATAACCTTCAAGTTTGTAACAAAAATTGAGGCTCCTTTTCCTAGGATCTAACAATATTCCCAGAGTCTTGTGCCAACAAGGCTGTAGCAGCCAAAAGAAAAATGTTTTGGCACAATAAACTCCTGAGTAATTGGGAGCCGAGAAGCCAAAACCGCCATGCTTAATTTCAGCTTCGTTCTAAATGCAGGGAGAAATCATGTATTCCTGGGAGTAAGCAGAGGCTCATAGATGGCTGAAACTGAAATGTACTGTGAGGAATAACTTAGTCTGCTCCCCTCATTTTACAGATGAGGAAACTGAGGCTTGGTGAGGGAGAAAATGATCTGTGTATTTTTCAGTCTCCCAAGAAGCTTTCACAACCAAAGACAACACTTAAAAGGTATTATAAATATTTAATACTTGGTAATGCCATCTTTTGAGAACACAGAAATGCATTGAACTCCAGGTCCCTTCCCTTCCCCCTCCTATATCAGATTTAGCGACACCTTCCTTCTCTTTTTTGGATGCTGGAGGATTCGGGTGCTAATGAGAAAAAGGCATGTTCAGCTCACACCAAATGCTGAGATTGGGTGACATGCTACTAAGAATACAGACTTCAGTTTGCTCTGCTAAGGAAGCATAATTGTCCACCAGGCCAAAATGTCTAAATGGCCAGGGCCCAGAGGGAAAGCTCAGAATCAAAATCCATGGATTGTATTTCTAGCTCTTCCACCGACGCTTTGTCTGTGACCTTGCCCTCTTCTGACTCAAATTTTCTGCTTGGAAAAGCAGGCACAGACCTGCTTCCCTCATTCTTCAAGAAACCTTTATGGCTGTAGCTAACAGGCAAGAAAAAGAATCTGCATTTCAAGGCCCTGTGCTTAGAGTACAGGTCCCTCATGAACAGAAGACCATAATGGATGTTGGGCTCCATGATTCTCAGAGAGATAGAGTGATAAGAAACCTTTGAGAGGGGCACTGTGAGTGAGCACCAGCCCTGAAATAAGGAGGACCGCAGTTCAAATATGGCCTTAGACATTAGCTGTGTGACCCTGGCTGGGCAAGTCATGTAGCCGAAGGAAGGAAGGAAGGAAGGAAGGAAGGAAGGAAGGAAGGAAGGAAGGAAGGAAGGAAGGAAGGAAGGAAGGAAGGAAGGAAAAAAGGAAAAGCTTGAGATAGTGGCTATAGCCTGTATTCAAATCCTAAACCCTAATCCTTCCTAGCTATGTGACCATGGCTAAGAGTCCTAGCCTTCTTGAACTTCAGTTTCTCCATCTGTAAAATGGAGATGATAATAATACTTTCCTCACTGGGTTTTTGTGAGGAAAACCTTTTGCAAACCTTAAAGCAATACACCAATGTGAGCCATTATTGTTTCTATGACCCTTTATTCTTTTTGCACATATTACGATGTCTGTTGTTTTTTTCATTGTTCTGTTTTTAAATTTGTTTTCAGTTTTCTAGATGTGTGTTATTGTTATTCCTGTTTGCCTCACAAAATTGACCTCACCAGTAGCACTTGCTAAAATTCTGATGAGATTCCCAGGCCCAGCACAAGAGTTAACCATCCTGCATAAGTTCCACATCACAGAATGAAATCTGGGACCTTTTGGAGACTGAAAAGTAGGAAGGGAATTATCTCTAATCATCTGGTCCTCAGCACTTCAGGATGATGATGCCAGGAACAGTGATGGCTCCTGGGATGTCATTGACCTAGAAGACTTCCAGATGAGAAAATTCTCTTCACTAGGACCCTCCATGCAACATGGAGTCTTGGAGACTTTCCTAGAGCACTGACTGGTTAAGTGACTTGCCCACAGTCACACCACTAGTAAGTATGTGAGGCGAGATTTGAACTCAGGAAGATGAGTCTTCTTGACTTCAGGTCTGGCACTCTGTCCATTAGCTGCAAAACTGAACTAAACATGTCTAATAGTTTTTAGATTGCAGTGATTCTTTTGGGACGCCCTGTATCATTTGTGATATTGACAGACATTTACTTATATAGCATTTCAAAGTTTGTGAAACAAGTCACATACACAATTCACCTTGGATTTGTTTTGTATATACTTATTTATGCATATAGTGACTCCCTTGATAGACTATACTCCTTGAGAGTGCAGACTATTATTTCATTTATGTCTTTGTATATCAGTGCCTGATACATAACAGCTGCTTAATAAATGTCTATTGATTGAATGATTGATCTTATATGAGCCTCATAAAAACCCTTTGAGGTAAGTACTAGGCTGTGGGGTCTTAAATTTGTTTGTGTCTTAGGCCTTTTTGCCAATCTGGTGAAGCCTATGAAGCCTTCTTAGCATGATATTTTTAAGTAATTTAATAAAATGCTAAATTTCAGTTAGAGGTGAGTGAAAAATGAAGATGTTGGGATTTTTTTTCCTCCAAGTTCATAGATCTGAAATTAATCCACAGGCTCCTTTGTCAAGAACCCCTGGATTGGAGATATGATTATCAAATAAGGTTAAATGAGATGCTATTTGTAAAGTACTTAGTAGCACAATGGACCTAGGCCTTCCTAACTTCCATTCCCTGTCTGCTACATTTCCCTGCCTTTTCAGGAGGTCTGGTTCAGTTTCTTATTCTGAAGGCAGGTTTCAGGCATGTACCTTGGGACTTGGAGGCCAGAGTCCAATAAGCACAGTCCTTTGCCATTATATCTGACATACAATGGGTGCCTAATAAATGCTTATTCCATTCCATTACCAATTGACAGATGATAAAATCAAGGCTCAGAGCAGCTAAGTTACCTATTCATTCACACATCTTTGTTCAGTTGTTCTGATTCTTCATGACCCCATTTGGGATTTTCTTGGCCAAGATACTGGAGTGGTTTGCCATGTCCTTCTCTAGTTCATTTGACAGATGAAGAAACTGAGTCACACAGGGTAAAGTGACTTGCCCAGGGTCACACATCGTGTAAGTTTCTGAGGTCAGATTTGAACTCAGAAGAATGAGTCTTCCTGATTCCAGGCCTGACTATATCCAGTATACTGCCTAGCTGCCTTTCACACATCTAGTGGTGAGATGTGAGACTAGATTATTCCTGACTCCAAATCAGAAGCTCCTTCTGCCATATTTCCCTGCCTTTTCATGAGGTTTTAAGTAGTTCCCTACTCTTAAAGGATGTTTCAGTCCCATGCTCTGTGACATGGAGGGTCTAATAAGCATGGTACCTTCCCATTGTGTCCTTTGAGTAAAGCTTTTAGGAAATTTAAAAAAAAAAACAGCTTGTGATGAGGTTTTAGCCTCCTCCACATTGTACTGTGAGCACTGTCACTGGCCCTCATCCAGAAACATTTACTGAGGCCTATAGAGAGGAAAAAATAAAATGCAAAAAGTAAAATTTAATATATCCATAGTTATATTTAAATATAAATATAATAAAACATATAAGTTTACATCTGGAAGGCATCATATCTTAAAAGTCATCTACTCAAACCCCTTTGTATTTTTTAAATTAAAATTTATGTTCATATTTTACATTTTAATATTTATATTTATATCATTATATTCATATTTTACATATATATTCATATTACAGATATATTTACATTATATAGTACATAATATATAGCATATAACACATAATATAAATAAATTGTATAGTACATATATAATAAATGATATATATTATATGTATGTATTATATAATACATAAGACAAATATATAATGTTATGTTTATATTATCTTTCTATTTCCATATTCCTGGGGATATGGAAAGAGTATGTGCCCCAAAGAAAGGTATCATCCATCAGGGAGGGCAGGACATAGATACAAAGAGACAAAGAGCGCTAAATGAACAGTACAGATAATGCCATAGGAGTTGAAAGGAAGGAAAACTCCTTCAGGGTGGGCATAGTAAGGGAAAGTATTCCTTATTTCCCAATGCCTATCCAAGCCCTTGATACCATCACCCCTCAACAACCTCTCTTGGAAATTCATACCATTGATTATACCACTTTCTCCTAATCTTCACTGACCTCCAGGACACCCTCACACCTTAATCACTCCTTGAAAAGGCAAGTATGTTCAAATGGATAGACTATGAAAGTCAGATTTGAGTCCCTCTGGGACATTAATTAGATGTGGGACCCTGCCCAAACTACCCAAGTTCTCTGGATCAGTTTCTTCATCTATCAAGTGAAGGCAGTTATAGTAGATAACCATCAAACTCAAACTCAAAACCTTAATAAGATAATATGATTAGTAATTTAATAATTATATAATAAGATAATAGTCTTACGACTGGCACTTGACTGCTAGTCTTCCTTCTCAATTATCTGCTGTAGTGTCATGGAAGTAGAGCTGGAAGGATCTTGAGCCAGATCCAAGAAAGAATCCAGGACCTCTCACCTGAAATCAATGCTATTTGCATCATTCCCATCATCCTTGGTCAATTTCAGCTTCAAGTTTCTTGTTTTTACTTAGGATCTTCCTAATACCCTGACTTCTCAGTTTCTGAACCACCACAACTCCTGTGACTTCCATCTCCACTGTGTCTTCTCAGGTCATCATACCTGATGTCTCATCATCATTTAAAACTCAGCCTCCAACATCTGGAAATCAAAAATTGTCTTCTTTGCTGCCCACCTCTAGACTTCTGGGCTCTTGGCTCTCACCCTCTTGTATCCAGGAGGCCTTGCTTCCTTTCAAGATTCAAACCCACATTTCTTAACTACAAGTTAAGTCTTTTTTCTGCTATACCATAGCTAGAAGAATATATTATAATAACCAATCTTGGTCCTAGAAAACCAAGTGAAACATCCATCCCTCCTCTTTACAGATATGGAAACTATGGAGTAGAATGTTGTGTGCATTGACAGACACAGTTCAATTATGTATTCATTCTTTTTGCTTAACTGCTTTTCTTCGTTATAAGAGAAGATTTGATTATGGGCAGGAAAGAACTATATTCTGAAACTACTGTTATAAAAACAAAAGGTGCTAATAATAAATTTAATTAAACATCAATGGAGTCAGACATCTGTTGCCTAAACTCATAGGATGCTAGAACTGTGGCTTCTATTCCACTATATAATTGGTTTGAGAAGAGGCATGATGGCTGTAGCGGTTAAAGTACTGGCCTGGGAGTCAGGAAACCTATGTTCAACTCATGCCTTAGACTATGTTAGGTAGTGAGTTAGTAAGTTATGTTGGATTATAAAGAAGTCATCCAACTTGTCAGAGTCTCAGGTAATGATCTGAAAAGGGGGAGGGACAGTAATGCTTAACACTACCAGAAGAAAATCCTTTACAAACTTTAAACTTTTAGATAAATGGGATCCATTACCTGGTCATTCATGATCAGAGGTCTTTGAACTTTCTCCTTGTTTCTGGGAATCATTGACTATCAACCAGTTCTCTAGTCTAGAGGACAAAGTAAAATACTTTGGAACCAATAGCACAGACTCTGGCTATAGCTGGGGCAAAAAGAGGCCAAAATTGTGGGGGATTTACTTATGCTGCTACAAATGATAAGTGTCCAAGGCAAGAGCTGAATGTAAGTCTCCAAGCTCCTGGTCCAATAATTTCACTAGAGTTACCTACTGTTTCTCAAACTGGTAATTCCAATTGTTCACTGGAAGAATGATTTCTACCTGGAGTGTTGAAAATATATGTTCCATCATGACCCATTACAGTGTTTGTACTATGCCAGAAATCCATATCCATATTCAATCTGACACCTTGGATGCAGAATGAATAAAGCATCAGCTGAAGTAGGGCAAAAGTGGCTGGGGGTTTTATGTCACAGTTGGAAATTGCATCTGTTAACTGCCTTACGTTTTGATGAAGATGCTACTTTCAAATAACCTGATTTAAAAAGCAAAAACTTTAGACAGGAAGAAGGATCACTAGGTATACAGTAACCATAGAGAGTCAATCTAAAGGGGTGCTTTGATCATAATTTAATTATTCTTCAGGCTCTGAGGAGAATGGCCCCTCACAGCCCCTTCCCCTCATTCTTAGAACACTGGAATTGGGGCTATCCTTGAAAATAATGAAATGAGAGAGAGAGAAAAGTTAAAATCCAATCTGCTGTAGACTTGCCATCTCTAACATGTAGCCAACACTGAAGCCAATTAGACAGGTCTTTGGACCAAAGACCTTACAGTCCATTGAGTGGACCTTCCCTGAAGTTTAGAATTCGCCACAACGGCTTCCTTACTGACCTCACCTTCTGAAATCTACAGTTTCCTCCACAGTGAAGGATCAGAGTAAGACATCCCCAAAGACAGTAGAGAAAGCAATCATTTCTCTATTTAAAGCAGTTATTTTTTCCTTCCTTTGCTTCATTAATTCAGATTCTTTTAAAATATGCTCTTAGGTATATTGTCAGTAATGTTTAAGAACATTTTAAATCAATCAGCTCATTGAATATTGATTTTCTTTTTACTACTGATTTTTTAATGAGTGTTTAAAGCAGCCTTTCAGATACTCTAAAACAGATCTCTAAACCTATTTCTTTCAGTCTCTGCTGAAGGAAGTGTTTAGTGTTCATAACTAGTCAGCCTAGTTTCATCAAGAGCAGGCCCTACCAGGCTAAGCTCCTCTCCTATTTTGCCAGAATCCATTGCAAGATCTGAAGGAGACTTGGAGAACGGGAGGGAATGTGGGAATGGAGAGGGCACATGGTAGCTTTTTTGAAGTATTGGAAGATTTGTCCATAGAAGACAGATTAGATTTGTTCTGCCCAACCCCAGAGGGCAAGAGCAGTGGTAACAAATGGCTGAAAATAGCCAAGAGAATAATATAGACTGCTTAACAATTTCTGCTATCTGAAAATAGAATAGACAGATTTAGAAAATAGTAGTTTACCTGGAAGACACAATCTTAATTAAGGACTTTGTTCAGCCAGACCTCTTTCCAACGTGCTTTCTGAGAAATATCCTTTTCTGGCCATTTTCCCATTTCATTTATTTCCTCAATAACTTGAGTTATTGCTTCATTTACAAGCCCTTTACATTTGAAAAAATAAAAACTAGTGCTATAGGGAAGTCTATAATTTGGCCTTCTA
Source organism: Bettongia penicillata ogilbyi (assembly GCA_023548195.1). NCBI lineage: Eukaryota > Metazoa > Chordata > Mammalia > Diprotodontia > Potoroidae > Bettongia > Bettongia penicillata. The sequence continues at coordinate 6,686,619 of JAJHZJ010000213.1, forward strand.
TGTTGGAATTCTAGTTTCAAAAAGAAAGATGCCATTTCCTACTGATTAAGTATAAGGTACTTGTGATTGATTTACTGAAAACTTTTTTTTTTCTTTTCAAGAGGTCAAAGAAAAAGATGTTAAAGAAAAGTTACAAAATGTTAATTCAAGTTTCCACATTCATAATACCTGCACATAATATTGGATCCATGGTAGGTGGTCAATATATGACTCAATGTATTGAGTCTCTCTCATCTCCTCTATGCCAGTCTTTGAGAAGGAAGTGACTTCTTGCCACTAACTTGCCAACTGACAAAGAGTTGAATCTTTTCCTTCTGCCCTTGATTCAATCTCTGTTGTCTTTTCCCAGAGTTTGACCCATCTCTTTCTCATCTTTCATCATACACTACCAGCTCCTTTCCCATTGCCTACAAACACCAAGTCTCTCTAATCTGATACAAAAATGAAAATGAAAACCTTTACTTGATCTTACTGTACCCTCAAGCCAGCATCCTCTATCTCTTTTCAGTGGCAACTCAGAAAGTTACCTTCCTCGACATGCTGATCACCCACTCATTTCTGCTTTGTAATTTGACTTCTAGGACCAATACTGCAGAGAGACTGCAGAGAGATGGTCTTTTAGTGAGAAACTCTGGTTATTTGATAAATATGGCAGACATTTTCCAGTGTTCATCCTCTGCAACATTCATGCAACTATTATCAGTCAACCATTCCATGGTCCCAGATGCCTTCTCCTTCCTTGTCTTCTGTGATCCTGCTCACCTTTTGGTGTACCTTTCCGACTACTCCTGCATCTCCTTTTATTGGATTATCATCCTTGCCCTGCAACCGTAAATGCTCTCCAGGTCTGTATCCTAGACCCTCATTTTTTGCATCTCTGTATTCTTTCCTTTGGTGATTTCATTCGCTGTCATAGATTAATATTCATTTCTATTCAGATAACTTCCAAATTTCTCATTTTATCCCTAATCTCCCTCAAAATTCAGTGCAGCATCAACAACTTACCTGTTGGAATTTCTACACCTGTACATGCAAAATGGAAATCATTATATGTCCCCATCCAAGTGTGTATGTTCATATAAAATAATTATATGCCTCTATCCTAATACACACACATATATACCTATATACATGCACACAGATATACACATATATACACACATACACATATTTATGTATATGTATATATGCATATATAAACTGTACATATTATATCCATATGTTATAGTATATATACATATATTACAGCGTATGTACATATAGTATGCATACATATATTATGTGTGTATATAGTAATATAAACATATATACTATATATTATATATGTAATATATATTATATGTGTTTGTATATGTGTGTATACATACATACATATATATATATATAAACTTCTCTATTCCTAGGCTCCCAGTGACTCCAATTAAAAATCTCAGAATCTTTCCTTTCTCTCTGTACCCATGTCCATGCCATTGCTATCTGCTGCCCTTCTATCTCTACATTTCTCTGCACTTTTCCACATGCCTCTGGTTTCCACCCTGGTACAGAGCCTCATCATCTCTCATAGGGACTATTGTAAAAACTTCCTAATTGACCTTCTTATTTCTGATCTTTCTCCTTTCATTCCATCTTCTCACACATAATCCTACCCAAGGCAGAAATCTGGCCAGGTCACTACTCATCTTAAAACTTCCAGGAACTTGCTGTTGCCTCTGAGACAGAGGCCACTCCTTGGCCTGGCAGTTATCTGCCTTCACATCCTGATCCCAATCTCTCTGTCCAGACTTAGCCCATGATATTTACCTTCACACATTCTATCTTCAAGCCAAACAGCCCAATTCAAGCCAAATTACACTCCCCACCTTCAGAATTCCCATTTCCTTCTCTTAAATTTTTCTCCTAAAGGCTCAGTTCAGGTGTCACCTTCTTCCATGATTTTCCTGGATCTTTCCAGCAAATGCTGTCTTCCCTCCTCAAATTCCTTTGTATTTGTATCTCTGCCCACACTTGTATTCCTACTCCTTGAACTGGGAGATTATCTCATTCTCATCTTTGTGCTCCTAGTGCCTCGCACATAATTAGCACCTAATAAATGTTTCTTGAATTTAATGGGATTTAATTTAGTACCTGAAGATATAATGATCAAATAAAATGAAATAAAGTGAGATGTTCCCTTAGTACCTTCCTTTGTGAAAGCTCAAAGCTGTTTTATTAGTATATATGATGGAAGATTAAAAGGAGTAGGAATCATCTCTCTAATAAAAGAAGCCAAGACACAGAATTCAAGCAATCCACCCAGGGTCATACAGTGAGTTAGAGGCTGAGCCAGGACTAGTTATACAGACCTTGTGAATCCAGTTCCCCTCAGGTATTTTTTCAAGAAGTGAACTTTGTTGCTTCCCAAGACACTCCAGTGCTTGTTATTTATACTAAAAAGTCACCCATTGGCAGCAGATTTTATGTCTGACCCTAAAGTGCCCTAATTGGTTTTTTCCAGACAACTAGGTTAGCATGGTGGCTAGAGCTCGGGGTCTGGAATCAGGAACAAGTGAATTCAAATCTGACCTCAAATTCTTAGTTGCTCTATGACTGTAAGCACGTTACTTATCCTCTCTTTGCCTCAGTTTTCTCTACTGTAAAATGGCGATAATAAAAACCACCTACCTCACAGGGTTGTTGTACAGATCAAATGAGATATTTGTAACGTGTTTGACAATGCCTGGCCTCTTCCTTATTTTCTTCCTTTTTTCTTTCTCTTCCTCCGTTCCTTCTTCCCTCTCTCCCTTCCTTTATTCCTTCTTTCTTTCCATTGGGATATTCTAGAAATTGGCAAAAAGTTCACCACTGCCCACTTTAGCAAGTATTCTGTGTCGGGGGCAATATACATTTATAGGCAGAAAAAAAAGAGCCCATTTTAAAATCTCCCAGAGAGCCTCATCATGGCCCAAAGGTAACCTGGAGTGCTCAAGGCTACATAGGCAGGATGCAAGTTCTAGCAATTCCTACCAAGATAAGAAGGTTTCAGGTGCAAGGCTACCCAGTGTGTCTGTCATTTGAGTATCAATTTTGCTGAATTCAGAGAAGCTCAAATCACTGGGTTTTCCAAAGGTGACCTGGAGCACTGAGGTGCAGTGGAAAGAATGCTCACCTTGGAGGCTTGAGCTCACATCCCAGCTCTACTATTTACAATAGGATATAAGTTCAAATACCATCTCTAGTATACCTATGTTGCCTTGGACAAGTCATCTTATCCCTCTGGGCTTCCGTTTCCCCATCTGTAAAAATAAAGGGGTTTAGACTTTATGGCCTTTGAGGTCCCCTTCTGCTCCTGCTCAGTAATCCTATGATATTGTTATCTTATGTGGGCCTCAGTTTCCTCATCTGTAAAAAGAGAGGGTTGAATTAGATGACTTCCTTCCAGCTTGGGACCAATAATACCATGAACGTTTTGGCCACAACATTTTCAAAGACCATCATATAGAAAGTTGTCCATGGAGGAAGTACCCACACATCGAAATTTCAAATCCTTAAAGTCTATGGGAAAAAAACTTTTCAAAAGCAAATTGCTGAATCTTTGAACATGAAAAGATCTCATATAAAAGCTATTCAGTAGGATGTCCTCTTGAGTAAAATAACTGGCAACTCAAAGAAATGGCTCTTATTTAAAGGGGGGAAGTAATGATGCACTCTTTAGAAATGAAAGTCCTCCAATGTGTAATCCCACTACTAATGGAATGCTGACACTCTGTTGGAAACAGGTGTGTGGCAGCTTATCTTCAGCAAAACTCTTACAGAATATGAGGCAATTTATCCTGTTTGCCTTTTATCACTTCTCTCCATATTGAAAACATTCTCATGATAGAGTTAACTCTTATATTCAGAATTCATCTGCCATCATTCCTTATTCCTTAGGTTGTCCTCGGATACATAGAAGGCATCCAGTCCAAACCCTTCATGTAATTTGGGAACAAATGTGTGACTGAGTTCTATAAAGAAAAATACAAGCAGTCCTTAACTTACCAACCATCTGCGCTTACAAAGATCTATCCTTGCCCTAACACTGCCCACCCCTATCAATGTTGCCTTCAATAATGGGTTACCCATTGCCATTAGTTAAAACTTTAGCCTTTAAAGTCAGATAGGCAATCAACAAGATTTTATTAAGTGCCTACTAAGTGCCAGGCACTATTCTTAAGCACAGAACATGCAAAAAAGAGGCAAAAATAGTCCCTGCCCTCAATTGCCTCCAACTGTCCTCCCTAATGTTGGAGATAGCATGTAAATAAATAGGTACCTGGTACCTACCTAGAAGATACACACAAACTAGCTGGGAGCTAAGTTTCAAGGGGATTAAGACATCATCATTTGGGGGTGCAGGGTTGGGGGAGGGGGCCTCCTATAGAAGGTGGCATTTGAGAGAATCTGTAGAAATTGAGGAAGGTGTTGAGGAATTAAGGAAGTGAAAAGATTAAGGAAACCAACTCCCTAGAGCAGATTCCCAGACAGCCAGGTCTGGCAAAAAAAAAAACAAAAACATTTCCCACACCTTCTGAATACTTATATTTTATTCCATTCCTTCACAATGCCTGAACTCTTACTAGTTGAAAATCTATTTGGCTTAATCAGTATGATTTTTTAAAAAATAATTGAGGGACAGAGTATAAGCAAACATTTCTTAAGTGCCTACTGTGTACAAAGCAGCCATACATTAGCATGAATTATAGTTCAATTATAGGATCATAATTTAAATCTCTTATTTTCATCCCATCACCTAGGGGAGAACAGCCATACTGAGAAAATAGGAATTAGAGGAAGGTGGAAAAGAAAGAAAAGAGGTCTTTTTTATCATGGAATATTTGTGAGATAAAGGAGGCCTGGGTAGGATGCCACCCAAAGGTTTGTAGGGAAATAGAAGAGCTGTAAGCACAGGAGCCTGAGACTAGAAGGACTAGAATATGGAATTTGGGGACAGATAAAAAGATAGGAGAGAGCCAAAAACAAACTGGCCTTTCAGAGCTCATCTCCTAGATTGTCGATCTCGTAGACAAAATAAGTCAAGCCATATTTGAACAGACTGCGTTTGTCTCCACTGTATTCCTAGTGCAACCTCCTTCAAAAACTCTTTTCTGTTTCACCCTGAGTTTTATTCCCTACCCACCCTTTACCAAGTCATTGCATTTTTATTTTTTCATATATCTAGTATTTACTTATCTGTGAATATGTTGTCTGTTATGGAATGTAAGCATCTTGAGAGCATGAACCATCTCAATTTTGCCCTTGTATCAGCTAGTTAGTACCTAGCCCAGTACCTGGCATAGAAATTCTTGATTGATTCATTGTTTGAATTCAGGAGGCAAAGGTTTGCAAAAAACATACTGATTTCTGTTATAGCAGAAGTTGTTCTAGGCTCTTACTCACATCAGTATCAAATTTGACCCCTTGGATGGAGGTACCCAAGAAAAGAGAAGAAAACATCCTTCCTCCCTTCTACAGCGCATGGCCCATGCTTCCAGAACCAAGACTTTGAACCACTAGTGGAAATACAGTCCAAAGTCTGAGACTTTGGGTACAGAGTATTATAGCCCAACTCACTCTGTGAGTTAAAAAGACTTTTGTGGTATGCCCTGGTGACTCAACCACTATTTATAAGTGTGGGAAAATGTGTTTTCTTCACCAATTCCAAACATTTATAAATGAACTTTTGAAGCAAACCATTCGTAATTTGGGGTCCGCCTATATTGCTTATACAAGATGAATCCTCCTTTTATGGTCAATTTAGATTAAGCTACCAGGTCAATCTGAATAATGTATTCCTTACTCCTGTGTGAACACATACTATTTCTCTCTTCCACTTTGTCTCTCTCTCTCCCCCTTTGTCTCTCTCTCTCTCTCCTCTTTCTCTCTCTCTGTGTTTCTCTCTATCTCCCTCCCTCCCCCTTTCTCTCCTTTTCTCTCTTCCTTTCTCCCTTTCCTCTTCCCTCCCTCCCTCTCAGAAATTTTCCCTAAAGAGCAGCAAAAAACATTTTAAGATTGAGACAGTAGACTTCAGGAGCAGCTAGATAGCACAGTAGATAAAGTGCCAGTTCTAGAATCAGAAAGCTCTGTGTTCAGATCTGACCTCACACACTCGCTGTGTGATCCCAGACAAGTCATTTAACCCTGTTTGCCTCAGTTTCCTCATCTGTAAAATCAGCTGGAAAAAGAGATGGCAAACCACTCCAGTGTCTTTGCCAAGAAACCCCAAATGGGATCACAAAGAGTTGGACATGAAATAAGAGAGCACCTAGCTGCCTTTGATGAGTTAAATGAATCAGACTCAGGTAAAATATATCTCAGGGGATTGACAGAACTGACTGATGTGATGGTTCTAATAATGTCAATGATATTCAGAAGAGTATGGATAATATTAGAAATGGCAGACTACTCCATTTGGTCTGCCAAAATGGTTGGGGGGGGGCATATTTTGCCAAGAAAACCCCAAATGGGGTCAGAGTCTGATACAAGTGAAAAATAATGAAACAAAGTAACATGCAGAGTTATTACCTGGGTAGGGAGAGCAAAATGGAATAGACTTACCCTGAGGTTCCCTGCGTAACAGCTCAATAGATGGAGTCGACTCTGGGTATCTTAAGTCAATTCTGGGGAAGCACAAGCTCTCCCAGAATCACGGTTTTAAGCAGGAAAGGACGAGCATGCTCATCTTTATATTTGCCCAAGTACCAAGTGGCCAGGTCAGGACTCCAGCCTAGCATCTTCTCACTCCTCATCCAGCATTTCTTCGACCACACCATTCCGCTACCATGCTTCTGGCAGGTCCTTCCAAGCAGGGATGGTAGTAGGTAGGTGGTTTTGTCACGCCTCTTCACATTCCCTTGGCTTCCTCCAGGTCTCCACTCCAATCCTCCCATCTGCAGCTAGCCTTTCCTCATCCCCCTGCCACTGGCACCTTTCCTTCTGAGATTTTTTTCCATTTACTGTGCACGTGTGTTTTGCATGAACATAGTTGTTTATGTATTTTCTCCCCATAAAACTCTGAGCTCCTTGAGGGCAAACACAATTCTAACCTTTTTTTTTTACATCCTCTGGCATTTAGCATGTTGTCAGGCACATGGTAAGCACTTACTAAACGCTAGTTGATTGCTTATGGTTCATGGTTTATATCCTAGAGTAGTAGAACCGCATAAGGGCCCAGTGTCCCTAAGGACAATTCAGTATTGGAATCCTTTTGGCCTGAATAAACTGACCCCACCAACCTGGGAGGTATGCATAGAGGCAGGTAGATAGGCTGTGTGTGTGGATAGGACTCTTGGTCTACAGTCAGGAAGACCTGAGTTCAAATCCAGCCTCAGACATGTACTAGCTGTGTGACCCTGGGCAAGTCACTTAACCTCTGTCGGCCTCAGTAAAGTGGAGATAATAATAGCATCTGCTTCTTAGGGTTGTTGTGGGAATCAAATGAGATGATAATTTTTGTAAAGCACTCAGTACAGTAGGTGTAATTGATAGTATTAATGTGGTTATTATGCACACTCTTATCCCAAGGTGCCTCCTAAGTCAGATATTAGGATTCTGCAGCATGATACAAGTGTGGATATACATACATAACCTATATTAGATTGCTTCCTGCCTCAGGGAAAGGGGAGGGAAAGGAAGGATAGAGTTTAGAACTCAAAACTTGGGGAAAAAAAGGTTTAAAATGATTTTAACATGTAATTGGGGAAAAAGTTAAAAAGTTTGTTAAAAGAAATAGGTGTTGAGTATTGACCTGGAATTCAGAAGACTCAATACTCCCAGTATTGTTACTAACTAGCTATAACCTCTGTGGTCTCAGGTTCCTTATCTGCAGAATGGGAAGGTTAAATGCTCTCTGGGGATTTTTACAATTCAAAAATTTACTAACTCTAATTAGATTTTTTAATTGTTTTTTTTTTCCATTTGTTCAGTTTATACATATAAACTAATCGATCCTCTCAAAAAAAAAAACAGTCCTTTCTAAAAGAAAAGTGATTAATAGTTGCATTCCTATTACAGAGATGGGAAAACTTTAAATCTAAAAAATTATGTTTCCTAGAATCACATGGCAAGCCAAAGATGGATCACATGTCTTATGATCCAGTAAATTGAGTGCTTTTCCAAGAGACCATATTGCCCCTTGAGGAGCTTTAGCCTAGGAGTTACAGAGTAATTATGGTATCTAACATAGGAGATTATGGCCTCTTGTGAAAGATAAGCAGGGACAACAGATGTTTCCCTAAGACCCGACCCATTTCCTGGCAGAGATGTTGAGTGTTTCCGAATGAGAGGGGATAAGTAGATCTGCTATTGCTTTGTAAATCTGGTTGCTGTTTTCCTTGCTCATTTTCCATAAAGTGTCAGCCTCTGGGCCAACAGGAGAGATTTGATGACCTTATTTTACAGAAGTTTACATCTAACATACCACATATTTCATGTGAATCAGAGTTAAAAGTTCCAGGTGAATCTTGGAAAGCAGTGCAGCTTGGACCTTCACCAAAAAAAAAGGCAATACAAGCTGAAAAGAGGATGTTTTGATACTTCAGAAATATAGGGGCATGTATTTCTACTCCTCCCTCCAACATTGATGAGCTTGTAGGAAAGAAGGTAATGGGTAGGTTTGGATAAGAGATGCCAAATTTAGTAGCACTTGTTACAAAGCTACCAACAATGCTTTCAGTGTCTAAGCATTTGAGATATGTGGGGTTTTCCTGAATGATGATGTTAAGGACATTTCACTGTTACAGGCAGTCAGGATAGATTGACTTCACCATCGATCCAGGTGTACATGAAAGGGAAACTGTCGTTCAAATTTTTCCTAGTGTATTCGAGACTCTGCTATATGATTCATTCTCCAATTTAGTGAGCCTGCTTTCTGGGCAAGTCTTAACCTCTGTCTGCCTCAGTTTCCTCAACTGTAAAATGGGGGTGATAATAGTGCCTACCTCCCAGGATTATTGTAAAGATCAAATGAAAGAATATTTGGTCTTGTGCCATCCCTTTTCAAACCATCCTTCATGCTGCTGAGGAACTGATTTTTCTATAGCTAAAAAACAAGATCATATTATTCTTCCACACAATTAATTAATGATTTCCATAAAAATGTAACATAGATGGGAAAGTCAGAGTATAAGTCAGTAGTTCTCGATGTTTTCTCAATCACAAGATATTTGAAGGAGGAGAGGGTGCCAGAGATGCAAGCAAAAAATCTCAGACATTAATGCCCATAAAGTTGATTGAGAAACTTAACTACCAACCAATAGTCCTACTTTGCTACAATTTTTATGAGAATAATCTACACACAGTTCAAAATGATCCTCATTAAGGATAACAAGAGATAATAGGCTTTTACAAGAGATATTCTGTTCCACAGTAGACCACAGTTTACCATGACTCAATTGATAGAAAAATATAGAGAACCCCAAATTCCCTATGTCTATTGCTTGTTAATGATTTTTTATTGAATCAGGAGAGCAGATCACTTCCTTAAAAGCTCTCTTCCAACAAAGCACTAAATGGGTTAGGGTGTTAGTAATATAGAAGAAAACATAGATCAGGAATAAGAAATGAAAGAGACCTCCTCTATGCTGGTGAGCCCCAGATCTCTATTTCTAGCTAGAGAATGATCAAAAATATTCAAGATTCCTTGAAAGGCAGAATGACATCATTCAATGACCTCTGATTATAGGCATCTGGTAAGACACAAGACAGGGGTATATTGCCAAAGTTTCAAATCATGTTATGAAGGGAATCTGTCATAAAATCCAAGTTGAAGAGGAATTTCCTTGGGATAGTGAGGTCCTCCAAATGTTTCTGTTTACAGATGCTATCCTACTAAGTATGACAAGGTCCACAACCCTACAAAGCCTCCAGGGAGAAATTTGAAAATTTAAGAGTTTGTCCTAACCATCTATATAGTAAAAACCAAATGCACGAAGTCATCATTATAATTACAGTTGAGTGATCAACTTTAGTAAATCTGTTCATCAGTATATGTTTGGAATAGGCAGTTGTTGTTCAGTAGTTTCAGTCATGTCCAACGCTTTGTGACCCCATTTGGGATTTTCCTGGGAAAGATCCTAAAATGGTTTGCTGTTTCCTTCTCCAGCTTATTTTACAGATGAGTAAACTGAGGCAAACAGGGTTAAGTGACTTGCCCAGCAAGTTTCTGAGTGCAGATTCAAACTCACCGAGAAGAGTCTTCTGGCTCCTGACTCCAGGCTTGGCACTCTATCCACTGCACCACCTAACTGCCTCTTCTCCTTTACTCTGCCTAACTGCCACTGCCCAGTCTTTTCCCACAAAGATATATAACCTTTGTTCCATTTTTTTTTTTTCCTTTGGAAGCATTTGGGGTTAAGTGATTTTCCCAGGGTCATACAGCAGTAAGTCTCCAAGGTTGGGTTTGAACTCAGGTCCTCCTGACTCCAGGGCTGCACTACCTACCTGCCTCCCCTTTTTTTGCTTCATTCCACATCTACTCGCTTTGTTCTCAGCCATCATGAAGAAGGTAAGGTTTGAGATGAGTCTTGAAGAAAGCTAAAAGACAGAGGTGAAGAAGTAACTTATTCCAACCATGGGGTACAGTCCATGAAAAGGGATGGAGTGTTGGGAGATGGAACAGAACACCAAAGAACAGTGGGAAGGCTAATGCTGTTTGATCATAAAGTACGTGGAGAAGAGTAATGTGTGAGAAGACCAGCAGAATGAGAAAGAGCCAAGTTCTGAAGGGCTTTAAAAGGCTAGATCTACAACAGACTGGATGTATGAAATGAATGCATGTGAGAAGCTGAAGATGACACTGAGGTTGCTTAAGAATCGAGTCACAGAATTAGAAGGGATTCCAAAGGCCATCTAGTCTAACTCAGACCCAAGTAGGAATCTTGCCTGTTACCAATAACATCCAGTGACAAGGGACTCACACCTCCCAAGGAAATCTACTCTACCGCTGGAAAGTCCCAAGACCTCCTAAGAGGTTTCTTCTCTGTGTCAAGCCAAAATCATCCACCCACTCCTTCCCGTTCTGCCCTTTAGGACCAAGTAGGGAAAAAAACTAAATCCATTATTACATGTCAGCCTTGAAGTTAAACATAGTTGAAGTCAGCTGTCATATCTCTAGCTGTAGGTTACGGAGTAGTCAATAGAGAGCTGAGCCTGGAATCAGAAAGACCTGAATTCTAATGTAACCCCAGATATTAATTAGTTGTATCACCTTCAGCAAGTCACTTTACCTCTTTTTGCCTCAGTTTCCTTACCTGTAAAATGGGATAATAACAGCACCTACTTCATAGTGTTGTTGTAAAGGTGAACTGAGATGTAAGAAGTACTTAGCGCCTGACACATAGTAAGTGCTATAAAAATGCATATTCCCTTGCTCTTCCTTTCCCCTATTCCATCTCCACCTTCATCCCAGTCTCCTATTAATGTCAAGGGCACCACCATCTTCCCAAGTTAGCCAGATTTACAGCCTCAATGTCATCTTCTCACCCCATATATCTAATCAGTTACCAAATCTTATAATTTCTTACAATTATTTCACTTATGTTCCCTTCTCTCTGCTCACAGTCACCACCTTTGTCCAGGCCCTTATCCCTTCTGTCTTGGACTGTTCTAATAATCTCCTAATTGGTTTCAGTGCTTCAACTCTCTCTCTCTCTCTCTCTCTCTCTGTCTCTCTCTCTCTCTCTCTCTCTCTCTCTCTCTCCTCCCTTTCTCTCTCTCTCTGTCTCTCTCTCTCTCTCTCTCTCTCTCTCTCTCTCTCTCTCTCTCTCTCTCTCTCTCTCTCTCTCTCTCTCTCTCTCTCTCTCTCTCTCTCTCTTCCTGCCCAGCTACTGAAATGATTATCCCAAAGTTCAAGTCTGACCATATCATCCCATTACTCAAAAAAACCAAACTCTGATGGCTTCCTATTACCTCCAAAAGATAAAGTCTTCTTTGTTTGGCATTTTAAAGTTCTTTTAAAATTGGATATTTAAAAAATTCTTCCCCATCTAGCCCTTTTCTTTCTTTCCAATCTTCTTTCTCTTGTCTCCCCTCCATATTCTGTATCATCCAGCCACACATGCTTCATTGATGCTGCTTTGCTCCATGACTTACCTCCTTGCCTTTATATGTCTTGTCCTTCATGCATGGGATGCCCTTCCTCCTCACCTCCACCTGTCATCCCAAATGTCAGCTCCTGCCGAAAGCCTTTCTCTTAGATCCTAAATTCTTCCCCGTAAGGTCCATCTCATCTCCATGTATCTTGTATGTTTTCAATATAGATATAGATAAATATATACATACATACAATAAATACATAATGTATTTATACATATATATATATAGATATATAGATATATAAAACATACGCATATGTATACATTTTCTCCCTAATTAAAAATGTAAGCTTCTTGAGGACAGGAACTATTTCAGCTTTTCTGTATATCCCTAGAACTCAGGACAGTGCCTGGCATGTAATAATTGTTTGTTGATGAATGATTGATTGATTGATTGATTAAGGGAAAACATGCTTAGCTCCTTCTGTCAGTTCTGGAAAGGCTTGGTTTGGAGTCTTTTTCACTATGTGAGTCACCCTTTTCTGGCTATACTCTAGGAATTGGTCAGTGACCTTCTTAAACTATAGTCCCCAGAACTAAGTAAAATACTAAAGATGGTATCCAACCAAGGCAAAGGACAGCAGGGCTTGTCTAAAAACCTAAAATCTAAGTCATCAAACATGAGTTAAATGCTTACTATATGCCAGGCACTGTTTTAAGCACTGGGGGAGTAAAAAGAAAATAAAAGCTAATGAAGAGCTGAAAGGGATCCAAGATGGCCACCTAATCCAGGTCATGACCAGATCAAGAATCTCATCCACTGCATCTCTAACAAATGGTCATCTGGTGACTGCTTCAAAACTTCCAATGAATGGGAAGCTGCCACCCCTCAAGGCAGCCCCTTCCACCTTGGGACAGTTGCAGTTACTAGGAAGTTCTTCCATACCTCCAGCCTAAATCTGACTCTGATCCTACCAGCCAATGGACCAAGCATCGCAAGCTCCATCCCTCTTCTTCATGAGAGGCTTTAAAATACTTGGAAAAGTCTTGCTGTTACTCTCTCTTACTCTTCTCTCCTTTAAGCCAAACATTGTTGGTAGAGAGAAGACGGCACCTGAATGTCAAAAGGCAAGATGGGCATGGTGGGTGGTTAGCCTGGCATCTTATAACAAATGGCATCCTCTATCACTTTCTCCATGGTGACAAGAAAATCCCATCAACCCAGAAAAAAACTGCTTATTTTCCCCTGCCTTTTGTTCTATATCTGTAGCAAAGCATATCTAGATCGTGTGTGTATAGTTTTTAATGAAAATAGATGATTGATTCTGAAAGCGAGTGAGCTGTACCTCTGCTGGCTTTGCCTTGAGCCAAATGCCATGTCCTTGTGTTAGTTTCATATTTTTGGTTGCTCAGAATGAAAGATGTGATAGAGCATGGCACTTTGCATATCTAAATAGCAATGCTATAAAAAGTTACTCTTAATATTAATTTTGTTTTAACATGTTTGGTACTGGCATTTGGTACTATGCATTTCAGAGAGGCTAATTGACCATTGGCATGCCAAAACCATCTGTCCCAAAATGTGCTTTGAGGATCTGAAACCTCTACAAACACTTTCCACATCTTTGCTTCATTGTTTAACCAAGTTCCCCCTGTGTACCTAGATCATATGTGAAATAACAGCACTTTTTTGGTAATTGCTTAAATATAAGGAAAGTATGACTAAGAATTAAGACAATGTACTGTGAAAACTGCTTTCCAGCCATTTAGAGAATTCCCAGAAATGTGAGGAAGCACCGGAAATGCCTGGCTGCTAATACAGCTCTGGTCATGTAAATGCTCTTGGGCAGGGAGCCGGAAGTTTCCCACAACATTTTATGACAGCAACAGCTTTTGTGAGCCAGGCAGGTTTTCTGAAACCAACAGCTGCTCATTTGACACAAACAACTTGACCGTGATGGCATCTGAAAGCAGTGTCCAATGTGACGACTGGCTTCCTCATTTTAAAAAGAAAAATGTACAACATGGAATTGGTACAGTGGGAAGAGCACTCATTCTGGGGACCTGCATTCAAATCCTGTCTTTGTGACCTTAGGGAAATCACATAACCCCCCCCCCGAGTATGATTGTCATCATCTAGAAAATGAAGGGTTTGGAATAAATGACCTCACAGGTCCCTTCCAGCTTTAAATCTAGGAATAGTTCTGAATATGGTAGACCACCCAATATATTTGAGTTTGGTTAGGGAAGATCATTCATTCATTTATTCCCTCACTCAGCAAACACTTAATGAACACCAATTATATGCAAGATACGTGTTTGTGGTTCAATTTGTGGTTACTTTTCAGTAATGTCTGACTCTTCATAACCCCATTTGGGGTTTGCTTGGCAAAGTTACTAGAATGGTTTTCCAACTCCTTCTCCAGCTCATTTTTCAGGTGAGGAAACTGAGGCAAACAGGGTTAAGTGACTTGCCCAGGATCACATAGCTAGGCGAGATTTGAACTCAAGAAGAGGTGCCTTCCTGACTCCAGACCCAGCACTTCATGCATGATGGTGTCACCTAGCTGCCCTATGCCAGATATGTACTAGTTAAATTAATGATACTTGGATGCCCAGCAAAAGGCAGAAAATGCCAAGTGGCAGCTATTTCGTTTCTCTGTGTCCTCCTCCAAATATTTTGGCTTTTTTCTTCTATATCCTTCAAGGAGTTAGTCCCAGAGGTTGCAAGCAGATATGCAGTAATCTGTTCTTGGGACAGGAATTCATATCACTGGTTCATTTAGGTGTGTTTCTCCCTTCTGCCTTGGCTCATGATGCCAGGGATACAGGAAGCACAGCCTCAAGGGTGAGAGAACTCTTTTCATCATGTTCTGGAGAAATACCACCTCCACCCTTTCAAAGAAAAAAATGTTGGAACGTGAAATTAATGTAGCCTGACAGCTGCATTCTCAGGATATTTGAATAGATGCTCATCTTCTAAGCAAAAGCAAAACCCAAGCCCAAAACACTGCTTTCACAAAGACCATAATTCCCTGAACCCTTTGGTGTTTCCCAGTGTCCTATCTGGCTGTCCAGATGAACTCATCCTTACCATCTCATCAAGCTCTAGTAGGGCAAAGATGATAAATCTGAGCTTTTCTCTTTCCCCATCAGGATGAGATAGCAGTACCCTGGGGATGCATTTATCTCCAAAAGCTCAGCTATCAAAAATGGCACACTGTATTATTCATAAGTAATACAGAATTAGAAGACTGCTGCCTGGGAGAAAATAGGAAATCTTTTCTTTACAATTCCTTCTTACACAGGGTTCTGTACATCTATCCCAAATGCCTGATACTTTTATATGCTATTCAGAATCCAGTCCAATAAACATTTATTAAGGTCCCATTGTGTATAAATTTATAAGGATAAAATGGAAATAGCATTTAACTTCAAGGAGCATCCATTTGGCTAAGAATCTACTTCCTTCAATCTGAAGCCTCCCTGCTCTCCCTCCCCACCCAATCTCCAGCTGAAAATGTTCTCTCTTTTAAATTGTCCTGGTGCACTTGGTCTGACTAGATCTCTCCCTCCACCTTGATCTTCTCACTTTATCTTTGTATCATACTTATTTGTATAAATGCAGTGTCTTCCCTAGTAGAATGTAAGCTCCTTGGGGCCAGGGACTCGAATAAAAAACCAGCAACAACTCTGTATCCTCCATTAGTTTTGTCCAAGCATAAGTTTCCAATCCCCATTTCTTGAGTTGTTTAATTTGCTGAATTCATGCCAGAGGCCCTACAAAACTTTTTGGACCAAGAGGGGGAGAGAGACAGACAGACAGAGACAGAGACAGGGACAGAGGGGGAGAGAGAGAGAGAGAAGGAGGGAGAGAGAGAGAGACAGAGAGAGACAGAGAGAGAGACAGAGACAGAGAGAGAGAGAGAGAGAGGGAAGGAGGGAAGGAAAGAGGGAGAGGGACAGAGAGAGGGAGGGAGGGAGAGAGGTAGAGAGAGAGGAAAGGAGAAAGGAACAGAGGGAGAGACGGAAGAAGGGAGAGAGAGAGAGCTAATCAGTCACCTTGAGGGTTTTTCATTTTAATTATTTTTTCTGTTTTTGGCTTCTTCAGTTACCACTTCCTCTATCATTTCAGTTAGGTTAACCTATCTGTCTGAGGCTTTTTATCTCAAGTTTTTCTCACGTACAGCAGTTATTCTTTGCTCCATTTGGGTCCTTCTCTGTCATCAGAAACATTAGAGGTAACTTCTTTTGACTCTTTTTTTCAGCTGGCTTAAAATAAGAGCCATGAATCCCTGGTAAATTAATTTTGAAATTTCTCACAGAGTGGATTCAGGTGGCCTTTGCAAAACTGACTATTTTAAGATCACCTCCCAATAGAGTTAACAATGGATCATGGCATGTATTCTCCACAGCCAACTCTACCCACAGGAAAGAGACTAGAGTTACTTTCTTTCCAATAATAGAAGAATTAAATTGTCCCCAGACACTTGAGATAGAATCACTGGCCCTTCTAATACCTCTTATGGTACTGGATATGGCCAAGGGAAAAACTAAATTTTAAATAAAAATGAAATGAAATGAAAAAGATGAGTTAAAAATGAAGAAAAAACCACAAGAAAGAATACTCAGGACCTCAAATGAGTCTTTAGCTAAATCAAGAAAGGATAATATGGACAAAATGGGAGGAAAAGGAAACTTATTGGTCAGCGTAAAGGGGACAAGGTGAAGGCTGGATCCAAAGGCTAAGTTAAAAACAGGAAAGGATTTAGGGCCTCTAGCTGTTTTCTCTACTCTTTTGCAGGTGAAGACAGCCCTGGAGACTGACAAGTTTGTTCCTTCTCTAATAAACAGAAAGTTGGAGCCGATAGGGATTCTTGATAATGCTTCCTTTAAAATGCGTAACATTCCACACTTGTATTTCACAGTCTTCACCGGACATGCATGATTCAGACTGCAATGTGTGGAATGTATCTGCACCTCTTGAAGACTTGGGAGAGAAGAAAGCAGGTCTAACAGGGACAGAGTCTGCAGTGGTCAGATGCCTGTCTCTCAGAACTTCCTACCATGACCTCCTACTCAATGGGGATTTCTATTCATTGGAACCCTTGATTTTGGTTTCTATTTGTTGGGGTTAGATGGGCCAAGGAGCAGGAAAAACACTGGAATGAGAGTCTTGAGTCCTTCTTTTCTTGTTGAATCAGGCATTTCAGTCATTAGTCAATAAATATTTACTAAGAGCCTACTATGTGCCAGGCGCTGAACTAAACATGCTAAGAAATGCTTCACCTCTCCGTGATTCACTTGAATTATAAAATAAAGGGAGGGGGTCAAATTGGATCATCTGTAACACCTTTCTAGCTCTAGATGCTATCATCCAGCAACAGCACTGGATCTGAAGTCATAGGATCTAAGTTCAAATCCCTGTGTTTCCACTTGCTACCTGAGTGATTTGTAAATATCTTGAAGTTTCATGTGCAATCATCTATTTTTTTTCTTCTACTGTTATATAAGTGCTTGTGTTATTTCATAAATTAAAAATAAAATAATAAATATTACTAGCTTTTCTCATCTATAAAATGAACCTGTGAGGTTCCTTCTAGGTCTGAATAGAATCCATGGACCCTATAATCCTACGCTGGTTTTTTCCTTCAGTCGTTTCAGTCTTGTCCCACTCTTCATGACCCCATTTTGGGGTTTTCTTGGCAAAGATACTGGAATGGTTCGCCATTTCCTTCTCCTCTTGATTTTACAGAGGAAGAAACTGAGTCAAACAGGGTTATGGGCTAGTGTCTGAGGCCATATTTGAACTCACAAAGATGAGCCTTCCAGGCTTGGTGCTCTCGATACTGTCACCTAGCTGTCCATAATCCTATGACCTGAGATCAAATTCTAGCTCTGTCTTTCACTCTCCAGGTAACTGTGCAAATCATTTTACCTGTCTGAGTCTTAATTTCCTCTTTTGTAAAATGGGTATAATATCTATAGCACCTGCCTCACTAAATTGTTATAAGGTTCAAATGACATAATGTGCATAAGGCACTGTGTAGACAATCCTGTAAAATTTCCAATAAATGAAAAGTATTGCTGTTTTCTTTAACATAACTTTAGATGTGCCATGGTTTTATTTTATTTTTAAGAAACTTAAAATGCCCTATAAGTGGAAATTGCTGTTGTCTTTAATAACAGAGCTCTAGGCATGACAAAGTTTTACAAAGAAAATTTTAGGAAAATATTTTTTGCCTTCATAGAATCTTGGCAACCACGTTGGGGAAAAGAGAACTTCCTTCTAACTAATGAATTGCATCCAGGGTCTGTCAAGGGCAGATGAACAGGAAGATTAACATCTAGTGAAGGTGGATAGCAAAGAAGGCTAGTGTGAATTCCTTAAGCCACAAAAAAGGGGGGAGCGAGAGAAAATACACTTTTTCCTAATAACTTAGAGAATTCTGACAAAATTCATTTGGTTTTTTTCCTGTCTGTGTAATCATTTAACGAGAGCATTGAGGTGTAGCAGAGAACTGGCCTAGGTCATCTGTGTTCAAGTCCTCCCTTGGAGGCAGACTGACTGTGTGATTTTGAACAGATGGCTTCCCCTCCCAGGTTGGATGTCTAAAACTGTAAATCCCAGGGCAAGCGTGAATCTGAACTGGTGGAAGAAGTTTTCTGTGCCAATGAAACTGCATTTCTAATCTTCCCCCCAAAATAATTCAAAGTGCTATCATCCATGGCATCTATAGATCAGTAACTATTCCATAAGTTATAGTTTTAAAGAGTTGCCCAGGGCTCTTGTATAGCCAGTTAAAATAATTATATCATGGGGGAACACAATATAATGGCCCCTTTCCCCCTCTCCCAGTTTCATCCAGTGGTGTTGATTCAAGAAACTGTCCTGGTCCTTGTCATCTATTTTAACTGACTGATTGATTCAGTCAAGTGGGAGTTAGTTGAACAAGTTAATTACTTTTAAGCGTATGGGATAACCGGTGGAACCCCATTCTTGTATATGTATCACAGGTGGAACTTGGATCCTCCTGACAAGACAGGTTTCTGTTCTACGAGTTGCAAATTGCCCATTATTCTGATTATTTCTCACCAGGTGATTAAGACTGAGCAGGAAAGGGGGGAAAACTATAACTCCATAATTTTAACCTGGTTTTGCCTTCCATAATTTTGTCCCATCTCTCCATATGAACATAAGCCACAAAACAGCAGTAAACATCTGTGGATTTTTTCGTCGATGGATTATGAGCTATCCATCTGACTGTGGTTTTTGCAGTATTGGTTGCTGAGAATTCTGGGAATTGTTACCCAATCAGCCACATTGCTGGAAGGAAAGTTTTCTTTTTTTTATGGAAGTTTTTGTTTCTTTAACTCAAGGTTTTAAAACAGGTTCTTAACCTGTTTTCATGTTATGGACATTTTTAGCAGTCTGGTGAAATCTGTGGATCCCTTAATGTTTTCAGTTACATAACATAAAATACAGAAGATTACAAAGGAAACCAATCATGTTGAAATTTAGCTGTCAAATTAAAAAAAAACAAGTTCATTGGCCCAAGGTTACTCATCCATTTAGATTTCTGCACTAGTCCTTCATTGATTCTACCTGACAGCATATAAGTGGCCTCATGTTTTTGAAAGCTCTACCTGTGGAACCCTGACTTTGGGGTGAGGGGAGTCCAACCTCCTTGGATGGGATCTAAGAACATCAATCAGTAAACATTTATAAAGCATCTATTATGTTCCAGCCAATGTGCTAAGCACTAGGCATACAAAAAGAGGCAAACGATGGCTCCTGCCCCCAAGGAACTTATAATCTAATGGATGCAAAGAATATGAGGAAGATATATGAGATGAAGAGGAGTTTGGTAATGAGACATGAGGATCCTAGAGGAAGGGAGGGCAGAGTGGGTGGGGACTGGGCAAGGCTAAATCTGAGCTGAATAGAGCTAAGAAAGAGATGAGGAAAGGGGTAGCAGAAGGAAATTTTTTTCAATCTAATAGAAAGCCAGGTGAGTCCCCTAGAGAAAAGAGTCCAAAAAGAGATACAGTCATGGTAGGAGAGGACATAATTGTCCTTTCCTACTCCTCTCCAAACTCTGTTAGCAGGGACCCTGTCTTTCACTTTGTCTTATGGGAGAGCACTACAAAGGAGCAGGGGCAGGGGAAGGGGACTATTGTACAGTGGTAACAAGAAAAGAAGTAGCCTATCTCCTCCCCTCCTTGTGTGTTCCTACCATCCATTTCTATTATCCTGACTCCAGTGTTGTCAATGTCCCCTACCAACCTCTAGGATAGTTCTTGAACCCTCCATTGACTTCAGCAACTGGTTCATGCTCATAACCTCCAGTCTGATGCCCACCATTTTCTTTGATGATGTCAATATTCCCATTAATGGCTCATAATAATTTTGTCTCTAACTTCCTCAACCACCTCAACTTGTATAATTTCCATCACTTCTCCACTTCAGTCACCCTTCAGGATGATTAGAACTTAGACTTCATCATCATCATCCAAAGATTCTCCATCTCCAAGATCCTGAACTCTGAAATTCCTTTTTCCCATTGCCTCATTCCTCCTCTGTCATTCTCTCTCATTGTGACATCCAATCTCTCTGTCCTTCTGTTCTCCTTGGACAGTCATTCAACAATGTGGTGCAATGGAAAGCATGCTGGATCTTGAGTAAGAGGATTGGAACCTGACGCTGCCATTTGCAGGTTAGGAAAATCATATAACCTCTCTGGGCCTCAGTTTGTTTCCTCAGTTGTAAAATGAAGGACAAGATTCCCTTGAAGACCTAGAGAAAGGTAGAATCATCTTTCTGAGTTCAAATCTGGCCTCAAACACTTCCTAGCTGTGTGACCCTGGGAAAGTCACTTCACCCTGTTTGCGTCAGTTTCCTCATTTATAAAATGAGCTGGAGAAGGCAAACCACTCCAGTATCTTAGCCAAGAAAACCTCAAATGACACCACAGAGAGTCAAACAGAACGGAACAACAATAAAAATCTACTTCACATCATTCTAGATCCATTTATAAGTATTTATTGTTTCTGATATGGCTTCATTTCTCCTGCTTCCATCTTGATCCTAGAGTCAGCCATTTCAATAGAGAACTGTCCTCAAATCCCTTTCCCTGTTATTATTTCATTCTTCTTACCCTTCTACTTGCTAATCCTTGACTATCCCTAGCATCTGCTCCTGGAGGAAGCAGGAAGCTGCCGATTAGGCTGGGTTTGCTGCAAATTCAAGCTAATGTAAACTTGGCCCTCTCCACTGCGTGGCAATCCTTTTATTCATTGCTGACTCTTTATCCTCTTCTCACAGTAGCTATTCCAAACCTATTCCCATGAACTCAAGCCTCCCACACTACACCCATGACTTGTCTCTCAACAAATGATCTTTTTTTGTTTTATGAAGATTGAAATCATCTGCCATAAGCTTCCTCATCTCTTCTCTAGACTCCTGTATCTCTTCTTGTCATCACCCATATTCATCCTTTCCTTTAAAATCAGAATCTTTGGTGGCCCCTTCTTTCCAAGGTTCATCCCATACTTGTGTGTTTCATCCCACCTACATTCCTTCTCTGCTCCTTTGTTCACTTTTTTCTCTCTTATCTTTATTCTCTTTGCCATCCCCTCAAGCTATCCTCCTATAACCCCCATTTCATTTCACAAACAAACTTGGAGAAAAACACACCTCATTGCCTGTACTTTCAATCCCAACATTTAACTGAAACTACCATCTTCAAGGTTACAAAAATTTCTTTAATTGTTAAAAACCAATGGCCTTTTTGTTAAAAAAAAGTCTCATTCTCTGTGATCTTGCTATAACTTTTAATACTTGTTCATCTCCCCTCCTGGGTATTGTTTTGTCCCCTGGCTTTTATTCAGTTCTATTTAATTCAATAAACATCTAAGCACTACTATGTGCTGGATACCTTGCTAAGCATGGGAGACACAGTTGAGACAGAGAGAGAGAGAGAGAGAGAGAGAGAGAGAGAGAGAGAGAGAGAGAGCCCCTGACCTCAAATTGCTTCTGTCTAATGGGAAGCTAGAAAAGGAAAAGGACTTGGGTGGATCCACACCATAGAGTACCTGACTTGGGCATCTTATTTCATTGAGTTGAAACCAAACAGAGTCACAGATAAAAAGTGGAAACAGATTCTCTCGTTAGAAATTTAAGGTCCCCCACAATCTCCTTTCAGTCTATCTTTCCAGATGTATGCCCCCACCACTCACACATAGTGTGAACAAACTTTATATTCCAGCCACAATGAACTGCTAGGTATTCCTATCTCTGATACTTATCTACTGTACAACCTTGGACAAGTCATTTTTCTTCCCTGGATCTAAACTTCTTTATCTGTAAAATGAGGGAGTTGAAATAAGTAATCTCTAAGAACACTTCCATTTCTATGATCCTATGCTTCCTACATATTTTTCATTCATTCTCCAACTTCCACGTATTTTGCACAGGCTTCACCACCACTCTTATGCCTCAAATGTACTCGCTTCTCCTCTTTCCCTGTTGGAATCCACCTTTTCTTTCAAAGACTAGCTCAAATGTCACTTCTCCCATGAAGCTTTCCTGATTTTCACCACCATTTTTGTCTAGAGAATTATAGAAATTTGGAGTGTGACTTTAAAGCAATAGATAGTCATGTCCCAACCAGGACCTTCCTCACTCTCCTTCTCCCTCCTTGGGATGGTAAACAATCAGATATAGATTATAAATGTGCAATTGCATAGCACATTAGTAATTTTGGACAGAAAGATTTAAATAAAAGAAAAAAATGAAAGAAAGTGAAAAACGGCACGCTTCAGTCAGTATTCAGACAGTGCCAGTTCTTTTTCTGCTTCCTCAAATTTTCTAAGGGCACTTTGCTTGATCTGTCCTTCACTCCTATCACTTTGTGTCATACTCTTTCTTATTTGTGGCCTATCCCTTCTATAGCCCATTTTTACTTTGTAAACTCCTTAAGGGCAAAAACTTTCAGTTTTCCTCTTTGTTTTCTAAGGTACTAGCACAGTGCCTTGCACACTTAATAAATTTGCTTAACAAATGTATTTTGAATTGATTAACTCAAGGACTCTGAAAAAGGAGCAAAGGACAAGAAGCCACAGAGACTTCTGCTATGACTATAGTGAAAATGTATTTAATAGGAATGTGTGTGTAGATCCGATATAGAACTGTATGTCGTCTTGGGGTGGGGGGCCAGGTGGGGGAAAAAATCTAAGTTTTATGGTAGTGATTGTAGAACATTAAAAATAAATAAAGTGAATATATAAAAAAAGGCTTCTGCTAGAAGAAAATGAGCCTTTTCTCACTGTAAGGTAGGAACTCAGGCACAAGATAGTCTGTGGTCCAGGGACTCCTGGGTCTGCCTAAGACCCTTTTAGGAGTTCCACAAGCTTGAAACTATTTTCCTAATAATATTAAAATGTTTTCATTTCTAATATGTGGATATAACCCACATAAACAGGAGCTCCTTAGTAGATCCTCAATGATTTTTAAGGGTATAAAGGAGTCCTGACACAAAGTGCTGCCCTTGGGGCAGGTACCCTTAGGGGCAAAGCTAAAAGCCAAATTGTACTAAACAGAGAATAGTAAGTAAGCTCTTTATGGCAGAATCCAACAGTTTAGAAGTAGATTGTATACTCTTTTAATGGACATGGCTTAAGTTACTGTGGTTTATTTAGGTTGTAGTCAGAGTAGGGTAGAAAATAGTAGGGCCCTTCTCATGTCTAAATGTTTTCTTTCTCTTAAATATCTCTCTTTCTAGCGTTTCTATGATTATCTACATCTCTTATAGAGATTTAAATTGCATACAGTGTTTGTTAACAGAAGTTATTTTGTTTGGGAAATTTTAGATGAAAGTCTACTGTTTTTCAGCTAGGGATCCAACATCTCTTGGAACACAGACATTATCTGATAACATTTATAGAAAAAAAATGCCTCCACATCAAAATTTTCTTTGAATTTTCCTGTAAACAAAAATTTTTCACGAAGATCAATCTAAGAAAAGTTCACACATAGCAAAAAAAATCTTCTGCATGCATGTTCCCAAGTTGTTCTGAAATTGGTGGAAAATGAAAGGTCAAGAGAAAAGAAAAGAGGGTAAACACTGTACACTCACTGAGTTCTTGTCAACACATTCAATAGGATTGATTGTTTCCCATTTCCACCGCAAGTGGTCCTGACATGAACCTGCAGTCCCAAGCTTACAGCAGACAGCAGGCTCTTTGAGAAATGAACTTGTGTGCTCTTTGTACCGCCATCATGTAGCACAGTTCTAGGAACATGTTAAGTGCTTAATAAATGCTTGTTGAATGCTTATTGAAAACCCTTAAAGAAATAGAAAAATTCAACTGTAGAGCCAAGTTGATTCAACCCTACCATAGTACTGTCAAATACCACAAGGATTTTTTTTGAGGGGACGGGGGTCCTAGACCCAAGATTTTTTGGTGTAGAAAATTTTTATGAGAAAACTCTCTCGGTGCAAATGAGCAACTTTTCCCAAGTTTATAGTTTTAGAGTTTCTGGGACAATGGAATCAGTCACATAGTATAAGATCAGCTCACTAACTACTTTCAATAGATTTTATCCTATGAAAAGATAATTAATAACAAGACATATTTTTTTTAAAAAAAAAACTAGCAGCAGGAGTCAACGACAAATGATTATTAAGTGGTATAAGCAACACGTATTAGAATCATTCAGAGGGCAGATCCCTTCTGCAGAGGACTGGAGAGTTGAGTCTTAATGAATGGCTAGAATTTAGATAGGCAGAGAGGCATGGGGAGGACATTCCAAGCAGAGGAAATAGATCGGAGGTACAAATATGAGGAAGCTAAGGGAGTGTCCTGGGGATACTGAGTCAGAACTGTACTCAGCATTGGGCAAGAAGGCCTCTGCCTCAGGTAATGCTGAGTGCAGAAGGTGTAAAATTGGTCCCAAAGGCACAGGGAGGGAAGGGAGGGTGACTCCTGGTCTGTACCAGGGAGGGAAAAGGCAGGAGGGGTGGGACCTCAACATTCCCAGAGGCTCTGACTAATGTGCTTTACCCACTGCCGTCAGCCCTACTGGGTCTGGGGAAGGGAGAATCTTCATCTGGTCCTCAGTGCTCTGACATGTGAGAGACAGATAACAGGGTCCAGAAGAAGAAGTGCTAAACTTTCCATCCAGGGACTTGGGTCCAAATTCTGATTCTACCATAACTAATTATGTAATGCGAAAAAGCAATTCAACCCTACTGGGCCTTAGTCTCCTCATCCAAAAAATAAGAGAATTGGACTAGATTACTTTCTAATATCCCTTTTAGTTCTAAAACCATGATGCTAAAGGAAAGGAATAGTATTTCTGTGTTATCCATTCAATGAAATAAATTGCATTAAAAAAAATGTTGTTCAGTTATTTCAGTTATGTCCAACATTTCATGACCTCATTTGGGGTTTTCTTGGCAGTAATTTGCCATTTCCTTCTCCAGCTCATTTTTTACAGATGAGGAAACTGAGGCAAGCAGGGTTAAGTGACTTGCCCAGACTATAAGTCTCTGAGACCATATTTGAATTCAGGTCTTCCTGATTCCAGACTCAGTGCTCTATCAATTGCAACCAAAGTCCTTACTTCATAAAACCTATTGACATTAAAAAGGGGGGAGAAAAACCAAAAACTTCTGATTGCCCTTTCTGTTGACATACAATGTTATATAATCTGAACTTTTCTGCTTCTGTCTATGGATGGAGAAGCAGGAAAATGTGAAACACATGAGAGGAATATAGATTGAGAACTGGGAGGGAACCCCAGAGACCATTAATCCAATCAATTCATTTTACAGATGAGTAAACTGAGGGCCAAGGAGATTAAGTGTCCAAGGTCACAGAGGTAGGAAGCATCGGAGGCAGGATTGAACCCAGGCTTTCTGATTATAGAGCTAGTGTCCTTCCTACTACCACACCTCCTCGTTTGAGAATCAACTGCTAAGACTGCAAAAGTCTGAGGAGAGTTTAAGTATATTTTTCTGGATTGTCTCAAGTAGGGACACAATGGTCCAGAAGGGAACTTCCATATAGAGAAATGCTCCTGGAGCTCACGTAGAACTTCATTTGGGGCTGAGAAGTGGCCCTTTCTGGGAGCTTTCAGCAACTGTTCCAAAAGGGACTTCTTTGTTTTTCTTTATAGATCATGCAGCAGATGAGCGACCATCGCTATGACAAACTGACCGTGCCTGATGATGTGGCTGCAAACTGTGTGTACTTAAACATCCCGAACAAAGGACATGTCTTGTTGCACCGGGCCCCGGAAGAGTACCCAGAGAGTGCCAAGGTAAATGCAAGCTTTCTGGGCTATCCCAGAAGTCCCACCACCCTAGCTGGGAGATTTTCATTTCCAATACTAGTCACTAAACGACAAGGGTTCTTTTTCATTATACTTCCTAAATAAGCATAGCAAGTACTTATTTTCAAAATGCCATTATATTTTTTGTTTTTTAATGAACAAATGTCCTCACCAAAACGTAGCTATTGTATAGAGACAGCATGCTTTGAGGACAGGAAGGTCTGAGTTCAAATCCTGACTCAGACACATGCTAGCTATATGATCTCACCTTTCAGTATCCTGGGTAGCTTTATTATAAATAGATTAAATTATTATACAATATGTATATAGATTACAAATAGCAAAAAAGTTATTGAGCTGCATCAATGGTAGGAATTACCTACACTGATGAAATGTGTTGTATGGTATGTTTATGTGTGAACACATGTATATAGTATGTATGTGTGTGCATGTATATGTGTGTAGATACAGTGTATTTCAAAAGTTATAATAGGCACTTACTATATCCTGATTGACTAAGTCATTAGTTGTATTCAGAGCTTTTCAAATAAATTTCCGGGGTGGTGTGGTTGTAATAATAGCCAACATTTATCCAGGGATCAGTTTACATGCATTACCTCACTTGAACGTTATGGCAGTCCCATGATGCAGATGTAAATCTGTATAAATGTTTTGTAGAGAAAGAAGCTGAAATCAAAATGTTCCCTGACTTCCCTCTTCCAAGTCCAGGCCCCTTTAGACTACGCTGCTCTTCCTCATCAGATTTCGTTTCTTCTTCCTCAACTTTCCTCCTTGCAAAATGAGGAAACTGAGCAATGGTAGCTCTCAGGCTTCTTCCCTTCTAAATCCTAGGATGATACATAATCAGAGGTATAAATTCATCTCTAGTATTTTATGAATCTCCAGACCTGGTTCTCAGTCTGCCATCTATCTCTCGTTACAAAATTGTACCTCCAAAATCTAGGCATTCATTTTAAAATGGAATTTTAATGAGCTTCATTGTTTTGTGGCAAATCTTTCCCAAAATCTCCTGATCTCTCATCTTGGGGTCACTTCGGTTCAATTCCACAAATGTTAATTTAACACCAAGGCACTCTTTCAGGTGCTAGGACTACAAAGATGGAAAGAGACTATCTGTAAACTGAAGAAGCTTATCATCTAATACTGGGAGTAAGACATAAACATAAATTAGGAAGTCATAAAGTTGAATGGGATGTGAGAAGAGAGAGAACCAGGGAAGCTACCATGAGAACTTTCCAAGAATCACTGAATTTGAGAGTTGGAAGGGACCTCAATAACCATCTAGTCCAATTCATATGTGAAAGGAATCACCATGGTAGGTTACTCAACAAGTGTTCATCCAGCTTCCGCAGGAAGAGTTCCACAGAAGAGAAACCCACCACCTCTCAAGGCATGCCATTCCATTCTTAGCTTTCATTGTGAAAAAGGCTTTCCCTACATCTAACCTAAATTAACCCCTTTGCATTTTCACCCATTTCTCCATGTTCTGCACTGTAGAGCCCAACGTAACAAGTTCAAGGCCTCAGGTGCTTGAAGACAGCTATCATGTTGTTTCCTCTCTCTTCCCAAGTTTTCTCTTCTCTAACTTAAGTATGCCCAGTTTCTTCAGCCAGTTTTCATGTGAAATGGACTCACAGTCTTTCATTATCTTGGTTGTTCTACTCTGGACACTCTCTAGATTACCAATATCTTTTTTTTATTGCATTTAACTAGAGAAAGATCACTTGCCCTTGGGTGGTGTGAGTTGAGAAGATCACATTTCAATAAGGCCTGGAAAAGAGAGATGAATTTCAAAAGATGGAGGCAAAGGGTAGAGCTGAGAGTACCTGTATCAGGAACAAAGTATATAGGTATATATAGTATGGTATGTAGGAAAGGGCAAGAGAGAAATAAGGCTCACATAAGTCCACTGTGACTGGGATGCCATGGAGAAGAGTAAGACATAAGATGGGGTGTGTAAATCAGGGTAATGTTGTATTGGATCTTGCATTCTAAAATCACAGATTTTACATCAGGTGATGGAGAACCATGGAAGGTCTTTGTGTTGATCATGGCAGGCTTGAAGAGTAGGAGGGTGGTGGTACCATCAACAGAAATGAAGTTGAGAGACTAGTTGGTTAGATAGGAAAGGATGGATTTGGTTTTAGACTTGTTAAGTTGAAATGATAATGTGAAATCCATATCCATTAGGCAATTAGAAATATGGAACCAGAACTCTTGAAAGAAGTTAGGATAGAAGTATAGATATGAGATGATGAGATAATCATCAAAGCTATGGGAATGGATTGGATAGTAGTGGGAAAGTTGGGAGAATAAAGGGAGTCTAGAACAGAGCCTTGGGAAACACCAATATTTAAGGATAATATATGTATACCCCCATGTATAAAATCATGTGTTTTAAGTTGTCCAAATATTTAAATGCTGCAAGAGTAGTAGGACTAGATATGATTTGAAGTCGGACTCACTCTGCAGAAAGGAGAAGTGGGAGGACCTCCTGTAGTCCCCAAGAGGAACATTGGGCTAGAATTATATCAACCTACTACCCCTCAAATGTCTCTGTTCTAGGCATGCAACAGGTCCAGAACAAAAGCCACTTCCCTGATCACTCTTAAGGGGAAGGGTAGCCCTTAGCTCACACTTGCCAGCTTAGCCCCTCTTCACCAAGAGGTAGTTACACAAAAGACCAATACAAATAGTGAACAGTGAGTAAACACCATTTTTCCAAGCAAAAGAGCAAAGAGAAACTGGAGCAGTTCTACACATTAGAATGTGCCAAGTAAGACACAAGTGTAAATGAGCTCTTCATTTGGGATCAAGATAAATAGGCCCTAAAGTTTAGAAACATGATGGGAGTGTATGTCCATAGCTTGGAGCACTGACATCTGGTATTCAAAGTCTTTCTCAGCCTTCTTACCTGAGAGTTCCCCTCTGTGTCTCTTTGAAGAATGTCACTTAAACCAACACAGTAAATCCCTTACAAAGGCCTCAACAATCCCCTCTGTTAATCAGGAGTTACAGCCTCCTCCACATAGAAAACAACAGAAAAAAACCATCCCAGGCTTGGTTTGATGGTTATACAAGGAATAAGAGATGCTCTGGAATGCAGTTCTAGAGAAGCTAAAGGAACAAAGAGCATCTGAAGTATCAAATACAAGTCAAAGTGAATGAGGCCAAAACAGAAACCATTGGATTCTGGCAACAAGCTCTTTTGTGACCTTGGAAACAATTGTTTCAATAGGAGGAAAGACAGATTACAATCTGAAGAGTAGGATGGTGAGGAATTAGAGACATGGAGTCTACTCTTTCCACAAGTTTTGCAGTGAATGGGCATGAGAAAGCAAAGGAAATTGTTTGAAAGAGTATGAAGGTTAAGCAATTTCTTTTGGCAGTTGTGTATTTGTAAGCTGTAGGGGGAAAGATTTAAACTCTATGGAGATGGAAATAATGTATCTGGGTAATGAAAATAACTTTTGGGGATGAGATGGGATAGTGATGGAATGGAATAAGATTGAGATGGAATGGAATGGGATGAGATGGAATAGAGATGAGATGGGATGGGATAGGACAGAGATGGGATAAGATGAAATGAGATGAGATAGAGGGTACAGATAGACATTAACTTTAATAAGAAGTCCACCTTCCGTAGTCCATCAATATGCATTTACTAAGCATTTACATATATATATAAAATGTAATTATATATTATTTATTTTTTAAATAAAAAAATTTTACTTAGTAAAACTTAGATTTAAAAAAAAATATTTACTATATGCCAAACACCATACTCAGTGCTGAGGATACAAAGACAATAGTGAAACACTGCCCTCAAGAAGGTTACAATCCATCAAGAAATACAACATGAACATAGATGGGCATATGCGAAATAAACACAAGGTAAATTTGGTGGGACATTAACAGCCGGTGGGAGAGCAACAGAAAAGGCCTCATGTATGACACTGAGCAGAGTTTTGAAGGAAACGAAGGATTATGAGGAGGGAGTGCATTCCAGTCATGTGCAAAAGTAAGGAAGTAAGAGGTGGAGTATCTCATGTCAAGAACAACAGCAAGGCCCTTTGGGTTCAGACTTCGAAGCAGTATAAGTGTCCTAAGGAGGCACTGTGGTCACAGACAGTGTTTCACATAACCAGAAGCTACATTTTCCAAGTGGTAAAAAGCAGTACCCCATCAGAAAGGTGAAAGAGTTGTGTTTGTCCTTCATTCTCAGAGGACCATGACACCAGGGAGAGGATGACAGGACCTGCAGTTAACTTTGATTTGAGTGAGGAAGGGCTGTACAAGGTCACCTGCCTCACTTTCTCCTGTAGAGCCATCTGGGTGCAATGACCAGATATTCATCAGAATGACTGGAAATAGCCCAGGATCCAGTGGGATACCCTGGACTTTTGGGCAAAGATCTGTTGAGATTCTCACTTTGAGTGAGGTAACACCCATTCAGTGAATAGTCCTCTTTAAGAAGTGTGTCTAAGGATGGCCTCTTTAATAAAAAAAAAAAAATCAAACTGGGAGAGGAAGACCCTCAGGGTTACTGGCCAAAAGAGAAACAGTTATTATTTATATTTTGTCATTTATGCACCATAACCAACTAAACGGTCCCTCTATGTCTGAAGGGTCTCTAGACCTTGTGTTCCAAGGAATTTTCCCAAGGGCAGCACTGGAATTCCCTTCCCAATCCAAGAATCTTCACTTGACTTCAAGGCATTTTTTTTCCACTTTTGTCATTTCTGGTTAATCCTGTTTAGCAGGAGTCACTACATATCTGACTTTCTAGTTCATAATCCGTTTAACTGTTAAACTGTTCACATTCCTGAACGCTTTGTGAAAGAAGTATCCTTGTATCCTCCGAGAAAATCAAATAAAATATTTCCACCAAAGAGAACAGCAAGACTAGTGGTATAAAATTCTAAAGTAACCACTGAATTTTGTTTCTTGATATCTTAAGTTATCAGAATACATCAAAATAATTCCTGATATTTTGTCATTCTTAAGCTAATTTGCAATATCCAGTTAATCAGTAAGCATTTATTAAGACAAGCCAGCTATGTCTCAGCTACTATGCTAGGCTCTGGCATTACAAATATAGGAGGATGAAAGTGTTTTCCCTCAAGACACTCACACTCTTCTGGAGTACTTCCCACCCATATCCCGACCATCCCTGCCTTTTCTTAGCAGCTCAAACTAAAGTTTAGAGAATCAGGCAAGTAAATATTTGCAGTTACTAACATGAGCGAGGCCTGGGTAAGCCGGAAGAAGCACAGCTGCTACCAGAGGTTTGTTCTTCTCTCTGGTGAGGGCTCCCAAACAGGTCACATTCTTACCAACTCTCAAGTTTTCCTTAATCTTCACCAGCCTTTTACCTTGTTTGACCAACATCTTAGAGTGGCATCTCTTGCTGCTGTTTACCCAAGAAATTGACTGGGCCTCTGGATTTGCAGTCCCTCCCTATTAACCTATTATAGAATTACAACTGTATGCAGTATTTCTGTTTCAAAATTTCTTTTGCTTTTCTATTACCCAAAAATATTTTTTTTAGAAACAGCAGCAACAGCAACCACTCCAAAGAACAGGGCTCCCTGGTGTTTTGTTTCATTGGCGCTAGGGTGGGTGTATCGGTTTTGGTTTTGCAAGATGCTATGGTATTTTGTAAGATTGATTTTTTTAATACTTGGGCTTTCATGGGTTTTTTTGCTAGTGTGGTTATAAATTACAAATTTTATACCTGGTAGCTCTTACTGTCAGATACCCTCAGTTACCATTTTAAAACTCACCTGGGTAGAAAGCCATCCTCTAACTCAGGGATTTTTAGTCAGTTGTCTTCCTTTGCCATCCTCTGTGTTTTATGCATTTAAAAGCATTATTCTGAAAAAGGGTCCATAGGCTTCCCCAGACTGCCAGAGGGGTCCAGGAAATAAAAAAGAAGTTAAGAACCCCTGATCGAAGTGATATTTTATTTTCTAGCAATATGGGTAGAGAAATATCAAAGTAAAATTATTTCTCTCTAAGCAGATTAAATTCACCCCAAAACAGAGACCCACATGTTCACTTAGCTCATCTCTTATGTAAAGAAAAGGTAGTCTTTTTTAATAACCATGAAGCTACATTTCTGACACAGGGCAGCCTCTATACTGGATCATTTAGTGACCAACCTATTGGTAATGAACATCTATCCACTCTTGGCTAGGCTGTCCTTGAAAAATAAATTCCAGGGTCCATAGGGTCTAAGAGGTTATGCGCATTATAGTTTGCCAGAGACTATAAGCATACCCTATCACAGCCTTTGAGGTGCCCAGGTGTCCCAGGATGCGATATCCAATCCAAATATGGCACTCTTATAAACTCATGCAGCTCCCTATTCAGTCATTCCTCTCACACCTCCAAGCCTTTTTCTAGGATGCACAACTTGACTTTGAAATCATGGCAAGGCATTCCAGTGGAAATGTCCAGGAGGCAGATGGATATATGAGACTGGAGCTTAGGTAAGAGATCAAGGATGGATAGAGAGATCTGAGTCATTTTCAGAGAAGCAGTAGTCAAACTAGAGAACCAGTCAGTTCTCTGACAGAGAATGTAGAGAGAAAAGAACTGAGCTTTGGGGAAACTTTGAAAAAGCATGGTGGGGACTGGGGGATTAGATTTGAGGTGACTGACTAGAAGGAAATAAGTGAGAAAGAAAACTTGGAGAAATATTGAATTCGGCCAAGAACAAAAACATTTGTAACAGTTGCTGCTTCAACTATAACCAGATGAGAGCTGGGGAGTTCTAGGAAAATAAGACTAGTTCATGAGACTCTTATTTCATATAACTACCTTTCGCACACTCTACTTTCTCATCAGTCTACTTTCTATCATTCTATCAGTCAAACTGGTCTATTTGCTATTCATTGGACAGGACAGTCCATTTCCCATCCCTAAGTCTGCATAAGTGGTCCCCCATGTCTAAAATCCATTCTTCTCATAGGAAATCTAACTTTCTTCTTCAGACCTTTCTGCAAATTACTAGCACTGTCTCCCTCTTGAAAGTACTTTATATTGGTTCCCAGGTAGACAAGATGTATTTCACCCCCACTCCTTTTATTGGCAGGGACCATTTTGTGTTTGTGTTCTGATACCTAGCACCCAACACAGTACTTTGCAAATAGTAGACACATGATAAATGTTGAATTGAATGATCTTAAAATGGTTTACTTACTCAAAATGGCTTCCTGAAAAGGTGAGAATTTAATGAATGGACTCCCTTCTCATCTCTCCATTCACAACCCTGTCTTCCTTCAAGGTTCCACTTAGACATCACCTTTTCCATATAAACCCAATTTCTTTTAGCTAAAAGTATTCTTTTACTTTTCAAATTTTCCCTTAGCAAAGGGGTTCTTAACCTGAGGTCTGTGAACTTTTTAAAAAATATATATTTTGATAGCTTTCAATGTGGTTGGTTTCCTTCATTAGTCTAAGTATTTTATTTTAAGCATATAAAAACATGATTCTGAAAAGGGATCCATGGGGTTCATCATTCTGCCAGAAAAACCAAGGACTCAAAAAAAGGTTATGAATATTATTCTGTAATACTTTGTTTGACATCTTCTTTGACCCCACCATTCCCTGTTTTGTGTTAAACTTAACCATTCCCTTACCATATCTCCCCCAGTAGAAGGTAAGCAAGCATTTTCAAGGCAAGGATCATAGGATTGATAGATTGAGAGACATAAGGAACCTCAAAGGTCATGTAGTTCAATCCATTCATCTTACAGATAAGGAAACAAGTCCAAGTTCATACAAGGTAGTAAGCGGTGATCCAGGATTCAAATTCAGGTTCTCTGATTCTAAAATTAACATCTTTTCACTGTGCCATATTGTCATTAAAAACAGGCAAGCAAATCTCTGTACATATCGAGCACCATACCGTATTCCTAGTATGTACTCAGCCAATACTGAATTGAATTATGACACGTTCATCACCTAGCTGCCTCAGAACAGTGAGTGGCAAACCACTGCATCAGTTCTGTGAATAAGGGGTGTGTGTGTGTGTGTGTGTGTGTGTGTGTGTGTGTGTGTGTGTATGTGCGTGTGTGTTTCACCCATACTTTGAGATGAAATGAATGGCAAGATTAATGGTATACACTGATTTAAATGCTTAAATGTTTTATTGCACTGATAATCTTTTGATTCAGGATAGAATAAGAGTTGAAAGGAATTGCCCTCCCAAAAATGTGATCCTCTTTTTCAGTCTTTTCATTTATTCTTACCATAGGTGTTTGAAAAACTGAAGGACCACATGCTGATACCTGTCACCAACACAGAGCTGGAAAAGGTGGACGGACTACTCACCTGTAGTTCAATTTTGATTAACAAAAAGGTAGACTTGTGAGTCCACAGAATCCCCTACTTGTCACTGGCAATAATGTACACGCAAGGCCGATGACTCTGTACCCAGTCTTGTTTTGATTGACAATCTACTGTGCCACGATGCTACTAATCTGTGTTTACAAAGGTTAATTCTCATTTTCATTCCGTTTGGTCATTTGCTTCTCTGCTCACCCCAGGTGGTATTTAAACTGTGGATTTAATAGCTGAATAAGTCTAGAAAATATGTCTTAGCAAACTATTAAAATTTAATTGGAACAATGGAAATACTGATCTTAATGACTTAAAGAAAATCCTTTGAGATGCCAGTATATTCAAAAGAATGTCTTGGTTGGATAATAATCTTTTTTTATATATATATATATCATCTACATATAGTAGGATTCCTACAGAATTCCTTTTTCTATTTCTTCTCTCTCTCTCTCTCTCTCTCTCTCTCTCTCTCTCTCTCTCTCTCTCTCTCTCTCTCTCTCTCTCTCTCTCTGTCTCTGTCTCTCTCTCCCCCCTCCCCTTCTCTCTGTCAAAGTGCTTGATTTTGCCCTCTAATAATTTTGGCCTCTTTTTGTATCCCTAGCATTTAGTATAGTGCCTGACACATACTAGGCACTTAAATGTCTATTGACGATTGACTATAATACATCTAGAGCTAGAAGGAACCTCAGAGGCCATCTGTTCTAATGCCCTCATTTTACAGATAAGGAAACTGAGGCCTTCTCATTTTGTTTTTTTGTTTTCATTTTTGTCTTCATGTCTTCCCCTCTCCTCTTTCAGCCACCTTGACACTGATTCATCTTGAGCCTTTAGGTAGTAAAGCTTTAGCCAACACACCACCATGCCATTCCACTCTGGCCTCAATACAATCTGCCTCACTAATTATTACAACTTCCGCCTTAAGGAACAGGCAAATGCGTTCCTGAACAGAATTATGAACAAAACCTGCGTGGCAGCTTGGGAAGGCATTACTACACAGGGCGCACCAAGACAGGGCTGGCCCCAGGGATTCAAATTCCAGAAGAGTTAGAGGTCCACACCTAGGCAAGCTGCAACCTAGTCTTCTGATGATAACTCAGATTCCCTGCACAAAAATTCAAGTGATGGTGGCAAGTTCTAAGCATTAACATGCCAAGTAGAAACAAGGGGAACCAACAAGAGATGTCTCAAAAATACTGTACTAACATTGCATCTTACAAAGTCTTTGTGAGGATACTTACATGTGCGTGCCCTTGCCCCGCTCTGGGGCTCCCCAGCACTCAAATGGATGCGTGACCTCACTGAGGCGGGTAGTCCCTTCCCCAGTGTATAAGTCTCAGCACATTCATGTCGGCCCATTCCTATATAACTCTTGTCCATATCCTCCCATAAACCCACCACAGAGGATCCATTTGACATGCTAAGGGATTCCTTCTCATATGGGAATTCAGATTATTTGGGGGCATATTTTTTTAAATTAAAAAAAGTTTTCTTTTCCTTATTTATTAGATTCCTGCTTCTGTCCTTCTTGTCTCTCCCAAGAATCTGTTAGAAAAATTAAAAAGTATGCAATTTCCCACCCCCCTGAAACAAAAAAAGAATAAAATACAAAAATGAATGTATGTGCTAGGGACATAACCGAAAGAGAATGAAGCATCATTTCCCTGGACCAGCTTCACGTAATAGGCAATTTAGTTTTCCAAACTTCCATGAATATTTACAATGGAATTCAATGAAATCCCATTTCTCCTGTAATTCTTAAATTGTGTAACCTTCAGGCTGACTCAGGCACCACAAAGGAAAATACTGCAGTGAAGTAAAAAGCCATTGTCCTTTCTCTTCAGTGTGAAAGAGTCTGCCGCTACACAGACGAGGGAAATGGTATTTTCCACGGAATCATGGCTGGTTTCAACATGTTATCAGCTCCCTAACCATCTCCACCTTGCCTGTGGATTTAGGGATAAGGAAAATTCAGAAAACACTTGTTACTTCTTACTCTGTTTGGATACTTCTTCCTTGCCAACTTACATGTTTTTACTCCATCAGCAAAAAGAAAGACACATAACTGTACCTTTACTCATCCTTGTTTCCCTCACCCATATGGAACCACCTACAAATACTTCAGCTACACTATTCAGTGGCCCTCTTAGTAAGACAGCAGGAAGAACTCAACCTTGAAAAACCACTAAGAAAACAAAGACTTGCCATCCTCCACTTGGGCCAATTTATCTCCTCCAAATCCTCATTGCTCAACTTTTTAATTCTTATCATACACAGACATCTGATCATGTACATCCTGTAAATGAAACATTTGCTGGTCATTGTTATATTTCAAGTTGTCAGAAGTGAATAATCCCAAATTCAAATCAAAATAGGGAAATATCAAACCAACAAGGGAGAGAAGTTTGGCCATATGTTCAGGGAGGCAAGAAGGAATTTGAACCCAATGGAAATGGTTAACCCCTTCATGTCAAATTAGCCCAGAGACAAAAGGACTGACTTTCAGGATTCTATCTCAGAAAAAAAAGAAGGAAGGAAGGAAGGAAGGAAGGAAGGAAGGAAGGAAGGAAGGAAGGAAGGAAGGAAGGAAGGAAGGAAGGAAGGAAGGGAGGGAGGGAAGGAGGGAAATAAGGGAGAGAGGGAGGGAGGGAAAGAGAGAGAAAAAGAAAAAGAAAGAAAGAAAGAAAGAAGAAAAGAAAAAAACTTAATAAATAAGCTTAGTTTAGTAAGAGTAATTTCTGTTACCTCTGTTCATTATCACAATTTGATAACACTGTAACACTGTCTATTTTTAGTCAATTGCAAGGTGATCAACATTCTCC
Source organism: Bettongia penicillata ogilbyi (assembly GCA_023548195.1). Taxonomy (NCBI): domain Eukaryota; kingdom Metazoa; phylum Chordata; class Mammalia; order Diprotodontia; family Potoroidae; genus Bettongia; species Bettongia penicillata. Next base: position 6,724,193 of record JAJHZJ010000213.1, read on the forward strand.
TCTAAACCATCTGTTCCCCAGAATTTCATTTTGTTCTTCTTCTCTTCTCTTCTTTTCTCTTCTTCTCTCCCTCTATCTCAAGAAATGACTTTAAAGTGGGGTATCTATTCCCCAGAGCCTATTCTGAATTCTTAAATAAGCCTCTGTATCACACATTACATTTTCCCTTTTGTGATGTTCTGTGTGACCTACCTGTTGTGGATATTTAAAACATATACAGACCATAATAGCATTTCTTTGATACCAGCCAAATAACGTCCCCCACACTGGTTGATGATGAATTTGTAAGGGCCGACAAACTGTAATCAAAACTCCCTTTGACACAATCAAGTCAGCGTTCTATTCAAATAGAAATTTCAGATAGAATTACTTAATCAACCAAATCAGATAAGGGGAATACGAAGAAATGTCTATTTCTTCAGGGGTTTTTCAACTGTGATGGATAACTATAGAAACCAACAAACACAGATCTATGACCAGTAATTTTGCTCTTTTTATCTACTGTGAACAGAATATTAAGGCCATCTCTTCACCTTATGGGAAAAAATATTTAGTAGATGAATAATGTAACTTGTATGGAGTTGCACGTCAATCTTTATAATTATTCAGCATTTAGCATTGCCTTGTTGTACAGCTTGCAAACAGAATTACAGTATGGCTCTAGATGTGGTCAGTCTCTCCTTTTGATCACATCCTTCCAGCCAGTATATTGTTAGCCTCTTTTTGTGTGCCAAAATCATAAACACCCTCATCCTTTAGACCAGAGAAATTCTGCACTGATTTTAGTCTCTTGCGATTCCAATTCTCAGTGTAAACCAGTTATTATGGAATAAAGTGTCCGTTGTGCTGCACATGGTGTTGGACTTTCATTTATAATGGAAAGTGTCATGAATCAGAAATTCATTCTCAAAATCATTAAGAGATATCAAAAATAGGGGCAAGGGAGGGGGTTAAATTCTTTAAATTCTCCTTCTTTAAGGGATATCTGCCAGTGTACTACAAGACTTCTGTGATCCCTTTTCCTCTAACAGTGCAAATCCCAACCTATCCATGCTTGCCCATCCTGATACAGACTAGAAATACCTATACGGTAACTAGGATAAGAAACTTCAAATCACTTTTGAAGTTGTGATTCACTCTTCGGGAATTTAAAAATTATACATATTCATAAAATGCTACAGTGCAGCAGAAAAAATCATTTTGCAATGACCATAGATATCCCCTGCATTACTTACTACCTCTGGGGTCCATTTCCTTCAAGTAGCACTCGGTATGTCATGAAGGTCCTTTACATAAGCAATACAGCCATTCTTCCAGTGCCCATATACTAATTTCCAACAATGAGAGAATCTTCCTGTTAGGAAGAGATCCAAATGGATCCTTGTCATCTATGTACCTTACATACCCAGGTGACCCTGCTCCTCAGGGTCATGAGGCTGGTTTGTGGATAACCATGTGTCTTTGCAGCTTGTCATCCTGTCTGGAATGAGGGGTACAAATGAATACCAACCTAAGTAGACATTCTTCAGGGAAAAACTCATTTCTCTCTTGCCCTCTAAATTGGGTTAGGTATATTTATTCTCCCTTATTTGGGTTGCAAATAGGTTTACGCCTTCAATAAGAACATCGAAGTGCAAGTAATCCTATAGGGACTGAACCTGTGATAAGGAACACCAGGGACACTCCATCTGCCAATCCAGTATGAGACCTTCCCTGCAACATGTAGTAGTAGAGAGTTGGAGCTCTAGAACCCTGAGAGCTTAAGTTACTTGCCCATAGTCACACTGCCAGTATAAGCCAGAGGTAGAACTTTATACTTAGAGGCAAGACTTTATACTTGACTTCAAAGCTATCTCTGCTTCTGATAAAAGATATGAGGAAATCATGTTAAAAAAAAAAAAAGAACGGTAAAAATTCAATAAGTCCATCTAGCAAGAGGCAAAGGTCACAACCAGCTAGCAAGGAACGAGGGAAGAAAATGGAGAAGGAAGCAAACCCTTTACATGGATGATAAAGCAGAGCCTCATATCCTTGTACCCAGCCACTCCACTGGATCTGGTCCTTGTTGCCTCTTATCTCCACTATGGCAAGAACCTCCTAATTCGTCTCACCGATTCAACCTCCACCAAACTGTCAGTATGATTTTCCTAGTGCACGTATCTGACCACTCTGACTCACAAACTGTTAGGTCCGTTACCTCTAAGGTCAAATACGAACTCCCCACTTTGCCTATTAAAGTCCTTTGAAACTATCCCCAACCGACCTTTCCAGCTGTATTGTGCTACACTGTTGTCATTCCTGCACTCTACGATCCAGCCTTCCTTCTACTCTTCACACAAGACATTCCAGCTCCCTTCTCCCTGACTCTACAGAACGGACTCCCCTTCACTGTGCTTCTATACGAAACCTTTCCTAGCACTGCCAGTTACTAATGCCTCCCCCACTACAGTATCTTGTGTTTCCTTATTCTGTATATGTTTCTGTCTGTTTGTATTGTCACCCTCCATATAATGTCAGCTACTTGAGGACAAGGACTGTTTCTATTCTGTCTGTGTCCCCAGAGCCGAGTAGGTGCTTCATAAATATTTGTCGATTAGTTCAATTTATTGTTTAAGAAATGTCAGAAATTAGAAAAAGGAAACCCAGTGGGTCAGGTAATGTGGAGAAAAGAACAATACCCAAAGTGGTTAAAAAAGTGGCTGAGGAAGATAAAATCATTTGTCATCCACCAGCAAGGAGATTAAAAACAGTCAGCAAGGAGCTTAAAAAACTTTGTCTAAGAGGTTCCCTTGAGTCTCTGAAGCTCTTTGCCAAAGTCCTAAAAACCATTTTTGTATTCTTCTTACAGACTGAGGGCAAAGTTAACCCAAACTGCCCTGGGTCTGCACTGCAGTTTCCTTGCTCACAACAGAGCTAGCTGGTCTTATGGGAATGCATTAGGGCTGGTAGTGGGCACCTCCTCAATTCTGCTTGTATCCTGGAGAACAGCAGCGTGTATTCAAGACAATAAGATATGTAGTGCACAGAACCTTGGGCCTGGGCAGCTCTCCACCTCTTGTCTTGTGACCTGGGACACATCATTTAATCTCTAATTTTGATTTTCCCCATACATCATGGAAAAAAAATCATATCCTAGTACTGCTTACTGTAGGTTTGAGAATCAAATGAGATAATGTAAGTGACAATATTTTGGAACTGTCCAACTATATATAAATATATGCTACTGTTATAATTCAGATATATCCACACTTCAGGGATCCATGATTTTTATTAGAGGACCCTCACTACCAAAATACTGATCATAGCCCCTCTATGACTTAGTAAATGGTATTCCAGTATTGCTAGGGTTTAAATCTCATTGCCCAGTGGCCATCCAAGTGATTAGTGTGCTCCTCCAAAACTAGCCAACCTGGGCCCTTGAATGTACACATACAGGTCATCCCCAGGCCCATACTTCAAGACTTTCCAATTTAGGAGAACCTGCCAATCAATTCCTAGGCTCTGCATGCACAGCCTTTGAGAATCCTGGGTTTCTAAGAAAAGACAACTAAGTAAGACTTTAATGAAGGATTATTAAATGACACATTCTTATTTCTTACTCTAATTGACAAGAGAAAACATCTTTCACCAAAAAAGCAAAAAAAGGAAAATAAAAAACCTTGGTTTCCCTACTCACTTGCTTTATCTGTAAGTATAGCTGATTTCTACCAAGTCCAATTCCCTCCCCAGAGAAGTCCAAACTACAAGGGTGTGCTGAGAGTTCAAACCATCAGAGCAATTCACAATCTAGAAAGAATTTCAGAAGTCATATAGTCCAACCTCCTTATTCTACAAATGAGGAAACTGAGGCCTACAGCAAGTAAGCTACACAGAATATTTGAAGCCAGATTTGAACTGAGCTCCCCTGACTTAAGAGTCAATGCTCTTTCCATTGTGCCAAGAACTTCTGGAGAGGGAAATGAATTGCATTGCTTGTATATGGATTACTTTGAGTTCTTTATGAGATTTCCACATAATGTGCTTCTGGATATTCTTTTATTTTCTGAGTGGAACAAAGGCTTTCCTGTAATACACTAAAAACCCAACCTACTTACCTACCCTTCCCTGCCTTAGAGGGAGTACTGGAAGATATATGAGATTAAAGGAGTGAAAACACTCAAGAGTTCTTTGGAAGCAAGGTGTAATATCAATCAAGCTATCATCATCATCACTATCCTTATTATCCTCATTACTTCCTTTGCAGCAAGTCTGGAACCCATCAAAATGTCATTTGGATACAGCAGATCAATCATCCAGTCCAGAAATAACTCAAGATTTCCATTATTGATGTCTCTGAGTTGCTCCTGACAGCTTGAATAATGAATTCACAGGTTGTTAATTGGCCGGCTGCTCCATAGTCACAACTGGAAAGTCCCTTTATCAGATGTTTACACATCCCCTCCTCCCAAACTTCACTGCTTAGGCTCACTTAGGAGAGGGGAGCAGTAGTGGGGCAGTCAGACCTTAGGAAATGCTAAGGTCACCGTAGACAGACAGCCTTAGGCAATTAGACGAATTCCACAGCAGTGTTTCATGAAAAGCAGGGTTGATTGGAGAGGGATGAGGTTTGTGTTATGTGTTTATAGATTATCGTGAGTCCTTTGTGATCTCTGGACAGAGGTAACAGACAAGAAGGTAGTATTCTTCTGGTGCTAGCCCTTATCGTTCCTGGACTACCATAAGAACCTGCTGGTTGGTCTCACTCCAGTCATCCATGTTCCGCTTAGCTGTCAAGTAATCTTGATAAAACTCAGGTCTGACCAGATCAAACCTCATCATCCCATTCAATAAACCACAGTGGCTCCCTAATACTCCCAAATATACACTCTGGCATTCGTATTGAGGCCCCTTCATACCTTTCCAGTCTCTTCACACTTTATACCCCTCCATACACTCTGATCCAATGACCCCAGCCTGCACATCACTCCCATCTCCCTCCAGGCATTTTCACTGGCTGATCCTCCTGCCTGGAACTCCCTCCTCCTTTCTGCTTCCCAACTCCTCTGACTTCCTTCATGTCTGAACAAATGTTGCATCTTCTACAAGAAACCCTTCCCAGTCCTCCTTCCCATGACCTTGGAATCGATGTCAAGACGTCCATGTTGACGGTTTGAGGGAAAGAGGAGTTCTAAGGGCAAAATTTCTTGGAGTGAAATGTCCACCATTCCTCTGGTGCCCTGGTATTAAGGGATCTTACAGCTCCAAGCAGGGCAGACAAACTGAACAACGATGGGAAGAGGCAAGAGAGGTTGCTACCTGATCTAAGCAAAATGGCATTGCCTAAATGGGATGCCCACACTGATGTATGTGTCCTTGAATAGAAGTAAACCAGTAAATTACGTAGCTACTGATCAATGAATATGAATGAATGAATGAATAAGAAAACGTTAATCAAGAACTTAGTGTGTGCAAGACACAGTGCTAGGCACTGGAGATACCCATATAAAATAGGAACAATGACTATCCTCAATGATCTTACATTCCAGTTGTTAGTCATTTTTTTTCAATCATATCCAACTCTTTGTGAGGACACTACCCTCAATTTAGGGTTTTCTTGCCAAAGATACTGGAGTTGTTTACCATTTCCAGTTCATTTTACAGAAGAGGAAACTGAGGCAAACAAGATTTCATCGTTTCCCCAGGGTCACATAACTAATAAGTGTCTGAAGGTGGTTTTGAACTCTGGTTTTCCTGACTCCCCCACAAGCACTCTATCTACTGCACCACCTAGCTACCCCTATATTCCAATAAGGAATCACAATACCTCTACATAAGGGGTGGCCAAGAAAGGGAGTTTTGCTCTGGAAAGAGATAGGAATGTGAGCAGAGAGATGGGTCGGTCAGCTGACATGACTATTCTAGAGAGCAGTGGTAGTATTGATTTGATAACTGTTTTCAAAGCAAGATGTGGACGGCAGAAAGAGGGAGAAAGGGTAGAGGGCAAGATGGCCAAGTAAAGCCTTGGCTACCAGGTGGATGGTTGGGTGACCAGTAATTTAACAAAAGGGAGTTTTCCTAGTAAGGGCCTGAGTCAACATAATGATTTAGCAATCTGCACATTTCTCAATGACTTATTCTCCTCCTACAAAAGGGAAAAACTAAGGAGAAAGAAGCAGCCAGCTCTGAAGATGAGCCAGATTAAGAAGTTACACCAGAATGCCCTCTGCTGTTGTATGATACACATTGCCAATGGAGATGAGCCCTTATTTCACCCTACTATGTACTGAATTGAGCTTGGCATGGTGAAAAAAGGGTTGGCTCTGAAAGAAAGAAAACAGGCATTTATTAAGGACCTACTTTGTGCCATAGGCTAAGTATTTTACGAATGTTCCTCACAACAACCCTGTGAGGTAGGTTTTTTTTAACCTTCATTTTACAGTTGAGGAAACTGAGGCATGTAGAAGTTAAAAGACGTGTATGGAATCACAGCTGTAGTAAGTATCTGAAGCTGGATTTGAATTCTGGCCTTCCTGACTCCAAGCCTAGTTCTCTCTCCACCACACCACCACACTGCCACTAGAGACAGAGGACCTACATAGAAATACTCCCTATGAAGCTTACTGCCTCTGTGGCCTTAGGCAAGTCACTTAACCTACCTGGGCCTCAGTTTTCACAACTGTAAAATGAAGGGATTGGATGAGGCAGCTTCTGAAGCCTATCTAGCTCTAGAGCTATTATTCCAGTATCATATATAGGTTGCAAGGCTTCCTGGATGGAACATTAATAAAATTTTCTTTGACGTATTAGGATCCAAGAATTTAGAAGTGTAGAACTGGTACTAATCAAGTAATCAATCAAGAAGCATCTATCAAGTGCCTTCTATATGCCAGGCAGTGTACAAGGCAAAAAAATGAGACAGTCCCTTCTCCCCTCAAGGAGCTTCCATTCTATCAGGATAGATGACAGGTGCTTATAAAAATGTATAAAGGAAATATATAAGATATATACAAAGTAATAGGGAAGGGAGGGAGAAAAGGCACGAGTTATGGGAAAATCAAGAAATACCACATATAGAAGATGGCATTTGAGCTGAGCTTGGAAAGAAGACAGGAGTTCTTTTTTATAGTTCAATCTTTTTATTTTTAAAATTTTATTTTTTTATTCTGAACTGAAACAAGCATTTCCACAATATAGTAGAATAGGGAAAAAAAGATAATTGCACATAAAACTAGAAAGCTATTATGTACAACTTGTTACTCCTTTTAAATCTATAATAAAGTTATCATGCAACTTCCTTTTTTTTCCCTTTTTTCTTCCCTCCCCACCCTAGAGATGCCTACCTTTAGACACAAATATGTAAAATATATAAAAATGTATGTAAAATAAGACTTTACATACATACTTCTTTTTATCAACTCTTTCTCTGAATGCAGATGGCATCTAAATAGGTTCTTTGTTATTAATTTGGGTATTTATAACAGTAAAAATGACTTAGTTGCTCAAAATAGTTCTTAATATTTCTGTTACTGTGTACAATGTATTCAGTTCTCTTGCTTCTGTTCATTTCACTCTTCATTATTTCTCACAAATCTATCTGCATACTTCTAAAATTATCAAGTTCACCGTTTCTTATAGCTCAGTAGTTTTCCATCACCATCATACACCACAACTTGTTTGACCATTCCCCAATGATGGGCATCCCTGAAATGTACAGTTCTTTGCCACTTCAGAGAGAGTTGCCATAAATATTTTAGAAAATATAGGTCCTTTTCCATTTTGCCTACTCATCTTTGGAAGTAGACCAAGTAGTGGTTTTGATGGGTCAAGGTACAGGCAGTTTAATAATTCTTTGGGCATAATTCCAGATTGCTCTCTGAAATGGCTGGATCATTTCACACTTCTACCAACAGTGAGCTGGTATCCCAATTTTCCACATCTCCTTCAACCTTCGTCACTTTCTTCTTCAATCAAAAGTGAGGAGGAAGAACGGGACTTAGGGACACCCTGTGCAAAGACTCAGAGACACAACATGGAGAGGCTGTGTTTCAGGTCAGGCTAGCTGGAATTTAGAATGCATAAAATGGAAGAATGCAAAAGAAGTCTGGAAAGGTAGGTGAAAGATCAGTACACTGAACTGTGCAATTAAGAGATTTCTCCAGCTTTTCTTGGGAGAACGATACAGACATCAAGAAGAAAGTAAAATAGCCCCCAAATTAAACTGGACTCTTGGACACAAGGGTTATTCATACAGAAGAAAGTGTTGGTGGTCCAAAGCTTTCTTATTGCTTTCCTCCTTCAAAAGGACCAGAGGAGCATAAATTCTGGAACAGACATCAGAGATCATCCAATCTAACCCCTAGGCTTGAAAAAGTGAAATGACTTGCTGAAGTGTACCCACAGTACACAACAGAGGAAGGATTGGAACCCGGATCTTCTGTCTCCCAATTCAGGATTCTTTCCTCTTCTGCTCCTATTTACAATGTCTCCCTGTGAACTGAGTGGAAGACAAATGAGGTTATCAGGCTTTGGGGATAATGTACAAGTGTAAACCATGACAGTGTCACTATAAATAAATAAAAGCTTCAAACTGTTATGCCAGCCTGCAAGATATCACTTCTTGCTGTTATCTGACATGAACAATGCCTAAAAGCAATGACAGATCAGCCCTTGTACTTTGGGAAGCCTTGTTGCTATTTGCCAACACCCTGCTGGAAATGCCTTGCCTAACTTTTTCCCATTTGCTTTGATAGAAAGCAGGCCATCTCCAGCCTCAGAACTACAGCTCTCTATTATGAAACATCATTCTCAGTGCAGGGAATGATAGAGATACAGCTGCTTGCCAGAAGCAAACCCCACAGGTTCTGCTAATTCAATAAGATGTATTTATATAATTTTTGAAAAACATAGTCTTTCTATAAATACCCACTTCAGCTAAGTTCTTTCAATTTCAAAGAAGTTATCCACTTGTTACAGATGTTTCCCAATTTATTGAGCATCAATTATTCATGTTTCTCTGATGTGACTGGAGAAAATAGGGTGAATTACCCCAAAACCTTGGAAGATAAGTTGTTTTGCTTATGCTTAAAATTTTATAAGAACACATCTTCAAACTTTCATGATAGCTGGGAGAGAGGGGGAGAAGAGGAAAGAGAGACAGAGATATTGTAAAAGAAGAGAAAGAGCCAGAAAAGAAGAGGGGGGAGAGAAGGAAAGAAGAGAGAGAGAGAGAGAGAGAGAGAGAGAGAGAGAGAGAGAGAGAGAGAGAGAGAGAGAGAGAGAGAGAGAGAGAACAAAGAAAAAGACTGGTCGAAAGAATTTATTAAGTGCTTAAAATGTGACGGCACTACTGTATTTCATGCCCTGAAGATAAAAATATAAGTGAGCGAGACAGTCTCTGTCTTCAAAGAAATGGTGTTTTAATAGGAGAAGGCAGCCCATAAAATGAATCTGAGGAGTGGGAGGTGGTTGCCACATTCAGGGCATAGCTTGGAGATGGTGCACAGGAACGGAGGTAGAGGCCTAGCTACATGAGAAAGATGAAAGAAGGGCCCAGCTAGGATGGTTCAGGTGCAGAGCCCAAGGTTCCTGTGGGACAGCTGCACATCGGAGCAGGATGTGGATTCTGTGATGGGCCCCTGACTAAAGTTAAAGATGGAGAAATTCATCGTTGTTCCATGCTGTCCTCACTGGTCTCAGGGGACCTGCTAATTACGAGAATGTTCCTCCTGGGTCCTCGGAAAGTTCAGAAATTAGGCAAGTCCTGATTCTGTCAGTTGCCAAGCTCCGTGGAGTATGGGCTTGGTTGCCCATCTCCTAGTGGAAAGAATTGATTCCACAAACCATGATTCACAGAGTTTGGATACGTCTCAGATTCCAATAATGTGATGTGAAGCATGTCATCTTTTTTTTCCTTTTAATTTCTGGAGATCAGAATGTGTTTGGAAGGGACCCAAGAACTCAGGGAAGTGATTTTAAAAACCTTCTGGGGAGAAAATCAATTACTTGAATAGCCCCTACTCCCTTAAAAGAACATCATGCTTCCTTTTGTTCAGATGAGTATGTTTTTGTGAAAACAGGTCATAGATTCAGAGTTGAAAGGGACTACAGTGATCTCTTGGTCCAATCCCTTCATTTTATAGATGAGAAACTGAGACTCAGAAAAAACGAGAGCAGCGCTCAAGTCCTACCTCTGACAATGTCTTGTGTGACCTTGGGCAAGTCACAACCTCCCTGAGCCTCAGTTTCCTGATCTGTAAAATAAAGTTGGGCTCTGAAAGGAACTTTCCCATGAAGCCAATGTGTATCAGAAGCAGATCTTAAACACAGGTCTTCCTAACACGGAACCCCTTCTCGCTAGTGTTGCCTAGGGGCAAGTCTACCTTTTGGGGAGCTTCTGTTTTCATTCCTAGGTGAGCGAAAGCTTTTGTGACCCAGTTAAGTTCTAAATGAGTTCTTAGCAATTACTTATCAGCAGTGAGCATCTAGACAAGTCACTTGAACCTTGACTACTCTGATGGCGCATCTTCTAAGGAAAAGACCCCTGTTTGCAAAAGGAGTACCAGTGAAGTACATCTCTGTCAGATCCCACCAGGCTGAAAAGGCATCAAGCAAGGGTCAGCTCCAGATTATTAGTCACCTAAGATTCATTTAAAGAGGGGCATCACCAGAATTCAGAACATGTGATGTATTCTGTCACAGAGTCAATCCCATTCAGTTCAGTTCAACAATCATATATTAAGGGGTTGCTGTAGGCAAAGACAAGCCCTGTGTTAGGGACTGGACCTGCAAAGACGAAAACAAGACAGTGCCTGCCTTCAAGGAGCTTGTGTTCTAATGAGGAGGATATAATATGTATGCTATAGATATATAGAACATAGATACCGAGAAAAATAATTCGAGGATTGTGGAGAAGAGACAGGAAAAGAGCACTAAAGAATGAGGATTCAGAAGGGTCTCCTGTAAGAGCTCATGTGTGAGTTCTGCTTTAAGCATGAAGCAAGAAGGGGTGAAGGGGAATGAGTATTTATTAATCATCTGCTTTGTGCCAGGCACTGTGCTAAGCTCTTTGGAAACTTTATCTCATTTGATTCTCCCAACACCCCTAGGAGGTAGCTGCTCTAATGTGAGAAGGTTGTGGGTTCCAAGCATAAGGAACAGACTGACCACAAGAGGGAATGTGGGAAATGGAAGGTAAGTAGACCAGTTTGGATGGAATATGGACTGCATGGAGGGTAAGAATTGTCACTCTGGAACTATAGATTGGAGCTATATCGAGGAAAGCTTGAGTGTGAGGATGAGGAGTCTGTATTTTGGCCAAGAGGCAAGAGGAAGACAATGAAACAGAAAGATGGGAAGAAGTTACTTTTTCACTAGGAACTGCTGGTTCTGGAATAGCACCTGTCCTGAATAGTATGATTCCTTTTCTTTAATGATTAGCTTTTAAAAACAGAAAAAGAGCTCTAACAGGGCTGCCTCTTTTGCCTAGCATGTTATCATTAACAGAGGGCTTTTATATACATTAAAATAGCTTCCATTCTTACAGCTCTTTAAAGTTTACAAAGTTTCGTGGTCTGAGGAAGACTCGAAAGAGTTTACATTATCCCATCTCTTTGCCACAAAGACTATTTGCTAAGCTATGGAAGGATTTCAATCTGATATCAATAAAGATGCGCAGATCCTTGCAGCATTTAAATAAAGGTACCCAGAGAGTAAGTGGCAGAAGCAATATTGGAACCAGGTCTTTTATCTCCAAATTCAAACTCTTTCCTCTTCTATTTCCATTTACTCTACCTCAGTCTAAGCTAAGTTCCTTGTGTCATATATGACACCTAAGGTTATCAAACTTTGGGGCTCATGTAGGAGTGCAAACCTACATGAATAGATACACCTTTCAAAGAAGCATGTAGCATTTAAGACAAACATGCCATCTGCATTTGAACCCACTGCTATGATCCATTATATAGGTAACCATATTCTAAATGAATTTCCTCTGGCATATCATTAGAACTGCTTATTGTTGCCAGATTCTCAGATGCGATGCTGAGTTGAAGGTCATGGCCAAGCTGTCTTCCATCTCAATATCAGGAAATGATGAGAGCTGAGGTGGGGGTGGAGGGGCGGGAATACCACCAGCAGCAACAACAGAAAAACCAGTTTGTATGTGTGGACTCTGAGTGAAGTAACTTCAAATTCCAGATCTATGAGTATCAAACCTCTTTAGTGAGCACTCAGTGACTTCTAAAAATACATCAGAGTCTCTGGAGACCTTGATGACTAGCAAGTTGTCTTTTTTTAAGCATGTCAATGACCTTCTGATGACACTGGAGTATTTCAGGGTTTCCAGAGAATTTGTTTTCTGTATTTCACTTTCTGTCTCTGTGGGCTAACCTACCTTGACAGATGTGAGGCTTTTTTGGGGTTCCAGTGTTTATGTTGCCATGAAAAGTTTCAAACACTCAATACCACTGAGTTGGAGAGCAGGAGGGGGAGCCTTCTGGTCTACCCCGTACCTGTACAAGCTTGCCCACTGTAGCTGCCCTGACATCTGGTCATCTGGCCTTTGCTTGAAGACCTCTCAAGGCAGCCCTGAACATCTCCCAACTGTTAGGAGGTTTTCCTTTATACGGAACTGAAGCCTTTGTCCCTGATAACTCCCCACCCCCCACCATTGTTCCTAATTTTTCCTTCTGCTGTCAAGTGTGGCACAGTGGGAAGAATATTGTCTCTGGAGTCAAAGGAGCAGGGTTCAAGTCCTACCTCTGATACTGTCTGTGTGATCTTGGGCAAGTCACTTAACCTGCCTGAACCTCAGTTTCCTGATCTGTAAAATGAAGTTGGACTCCAAAGTCCCTTCCAGCTCTTCATCTATCATCCCTGTTTCCTATGACAACCCTCATATGTAGGAAGATAGTCATCACATTCCTCCCAAGTGTCTCTTCTCTACAAAGGACATTCCTTATTCCTTTAACTTGAGCGTCACAGTGAATATAGCACTGGACCTGGAGTTTGGAAAACCTGAGTTCAAATCTAGCCTCTGACACTTACTAGCTGTAAGTGAAAGTGAGCAAGTCACTTAATCTCTGCCTCAGTTTCCTCATCAATAACATAGCAACTGATAATAATAATACTTATTTCCCAGGGCTGTTGTGAGGATCAAAGATGACATATGTAAAGTGCTTTGCACACCTTAAAGTACTATATTAAATGCTTTGTTGATAATGATGATGATGACGACGACGATGATAATGACCTACACAGTATTTCCAAGACCTGGCTCAGATTTCCTCTTGTCTCTTGACAGATTTCTGTAAGTCATCTCTCAAGTGAATTTTGCTTCTTCTGTTGGAGTTAGTTATTGGAAATGAAGTTCCTGGGGAGGTGTATTCATGAGTTACCTTACCACCAGATATTTGACCAGTTCTACCAACCAACATACTAACTTTCCTAGAAGCAAATTTCTTGAATATTATCATTCCTTTTCTGAAATAGTTAGCTTTCAATGACAGAAAAGAAACCCTTAAACTGGCTATCCCTTTCCCAACACATTATCATTTATAGAAGACTTTTCATGTAGTTTTTTAAAACTCCAATTCATATAGCTCCTTAAAGATTACTAAGCATTTTACATGAGTTATTTCATTTGATTGTCAAAATAACACCATAAGTGAAGCACTGTAGATTATATTTTCTCCACTTTACAAATGAGAAAACTGAGGCTCAGGTAGGTTAAGTGACTTGCACATTTTCATATGGCTAGTAAATGTTAGAGGAAGGATTTGAACCAGATCTCCCAGCAACCTACCTACCAAGCTGCCTCCTATTAACTGATTGGTTCCCCCTAAAATTCCAAAAGAGTTAGTAGAAAGAACTGACTAGTATAATAGAAAGATCAACTTTGGAACCAAAAGAATAGGGTTTAAATCCCAGCTCCAATACTGACTAGCTGTGTGCTCCTCTATGAGTTATTTAATTTCTCTGACCTTGTGTCCTTCATATGTAAAATCAGGATAAGATACTCATGAGTACAACTAACTGACATTATGATAAAAGGACTTTGTAACCTCTCAAGTTCTACATCAAGGTGAATTATTACTACATTTTACAGATAAGGAAACTGAAGCTGAGAGAGATGGATTTGTTTACATCTAGTCATAGAAGAGATTGCTCCATTTATTATATTTGACTCCCAGTGCCTCACACATAACAAAAAATAATATTTAGTATTTACATAGCACATTAAGGCTTGCAAAGTGCTTTACAAATATTATTTCATTTGATTCTCACAAAAACCGTGGAAGGTGATATTATCTCCATTTTACAGCTGAGGAAATTGAGTCAAATAGAAGTTAAGTGATTTGATCAGATCCAACAGCACAGTTACGAAGAGATGATAGTCAGGTTGTCCTAATTTCAGGTCTGGCATTCTAGCCTCTATGCCACCAGGCTAGTACTCAAACCCAGATGTTCTGCTTTCCAGATCAATGATCTTAGCAAGAGCCAGCATTTTCTGTAATGGAGATAAGCTAGAAGCTTTTCCATTAAGATCAGGAGTCAAGCAATGTTGTCTATTATTACCATTGCTATTCAATATTATACTAGAAATGCTAACTACAGAAAGAATACAAGAAAAAGAAATGAACACAAGCAAAGAAACAATGAAACTATTACTTTTTGCAGATAGTTTGCTTAAAGAACCCTAGAGAGTTGACCTAGATCCATGATCTGTCTTGGGATCACAGAGCATAGATTTGGATCTAGAAGAAACTTTCAAGTGATGTAGCACAATGCACTTATCTTACAGATAAGAAATTGAGTTTCTACCACACCATGAAAAGTTTTACAAAGCACTTTACATGACATTACATAAATTTATAGGATTGGAAGTCAGAAGGGACCTCTTAGTCCTCATAGAATTTTTCTTTTAGCAAAGTTCATCAAGGGAAAGGTTCATTTGCCCGAACATATAGGAAACAATAATTTTATTGCATATAATTTCCCTAAAACTCCACATTTAATCAACACTTGATTCTAGCTCTTGAGTTCCCATTGTACGAATGCTAGTATGACTTTGCGCAACTAGAGTAGGATTCCCGTCAGACTAAGTTCTCATATCTCTTTATTCATGTTATGACATTAGTCTGAGATTTGATTAATAGTAGGATGAATGAGAAGATTGAAATTTCAAAGAATGAAGTCATTTACCCAAAACTGCCGAGTGACAGGGGTGGATAGCCAAGATTAGAATCCAAAGGTGATGATTTTTCTTTCACTAATTATATGAATGTATCAGGGGGAAAGCACTGTTTTGCACATGATGGAGTGGGGGATGCTAATTGAAAGTCTCCCAGAGGACCACCCTTTCTACCCTGTCTGAGTGATAATCACCAACCACAACTGACAAAAAGCATTGATCTTCCTCCAAACCCGTTGTGTGTATTTCAGCTCTCTTTAGTTGATGGTCCTCAGGACCCTCCTAGCTTGAGAGTGATTATCAATAGTAACTGTTGCTGGTTCCCACCCAGCCTGATGTCTTTCTTTTTGTAGACCTCATTAAAGGGGCCATGCCCTGGCTACTTCTTAAACAGGCCTATTCAATGAAGGGCCTAAAGGGCCCAAGGTCTCCCATTGCATCCTAGGTCATCTCTAGTCATCCTGATGAATATCTGGTCACTGGATTCAGATGGCTCTGGAGGAGAAGTGAGGCTGGTGACCTGCACAGCCCTCCCTCACTCAAAACAAAGTCAAGTGCAAGTCATGTTATCATTTCTCTGATGGCAGGGTCTTCTTCGACAGTGAAGGATGGACACAGCTGATGGTCTCTTTTTATTATTTAAATAGTGTAAACTGGAAAAACGATGGGAGAACAATGAAAAAAAAGACTAACCTTTAAAGGAATAAAATATAACTGTTGAAGGAAGCTGTCACAATGGCATTTGTCCCCCACAACATCTTTCTCTAGCTCTACTTTTTGCACTTTTGCCTAGATCTGACACTCTCTACTAGCTTGGCCTCCCTGGTCAGAGTCTCGTGATCTAACTTCTGTAGAAGGGGAAACCAAAGCATCTGCAGCACCCATGTTTATTGAGTGGCTGACAGGAATGAAGCAAGGGCGGCCTCAAGTGGCTACTTGGAGTTTCTCATTACAATCACAAGACAGTCTGTTAGCAAGTGCAGTGTAGGATCTGGAGCTGAAAGAAATCCCAGAGACTGTCTCGTCCAGGTCCCTCATTTTAGAGATGAGAAATCTGAGGCACAGGGAAACTAAGCGACTTTCTCAAGGTCACACAAGTAGTAAGTATCAAAGGCAGGATTTGAACCTGGGATAGCGACTCCAGAGTCAAAGCTAATTTCATTCATACCATTCAATTTAACTATTGTTTATTGTCTGCCATGTGCTAAAGGAGGCAAAGATTAAAATTAAAATGTCCCTGACAAGGAAGTTAGACACCAATAGTGGAAGAATGTAAAATGACCACAAACATGTTGTATGAGGAAAATCAAGGAGAGAAACAATACTAAGAGGCAGAAGAATGTGGTGCAGTAGAAAGGGAAAGTACCTGGTTATAGTAGAAAGAAGCCTAGATTTAGAGTAAGATATCCTGGGTTCATATACTAGCTCTGCCTCTTGCCATTTAGACAAACTTAGGCAAGGCATTCAACCCACCATACCTCCATTTCCTTATCTAGCATTCGTTCATTATTTGTCCTTCATTTTTAAAGAGGATGAATGACATCATGGAGTGACGGCTTGACATGTGTGTGAATTGAATTCCAGTGAGGCAGAATCTGCCTCAGTCTCTCCTCCAGAGTCATCAAATTTCAGTGGTAAGATAAAAGTCAGTTATGGTCTGGGATGCAGTAGATGACACTTGACCAAGCTCTAAGTGCTCCACGGTGCCTGCTTCAGCCCTCTTCATGGCCACTGGAACAATTGGATCCATCCAGTCATTCTACCAGAAGTCTTCACATACTTGGGTAAGCATCTCCTTATCTCACCCACAGGTTTAGGGTCTTTTGGTTACCCTCAATCTGGTTTAGCCCATCTTGCTGTGACCACTGCCCATGCATACAGCTTTTTGGAGACACAGATGAGAGTCCGGTGAAAGGCAGACACCAAAGGCTTAGTAGCCATGCAAAGGTCTCTGCACAGCTCTCACACCAGAGGTGCCAGTCCTCCCTGAATATCCCATTCACTCCCCTTATCTATAAAGTGAGGGTATTGGAAGTAGGTGGCCTCTGAAGACTGCTTCAGGGTCAAGTCCAAAAAATAGGATTTGCTCTGTGTGAGCCCAGAGTCCTTGCGGGTCCTGGGCCATGAGTTACCCTAAACTGTGATTCCAACAATGGGCTGCTATTTCTATGTATGACTTGACCAGAGTAGAGAACCTCAGAACTATCCACTCCCTAGTAAAGGGAGGGACTTTTTCTGAAATGCAAAATTGGAGTCACTTTCTTGGCTATGGCAGAAACCACAGAAAAAGTAGGAGACCTAGAGTTGGAGGACCTGGGTTTGAATCCAACCCTGATTTTTGCCTACGTGACCTTGGGCAAGTCATCTCTCTTCCATGAAGTTTTCTCACTTTAAAATTAATGGGTTGAACTGGATGGCCTCTGGGGTCTCTGAGTTCTAGCTCTCCAGTCCCATCATGAGAGATAGTTAACAGAGAGCAAAGGAAATCAAGTCTTGCGGCGGCCATGAAGAAACAATATACGTTACAAGCTTTTATGAGAATCGATACTGTTTGTGGGTAATTGCCATACACACAGCAATCCTAATCACACCCATCAAGAATTGTGACCAAATTCAATCTGTCCTGAGATTTCTTCCACGTTATTGCAACAGCTGAATTCTGTCCTTGTGAAGTTCACGTGTCTCTCCCCCTTTGACTGCTAGTCGTCTGCTTACTACCTCCCATATAAAAGTCAAGGGTGAGCAGGGGCCTCATGTAGCCAAACTCCATCAATAGTGATTGACTGACTTCATGGAAAAGCATACTTCACAAAACTGAAGCTAGGGGCTGTTTAGTTTGCTCGTTTAATTCTTCTCCAAAGCTTTGAGGAAATAACAGTAAGACCTGGCGTTCATATAATGCTCTAAGGTTTGCACGATACTTTCTATTTCATTCGATCCACACAAAAACCTTACAAGGTATGTGCTGCAGTTTTGTACACACATGGTGCTAAGAACAGAACACTATATTCTATATATGATTTAACCAGGGCAATGTACATCAGAACTATCTCCTCCCTAGTAAAGGGAGTCACCACTACTACAGCCCAAACTGGAGTCACTTTCTTGGCTATGAACAAATATGGGAAAAGTAATAGATCTGGAGTGGGAGGATCTCATTATCCCCATTTTACAGATGAGACATAGAGAGATTAAGTGTCTTGCTGAAGTCACAAAGCTAGTAAGTGTCTATGGCAAGATTTGAACATGGGTCTTTATAACTTCATGACCCCAAGTCCCCCTGACTTCATTATGGTCTCAATCCATAGTATTAATGACGAACTCAGCTACTTCCCCAAATACTAAAGTTCTGTTCCCAGATGTTGCATTTCCTTGAGAAGAAAGATAATGAGACTTAAATACTAGTAGAGGGAGAGGGATGAGCTGAGGTCATTGGAGTGTGAAGGAATGATATAAAGGAGCCTAGGTGAGTAATAAGTTTGGATTAATATTGCCAAAAGAAATAAACAGGCATCACCATCACATATATTATATATAAAGCTCCAAGCTACATAAAACAAAAAAAAATGCAAAATAAAGAGATCTAAAGAAGGAAGTCAAAACCATGGTAGATCCAGAGGAAATATATCTCATTCCCTTCATCCTGTTACTGTGAGGTTTCCATGACCCTACACACAGTGAGCTTCCATCCTAACACTTCGATTCAATTACAAAAGGTAGTTACTTTATCCCCCTGCACAATAATCCATGGAATATTAAGTGTAAAAATAATAATAGTAGGGTAGGCACTGGTACAGGAACCATTTCTATCTGGACTCCATTGAAAAAAGTAAGGTGAAAACAAGAACAAAGGAGCACATGCTTTGGGCTCACTCTCTTCAAGTCCACTCAAAGTAGAAGGTGGCTACTACTTTTCCCCCTCAAAGCTCTGGGGGTAACCCTAAGGGATTAGATTTATCTAGTATTATTGAAATATAGAAAATATTGTGTGTGCTTGAAAGCATAGGACTAGCTTTGATTGACCACTCCTCCCCTTATTTTAATAATGGCTGGCATTCATGAGTTCCCATTGGGCATATTCCCCCAATATCGCTTAATCAGTTATGATCTCTCCAATATTAACCAATCAAATAATATAAATAAACTTTTAGAAAGGAATATTTAGTAAGAAAGTACAGCAAGGACCAAAGTACAAAAAATCTCTTACCCCACCCACCCCAAAGGAGGTGTACAATTGTCTTTCTCTATACCCACTGAATCCCTGGGATAAGTGGGTTCAAACAAAGAAGTTGGAATGAAACCTTCCTCCTACCATATCTCTTCCGAACATTAGAACCTCACAAAGTTGTAATCATGTTCACTGTGTCTCCAATACTCATTCACCTAAGATCAGGAAAGATTAAACAATAGAGACAGAAAGAAAAAGAAAACAGAGGCACTGTTTAGATACATGGTGACTGAGGGGAAAGAATGACTCCCCTACTGTTCTCAATTTTTGTAGGCACATTAAGTTTTGACTCAGCAGCTTGCCAATTAAAAGACTTTTTGTCACCATGCAGTGATAAAAGGAAGCAGTCAGAGAACACTTTCACCTGCTCTGAAGTGCAAATAGAAAGGGCCCCTCTATCCTGCAATTATAGAAGGAGGTTCACCAAGCCTCCACATGAATTGGCAACAGATAGAAAATATGAAGTACTCTCTAAAAAATAGGACTAGGCCCTTGTTGGTCAGTGTTCCTACTATTTTAATAATAGCTTGAGTCTATATATCATGTTAAGGTTTGCAAAGCCCATTTGATCCCCACAACCACCCTGTGAGACAGGTATTGTAATACAAAAGAGTCTGTGATTTCATGAATTCCTTTCACTAATGTAGACTATCCATCCCTGACTTAATAGATAAGTCTGGGCAATTGCCTGAGGAGTGGAGAGATTAATTGACTTTTCAAACAAACAGTAAACTAGTTTAAAAAAAAAAATCAAAAGGCAGGGCTTAACCCTTCCTTAAGACCTTCCTTTATCCAACTTTACTACAGCACAATGTCTCATGGGGTATATATTATCCCAACCTGACAGATGAGCAAAGTTAAATGAGGTACCCATGATCCCAGAATTAGTAGGTATCATGGGCTCTATTCAAACCCAGGTTTCTGGACGTCACATGAGATTCAATAAGCTCAACAGATGGTCCATGTCAGAGGAATTCTGATGGTTGCTTTAACTATGGGTGTTGTTTTTTTTTTTTTTTTTTTAACTATTTTGTTTCTTCTTCAACTCTGAACCTCCTGAGGCAATCTGATATTTGGGCTAGGATGAATAAATCCCGCAAGTAGTAGGGTCATGTAGACTACCTTGTAGACCTCACTTGGCAAGATTAGAGTGGGGCAGGATGGAGGAGGCAACTTTTGTTCTGCATTCCCAAAGCTCCACCCAAATCCTTGCTTTCCCTAAAATGGCATTTCTTAATATTATATTCCAGCTTCCCTCACCTTTCCCTTTGTCTATTCTATCTGTCTTTAACATGGACTTGTTTCTTCTGTTGACATCTCTTTTTACAAACCCATGTTTACAGGGATTTTTTTTTTCATTTTCATCCCCACAAAAGAAACCAGACCCTATGGTGTCACAACGTCTAGAGCACTATAAAGCTTTTGATTTGCATTTCAGATCCATTCTGTGCACATTCCAAACTAAATAAGTTCTTTGAATGAAATTTCATGCCTAATATTTCTCATATTGTTTTCAGTTATTGCTCAAGGTCTTCCTAAGAATCACTTCTCTCTCTGTCTCTCTCTCTCCCTCTCTCTCTCTCTCTCTCTCTCTCTCTCTCTCTCTCTCTCTCTCTCTCTCTCTCTCTCTCTCTCTCTCTCAAATGTTACTGAAGTTTCTTCCTCTTCCAGATTGTCTCCTGTTTACCATAAATCTACTTTTGTCTATCATGCTCTCCTCCCACCACTGCTAGTCACTTCCTCCTGCTACCCAGAACCACCCACCTACTCACAAGCAGTTGCCACTTAACAACATTCAGATCACATCTGCTTGGCTTGAGAATTTCCTCTTAAACTTTTGAAAGGAAGCAACCTGCTCCTCTTTTCCCTTCACATGGAGATGCTCTGTTGATTTTTTCCTTTATTCTTGGACTCCATTCTGGCTACTATCACTTGACAAAATCAAGTCTGCTGCCCCAAACAGTAAACGGCAAACCTAATTGTATAAAGGAGCTCCCCTCAAAAAGTTCATTCTATTTTAATGAGTTGTGTCATGGCGGGGGGGGGGGGGGGGGGGGGGGGGGGGGGGGGGGATGTTTTTGCATTAGCCTTTGATCACTTACATAAATATCAATGAGTTCACACTGACCTGGGGGCAGTTATTTAGAAAAAAGTTCTTGCTCATTCTGAAAACTTTCTTGGCTTCCTATACTGCAGTGATTGTTGCCAAACCCCACCCCCACCCCACCCCTTGCCCTTCTTAGAGCTTTGTACTCTGGATGTGCACATCATGGCCCTGCCAGGAAAGGTCACCAAGCCTGTTTTCTCAACAACCCAACTTGACTTAAAAGGTTCTCAATGTGCTGCTTGAAGCAATTCCAATTTTCTGCTAGGTTTCCCATTTGGTTTGATGTAAGCCCTTCACGGCGTTGTTCAAATTAACTCTCTACTCTACTTTGGTGTTTACAAAAATAACTTACAAAGAAATTTTATTTTGGGGAAAAAATGGACTCTTTCCACTCTTCTGAAAAGCTAGAAAATTAGCTCCTAGGCACAGTACTTTACCTGATGAATGATTAAGAATATAGTATACCCATCAACACTAAGGAGAGTTCCAAATCATTAATAATAAGAATAATGCACATCAAAACATCTGTCAGCTTTCACGTCACAACCAGCCAATTAGTTAAGATTTTTTTAATGTGAACTTTCAATGTGGTAGGGTTTGTGAGAAGACAGGCAAGCTAATTCACTGTAGATAGATATGTGAATGGGTCCAACCATTCTGAGAAACAATTTGGAATTATGCTAAAAGAAATTGACTAACATGTGCAAACCCTTTGAAGGAAAAGTCCTAAATATGTCCAATACACCTTTTATAGTAGCAAAAAACTGGAAATAAAAATTGATGCCCATCAATTGGGGAATGGCTGTGGTACATAAATGAAACAGAATATTTATTCACTATAACAAATCATAAATACGAAGATGTAAAGAAGCACAGGAAACACACTAAGATAAAGTGAAACAAGAACTAATGAAACCATATACATGATGACTACAACAATTTGGAAGGGAAAAACCAACAATTGAAACTTAATGCTCCATGATTGTAATGACCAAACATCCCCAAAGAGGAGATATGAGAATTCACCTCCCTTCTGTGCAGAGCTGGAAAACTAGGAATGTAGAATACTGCCCATTATTTCAGACTTAGTTGGTTTTTGTGTAAGTGTTGATGAATCATGTTTTTCCTCTTAATTTTTCATTCTTCATTGTAAGGGTTGGCTCACTGGGAAATGGAGGGAGAGGATATATTCAGAAGTGAAGGTGACATGTAACCCAACTCCCGGCCAATCTGGATAGGAGAGAGGGCAGCCCTATGTTTCATGTTGCCTGTAGAAAGTTATTTTGGATTGGTGGGGAAAATTTGGACATGACCTTGTGTGACTATGTGAGGGATAGAGGTGGTTTGAGAGCTTTGGAGAGGATATAAATTCTTCATTCCTTCTTCAAAGAGGACACGTGATTTTAGAGGAACTCCAGAAAAATCACAAAAACAAACATACAGACTTTGGAAGCTGCAGACATCTACTGGAAGCTGACTCCTCAACATGTCCTTAGTTTCCAGCTTGCCTCCCTAGTGACATCTGGGAGTTTCCTCTTCGGCAAAGCCCAAGCCCAAAGCTCAGTTGAGCTGAGATCTCATCTCATTCACATCTAAAGAACTCATTCATCGGGTGTATGTTTTTTGTATATTTGCATCTAGTGTATTTGGTTTATCTGAATAATTTCTCCAATTTGTTTGCTGTTTTGCTTGGATAGTTGTCTTTGCTGTTCACTATTTGTGATGATCTTTTGTGTAACTTGCATTTGATGAGAAGAGGCCAAGTCACTGGATGTAAGCCTGGGGCAACATTCGCCTTTATGGGAGGCTGTGGAAGCAACTTTTATTTTGAACATATTGGATCCCTAAACCAACAATATTTAGGGGAAGAGATAGATATGATTTTTGTCTAAGCAAAAGTGCAAAAGGAACCCAACATGGTGATGCTCCAAGTATTTGTCAGCTGTCCTTCTCTTCATCCCTTTTCCAGGGTCTCCTCTCCTTGGGGGCAATCGTAGATCTCCTGTTATAATTATCAGTACCTCTGAACCTCATTTAGACAATTCTTATAAATATACATATCTTACATGGACATCACGCACTTTACAAATACAAAAAATAAAAGATAATGATTTTAAAAACACAAGGAGGAAAGGAGAGAGTTTTTCCCTCCTTTAATGATATCAATGTCCCATTTTCTTTCCATCAGTGAATTAGGAGATACTTTCCAAGGAAACTATCTAGGGGATGTAGTTCAGCTACAGGAGGAAGGGGAGTAGGAAAATGAGAGAGAAAGATGTTGGCAAACTTAGTCCTCCCAGGTTCAGAAGTGCAATGTTATGAAAAATATGGAGCTTTGAAGATGGCAGAATTATCATAGGAGTGGTTTCATGTGATAGTCTTTAGGCAATTTTAGGTCAGTCAAATTCAGACTGGATCTCTGGATGGGGTATGAAGGAACTTGGCCAAGCATGTGTTTGTGCATGATTTATATATGTTTATGAAGAATAGGGGTGCACCGGTGGGTCATGTGGTATAGTGAAAACAGTACAGTACTGGGTGTAGGATGGATGGACCTGGATTGAAATCTCATCTCAGCTTGACACTCCTTGGGTGACTTTAGACAATTTTGAGCATGTCATTTCATTTCTTTAAGTCGCTTTTTCTCACCTTTAAAGTGATTAGGTTTACTAAATGACCTCTAAGTTTCCTTCCAGGTCTAAATTTATGATCTTTTAATGGCAGTCAATTCTTAGGTAATTTCTGAGCTTAGACCCAGACCACTGGTTTTGGAGTCCAAGGACCCAGAGTGGGATCCCATCACTGGTGCTTTCTGCTTCTGGGACCTGGTCCTTAGTTTCCTCATCTGTAAAATGAGAGAGGAGGGCTAGATCCTCCCTGAGGATCAAGATTCATGCAAAATCCTTTGATCCAGAGGCTTGAATTAATGTGTAGTTTTCTAAAAGGGCTGCACATTGATGGTCAGGAGAATGGGAATGAAAAGAGCCACCTGAATCTTTGCTGAGCCATTAATGATCCAGAGCTGGTCATTTGGAAAACACTGCATTATTTTGTTCTTCTACGAAAGCAGCCATGTCCCAAAAGTAACCCACTATTCCCTTCTTCGTGCATGTTTGGGGTCTGACAGCATGTGACATGTGACATGTTCCAACATGCTACACATACCCACCACTTAAAGATTTATTGACTGACTGATTTACCTATATATAAGCCCAACTACTTCAGGGAAAGAGACATTATCTCTGAAGGACCTTATGACACCTTCTTTGGTAGGCAATTACATGAAAAATTCACAAGGTCTTGTACCTTTCACTAGCCATACTTGATTCTATCAATCATTTTGCTGATCTGTGAACCCAAGTGTGAGAGTTGATCTCTTTCCTAGTTGTCAATCAGGGTGAATATCCCTGATCAAAAGCATGCCTTAGATTTATCACTAGAAACAAATTGGTCTAAAAACAATCTGGTTACAATTCAGATTGACTCTGGCACCATCTGTAAATTCTTCTAAGGGAGAAAAGCTTCCTGGTAAGGTCAACACACAAGTTACAATGACATCAGACATTGTTCCACATGCAAATCACCTCCTGAGGGCTTGTGGAGTAAGATGAGAGATAAACTTGGTGTCAACGAACCCTAAAGTGTCCCCAGGGGAAATCTGAGCCAAATGATTCACTTACATAAACAAAATTGTTGATCAGTTATTCAAGAAATTTCTTTTCTCCTCATGTGTGAATTCTTTTACCAATATTTCTACTTCAAAGAAAAATATTTCTTTAAGAAAATGAGCTAACCCAACATTGTATATTTCCAGGTTTCATGCCTATAGATGTGCATCCTTATTTCACCAAAATAAAGAAAGTGTATTACCAGCCAGTCACCTGACACAACTATAGCATAGAATCTTAGGATCTACAGTTGGAAGATAACTTGGAGTTGTCTTAACCAAACTCATCATTTTACAGAAAAGGGAACTGAGGCTCAGAGAGGTTGTGGTTTGCTTAAGAGCTAAGATTTGAACCCAAGTCTTCTGGCTCCAAAATCAACTGTATTTTCTATAGAGGAATATTTACTTCAAATATTCCCTACCATAAGATCTACTGTATTATATAATAATAACAAGCTTTTCTGTGAGCTCCATCTTTCCTTATCAATTCAGCTTTAAAAAAAATTGTTTTTAATTGCCTACAATATGCAAAGCATTAGACTAGACACCAAGGATACAAAACAACAACAAATAGTTCTACAGAGCAGAAAAACTATGCTGTTCAGTGGGAAAAGTAATAGAGCCAACCCCTACGTTTACCCCGATAATTACCAGTTGGGTGATACTGGCAAGTCACTACTGCCATCTGCTGGTTCTCCACTGAACTAAAGCATCCAAAGATGCTACTGGTTCTCTCATACTGGGCTACCTTAAATAAGCTAAGAAGCAAGACTTGAGGGCCTTTCCCCCCTCATTTCACCCTGAGACCCTGGGAAATGCGCTTGTTTGGGTCTGTGCTGTTTGTCCTTTTCTGGGGAATACAAAAGGTATGGGGAGTGAAGCCCCCAACCAGGGAACTTGAAATGTGAGTACCTTGGAACCTAGAATTTCAGGCAGTAGAGCTGCAAACATCCCAACAGGAAGCCCTAAGGACCCAAAATCCCAGGATACAAGCCCAAGGTTGCCTTTGGACTTTGAACTGAATATTCATCCCAACCACCCCCTTTCCAATCCTCCCCCCAGAAAAGGAGAGATAATGCCCTAGTGGTTTGAGGGGAAATAGTTACATATTTGTTCTGCCTATACTATTGAAGTAAATATTCCTCTATAGAAGGTCATCTGACTGGTAAGTGCTTAAATGGAACTCAGGTGCTTGAACCCCTAAAACTGGAGGAAAGACAATTAGTGAGGCCTTGGGCCAATGGAAGAAACAGAGAGACTCCTCCATTCCCCCTAAGAGCTCCGGAAAACCCTGGGGGAGAGGCAGAAATGTATCAGACCTCCAGGGATCCGGGTGATCGAAGTGATCAGTTACACTATATTCTCCCAAAAATAAGAATTGTACTAATAAGATACATTTATACTTACCATGTAACTAGAATGTATGAGTGGATCACACATGGCTATTCTGTAACTGGTTGCAGTTGGCTGCCAAGTTTGGAGGAGCCTTTTATATTGTGTGCATAACTGGAACTGTCCTCAAAAGGACCTGATAGATCACCAACCCCAGAGTCAGGAGGACCTGAGTTCAAATCCTGCCTCAGAGGCATACTAGCCGTTTTGACCTCGGCAAGACACTTAGTCCCAAAATAAACGGACATGACTCGGTTCTGGCCCACTTCATTTTTGCTGCATTCAAATCTGGGAAAGGAACTGACTTCTTTTCCAGCTTCCAATGACACCATATGATGAAGGGAAGGACCATAAAGCCTCTACCCACCCACAACATCATTTATCCCCTGAGAAACAGGCCACCTTGACCTTTTAATTTGTTCTTTCCCATGGTAGGTGGGGGATGTGGAGTCTCTGACTTTGAGGAGTTTCAAAGGCTGGAGCACAAGCCACAGGAATCTAGAAGTCCAGGATTGCAGACTGGGTCCTACAGTCATCCCAGCCTTGATGCCTTGAGGAGTATGAAGTACTCATCTGGAATTACCCTTGGGACTCCAGCCCTGAAGAAGCTGGCAATGATGCCAGTTTTGGATGTGAACTTGGTGGGATCAACGCTGTGCAGGGATTGTGTGAGTCTAAACCTAATCCCACTTCTACCCCAAGACTAAGATTGCATCAAGGAGATTATGCCCTGGAGATGTTGGGGGAGAATGCTATATATTTGTTCTTGCTATTGCTTTGAATTTGTTGACCTGAAAACTTGGTTAAAAAAAAAGCAACAGGCTCAATGTATGAATTTTATGATTTAATTAATTAATTAATCAATTCCCTATTAAAGAAAATGGTAACATAATGCATTATGGAGCCAGAAATGTTCTGGCTACCGAGTACAGAAATCTTCTGGCTTATATACATTTTGCCATGAGAAAGGAACTCTCTTAATTGAACAAATCATAAATTCAGTAAGACAAGACAATTAATAGGGCAATGTCAGTTGAGCCTTGTGATTCCAGGCTGGGTAAACATATGTCTTGGTGACATAATGACAAGAAAGGAAATTACACCACTTGTGAGTGGCAGGCTTCCTGTCCTAAACAGATATTCAAAATAGCTGACATAGGAAAGGGTAAACCAAGTTCAAATAGAAATTACGACCTCAGATGTCTGTATTTTCTTTACCATTAACATGCCATGACATAGTATATGTCTACAAATATTAAGATATGGAAAACATCCCATTATTCAAGATAGTGTCTTAGGTTAAAGTCTCTTAAGGAACGTTAAGTCAGCCTTGGCTGACTTTTGTTGACATGGGAAGAGGCATTCTCTGAGTTTGCTTCAGAGAGAACAAAGAGATTATTCCAAAATTTTATATTAAACATTATCAAAGTAAATATTCCTTTGCAAAAGCTACCCAATGTTAAGTGACTAAATGGAAGCAGGGCTCCACTTATTGGCCGGGAATAAATGAGATGAATACAACCTGAGGGGGACTCAGTTCAAACTGAGATGAAAAAGCTACTCAGTGTACTCGAGAGCCCTGAAAGGCAAATGAACTCTTCCTGGCCCTGATAGAGTAAGGCCAGAGCACATGCATTACACTGATATTTACTTACATTTATTGACTTACCTGTGAACATAGGTACATTCTCCCTCTAGTAGAATAAATGCCCTTTGAGGGGCACAAACTGTTTTTAAGTTCTATGCATTCCCAGTATACAGTCTCTAGGACATAGTAAGAGTGTTAAAATGTTTGATGAATTGCACCAAAATAGATTCATGTCAGAAACTTGTGTGATCTCTGACATAAGATAGTACCTGTATTATTAATATTCGCTGACTGAGAAAATCCATATCAATTAAAAACAGCCATGCATTCTGTAATGCTTTTAAATGAATGTGTGTTGTATTAAACACAAGGGAGTCTATCTATAATTGGAAAATTATAAAGGGATTAGGGACCAGAAGGAACTCTCTATAACAAAACAGGCTGGCATTTTTCCTCTGCAACTAATAATCTTACATTTACTCAGAGCACTGATAGCCAGCATGTATCAGAAGCAGGACCTGAACCCAGATCTTCCTGTCTTTAAGACCAGTTCTCTATTTTCTGTAACATGCTACTTTTTTGGGCAGCTAGGTGATGCAGTGAATAGAGAACTCCTGGAGTTCAAATCCAGTCTCAGATGTTTGACATGTACTAGCTGTGTGACCTTGGGCAAGTCAACCCCAACTGCCTTTCCTTCCCCTCTCCAAAAAGGCTACCTTTTTATTTGGAAACATAGTGATACAAACTGAACCACCAGGAGGTGGTGGAAGGGTAGAGAACCAGCTGCCTGGTTCTTTAAAGCATCAGCAAGGCCCAGGGGCATACTAGATATTTTTCGCTCCTTGACTTCATCCTTGACTTTGTAGAATGCTTTTATGCCATCTAGAAGTATATATGTCCATCAGTCATTTGTCTCATACCCCCAACTACTGATCACACCCCTCCCTTTGAGTAGTGCAATTCTCAATTATTTAACTCTGAAATGCATGTTTAAAACAAATATTGACCCAAATTAACAAAAGCATAATAGAACAAAAGGATTAAGTTCACATTACCACTTATTTACCTCTTCACAGAACCACAAGTTCTAAGCTCCCATAAGATTTTTGAGTAATGTGGTTTTAGGAAGATTATTTTGTCAACTGGGTGAAAAAGGAATTGGAGAAGGAGGAAACTGGAGGGAGAGATGTATAAAACAGACTGCTATAATTGTCCAAGGCAACTAAGTCCATTAAGAGAGGGGGACAGTCTAGTTGACATTCTGAAAGCAGGAACAAAAGGAAAGGAGTTTGGAGAAGGTGAGGATATATGGTTTGCTTTATACACATTGAAATTGGGGTGGTAGTGAGATGTTAAGGCAGTTACTGGTGTGGGTCTGAAGTTCAGGAGAGATAGAGAGATAAAGCTTGGATACATAAACTTGGAAATCATCCACAAAAGATGATAATAGAGACCATCAGGTGAGAGAATATAAAGAAAGGAAAGAAGAGGACCCAGGAGAAAAGGTGACAGAATAGGAGATAGATGAGAGAACAGACAGTTAGGAGACTCCAGAGAGAGCAGTATCAGGAAAGTCAAAAATAAAGAGAGAATCAAGGGGGAGGAAGGAGAGGAAATTGTATTAAAAGCGACAATGGTCAAAGAGGATGAGAACTAAGAAAAGGACACAGGACTTAGTAGTTTAAAAGATCATTTAAAGGACTGAACGTGGAGGATGCTTCAAAGTCCTTGGCAGAGAAATAGCATACGGTAAGATAAGAAAGAGAGAGATTTGTCCAATAAATTGATCTACTTCGAGTCTACCTATTTTGTTACAAGGTAGGGTTCTGTTTCAAAAATCCTCCTTTGATCTGATCATCTCCACTGACCATTATGGCTTTTTCAAGGTATTTAGCCATGAAGGAGAGGAGAGATATGGACCACTCCTTCCCTTCATGACCAGGTAACTTGAAAAAGTCATCTCTCTTCTCAATTCTTCCTCTAAAATCTTTTGCAGTATGTTTTAGGAAGGTTATTTTATCTTGGAAAAAGGATTGAAGAAGGATGAAACTGGAGACAATGATACTAATTAATTAATTGATAGTCCAAGTGGCAGGTGATGAGGTTTCTGAGTCAAGTTTCTAACATGGCCATTCAACTGAAACTACTCTCCAGAGTAACCAAGGATCAAGTTTTATTTACCAAATTTAATGCCTTTTTTTGATCCTCATTCTTTTTGAACCATATTCAGTCTTTGACACTGTCAATCACTTTCTTCCACTGTTTATCCTCTCTCCTTTAGGTATTCATGACATTGTTCTCTTCTGCCTGACTCCTCTTTCTCATTCTCTTTTGCTGAATCTTCATCCAGATTGCACCCACTAATTGTGGTTGTTTCCCAAGGTTCTGTTCAGGACTTTCTTCTCTTCTCCCTCTATACCATCTCATTTGGTTACTTCATCAGCTACCATGGGTTCATTATCAACTCTATGTAGGTGATTCCCAGGTTATATATTCAGCCCTAACTGTCTTCTGAGCTCCAGTCTCACATCACCAATTCCCTAATAGAAATCTCCAACTGGATGTTCCATAGACATCTTAAGACTCAACATGTCCAAAACTGAACGCATTATCTTAGCCCACCCCCAAACCCTCCTCTCTTCCTAACTTTCTTACTACTATCAAGGTCACCACTCTCCTACTCAGTCTTAAAGCCTTAGTGTCATCTTCAGTTCCCCATTTCATTTCACCCCACCCACATAGCCAACCTGTTGTTAAGGCCTGTCAGTTTTACTTTACATCTCTGGTGTACTCCCCAGTCTTTCTTCTGATTCTGCCACTACTCAGGAACAGGCCCTTATCATCTTAGACCTGAACTTTGACAGTAGCTTTTTGGTTGGTCTCCCTGTTTTAAATCCATATTCCACTCAGGCACCAATGTGGTTTTGGTGACTATTTCACCTTTGGTCCCTTCCCCTCCCTACTCAATAATCTCCAATGCTTCCCTATTAGCTCTAGGATTGAATATAAATATAAAATCCTCTTAGCATGGAAATCCCTTTATAACAAGGCTCTTTCCTACATACTTTACTCCCTTCCTATATTCTATGACTCAGTAATACCAGCTTTCTTGATGTTCATCAGACATGATGCTCTATCTCCCAATTGCACATTTTATTAGCTACTCTCCAAGCCTAGAATGCAGTCCTTTCCCACCTGCCACTGCTAATATCTTTCCTCTGACATTACCTCCTACTCATACTGCATATATATTGTTTGCCCTTCTTCATATCCCCAACTCTTGGCACAATGCTTGACCATAAGCACTTAATAAATATTTGAGGCAGCTAGGTGATACAGTGGATAGATACAGTCACATGGGTAGAAAGAGAACTAGCAGAGAGTGATGTCTCAAAAACCTAGAGAGGAGAGAGTGATTAACAGTGTCAAAAGCTGCAGAGAGGGCAAAGAGAATGAGGATTGAGAAAAGGCCATTGGATAATTATTAGTAACTTTAGAGAGCCGTTTCAGTGGAAAGATAAGGTTGGAAGTCAGATTGTAAGAAAAGAGAGTGAGAGGATAAAAGGTGGAAGCACCTATTATAAATGATCTTTTGAGAAGGTTAGCTATGAAGGGCAGAATACAGGACTAATGGGGGCAGAAGAAAGAAGTCTGAAGTTTTGTTTTGTTTTGTCTTCAGGATGGAAGAGACATGAGCATGTCTGCAATAGGCAGTAGGAAATAAGGCAGTGGACAAGAAGAGATTGAAAATAAATGAAACAGGGCCTTGATACAGTGCCATGTAAGTATTTCAGGGCTGTTCCCCTTTAGACTTATTGCTTTGTGAATATAGGAAAATCAACAATGTAGCTCCTAGGACCAGGAGGAATAAGACAAAAGCCACCAACCCCTTTCAGTTAATTCCCCTTTAGCCCCTCTAATTTACATAAACCCATGTAATTTACATAGAAATTATGGGAATGGAAAGGTGAAAGGAATTTCACTTTTAGTCAAGTAAGAGTTTGTATGAAAAGAACATGAGCAGCAAAAAAAAAAAGAGTTCAAAAGACAAAGGGTATGAGGACTTTTCTTTCTATCTAACTAGATGAGTCCATATGGGTAGGGTTGTCTGCACTTATAAAGTCTGTAGCCTTAAACTATGAGCTTTTCAGAGATGAAATCCTACCAAAAGTTATTTCTGCTCAACAAATAAACCACACATGGCAGCTGAGAGCAAAAGCAGCTCAACGTGAGTGTGCGTCAGAGAGCAAGCAGCCCAGGAGTCATCTTGATGATGTTACCAGAGACTCTGTAGCATGAGAGGTTTGGATTGCCCTGGTTATACATGGTCCCTGTATGTTTTCCCTCCCACCCTTGGGGCATACTAACTTGTCGGAGAGCATAGCCCTGTGTGTTTTGGTGAGAGGATCTTTATTGTCACTTAGTTTGATGAAATGTCGTTTGCTCTGAAATAATGTTACACATTGTTGGGTGCTGCAAGCCATGAGTTTGAGTAGATGCAAATCCACAAAGTACTTTGAACCTGCAATAGCTTTCTGTGGGCTCATGTGTGAGAAGGACCAAAGTAATGTACAAATGAAATACAGGTATAAATTTAATAAGAGATGGTGTTGGGTAGGGGATAGAAAATTGGCCTTGGAATCAGGAAGCCCTGAGCCATTGACACAGAATAATTGCCTGACCAAAAGGAAGCCACTTAATTACTTATTGCCCCAGTGAGTACTTTTCAGCTGCACCTGACGCTTTGTGACCCATTTGGAGTTTTCTTGGCAGAGATATTGGAGTGGTTTGCCATTTCCTTCTCCAGCTTATTTTATAGATAAGGAAATTGAGACAGTTAACTGATTTGTTCAGTCACATAGGTAGGAAATGTCTAAGGCCAGATTTGAACTCAGGAAGATGAGCTTCTTGATGCCACCTCATTGCCCCTTGGAGATAGAGGTCCTAGGTCCAAATCCTACCTCTGACAGGTATTACCTGTGTGACTTAGATGAGTTAATTTCCCTGGGCCTCAGTTTCTTCATCTGTAAAATGAGGGGGTTAAACTAGATGGACCCTGAAATCCTTTTCAACTCTAGATCTACGGCCTCATGACCTCAAAGTTACTGAGAAGTCACTAGTCTGCATATTTGGAGAGAATAAAGACGTATTATACGTGCCTGTAGGTGTGCGTATTTATCTCCATATATACATATTATATGTCTACTCTCCCCATATAGCATATATTACATGTATTCATATGTATATAAATATGTAAGTATATATTTATATATAACAGAATTCATTTCTGTTTTACATGTTTTTTTCTATTCATAGCACAAGGTCATATCATATTTGGTATACAGTATACATATTTGGTATACAGTATCATAACTACTGAAATTCACATTTGGCTTTTCTTGCATATAAATAAAAGTAGGACTCTCTTTGACAAGGGCTGAAAGTCCTGCTATTTATATTGACCTATATTATTATCTATATTGACCTATGTTATTGCCTTCCAAATTAATGACTTCACATTCCTGTCAGCACTTGCCCCAGTTAGAAAGAATTAGCCAAAAGATTGTCAAATGTTATTGTTTTCAACTGCCATTCCTTCATGTTACTAGGAAAATTGACAATTCACAACCCACTAAAACAGAATTTATTGCTTGTAGCGACTCAGACAGTGCTTGGCCAAAAAAAAAAAATCTCTTATGTGGTTAAGAACCAATTCAAATGCCATTTCCACTATCCTATTACCTTCCTTCATCCCTCTTCACTCCTTTCATATTTGTACTTCTTTCAAACCACCCCGTGGTTGTTTTTTATTTGAGTCTGTCATATCTTCTCTACCATCGAGAGCTGACTCCAAGGCATTTCACTCCTCCGGGTCTCAGTTTCCCTTTCTATAAAATGAGGTAATTAGACCAAATGGTGCCCTTCCAATTTGCTGCCACACACTGAGGCTGGAGATGAAAGAGAAATGCTGCCAGTTTTTGCCGTTTTTCCGGGAGCCAGGCAAGAGAGTTGGGATGAACTCTGAGCCAAGGGCTAGAGGTGACCTCCCCGAAAGGGGAGAGGACACCTGAGGAATGAGCCGTGCTGTGCTGGCCGTTGCTGTGGCTGTCACTGAGCGCCGGGAAGACCTGCTCGGACCCCTGGCTAACATCTATTTCCCTGTTGGAACGCCTTCCCTTTTCCCATAGACCATGGACAGCAGCAGCCGCCGCTTTCATCCTCTTCGACGACCCGCCGATGCAGAAGGAGTTCTGTGCGAGGCATGCCGTTGGTTTCCTTTGAATTTCGCTACAAGCGAGGCAGCCAGAGAACGTGATTGCCAAGGTTTCAAGTCCAAGCTGAGCAGGAGTTTTTACCAAGGGTCCAGCGGGAAGAGGCCGGAGCTGGTGAGGACCAGGCTGGCACGACCTGCTGGCACGCGTGTGGCAGCGATCCGTGACCGGAGAGAGTGCTGAGGTCCGGGAGGGTCCGGTCACGTCTAAAAGGCACCCACAACTTCTCAGAAAGAGAAAAATCCCGGCAGGAAAAGAGCAGAGGGCGTGGACGCCGGGGGCTGCGGGGAGAGAACGAGCGAACGACAAGAAGTCACCGCCCCTCCGGGGGGCCAAAGTCCGTGGAACGCGACACGCGCAGTCAATGGAAATCAATGAATCAATCCATCGATCCATCCCTGAGACCCAGCGTTGGCCGCACCTGCCTGGGAGACCGGACAGGGAGCGTGAGCCACGAGGGAGGGGCTGGGAGCGTCTCCACTTTACAGAGGAGGAAGCTGATTGGCCAGAAGCCCCACCGCTCTGGTCTTGTGACCCTAAGGCGCTCCATCCTCCTTTCGCAAGATTAAACTTCCGGTGGGACAAAGCCGGGAGCGCCCGAGCCACTGGGAGCGGGGGAGCGGAGGGTTGGACCACAAGGGAGGGGCGTGGTCTGAGTCCCGCGCGCCCTCCTTTAGAGGGCGTGGTCTGAATTCCGCGGGAGGGGAGAATGGGGAGCGGCTTCCGGGAGGGGCGTGGCCTGCATCCCACAGGAGGGAGGAGGGAGCTTGGGTGACCACTTAGGGGGCGTGGTTTGAGGTCCCTCCCCCACAGTGGGTCACCCTGGTAGGGAGGTGGGGTTAGGGAATACTTGGGTAGTCTTTGGGAAGGGGAGGGGCTTGCGTCCAGCGGGAGTAGGAAGCGCTAGGAGGCGAAGTTTGCAACTTGGGTCTAGAGTCGACCATAAAAGGAGCGGGGCGTGGCTGTCATCCGTAGACGTTAGGGATAGCGAGCGACCAAGGCGAGGGGGCGGGGCTTAAGTCCCATGGGACGCGAACGTAAGGCGAGCTTTATTTGGGGGCGTAGTTTGAATTGTGCTTGAATCCCGCGGGAGGAGGGAACGCGGTTTCCGCAAGGAGCGTGGTTCATATCAAACTTGAGGTGGGAAGGGGAACTGAGAGAGCGTCTTTAGGAAGGGGCGTGGCTTGACCTTAGCACAGGAAGCGTGAGGGGCGTGGCTCGTCCCGTGAGGGGCGGGGTGTAAGGGACGGGTTCAATGGCTTCCCCCGGGAAGCGGCGGCACCGCCTTCGAGGTGGATTGACGGCTGTGCGCTCCAGTCTCGTTCCAAAGCTCGGCTGGGGGCGGGAGTCCCGGCTCCGGCTCTTCCGGTCGGCGCTGCAGCCTCCCCCTCTCCGCTGCCGGGGTAGGGTTGGGGACCGGAACCGGAAGCTGCCGCTGCGATACTGGGCCCCGAGCCCTCCGCTCTCTCGGCTCCTCTCACCCCTTCGATCGCCGGTGGGGGGCGGGGAGGTGTCCGGAGCCCCTGCAGTCCTGGGGGCGGCGCGGCCTGAGTTCTGGAGCCTCCGCCATGGAGCCCGCCGCGCCCGCGCTGACCGAGGAGGACATGGCCGAAGTAAAGAAGGATGTGAGTGGCGGGGGCCGGGCCGGGGCTGGGCGGGGCAGCTGCGTATCTCAGGCCCCCGAAACTCCCGGGGGAGCCGACTGGGGGAAGCCCCGGGTTTTCCGGGCACCCCCAAGAAAGACGCCTCCCCCCCAGGAGGTGGCCCGGACTCAGGAAGAGCTAAGATCAAATAGTGGTTCCGGCACTGCCTTGCTGGACGACGCTCTGAATGCCTGCCTCAGTTTCCCCACTGTACGATGGGAATAATCAGTGAGCACGTCTTTGTGGCACACCTAGCGGAGTGGGCTCGATGAGCACTTCCTTGTAGAGCTTGGAGGTTTGCGGAGGGCTTTGATCCCCGTGAGGGGGGATCCTGGGCGGAAGCTGCCGTCGTTCTCTTTTTCAGGATGAGGAAACTGAGGCACGCGGAGGTGGCGCTTGTTGAGGTCACGCCTCCCCTCCGAGGGCTGATTTGGACCCAGCTCGGCCAGCTCCGGTCACCCAGCCCGGGCCCAGAGATTAAGGGACTTAGCTTGGGTCACGGTGGCAGGGCTGGAGGTGAGACCCCCACTCCGGGGCCCACATGCCGCTGTCTTCATGTCGTCTCCGCCGCCTCGTTTCCCTGCTCTTTGTCAAGTTAGTTTCCAAGGAACCCTTTTTACCGTGGCTGTGTCCGCCCTGGTGCTTCCCGACCCACCATTTGTTACTAGGATTCTGATTCTCCTGGGCCCGGTGGCCAGCGCCATGCTGTAGGAGCTGTCTCTAAACTGGAGCTGAGAACGGGTGTGAGAATACCCGAGGTGGAAAACGAAAAGGCGTCCCTCCAGTTGTGGCAGTAGTTAACGCCCACGGGATGTCCCAGATGTGGAAAGGCCTTCATCCCCAGAGACAAAACCAGCTGCGGCTACTAGGAATTCCCCCAAAAAGAAAACTCCTACCCATTTAAATGAGATCTTTGGTCTTTCTAGCCTGAGGAAGAAGAGCTGTTGAGTTCTTACAATTGAGGAAAAAAATATTGCCTCAAAAATATCAGTATGATGATTTGATTTCTGTAAAGTGTAAAATAATGCAACAGCTGATGTCTCTTCCATAGATGTTATAAAGTAGTATAAATATTAATGCTTAGTTATAATTAAATGTATTATGTAATCTAGAAAATGTTTACGTTTCCCTTTGTTTTTCATGCAAGTGCTTGCCCTCTAAGGTGTCTAAGCATGAGTAATAATTATCCATCATTTTGCATCTTGTTGTTTAGAAATGAAAAAGCAGCATTCTAACTGGCTGGTCCTCATACAGTATCTGCACATTGAATTCAGGGAATTTGCAGCTAGGTGGGAGCTACTGTATTCCAGCACTGTAGCTTAGCAGGATACCAGAAACATAGTAGACACTTAATGTTTGTTGAAATGTTTTTTGATTTGACTGATTAGGAAATTGAAGTCTGCAGTGGCGGTAACTTGCTCAAGGTTGCATAACTGGTTAGTGGCAGATTCAGGAGGAGAACCTTGTTCAGTGTTCTTTCCCTTATTCTTTGCTTCCTTTGAACAGATATGCCAGTAATCCTGGGACAAAATGAACAAAGGTTAATTCTAGTTTCTCCTTTCAAGACTAAACTACTTTGTCTAAAGTCCAAAGTATGATTCAGTGCTTTTGACTCACTGTAAAAATAACCTGTCCCTTTTGGAGGAAACGATAGGAATTTAGAGCCTATAGAATTACTCTAGAAAGCCTGTTCATATTTTTAAGCATATTAGTATCATAAATTGACAGCTGCAGAGGACCTTAGAGTTCACCTAGTATAGTCTGCTGCATCTTCCACTCCTTACAGCTCTTTGGACTTTTATGTCATATTGTAAAAGTAAAATAAATTCACAGAATATTTTAGAGGCTTAGGTATATGACCTTTTATTTGTGCATTAATGTCTGCCAGGTGCAGTGGGAGTACACAGGTGAATAAAAGACCAGCATGGATGGGGAATCTTCAGGGAGGCCTCAAGGTCACATGTGGCTCTCTAGATCCTCAAGTGTGGCCCTTTGTTCACAGAACAATCCTTTTAAGGGTCAAAGTCAAAGGGCTGCACTTGAAGGCCCCACATGTTCCCCACCCCTGGTCCAGAGGCTCACAGTTTAGTAGCTGAGATAAAGTAGATATATAGCTAACTAATACAAGACTGTCAGTGAATACACCATTCTCTTTCAAAGCCTTCATAAAATCAAATCTTGAGTGTGATTATCTTCTTGGACTCTTCCCTCTCTGGCATAGTTCCCTGCTGTCCTTGACGCCAGCAGGAGGGGCAAGATGCAGGTCAAGATTGAGTGATTAGAGTGGTCTATATGTTGCAGATAATAACAACAGTAAAAACCCTGTGAAATATTTCAACACTGTCCCCAGCTCTTGGCGCAGCATTGTTTGGGGAATGCATAGGTGATTAGAAGGTAAATGCAGACCTCAGAGAACCTACAGGTAAATCAGGGAGATGGAACATACGTACAGATAATTGTAGCATGAGGCCAAACCATATAAAGGGTGGTGAGTGGTCCAAATTTTGTTTGTGTTCTTTTTTAAATGAAGTGTTATTGTTTCATAGAATTTTTTTTAGCCAATCTTTTATACCAGGACCTGGAATCAATAGCTTTTTCTCAGTTATCAGCCTGCTTGACTTCTCTAACATTTGACCCAGTTGATGAACTTCTCTCTAGGTTTGTCTCTCCTCTCTGAGTTCTCCTGACATTGCACTCTCTTGGTAGCTCTTCTACTTGTCTCATCTGTATTCAGTCTCCTTTGCTGGATCGTCATCTATGTCTCACCGCTTAACTGTGGGTTTACTCAAAAGCCACTGTCCTGGATTCTTTTTTCTCTCCATTTTCTCTTACTTGGTGACCTCATTAGCCCCATTGAGTTCAGTCATCATCTCTGCAAATTGCCCTCCAGTTTATGTATCCATTCCCTTTCTCTCTATTTCTACTTAAGCAACTGACTACTAGACATTTTGAACTTGGTGTTCTCTAGGCATCTAAAATGTAAAATGTCCAAAACAGAACTCATTACCTTTTCCGCCCCGTCTTGCTAACTTCCTTATTTCTGTCAGGAGCACCACAGTCACACAAATTTGCAACCTTGTCACCATCTTCCACTCTAATAACCTTAAAAAAGTTCTTTCACATTGAATTAAGAGAACTTGAATACTGAAATAAGATTTTCTGTGACCTTGTTACCACTTGGGACTTCCTTAAGAAAAGCTGCAATTAAAGATAAATATAGCAGTTGAATTCCTTTAGTTGAAACTTTCAATTTTTTTTTTCTTAGTTGAAAGTTTCAAAACAGTAAAAAATGTTGTATTAAATACAGCCCCCACATAGGTATTTCAGAAAGTTATGAGTCATAACATTGTGGAAAAAAATGAGGCAAGTGAATTTTGGCTTAGGACTACTAGTTCAAATTTTTTTCTACTAGAAAAGCAAACTTAACTCTAGCAGTAGTTTAGTATATTGTTAAATAAAACAGAATCGCTAGTAGATTTAAAAACTGTATTTTGAATAAAAGATGACTTTCTGCCTCTTTTTTTTAATTAATTAATTTATTTATTTATTTAACTTTTTACATTCATTTTCACAAGATTTTGGGTTCCAGATTTTCTCCCCTTTTTCCCCTCCCCCCACCCCAATACACCAAACAATCTAATTTTTCCTATCTCCAATCTGCCCTCTCTTCTGTCATCCCTCCCTTCTCTTGTCTCCATCTTC
This sequence comes from Bettongia penicillata ogilbyi, assembly GCA_023548195.1. Taxonomy (NCBI): domain Eukaryota; kingdom Metazoa; phylum Chordata; class Mammalia; order Diprotodontia; family Potoroidae; genus Bettongia; species Bettongia penicillata. The sequence goes on from JAJHZJ010000213.1 coordinate 6,763,961, forward strand.
TCGCTTCTCCTGTAGGGCCAGATGACTTTCTATTCTTCATTAACTGTATGTCTTCTTTCCTAGTAGTAACAGCAATACTAGAGAGTTGTTCCTAAAACTTTGAGTTCCAAATTCTCCCCATCCCTCCCTCCCCACCCATTCCCTTTGGGAAGGCAGGCAATTCAATATAGGCCATATCTGTATAATTTTGCAAATGACTTCCCTGATAGTCGTGTTGTGTAAGACTAACTGAATTACCCTCCATCCTACCCTGCCCCTCATTGTTTCTCTTCTGTCTTTTGATCCTGTCCCTCCCCAAGTGTTGACTTCGAATTGCTCCCTCCTCCCTTTGCCCTCCCTTCCATCATCCCTCCCCCTTGCTTATCTCCTTCTCCTCCACTTTCCTATACTGTAAGATAGGTTTTCATACCAAAATGAGTGTGCATTTTATTCCTTCCTTTAGTCAAATGTAATGAGGGGAAACTTCTTGGTTTGTTTTTTTTTTCTCAGCTCTCCTCTTTTTCCCTCCACTAAAAAGTCTCCTACTTGTCTCTTAAATGACATATAATTACCCCATTCCATTTCACCCTCTTTCCTCCCACTACATTTCTCTCTCACCATTTACCTTAATTTCTTTTAAAGATATGGTCCCATCCTATTCAATTCACTCTGCTCTCTGTCTCTGTATGTGTGTGCATGTATGTATGTGTGTGTGCGTGCATGCGTGTACATGTGTGTGTGTGGTCCCACCACCTACCCAGGTACTGAAAAGTTTTAAGAGTTACAAATACTGTCTTTCCATGTAGGAATGTAAACAGTTCAACTTTGGTAAGTCCCTTAAGACTTCTCTTTGCTGTTTCCTTTTTCATGCTTCTTCTCATTCTTGTGTTTGAAAGTCAAATTTTCTTTTCAGCTCTAGTCTTCTCATCAAGAATGTTTGAAAGTCCTCTGTTTCATTGAAAGACCATATTTTCCCCTGAAGTATTCTACTCAGTTTTGCTGGGTAGGTGATTCTTGGTTTTAGTCCTAGTTCCTTTGACTTCTGGAATATCCTATTCCATGCCCTTCGATCCCTTAATATAGAAGCTGCTAGATCTTGAGTTATCCTGATTGTATTTCCACAGTACTGGAATTGTTTCTTTCTAGCTGCTTGCAAGATTATCTCCTTGAGCTGGGAGTTCTGGAATTTGGCCACAATGTTCCTAGGACTTTCTCTTTTTGGATCTCTTTCAGGTGGTGATCGATGGATTCTTTCAATACTTATTTTGCCCTCTGGTTCTAGAATGTCAGGGCAGTTTTCCTCGATAATTTCATGGAAGATGATATCTAGGCTCTTTTTTTGATCATGGCTTTCAGGTAGTCCTATAATTTTTAAATTGTCTCTCCTGGATCTATTTTCCAGGTCAGTTGTTTTTTCCATGAGATATTTCACATTCTCTTCCATTTTTTCATTCTTTTGGTTTTGTTTGGTGATTTCTTGGTTTCTCATAAAGTCATTAGACTCCATCTGTTCCATTCTAATTTTGAGAGAACTATTAAATTCAGTGAGCTTTTGAACCTCTTTTTCCATTTGGCTAATTCTGCTTTTGAAAGCATTCTTCTCCTCATTGGCTTTTTGAACCTCTTTTGCCAGTTGAGTGAGCCTATTTTTCAAGGTGTTATTTTCTTCAGCATTTTTTTGGGTCTCCTTTAGCAAGGTATTGACCCGTTTTTCATACTTTTCTTGCATCTCTCTCATTTCTCTTCCCAGTTTTTCCTCCACCTGTCTAACTTGCTTTTCAAAATCCTTTTTGAGCTCTTCCAAGGCCTGAGCCCACCCGACATCCCCCTGGGATGTCTGGGGTACCGAGGCCCCGCCCTCCACGTCTTTCCCTGATGGCAAGAATATGTCCTCGTCGTCATCAGGTGCGAAAGTCAGGATCATTTGCATCTGTTCAAAAAAACTCTCTAACGTCTTATTTTTCTTCCCTTTTCTAGGCATTTTCCCAGCCAGTTACTTGACTTCTGAGATTCCTCTCCACCCCTGCCTAGATCCACCCAGCTAGTGCTTGGGGTCTGAGATTCAAATGGGCTTTCCGCGGCAGGCACGGCTGCTATTCAATGTGAGCTTTAGTTCTGGTGCTGGTGTGGGGGCAGGGCCGCCTTCCAGGCTCAGTTCCCTCAGGGGCTTTATGCGGAGGCTTTCAGAAATGGAGCAGGTGGGGCAGGGCCGTCTCCCAGGCTCAGCTCCCTCAGGTGGATTATGCAGAGACTTTCAGTAATGAAGATCCTGCCTGCTGCTGGGGGAGTCCCGGGCCACCGCGGCCACTGCCTCTGCCACCACTCCCGCCTCTGCCTCCGCAGCTTCCTCCCGAGGGGGCCCGAGCCACGGAGACACCCCACTCCCCTCTCGTCCAGCCCAGCTGTCTCTCTCACTGACCTGTAGAGTCTGTGGGCGGAGGGACCTTCCCGGCAGCCAGAGGTTCCGTCCCTGAAGCCTGCTCAGATCAGCTTCTCTGGGGCCGCAGCCAGGGCAGCGCTGGGGTGGGGTCTGCTTTCTGGGGCGTGACAGACCCTGGGGACGGCTCTCCAGGGCTCTCTGGAACGGAAATCTCTTCCACTGTGTTTCTGCACACCCTGCAGTGATCCAGAACTTATGGGGGGCTCTTCTTACATTAAATCTATGTGCTGTGGGTTCGGAGCTCGTATACGTGCATCTTTCTACTTCGCCATCTTGACTCCGCCCCCTCTGCCTGTTCTTAATAGCAGTTCTGAGAGCCTTCTAGGCTTTCAGGGGAAGAAATTCATCTTTATTGTGAAAAGGATTTGCTGTGTATTTCTGAAGCAGCTCATCCCCCCCAAAAAAAAATTCCGTGCTCTCTTTCATTTTAGTTAAAGTGGGTATCAAAACGAAGAAGTTGCATTAAGTGTCCTGCTTTATCAAATTGTGTTGGCACCCTGATAGGCAGGCAGACAGGATAGAAGGTATCACCTAGTCTAGACAGATTGTGTCAGCCTGAAGCCCCCCTTACTGTACCTTGACAAAACTGACTGAGACTAGAAGGTAGTTAGGTCTGTTCAGAAACCAAGGAAGAGTGTTGGGCAGGGAAGCCAGTGCTGCAGATGCCACCTAGATCTTTATACAGTAAGCAGGAAAAATAAGAGAATTTGCAAAAGCTTGTCGTTAATTGACAGCTGTGTCATAATCATAAAAGCATTTCTGAGGAAGGGAAATAAGTCATTGAAGAAAACAATAAACCCAAATGGTATCAAGACTCTCTTCTGTCTTGCTTTTCTGTTTGGTGTTTCCTATAGGGTGTGTGTTCCCTTTGCAGGTGAATGCCATATTGAGTCTGGATACTTCTGATGAGATTCTTTTACCTGTTTGAATGTCTTATAGAATTCTGTTTTGGTAGTCATCTGAATTTATTAGCTCCTGTTGAAGGGAGTGGATGATGGAAGTCGAAAGGGGTGAGAGAGATTGTGGCATCATCAGAATAAGTAGAATTAATTGGACATAAGAGTGATATAAGGTGAGGGAATTCAATTCAGCAAAAATTTCTGAAACACCTTGGGAAGCTAGGCTCTCAGGTTACAGAGGCCAAAAGAAAACCCAAACAGTTTCCCCCAAGAAACTCATGTCTTGAGGGATACAGCATGTAGACAAACTAATTTCAGGAGGGAAAGTTCACTGACAACTAAAAGGAACAAGAAAGTCAGCATAGAAGGCAGGTAGCAGCAGAGCACACCTCTGAAGGAAGCTAGAAAGTCCACGAGTTAGAGTTGAGAGAGTATATTCCAGGCAGTAGGAAATAGTGTTGAGTTTGAGGGATGATTATTAGCCTAGTTTGGTGGTAATGCAGTGTGTGGGGAAGCGAGAGTAACATACAATCAGTCTGTAAAGAAATGGGTGCCATATTATGAAGAACTCGCAAAATATCACACTTAAGAGTTTGTGTTTTATCCTAAAGGCAATAAGGGTCCGTTGAAGAGTTTTGTACAGTTCAGTGACATCATTTGTGTTTTTTGAAAATATTAATTTGTGTGCTTTGTGGAAGATGGGTTAGAGATGAGAGACTGGAAGCAGGGGTGCCCATTAGACCATTCAAACAAGATATAAGGGACTCACTAGGGAAGAGCCCATGTGAGTGGAGAGAAAGGGAAGATTTGTAAGAGACTGGGGAGATAGCTAGAGTGGTAATGACACCAAAAGAAACTGAGAGGTTGGTGTCAGGATTTAGGAAGGAAACAAGCTCATTGTAGGACCTACTGAGTTTGAATTGTCATCAGGAGAGTTAGGTAAAAATGTGTGACAGGCATTTCTAAATGAGTCCTTGGGGAGGGGTTGGGGCTGATGACGATCTAGATTTGAGTTATCTGGCCCGAGATGGTAATAGAGATGTAATGTGTAAGAATATAATGTCTAGATCACAGAAAGTACAATCCCACTGTACTTGATAGTGGTTGAACAATGTTTAGCATATGTTTAATTCATATCACTACATTTCCCGAAGGGGGATGTAGGCAATTTCAAGTGAATTTGGAGGAGGGTGACCAGGATGATGAAGCATCTAATGGTTGAGGAGACTAGAGATATATAGCCTGAAGAAGAGAGGGCTCTTGGGAAGGAGGAATGTTTATTAAACATGGATTCAGATGAAACTCTACACTTTAAAATTGTAAAGGACACTGGTATACCATTGTGCTATAAGACATGGTGAGCAGGCAGACTAAAGAAAAACCTGGAAACACTTACATGAACTGATGCTGAGTCAGGTGAGCTGAACCAGGAGAATATGGTGCGCAGTAAGAGCAACGTTGTGAGACGACCAGCTTTGATAGACTTCTCTCTTCTCAGCAATTCAAAAGACTCACGATGGAAAGTACTGTCCACATCCAGAGGAAACACTTGAGAGTCTGAATGAAGATGGAAGCAGACTATTTGCTCCCTTTTTTTGTTGCCGTTTTATTTTGTTTCTTCTTTAAAGTGGTTCCTCCCATTGATTCTAATTCTTCTTTACAACATGTCTAATGCGATAATATGCCTAATATGAATGTATGTGTAGAGCACACCATCTTGGGGAGGGGAAGGAGAAGAAGAAAATTTTAAATTCAAAATATTATGGAAGTGAATGTTGAAAACTATAAATTAATTTTTTAAAGTTAAGTAAATTATAAAAGACATTCTGGCTACTACTAAAGTGATAGAGAAACCTAAAATATTTAGCATTTCATTAAAGAATGAAAGGACCCAGAGCTTTTTCAAGTTTACTAATAATATTTCTTCAAACTTCATCCAATGTTACATAATTCTTTTTTCTGGTCATTGTAGTATGAAGAAATACTCTATTGTAGCATTATGACTCAGTTTGTTAAAAATGGGTTCTAATTTTTTAATATCTTGATAAAAGATAGTGCCAAAAAAGTAAGCAGATTAATTCTAGTTGAACTTAACATTCTTTCTTCAAAAAGTTTTCCTTTTGACCCTTTTTCAAATTTCAAGTTAAATTTATTTTCTTTGAGTAATTTCTTAACAATAATTCCAAAAGACTACAACGATATAACTCATTTCATCTGGTGTCATCACTGTTATATTCCAAAGCTCCATATAGTGCTTTGAAAATTATTGCTTTGAGGGTAATTGTCTTTCAAAGAGTTCATTTATAATGAAAAGTTCTAACTAGGAAATTAATCTGAATATCTTTCCTATTTTTCTTCTTTAAAAGTAGTGACCCATTATATATCATACTAATGAAAACACTCAGGAGGTAAGTAGGATTCCATCAGCAAGTTAAGTGACTTGCCTGGCATCATGCAGCTACTAAGTGTTGGGAGTTGGGCTTTGAGCCCAGAGTTTCAAGACTACACGCCTGGTATGATATCCACAGGGATCCGTGGCCTCTGTATTGTGTTCTAATTGACGATCTCCTGGATTGCGATATTGCAGCTTCTTCATACCTATCCATCCCTGTGTGATTCTCGCCACATAGGTTTAGCACAAGCATATTCCTCCCATCACCATTCAGGCATTTCTGTGGAGCATGGTTTATTGTCCCTCTCTTCTCACCCTTCTCTTAATGCTGATTTTCCTAATTTCCACTGCCCTTCACTGTACGATTTTTACAAATAAGTTGATATTCTAAACTAGTTCTTGCAGATTAAAATGGTTTTTAGATTTCTTTGGTCTCCTGGCATTTGTTTTACGGTTAAACTGCTTTTGGAAATAGCTAGTGTCAGTGCCCTTTCCTCTATCTCTTTCCCATTTGTCAGCAACATTTTACTCATTTAAATACATTCGTTTGGAGTTTTCATTGCATACCTTAATTTCTTGTTTTCAGTCTTAGAGTTTCGTAGTGATTTTGATATTTGTCCTAACAAGACAGTAGTCTGCCTCTACAGAGATGGTTCAGGAATGACTCCCGCATCAGTAATGAGTTGTTTGTTTTCTGTTTGCTAATATATAATCACGTAGTTGGGGACGTGTTTTGGGGGGTATTTTTAATGATGTTACTTAGTGTGCCGTTTTATTTATTTGCCCTACATTCAGACCCTGGGAAGCACCTTTCCATTTAGCTGCAACTTCTTTTTGTTTCTTGGTTTCATTTATATCCACAATGTCAAGACTGACAGAATTTAGTTACTTCATTTCAGCACATCTGGTCTATTCTGCCTTTCCTGACAGTTCTACCTGATCAGTATCTCACTTCTGTCCCATCCTTTCCATGTCTGTCATCCTTATAAAGCTATGTTACAATCAGTGTAGAATTCTCTAACAGAATTCAGCAATTAAGGGAGGGGCTATGAATTACTCCATTTTTAGAATGTGTACAACCATTAGCAACTACTGGGTCTTCAAAATGTGAAATCCTTGTCCAGTAACTTAAGGACTTTCTATTTAATGTATACAGTTGGCCAGATTTGATCTTGGTATGGCTTCTTAGTTTTCTTGGCTACAGAGTACAATCCTAATTTAATAATTTTATACTTCTGCACTTTTGAACAAAAGAAAAACCAGGTAAAAATGTGTGACCAGATCAATGTAAATCTATTACCATTACTGGAAAAAATATCTAGTAACCCCTTCTTACTATTTCTTACCTAATTTTGTTTTTTCCTTATTCACAAACTGTTCAGTGATTTCTGTTGGACTCCCCATACATTTGTCGGTGTGCCTTTGTGGCCTCATATCTTACTGTGTCCTTACGTGGCCACCACACTTCCTGCCCATTCCTTGGCATTCCCTCCCCTGTTGATCTTGTGCTTCACCTTTGGAATCCGACCTTTGAAACCCACCTCTCTCTCGGCTTCCTGCCTTTTCCATTCTAGAAATGATGTCTTATCTCTCTGCCTCTTACTGGACTGAAAAAATATTTTATTGGTATCTTTTATTTGTACATCACATTCATTTCTGAGTATTATCCCTTCCTGCTGTCTTCCCAATAGTCATCCTTTGTAACAAAGAGAGAACAATTCAGCAAAACTAACCAACACATAGCCCAGGCTGACAGTAAGTGCAGCGTTCCCTGTCCAGCATCTCCCCTTCCACCAGCTGTTGGGGAAAAAAGGAACCAGGAGTTACATCTCTTCCTCTCTCCTTTTCAGGCCAGGCTTCATCATTATAATTACATAGTATTAGTTTCAGTTGCTTCCTTGTACTTCCCATGTGCTTTGTTGTGATTATTGTGTACGTTGTTTTCCTGTTCTGCTTACTTCACCTAGCCTCACTTCATGTAAGTGTTTCCTTGTTTCTCTATGTTTTTACATTCATTTTTACAGCACGTTAATATCCTGTTACATTCACATGCCACAGTTTGTTTAGCGTTCCCCAATTGTTTCTAATTCTTTAATACTCTGAAAAGTTCTGTTACAGAATTTCTATTATTTTGAAATATATATGTGTTCTTTTCATCATTGACTTCCCTGGAATATATATCTGGCAGTGGGATGTTTCAGTCATATACTATAGACATTTTAATCACTTTCTTAGTATAATTCCAATTCACTTTCTAGAATGGTTGAATCAACCCATAGCCATCAACAGAGTATTGGTGTATCACAGTTCTTCCAACATTGATTTTTTCCCATCTTTTGTCATCTTTGCCAGTTTACTAGGTGTAAAGGAAAACCACAGAGTTGTTTTTATTTTCATTTCTCTTACTCATGACTTGTAATAGTCTTTCATCTGGTTAATATTTTTCACTTCTTTGGAGAATTGTTTGTCTGTATACTTTGGCCACTTATCCTGTTGAGTTATGGCTCTCTTTGTACTTTTGCATTACATTATTTATTTCTCCAACTAGATTGTAAGCCTATGAAATCAAGGACTACGTGTTATTCGTTTTCTACAACCCTTATTCCCCATCCCCAATCTGTGCCACTGCCTTGCACATAAGAACATAGCACTTCAGAAGTGGAAGGTACCTTAGTATTCTTTTTTCCAACCCTTCACATTTTACAGATGAAGAAACCGAGAAAACGTAAGTTTTCCTTCGCCCAAAAGCCAGCTAATTATGTAATAGTAATCCATATTTTTTTTAACTAAATTGGATTTTTTCCAGCTCATCACATTGGTATGCAGAGTAGTTTAGTTCTTTTTCTGTTATCTTCTAGGATTAGTAAATGGAAAGATGAAATTAATGGAGTAGTTTTTCCTGAATTCAGAAGGCACTTCAAGATCTCAAATACTTTAGAGTAACCATATGCATCACTCATCAAGGCAAGCCAATGATTGTAGAAGATTAATTACTACAGATAACTTGTCAGGCAAACTAGTTTTAGCTACTAGAATTGGTTTTGTCTTCTTTGTAATTTATGTTCCTGGTCTAGGGTTTGTCTTTCTCCCTTCTCACCCCCAATCCCAGTTCCTTCCTTTGAGATTGTCAACCATTCCCTGTATCTGTAGACAGGAAGATAGATAGATATCTTGTCTGTACAAAGTTGTTTGCTTATTATTATCTTCTCCATTAGAATGTAAACTCCTTGAGAGCAAGGGCTCTTTTGCCTAGTTTTGTATCCCCAGTACTTAACCACAGTGCCTGACACATGGTCAGCTACTTAACCATAAAATGGTTTCTATTTAAAATAATTTTAAAATGTATTTTATATTTTTTAGGCTTTAGAAAATCTGAGAGTGTATTTATGTGAAAAAATAATAGCTGAGAGACATTTTGATCACCTACGTGCAAAGAAAATACTCACTAGAGAGGACACTGAAGAAATTTCTTGCAGAACATCAAGTAAAAAAAGAGCTGGTAAGCTGTTGGACTACTTACAGGAAAACCCTAAGGGACTTGACACTCTGGTTGAATCTATTCGACGAGAGAAAACACAGAGCTTCCTGATCGAAAAGATCACAGATGAGGTGCAGAAGCTAAAGATTGTCAAGCTTGAATATCTGAAAGGTAAGGTGACATGCTGTACAAGGGGACAAATTACACAGAAAAAGGGAAAAATAAAGGAATTCACACGATGGAGTTGATTTTTTTCCTCCTTCGTTTTTAACCCAAGAATTCCACCAGGATTGCCTTTTTTGCTTTAGAAAATTTTATTAGGTTATCAAAAGAAAAAGTTATTGGGGGATTTCTATTTAATCACAGCTTGATACATGTGGATTTAGTTACACAGCACTTCCTCCCAGATTGATGGAAGACATGAGGAGAAATGTATTATTAGGCCTCCTTTATAAATGAAAAAACATAGTTAGATTTGGTGAGTGATTTTCCCAAAGGTACAGGACTTCTGATGCCTCTACTGTAGAACAGCAAATCCCCCTGTAATACAGCTAAATGGGAGACTAGTTTGCTTAGTGGGTCAGTAGAATGTTTTGCTGGATAGGGACTAGACCTGTAATTTTTCATTTTTGTAGGGAGCTCCCAGATGAGCTCTGTCAATGCAATTCGTCTTTTGAAAATTAGAACTTTTGAGATTCCCTAGAGCAGTGAGAGCTGAAGTGTCTTGCCCAGGATCCCCCAGCCAAGATGTGTCAGATCTTCCAGCCCTTGGGCAGGCTCTCTATCCACAGGAATTCCTAACCTTTTTTGAGTCTCATGTCTGCAGCATGTGAAACCCTTTATGCAATACTGGTTTTAAATGTTTAAAAGAAAATATAGGATTACAAAGGAAACCAACAATACACACACACATATGTATGTATGTATATGTATACGCATATATATACATGTAGACATTCACATATATATATTAAAATTCAATTATAAACATTTTTAAGAAAAAACCTTCATATACTAAAGATGAACTCCTGCAACTAAGCCATTTTTTTGTGTCTGAGTTTCAAGATTGGAAAAACTCACAAGAAAGAGTAACCTGGATCAGGGTTTATCAACCTACAAATCAGTAGATTCTACTATGGGCTCTCTTAATCAACATTGGATATTTGCAGAACCAGTTTTGTTTTTTATATTTTTTAACTGCAAGAAGAATTTTCCCTTTCTACTTCCCTAGAGTTCTAAGGCTATTGGTTAAATAAGCACAAGATTAAATAGTGTCTTCCACAAAAGATTCTACTCGTTTGCTCATCACAGATAGACATTAGTCAGTTCATAAATTTATCCTTGATACACACTGTTTGAAATGAATTTTATTAAGTACATATTGTTTGCCTTTTCCTTTTGTTTGGCATTTGTGCATTTTGTGACTATTTGAAAACTACTTCTTTGATGAAGAAAAGAATTTATCTTTATTACTGACCAGATTTCCTTAAGCAGTAATGCTTAATTCAATTTTCAGAAGAATCACAGATGTTAGGTTTTTTCTCCAACATCAGGCCTCCAAAATGTTTCAGTAATTAGCAATCTAGTAAGATATTTTGTTAAAGGTTTGTTGAATTGTCTGTCACTGATTAGGTTTACTAATCAGTTTATTAATCATCTTCTGTGGTTTTATTTTAGGATTACACCATAATAGCTACATGCCTCTCCCACCTGGAGCAACAAATAGTCTGTCTAGATTCGATTCTAATGAGTCCAATTTCTCTGACAAATTGAAAGACGGAGATGCTACTGTTGTTTACCATCCAACAGGAGAGTCCAGCACAGCCTCCTTTTATTCCAACAACACTTCATTGAATTTACCTGTTGTAGAGGTAGGCAGAACCGAAAGTAGTGTCTTCTCCTCAACTCCCCTTCCTGGACCTGGAGACCCTGGAGCACCTCCTCTTCCACTAGAACCCCAGTCAGAAGAAGAAGGAAACTCTACTGATATGTTTCTTCCCTTAAGATCACGTTCTTTTTGCCAGCAATGACAGTTTATCCCACTTCTGTAAAAGTTACTTCAAAAATATTTAAAAGGGCTTATAAAATTTTAAGAATACAGTTACTGTAAATGCTTACTAACAACTTCTGTAGCATTTTTAGTATATTTTTATCATGTCATGTAAATGGAGTATTAATGCATTTTTAGGAAATTAAATAGAAAGCACATTTTGATTATTGTATACTACTGTTTACTTTTCTTGCTTTTTCACTGTAAGAGTTTTAGTTTGGTGTTTTTTGTTTTTTACTATTGTTTCAATTGAATTTTTGCAGCTGGGGACAGTTTCTTCAAAATGTGGCCATTTGGGTTGGATTTGCTATACTAAGACAATGTTTGTCTTAGGATGCTTGCTGTAAGTGGTCAGGCCCTACCTAATAGTTCTCACCAACTTTTTAGACTTCTAGTAGAATTTTCAGAGTTCAGAAGCTGACTCTCCTAACCAGCACCAGCATGGGTTTTGCCTAAAGGGCAACATATACAAGGGCATAGTTCTTCTTTAACCTATGTGATAGCTCTACCTCCTGATCTAACCTAATGGGCCAATATCTCAATCTGATCAGCTATGTTCGTCATCAGTGATTTTAATGTCTTTCTCGAGACACTCTTATGTTCTTAGATTTTTTCTTATTCCCAAGAAAAAACTATTTTGCAACACAGCAATCATTTATATTTCATGGAAGTATTTTATGTTTTTAGTTTCTATACTTTCATCCTCTCCAGGTTGTTGTCTGAAGTGTAGATAAAATCTTAGAACAAATTATTTTGTGAGGGAAATTCAGTTTTAGTGAACATTGCTTGAAATAAGTGGGGCATTTGCTGACAATTTTGTCATGTTCTCTTGTCATTTATTGTAATGGAATGTCACCTCCATTACTCATTCTTGTCACATTTTATCTCTTGTGTAATTAAATTTGTTATTGTTTACTTATCATATAAGACTTTTCTTAATCATATTAAATTTGCAATAGAAAAGTGGTAGAAATGCTATTTGGTCAGTCAATAAACATTAAGTACCCACTATGTGCCCAGGCACTATGCTAAATGTAAATGTGAAAAAGAAATATACTCCCCCGCCTTACAGAGTTTACAATCTCACAGGGGAAGGCACCCAAAAGGAAGCTAAAAAGGAACGGGGAAGATAGAAAAGGGTTATACCAGCCTTGGAGCATGATAGAGACCTAAGGAAGGGATGACCACTCTGGGTGCCCACTTCAATTAGAAAGACCCCACAGGCTGAGGGTATTGGTGAGATTCCTAGGGCTGGCAAAGTCTTGAGGGAGGCATGACGGAGAAGTCACTGACAGTATTTTTTAACAGTATAATGGTTTCAAGGATACTGTAGGGTTTTTAAAGTGCAATTTCCTTTAAGAATCCAAATATTTGTTTCCATTTTGAGAGCACTATACTAAACTATTTTCAAGTGTGTGTGATATGTGTACCTCTGGAAAATAATTGTGAATTGTCAACCACAAACAAACTTTTATCTACTAAATATTTTTATAAGAATTGTTCTGAAGATTGAGTTATATCCACATATTACTCATGATTACTTGAGATATTCTATTACAAGAGAAAAATTGTAATTATCTTTTAAACAGTCAACTTACAGAATAGTTGTTTTTTTTTAAGTTCCTTAAATAATCAATAATATTTTTCTTCTAAAATGGTCTTTGAAATGTTATCTGTCAGCTTTACATGCCATTCCTTAGGGTCTCTTTTGTTTCCCTACCAAAATAAACAAAGCCTGCCTATCAGTTATAAATCATTCTTAGATTTTGATGAATGATACCATTGTAGCCCTGATATCCTCTTTTCCCTTCCCCCCCCCCCAAAAAAAAAGTCAATACTCTTATTTGGGGGAAAATAATATAAGTTCCTTCAGTTCAAATATCATCTTTAAATGTGTTTGTTTTACAGACAGCTGAGAATCTAAAGTCACAATTAACTTATTTGGGTATTCCGGAATATTCCATTTATAAGTTCTTTTCTTAGATGTTTATAGGTTATTTTGGATTGTTAACTCACTGTAAATTAGTAACATAGTAAGATTTTTGTTATAATTCTAGTTTCTGAGAGTACTTTAAAATACTGAAATGATTTCTAGGGCCTGTGGAATACTTAAATTTTTAAAAACTGCCCATTATCCAAATTTGAGGATCAGTTAAATAATCGCATAACGGGGTGGAGTGAAGCTGCTGTCCTCTGCTGCATCCTCTGGTTAAACAGGGTGTGTCAGCATCTCCGAATCTCTTTGAGTTGAAAGCAGTCATAAATTCTCCCTACCAATACATTTCCCCCTAGTTATGCACCTCATGCCAAGCTGTTCCCATTATCCTTACTGTAGTGAAGATAACATCTCTCTTGAACAGAACTGTACTAGGTGCTATGGCAATTAACAGAGAAACTATGGTAGGCATCCGTCTCTATAGAAGTTTGCACTGTTAACAGAGAATTTTAGCATTTGCAAAGAACATTGTATCCAAAAAATTTCTTTGCTTTGGAGATTGCCAGCTTAATATTTCCCTTACCCCTCTCCACTTTACTTTTGACTAAACCTCCTGAAATTGTTGACTGGGAGCCTGTTAAAATTTGTACTCGGGACCAAGGGGCACTGCCTTCTCAGAGCCACAGAAAAGAATTCTATGGTTGCGATTTCTAGTGAAATCAGCAGAGTGAATACCTAAATTCACATCTGCACTCTTGACAGGGGAGATTTGGGAACAGATATTGTTCACCATTCATCATTAGCAAAAGTATTCATTTGGGCCTAAATTAAATATGAGAGAATGAGCAAAATTTTTGCTTCCTCAGTATTGAGTCCCAATATTTTATTCTTCTTTAAGAACTAGAAAGAAAACCAACTGGTCTGTGTTTCATCTCCCCAGCAGAGGGAGCAATACAAGTTATAGTAAAACATTATGCTTTTAAATGAAATCTGTTTCAACTTATTTTTTAAATGTATTCTGAAAAATTATTTTTATCTATACCAGATCATGTAAATACTAAATTTTAAGTGGTGTTACTACATAAAAACATTTTTCATCTAGTTTCTAAAGTAGAAATTGATTATATTTTTTCTAGTACTGTCTAGTGTATTTGTTATAGTTGAGCTGTATTACTGAAGTAAAAAGAATCATACGTAATTTTTAATTTTTCTGAGTTATCTGGAAATTAAGGAATTATGTCCCACATTTTCAAGATATTCACGGTAACATATTTGCACTAAATTGTGGTTATGAAATATAACTAGATTCAAAAAAACTTAGTCATGCACATTCAAATTCTAGAAAAGATATTTGGTATGCCAAATGCTTAACTTTCAGTGTTTAAGTTAAAGCCCAATTAAGTAGAATGTTTCTGATTGAAGGGATGTCTAAAGATCATTCGGAATACCTCAGTGTCATTACTGTGAAACTAAATGGTCACTGAAACAGTACTGTAGATGTTGTGTTTAGAAATTCAAGTCAAATTCATATTGGCCACAGGATATTCCCTGAGAATTTATGAATTTCTTTTTCTTGTGATTTGTCTTTCTCTTTTGAAATGTGCCTTGACTGGGCCTTGGGCAGAACCAATCATTGACTTCAGTTTGATCAACTTCCAAAATTAAAGAATCTTGTTCTTTTGAAAGGAATTAATTTTAACCTCTTAGCTTGTGTTCATGAGATGGTAAAGTAGATATTTCCATTTCAGTATGAAGTGCCTCACATTTCCAAGTTAGATGAGATTATCCAAAGTTAAACAAGTGCCTTTTTGACCTTCCTTGTGTTTTCTTCAACATTTCTAATCAGGTAAAAATGGGACTGGAAGTCAGAAATATGAAATGAACAGCATAAAAAGCATTGAACGTAAGAGAATTGAAAGTGCATGTAATATTAGTGTAGTCCAGTGGGGATATATTTGTAAATGCAAAAATATATTTAATAAATATGAAAATTACTTTGCTGCACTAACCAAGTCTGAATGTCAGTTTCCTCAAGTATTTCATGACTAAAGGCTGAAGAAAAATTTTACTATTCAATATAATTTTGTTTTAATAAATACTTTTGTCAAGTTTTTCATGATGTGTATGTTTTACCATTGCCTTTCATTGAACAAATAATGAACCTCAAAGACAGGTTTTGGAGTTAAGTACCTGAAAAAAGCAGCTGAGAAAAAGACTTCACTTCCATCTAAGTGACATATGCCTGACCAAGTATCTGGAACACAAATAACTGTTCTTGTAAAATTCATCATTTGGACACTTCCTTTAAAATCAGTACAGAAATAGAGTGCCAAGTCAGTTTTTCTAATCTGACTTCATTCCCCAGCTTAAGAATGTTCTATTTAATTTGAGAGGCAGTAGGAACCATATACCAAGGATAGTTCCAAATGGATATATGACAGATATAAAACATATCTGAAATTAGAGGAGCAGTGGAGAAATTACCTTTCAGATCTCTGGGTAGAGAAATAATAGTACATGACTAAACAAGTGATGGGAACATGATAAAAAATGGGCAGTTTTGATTATATAAAATTTGAAAGTTTTTGCATAAATCTAACAAAAATTAAAAGGGCAGTAGGTAAGTGGGATCTTTGCAATATATTTCTTCAATAAAGCTATGATTTTGAAGATGCATATAAAGAACTGCTTCAAATTTGTAAGACTAAGCCATTCTCCAATAGATATATGAGCAAAGGATATGAATAAGCAGTTTTTAAAGAAAGAAATCTAAACTATCAACCATTTTAAGAGAAAAAAATTCATTAAATCACTAGAAAAATGCAAATTAAAGCAATTTTGAAGTTCTACCTCACACTCAGAATGGCAAAGGTGACAAAAGGAAAAGAACAATATTGGAGAAACAATACACTAATGTACTCTTGGTGGAATTGTGAATTACTCCAGTTAGTCTAGAAATAATTTGTAAAACTATTCTTAGAGTTACCATACTGTATCCCCACTGACCCCCTGCTAAACCACTACTAGGCCCATACTCCAAAAATAACAGAAGAAATGGAGCTATAAGTGCACAAATAAAGCATCTCTGTGTGACAGCAAAAACTTGGAAACTAAAAGGAGTATTTTCTTGATGAATGATCAAAATAAGTTATGGCACATGATTGTAACTGAAAGTTGTAACATAATGAGATAGACAGTTTCAGTAAATTGAATAGATTTAAAAATGGATGCAGAGCTTTAAACAGAGCAAAAGAATTTATACAACTATAACAAGGAGAAAATGACTGAAAAATGACCTTAGGATTTTAATCAATGAAATGATAAGCCACAAGTACACATGAATGAGGGGCAGGTAGGTGATGCAGTGAACACAGCAGCAGCCCTAGAGTCAGGAGCATCTGAGTTCAAATCAGGCGTCCACCTGAATGACAGAAAATGAATTTGCTATTTTTTTTTTACATAGGTAAGGTGGGATTTGTTTGCTGAAGTATTTAGTTACATATTGAAGATTTGGAAGTGTTTTGTTAATATTTAGGTGCGTAGGAGGGACTGATTAATTTTAAAACACTTACTTGAAAAAGATTTAAGAAGAAGCAATAGCAAATCATTATAATTCCTCAGTTTAGCTTTTGGGGATCTCTTAACTGGCTGCATCCAGCATTCATCTTGACCTCCAACCTCCATTCTAGCCAAGCCATTCCTCCTACGATTGGCTACCTCTATTCCTCCATGGCTACAAATATAACGGTTGTGTTTGCTTTGGTTCTTGTTGGTTACCACTCTTAATTTTTCCGCTTATTCAATCCAGATCTTTGACACTAAGAATACAGCTATGATAAATGGCAGACAAACTAATAAAAGACACGTAGGGAGAACGGACCTGTGATTTTATTTATGTGAACAACTCCCAGTATAGAAACATGCTCCACTGCTGAAGACTGATAAGTTACTGGTAACGGGATGAGTTGTAGAGTGGACCTCAAGAGGTTTGGCGACTTGCCCATGATTATATATGTTAGAGGCAGAATTGGAATCTGGGCTTCCTGACTTCAAAGCCTAGCCTCAATCCATTGTAACTGATTCTCACAAATATAATTGGTAGAATTTGACACAGGAACAGGCAGATAGCGAGTGCTCTCAGAGAATCCGGAGAGGGAGCAATAACTGCTGTGAAATGAATCTGTCTGGAAGAGGGGTCTACAAGGAATTCAAGAAATTCACACCTGAGCTGGGACTTGATTGGAAGAGAAGGATTTGAATAAGCCAATGGGGATTCATGTGGAATTGGTGCTCCTATGGATGTCATTTGGTAAGCACTGGGATGAAACGGGGGAATAGCTAAGTCAATTTTGTCTATAGAATGTATAAAAAGGTCCCATGAAATAATGCTAAAATGGTAAACCGGAGTCCCAGTTGTGGAAGACCTTCTGAACTCCTGAAGTGCGGGATCCCGAGCCCACAAATGAGGTCATGTTAGTATTCATGTTATTTTCGTAGCTCCGTGAAAATCGGAGAATCCAGACATGGAGACAAGTCGGGTTCTTGAAAGAGCTCTAGTGAAAGCCGATGAGGGTGGGGGTCTGTCTGGCTCCCTAATTCAGCTGGACTCATCCCCCCGAAGCAGACTGTGACCTGCCTCTGGTTCGCGCCCAGGGTGCTTTCAGGGTGCTTTCTGCGGCATACCGGGGCTTGCCCGCGGCCACCCAGCTCCCCTCCAGAATCTGAGCTCTACTTTGCCCGACCCCGAGCCCGTCCCGGACCTAGTCCAGAAGGATGCGCTCTAAGGATAATGGCTGCACAGCTGGAGGA
Organism: Bettongia penicillata ogilbyi; assembly: GCA_023548195.1. Taxonomy (NCBI): domain Eukaryota; kingdom Metazoa; phylum Chordata; class Mammalia; order Diprotodontia; family Potoroidae; genus Bettongia; species Bettongia penicillata. The sequence goes on from JAJHZJ010000213.1 coordinate 6,781,944, forward strand.
CAGTCAGCCCGGCCCTAAGCAGCGGGGCCAGGGTGTGAAGCCAGGCTGCTCCGGCTGTGTGCTGCTGCCTCTCCAGGGGAGGCAGCTTGGGGGAGCTGGGCTGGCTGAACGGGTGAGGAGGGGCACCCAAAGTCAAGCACTGCGCACTTATTGAGCTCCTACAGTGTGCCAGCACAGCGGGCCCATAGTCCTTCCTCGGCCTGCGCTAACTCCGGACCGCGCCACCCGCAGACGCCACCTCCGGCAACGACCGAGGCTCAAGGGCCAGAGTCTCCGCTTCTCGAACTAGAGAGTACGAATTTGCGGCTTCCCGAGAAGGCGGGGCTTCCGCGAGACCACACCCCCGAGTCGGGGGCGGAGCTACTTCGAGAACACACCCCCGAGCCAGGGGCGGGGCTTCCTCCCTCTGCGCAGCCTCTTCTCTCTCCCCTCCCCCCCACCCGGGAAGGAGGCTTCCCCGGACAGGTGGAGTTGAGCGAGCGGGGCTCCTCAGGGGGAGACCAGGTGTTTGAGGGGCGGGGCTCCAAACCACGTTGAATCTTTTCGGTCGTGCTAGACTCTTCGTGACCCTTATTTTTTGTGTAGTGGTTTACCATTTCCTTCTTCAGCTCATTTTACAGATGAGGAAACTGAGGCAAACAGGATTCACACAGCTAGTGAAGTGTCTGAGGCCGCATTTGAACCTGGCACTCTACTCCGCTACCTCGCTGCCCCTCTGCTTAACCTTAGAGAGACCTTAGAGGTTCTCCAGGCTACTCTACCCCTCCTCAAGAGCGACCGTAGGGGCAGGTTTTCCCTCACCCGAACAGCTCACCCCACAACTTAACAGGCGAAACGACACTCTCTGAGGGGGCAGGTCTTAATCGACTGCGTGACATCCTGCCCCCAAGAGGCGGGGCTTCCCAGCCTCCCACATATACACACCTCTTCAGGGGCGGGGTTTCTCTGGACCGGGCCGTTCCCCCTCTCTCCATAAGGAATGGAACTTCCGGGCCGGGGAGGTCTGAAAGGGTGGGATTTCTTCAGTCGTGTGGCTCTCCCCACCCAAGGGGCGGGGCTACCCAGTTTCCCACACCTCTGGGGCGGGGCTTCTCGGGACTGGGTGGCCTCTCTCCACAAGGGGCGGGACCGCCGGGCCTAGACCGAGTGAGGGGGCAGGGCTTCCTCAGGCGAACGGCTCCCGGTTGGATGGGCCTTGGCCTCCTCCGCCTTGGCCCCGCCCCTGGAGGGCAGGGATTCCCCGGCTCCCGGCAATCAGGAGACGCGCCGGGAGGGCGGGGCCGCTTCGTCTCTGCCACTTCCGGCTTTGCGCCTCCCGGAGAGGGAGCCGAGGAGGAGGAGGCGGATCCGGTTCGAGATCGCGGCGGGATCCTCGCCGGGCTCTCGCTCTCCGCCATGGCTGCCGAGGAGAGGGACCCGCTCGGCTACTTCGCTGCCTACGGCGGCAGCAGCAACTCCGGCTCGTCGTCGTCCTCGTCTTCGGAGGACGACAGCGAGCCAGAGGAGGCGGGCCGAGTGGCCCGGGAGCCCGCCAAGCCGGCGCCCGCGGGCGGCGCGGCCGAGGGGACACGGCTGCCCAAGCCGGACGAGCTGTTCCGGAGCGTGTCCCGGCCGGCTTTCCTCTACAACCCGCTGAACAAGCAGATTGACTGGGAGCGGCACGTCCGGAAGGCGCCCGAGGAGGTGAGCGAACCCCTGCCGGCGCTGAGGGGGGAAACCGAGGCTGCCCCGGCCCCGGGACCTCGGCGGTCACGCTGCTCACAGAGGGGGACACTGAGGCCGGGGTCCCACGGGGAGGAAGGGGCAGGGCCCACGTGGGCCCCCCTCCTTTTGGGGTCCTAATCCGGAGGAGCCGGTGCCTGGCGCCCCTCGATGCTCCCCCTGGCCCGGGGCTGCCCCCGAAAGGGGCTCCCGCGGAGAAGCTCCAAATCTCGGGGTTGGGGGAGGTGGGGAGCCCCGGCCACGCGTCCCTGAGGCCGCAGCGCCTCTTGGGGCTTTCGTGGGAAACTTCGCGCTGTCGGCCGGGCACCGGTGGCGACCTGGGCAGCCCTGCGTCCGCCGCGCCGCTAACGGGACGGGTTTGTTCCGCAGCCTCCCCGGGAGTTCAGAGCGTGGAAGACCCACGCGGTCCCCCCGCCCGAGACCTACGGCGCCAAGGAGAAGAAGCCGCCGCCGCCCCCGGAGCTGGACATGGCCATCAAGTGGTCCGACATCTACGAGGACAACGGGGCCGACGCGCCCCCGAGCGCGAGCCGAGCCAAGCTGCTGCCCGAGGGGGAGGAGACCCTGGAGTCAGGTAAGAGTCGGGAGGCTGCTGCGCTGGCTTGTAGGAGCGGGTCTGCGCCCGTGCGGAGGACGCAAAAGCGTCGGAGAGCATAGGTGTGGAGGGGAGAGAAAGGCTGGAAACCACCGGTCCAGCCTCTCCGGGTTTACCAGGAGGAAACAAGCCCCGAGGAACTGATTCGTGCAAGGTCGCTCAGTAAATAGAGCCGTCAACTGGACCTTGGATTTCTGATTCCACATTTAGCACCGTTTTCCAGTGTGCCACAGCTGCTTCCATCATGGAATTGTCAGTGATTCACGATCATCTTCAGGTGATTGTTGGTTTTTGCAATGGAAGAAATACATTGAGCTGATTTTAAAGTTAAGTGACTGATGGCCTAAAGTCCAAGGTCATTGCTGTGGGTCAGTAAGATTTCTTCCAGTATCTGGTATGATTTATAGGTGTTCTATAATTAAGGTGACACAATTATTTATTCATTCCTTGTGATTGCAGCTGTGAAAAACTAAAGCCACCTTTTACATTAAAGCAGTTGTACTAAGATTAGGATGAAAAAAAGTGAACTTAACAGAGCATTACTCCAAATAGTAACAGGAAGATAGTGGCAAAAGTATCTATCCTGGCCTGAGAAAAAATGTCTTTCTTTAAGGGCCTCCTTTGCTCTTGCCAGGTCTAAGGATAGATATTAGAAGGAGGCAACTGAGATGACATTTTTCCCTTGTTCCTGTTCTGGCCTGCTTTCTATTTTTTCTGAGCTCATCAGAGGCGCATGAATAATTGACACTCAACATATTGAGAAACATTTTTAACAAGTGGATAACTACATAGAAATTTAAAGACCTTAGCTGAAGTAGGCTATTTATAGAGCTATAATGTTTTGTTCTTTTCAAAATTATGTAAAATGCCCTGTTGAATAAGCAGAGCCTGTGGGGTCTATTCTCTTGGAAACTCCTGGGAAGCAGCTCTCTCTCTATAATAAAGGTACTGAGACTGAGGTTTCATAATAGAGGGCTAGAGTTCTGAGGCTGAAGGTGGCCTGAATTATATCAAAGCGAAGACCAAAAGATTGGGTTTCTCCCAGCTTGGTGCTTCCAGGATGCTGCAGGCAAAATTTCTCACCTTTTTCCCTATGTCATTCTTCTGTATTCTTGAGAAGTTCAGAACTTAGAGCTTCATACGAGGACATTCAAAAACAGAAGGGTTCAGTTTAGTCAGTATTAAGGTATTTCATAAGATTAAGTACTGGTCCTAGAAATTAGTTTCTAAACAATAAAAATAATAACTAGTATTTATATAGCACTGTAAGGTTTGCAGTACACTTTACCAATATTTCATTTTGTCCTCACAACAACCCTGGAAGGTGGATCCTATTATTATCCCTATTTACAGATGAGGAAACTGAGGCAGAGGTTAATGATTTACCCAGGGTCTTACTGCTTACTCTTCCTTATTTTTGCCTCTTAAAATACCTAGTTTCCTTCAGAACTCAGTTCAGGTATGATTTTCTACACAAAGCCTTTCCTGATCCTCTTCTTATAGCTGGTAGCACCTTCTCCCTCAAAATTATCTTGTATATGTTTTGCTTATAGATGTATATATTTGCCTCTGCTGTTAGAATATAAGCTTCTTCAAGGCAGGGACTGTTTTATTTTTGTTTTGTTATTCCCAGGACTGAGCACAGTGGTTGGTACTTAATAAATGCATATTATTTGATGGCAGTTGAGCTGAGATCTGAGGGAACCCAGGGATTCTGGAAGGGGGAATGAAAAGGGGGTATATTCCATACTGGCAGTGTGGCAGAAACAGGGCCAGAGTGTATCAGGGTGGGTGTGGGAACATGTAGAAACCATGAATTCTCACCATCCAAGAACTCAGGGGTCGAGGGCAGAGCTGGAGTGTGGAGGGAGGGTGAGGAAGATGGCCAGAGGGAATGATCCAAAGGACAGATTCCTAGAGGGGATGAGATCAAGGGCACAAGTAGAGGGGTTGCTATTTGCTACTAGAGCAAAGGACTAGTGTCACGATGATATTGCGGTGATTCCAAGTATAGAATGGGAAAGAAGAAAGAGCTTGCCAAGGATGACCTTGACTTTTCTCTGTTAAGTATTTGGCAAGGTCCTTTACTGAGAGGAAGGGAGGGGAAGTGGAGCAGGTGGCCTGAGAGGAGGAAAAGAGTTTGGAGCGGACACTGAGGGCAGTGGGTTAGAGTCACTCAGGGAAAAGTAAAAGGATTGGCTTGCAAAGGAAGGAGCCTTCCTTCATCAGTGTTGAGCAGCAAGAGGAGGAGCAAAGAACGCTAATGGAGGAATTGATCCAGCCTGTGGTTTAGAGAAGAATGAGAGGCAGTAAGATGTGTCAGGTGACTCAAGGGTAGAAGATGGTGTAAGTTGGCCTGATTGATTGTAGGGTAAAGCTTTAGGGGAGACAAAAGTCCAGATAGGAGTTGATGGCTTGGAGAAGCAGGGAGGTATGATGTGATCCGAAGTTGTTGTGCGGATGAAGGCTGGGAAGGAGGGATGAAGGGTAGAGATGTCAGGATAGGAGCTGTGGTCAGAGGGCTGTCAGAGTTTCATAGATAGTCAATGTGAAGCCTTTGGGAGTGAAGATGAGCCCAAGAATGTAGCCATTGCTCTAGGTGGCTGCTCTTGATCAACTGGGAAGCAAAGGGGGCAGCCTGTCAGCAGAGGGGCACTCTGACCCAGGTAGTTAGGAGTTTACTAGAGTTAGAATTGTTTGAATTGATTTGCATCCCACTTTCTTTGAGTCAAATTGTTATCCCATAATAACAAACAGAATCTATTTTTGATTTTCATTTTTCTTCGGGAGCTACATTCTTTAAGCAAATGTTTATTGACTGTCGCTAGGTAGCAGTAACTCAATAGACCTTATGATTGAGTTTGTGAATTGAAAAGGACTTGATCCTCCAATAGGAAGAAAATATGATTGATAGAGCTTCAATAGAGCAAGCTTTTTTGAGTTGTTCCTTAAGGATAGTAGTCATCTGAATTGAGATAGATTTGCAGATTGATCTCTGTAGTCTCAAGATATCCTGTGAACATTCTATGTATCAACAAAAGTATTGGGTTCTCAAATGTGATAAAAAAATCTAAATCTTATTACTTTGCAGTTACAAAGTATTTTCTAAATTTGTTTTACCACTAATTCAAAGTAGGCAAGCCTGATTTAGAAATAAACTCTCCCATTATCTAGCTGAATGCCAAATCATTTTCTTCTGTTGGGTCACGTTTTTCCAGTCTTTAAAAGGAGAGTGATAATACTTGTTATACTGCCTACCTTACAGAACCATTAGGAGGAAAATGTAACAATGTGAGGCTGATAATTTCCATTACGTGAAGTTGGAAAGTTTTTGCAGTGATACAATTAATGCAACTAAGATAAGATGGGAAATGATTGACTAGAAAAAAATCTTTATATCAGATATCTGTAATAAGGATTTGGTATTCATAATATATAAGGAATGACCCCAACTGTAGGCTCAAAAGCATTTCCTCAGTAGGGAAATAGTCACAGTAGGCAGACAGTTGTTAAAAGACAAGTTGCAAACTTATGCTGTATATATTCAGTTATGCATTTGTCATCTCCCTCATTAGAATGTTAACTCTTTGCAAGTAGGAATTATTTCATCTTTGTACTTGTATCTCCACTGATCAGCACAAATATTTGTTGATTCATTAACAGTCATATGAAAGAATACCACAAATCCTTCAATTGTAATAGATATGCAAATCAAAACAGCTCTGAATTTCTGTCTTGTACCCAGCAAATTGTCAAAGATGACAAAATCAAGAATATTTAATGTTGAATAGTTGTCGAAAAATGAGCACATTTTTAATATGACTTGGAGCTTTGAATTGTTGTAAACATTTGGGAGAGTAATTAAGGGAGGAAAAAGAAAATGAGGAGGTTTAAATTACATGATTACTGTGGTCTCTTTTAAGTTTTAATTCAGGATTTTCTGATCAACTGAAGAGACTGTTTCCATATATGGGTGTCTGCAATAGTGTTAGTACTGACAGTAGTATTGTATATTCCTAAAGTGAGTTAATAAATAAAACAACTTTGTCATAATGCTCATATAGATTGGTAGTACTTTATAAGTATACTGATGTCTCTCTCTGCAGTTGTATTTAGCTAATACATCTTAATTCCCCTTGTCCCCAAACCATTATTGGCACTACCATTAACTTTCTCCTGATTTGTAGCCTTGGTCTTGTAGATTACCTTTTTTTTTTCTTGTAGATTATCTTCCTTTTTACCTTGGTCATTGTACCTGGGTTTATATCTGGGCTCTGCACTTACTACTTGTGTGACCTCTTTGGGCCTGCGTTTCCTCATCTTTAATAAAATGAGGAACTGGACTTTATCATCTCCTAGGTCCTTACTGTAGTTGGTTCTCTGATCCTGTGAACCTTTCCAATTCTAAATCAGTGATCTGATGAACTTCTCATATCCAGTTCATTACCAAGCCTTGCCTATTACATCTCCAGCATCTCAGAACAATGAAATTGAGGTATAAAAATTAGAATCTGGTCTAATCCTTTCATTTTATGGATGAGAAAACTGAGACCCAGAGAAGGCAAGCAACTTTTCCAAGGTCACATAGCTAGTAAGAGCTTGGAATAGGCTCTGAACCAAAATTCTCCTTGAGTCCTTTGTTATTTTCACTCTGCCATGTTACCATTTTAATTCATTCCCCTTTTCCCATTGTCACCACCTTTGTCAATTCCTCATAACCATCCACCTACTACTGCAGTAGTCTCTTAATATAGGACTTCTAACTTCCCCCTTGCTCAAGTCTGTCTCAAACCGTTGCTAGAATAGCCTTTCTGGAAGCTCTAGTCATGTTATTTCTCCACTAAAAAAATCTTTGCCTATTGCCAGTCAGGTTAAGTTCAGACTCCCGTATCTTGCTTCCCAGACCCTCTACCACTGAGTGCTAAGATGTCTGTTTCTCTTTATCTCTTCAATTTTACATCTAAATTGAACTTCTCCCTGCTTCCCTCTCATGCTTTTTGCTCTTGCCTCTATGCCTTTACTCATCCTGATTCCTGGAATTAATTCCCTCCCCCTCATTACTTTAAAACCCAGCTCTTTTCCCTGAAGCCTTTTAAATCAGTGGAAGCTTCCAATCAACAATGACTTCCCCTCTTGGCCCTCACATAACATTTTCTTGTAGATCTTTCACACACTCAGTTGCAGAATCTGATCGCCACATCGATATATTCTGCCCTAAACTCTCTCTCTTTCCTGAACTTTAGTGCTTCATCACCAGCTTTTCACTGGACTTCCCTGCCTGTATGTCCTACTGACATATTAAACTCAGTGTTTCTAAAATGGAACTCATTGTCTTTTTGCTTAAACCAAAATTTTCTCCAGATTTGCCCGTTTCCTTTTTTAAAACTGATGACATTTTTTTTATCACATTCATTTCCATAGGTACATGTATTTATTTATTTATTTATATTTCTCCTCCCCTCACCAGCCAGGGAGCCATTACAAAGGAAAGAGTACCAGATAGAACTCTGAAGGAAGAGAATGATTTTAACACATAGAAATGAGGACATGTATTCTAGGCATGTATGATGGCCTGCTAGGATGCCCAAAGATGGGGAGATCTGTGTCCAATGAAGTCATGTGAAATGAGGTTGTAAAGGTAGGCTGGTAGAGCTGGCTAATTGTCAGGGTTAGTAAAGGGTTAGGTGGGTTCTTTGTTTTTTTTTTTAGTTTTATCTCAGAGACAGTATGGAGTCACATATTTGAACACATAGCGCACAAAAAGGTTTGTGCGCTGGAAAGATAGTCTGTGTGGGCAATAGGTTGGGCCTGGAGAGAAGGAAGCAGGGAGATCCCTTTAGGGAAGAGAGGATGAGACCTTGAACTTGGATGGTACATGTGAGGGCGAATGGCCACATTGTGATGAGAGGATGGGGGTCTGGTGTCTGAGTGGGAACATGACTGAGGTCATGTAACTGGAGAGATGGTGATTCCATCCACAGAAGTAAGGAAGCTGAGAGGAGAGGCACAGTTACAGAGGAGGATGTCGAGTTCATTTTTGACCAATGTTTAAATTTTCTTGGAACATCCAAGTGGATGTTTCCAGCAGTCCCTTAAACAGGAAATTTTTGCTGAAGCTAATGACTGGTTGGTGCTGGATCTATGTAGAGGTGATCCTTGAAGTCACGTGAGCATTTGGAGTCAAAAGGAGAGAGTTTTTAGAGAGAAAAGGTCTTAGAACAGTGTGGGCTTGAAGCAACCTCACTTAACAGAGGAGTGACTGGATTGGTGATAGAATCAGAGAGAGCACTGTCACAGAAGCCAAGTCATGAATGGGGGAGTACCTAGGAAGAATCACCTCAAGGTTTTAGAAAGCTGAAGGGAAATGAGACTGGAGAAAAGGCTGTGAGGCTTAGTCATTAAGATGTCACTGGTGACCTTGGAGAGAGTTTCTGTCAGTTACTCAACATGATTTATTAAACACTATGTGCCAGGTACTGTGTTAAGCACTAGGGTTACAAAGAAAGGCAAAAATAGCCCCTTCAGGAGCTCACATCCTAATGAAGGAAACATTATATAAATAATTGATATATATGGGATAGAGAGAGAGTAGATGGAAGCTAACCTCAGAGGGAAAGGTTCTCATGGAGTAGGGGTTGGAGGGATTGGGGCAGGGGTCATCAGGAAAGGCCTTCTGCAGAAGGGAGCATTTGAGATGAGTCTTGAAAGAAGCTGGGAAGCTAAGAGTTGAGAAGCTCATTTGAGACATGGGCTGTAGCCAAGGCACAGAAATGAGATGGAATAGGAAAAACACCAAGTGAATGACAGGGGCTACAACACTTGGCCTAGAAGCTGAGTCATAGGAACTTGGATGCAGGCAGAGTGACTTTTTAGATTAATAATTGTGTTTTGGGAACACAGTCCAGTACTGTCTTATTTTGTATACCCTCTATAGGAGAGCAATTATTATGGTATGAGCAATGCAGATTGTTTGGAAATTGCCATTGGCACTTAGTATAGTTGTGCAGTTTGCTTGGGGTTTGCTTGGCAAAGATACTGGAGTGGTTTGCCATTTCCTTCTCCAGCTCATTTTACAGATGAGGAAACTGAGGCAAACAGGATTCAGTGACTTGCCCAGGGTCACACAGCTAGTAAGTGTCTGAGGCCGGACTTGAACTTGGGAAGGTGAGTCTTTGCCACTTCAGGTCCGGCATTACTTAGCACAGTACCTGGATGATAGTGTGCCATTGAGTGATTGTGTAACCCCTAATTGTGAGTACCTTACTCTACACCCAAGGTGTAAAGTGGTTTGTTCCCTTGATTTTGTATTTTTCTTATGAGTAGCAAAGAAAACAAGTAGAAACAAGGAATATTGTTCATAGACAGTCAATTGATCATTTAAAAGTTACAAGGGCAGCACTGTGCAAAGAAAAGAAGGCTAACTCAGAGGACCAAGGTTCAGATCCTGCCTGCATAACCTGAGGCAGATCCTTACATGTTTCTGTGCCTCTGATTCCTCATCTGGACTAGATAGCCTTTGAGGTCCCTTCCACCTGTAGATTTCATGTTCCTATGATAGGTATATCCTTGAAGAAGAAGAAGTAAAAAAGTACTTAAATTTGGAATTGGGGGATGTAGGTAGGTTCAGATCCTAGTTCTGTTGCCAACCTGAAAGATCTCTGTTCTTGTTCCTCCTCTACAAAAAATGAAGGGGGCAGTACTGGAAAGACTCTACATTACAAATAATTAAGGAAAGAATGTCTTGTTATTGTAAATAGTGATCCTGATCACCCCATTGTCCTGCAAAAGCATATACTGTATGATATTATGTAAATTAACTGTAAGCTCGGGGGGAAAAATACTTCCTGACCTTAATATTACACTGTTTCAAATGAAAGGTTTCCTTGTTTTCATGTTTACTTTATTGAAGTAATGGAGCATGTTTTCATTTTTTGCAAATTAGCTTTGGTACATATTTAGCCACTGTGGTCATGAACATGAAGGGGAATAGTGATGAAATTTTAGGTGTGAACTACAAATAATTCACAATTACTGATCAAAACAATTTTCTTTCCTTTTTAAAGATGACGAGAAAGATGAACCTACTTCAAAAAAACGTAAAGTGGAAACTGAACAAGGAAAGAAGAAAAAGTAGGAAAGCGTGCATACTGGGAACATTGGCGTGGGAAACGTGCTGTTGGAAATTGAGGCAGTATTGGGATTTTCAAAATTTCCATAAAGCGTCTTCCCCTTTTGGAAAGCACACACATTAGTCCGGCAGTAGAAAGTTTCCACTGAAGGATTAAAGTTTCATTAAAAACTCATCATTATTGCAAATATTGTGACTTTGTGATTGTGGAAATTATCATTCTTGGTGGAAATACTGGGGCTCTCACAAAATTAGTGTGAGAATTTTATTATTTGTTGACCTGCCATTGTTTTTTGGAACCTTTTATAACAGAATGTATTTTAAGAGTAAATATATCGTTTATGTACTGTGAACTGATGAGGTGCTTTTCCGAAATGTTTGTACAGTGTAAATAGATCATGAAAATAAAATTAATTATTCAATATTACTATCATTACTTCAGTTTAAATTCATATACTGAAAAAAATTCAAATTGGTGGCCGCCATCAATATCTACTTTCTTTGGTGCTGTATCCACAGAAATGTTTAGTTTTGTTCAGCAGACATTTATTAGACACCTCGATGTAGAGCATCAGGTTCTAGATGAGGTGGGGAAAGCTCTTCAAGGGCAGAGCCTGTTTAATTTTTGTCTTTATATTCCCAGAATTTGCCACATTTTCATATTGGCCATATCCAAAAACATATGTCTCAGTCAGCCAGCACTGTTGAGTCTAATCTACCCTCTCTCTTACTCCCCTTTTTCCTTTTCCTTTTTCATTTGTTTCTCTACTGAATGGTTTATATTTCTGTATTCAGCAATGTATGAGCAGCCAGGTGGTGCAATGGGCCTGGAGTCAGGAGGACCTGAATTCAAATCTGGCCTCAGACACTTAGCTGTGTGACCCTGTTTGTCTCAGTTCCTCATCTGTAAAATGACAAGAAAGATGACGAATGACATGTTATTCGAGAAGGAAATGACAGATCACTACCTTTGCCAAGAAAACCCCAAATGAGCTCAAGAAGAGTTGGATTTGACTGGAAAGATTTAAAACAAAAATTCAACCATCTGTGTTTCCCTCCTTTGCTCATTTCAGATGACAGTGAGGTCCAAGTGTCAGCTGTTCCCCCCAGACCTTCCTCCTTGTTTACATAGATTTCTACTTGTATTCCCCGATTATGTGTGATAATTTTCCTCATCCTTCCTCTGTTAAGTTTCTGAGGGGACAGAGATTGTCTTCCTATAGGAGAATTTAAGTCATTTAATCCCTTATAATTATTCAGTTATGCTTGCTTTTTTATGTTTCTCTTGACCTCTTATGTTTGCACTTTAGAGTTTCTTTGTAGCTCTGGTATTTTCAACAAGAATGCTTGGAAATTCTCTTTTTCATTAAAGGTCCGTTTTCCCCACTGTAGCATTATACTTAATTTTACTAAATAAGTTATTTGTGGTTGTAAACCCATATTGTTTGTCTTTTAGAATAGCATATTCTAAGCTCTCTACTCCTTTGTACTGGTGGTTGCTAAATCACCTATGAGCGTAGCTCCTCGGTACTTGAATTCTGACTATAGTCTTTTTTCTTTGTCCTGTAAGCTCTTGATTTTGACTATGATGTTTCTGGGAGTTTGCATTTTGAAGTTTCTTTCAGGAGACAAATGGTGGATTTAAAAAATAAAATTTCACTTTGTCCTTTGGTTCTAAGAGATTTGGGGCAGTTTTCTTTGAAGATTTCTTGAAATATGATGGCTAGGCTCTCCTTGTTTTGTTTTTTTTTGCTCATGACTTTCAGGTAATATTTACATTTTATTCTAATTTTTTTTTTAGTCTTTTGGCTTTGTTTTCTGCCTGGTCCATTATAGTTTTCAGGGATTTATTGCTTGGGCAAGGTTTTGTACCTCTTGTTCCAAGCTATAAATTCCCTTTCTGTATCTTTATTCCGTGGTTATCATTTCCTTTCCAGTTTTCTTTTGCTCTAGTGTTTGCATTTCATTTATAAAACTTTTTTTTTAATTTAAATTTTTCATCTCTTAGGAGTTTTTAGTTGAAATTGTGCTCACGCGCTCAAGCTGTGTTTTTTATTTGTTCATTCTTCCAGTCTACTTCTTGACCTTACAGTAGAGCCAGTCTTTGCACACTTCTGGAGGGAATACGTGGGCTGGTCCTGCTGTTTCTTCCATTAAGTGAGTATCGTATATTAGCCAAGATTTCAGTGACAGCTCTTGCTGAGGACCTGCAAGTTTTCAGTGTTCCCAGAGTAGTTTGACACAAGGCAAAGTGATCACTGGCTCTTGGTCTGAGTGCTGCCAGTTCCTGACCTGGGTTTGAGTCTGAGCAACAAACCTGTGGGTTTATTCCATTTGGAGTTCCAGTAAACTGCTGCTGAACTCAACCAGCTGGGCAGCTCTGATGGTTCAGGGTCACAGAACTGCAGGCTCCCCTTTGGTCTTGGATTCCTTTTCTGGTTATTTCTCTGAAGGTATCAGGTTAGGCCTGAGACCTTTCTCTGCTCTTGTGTTGAGAACCACATGATGGCTGCACATTACTGAACTTCCTCCTTGCTCTATACACAGCCTGGATCCTGTGATGACTCCTTACCCTGGAACACCACACTTCAGCACAAGTCCCCTCATTAAGTCCACCCTGGATCTGTGACCTGGAACTGAATAGTGAGTAGCAGCTTCCAGGTGGTACCTGCTCTTGCACCATATGTATGTTTAGGCCCCCCTTTGCTGGATTTGGGACCTCTATTTTCCCTGGTACATAACTTCTCCTTGTGATGGAGAGCTCTAGGGAGTCATTCCTATCTAGACCTTGTCCCCAGTGTCCATGGACCTCTGCCTTCTTATGACACCCCACGCTGGAGAAATGACCCATTTTTTCTTGGATTTCCCAATCAGGATCCAAGCTGGTGCATTTTCTAGATCTATTTGGAGGAACTGTGGCATAGAGCTCAGCCATACATCTGGCTTCTCTGCTATTACAGTTCCAACCACATAAATGATTAATAAATGATTAATTAGCAGTAGAGTTGATTGAAAATAGCATGGACTTTTGGGAAGGAGAAAGTCTCTGGAGAGAAGTTCAGGTAGAAAGTAGATGATTACTTACCAGACAGATTATAGAGGAGATGGTCCTTGAAGGATCCCTCTATGATGGAATCTCATTCCATGAGCATCTCTAAAAAAATTGATGCTCATCTTTTTCGGTGTGGCTCAGTCAAACACCGGCATAAAAGCAGGGAAGCAATTCCCATGCTTCCATGTACAATCTTATTTCTCTTCCGAATTTCAGTTAGCTCTGACTGCCAGCTATACAGTTCTGCCAAGGAAACCCCCCAGTACTTGAAACTCAACATAACTAAAACCAAATTCATGTTTGAAAATCAACTGCTATTGACTCTAATGTTTCTGTGGATCTCAACAGCGTCAACGCTTCAGCTTCAGACTTTAATCTGTCAGAAACTATGGGAGAATGCTTTTGTTTATGATGTTTATAGCCAATGCTAGCTTTTTTGAAATGTTCTCATTTTACATAATTGGTCTGGTGGTTAGTTTTAAAGCATAGAACTCAGAGGGCTTTCTTGATGTCCCAATCTAAGTAGATCCATCCTCGTTTCAAAATCTTAGAAGACATTGGTATGTTTTTGTTATTAATTTCATTTTGAAATAGAATTTCAGGGATTTATATTAAATGAAGGTTTTGGGTTTTGTTTATTTTATAGTAAGCACAAGGGCAACTAGGTGGTTAATTGGGTAGAGCACCAGTGCAGGAGTCAGGAGGACCTGAGTTCAAATGTCACCTCCCACTTGACACTCATTAGCTGTGTGACTTTGGGCAAGTCACTTAACCCCAACTGTCTCATCCTGGGTTATCTCCAGTCATGCTGATGAATATCTGGTCACTGGATTCAGATGGCTCTGGAGGAGAAGTGAGGCTGGTGACCTGTACAGCCCTCCCTCACTCAAAACTAAGTCAAGTGCAAGTCATATCATTATTTCTCTGACGGCATGATCTTTTTCGTCAACGAAGGACGAACACACACACACACAACACACACAGTGACCACAGATTCAACTCTTTCCTCTTCAGATTTTAGCAACACCTTGATTCCATCTCTTATTTTATCTAACTGAGGTTTAGGGATAAAGTTTTTGCTTATGATTGCCCTGTACTGGTTGGCAATACTCTGTTGTATGACTTAGAGCTGAGGGTACCATTGAGAAACTGTGGTGTGAAGCCCTTGCCTCTAACTGATATGATGTGTTTCCAGTTTTGTGATAGAATATTAGCAGGCAATGAAAGCATTCACATCTTGAGCCTATTTCAAGCAGACTCATATTTAGCTCATTTCAGTGGCCAGAACCATCTGCACTGAAGCATTTCTAATGGGTAAGATAACCATATTTATGCTGGGTTCAGCTTACCTTGCCAGAAATCAAAGGAGCATCACTCTCTGCTATTCTTCCTGCCAAACTGATTGACCACCACAGTGATTTCAAGTAGGGCTGCTCTTCAGTGACTCTGTTGTGTCACACTGACCCAATCACTGATATCTCCAGGATCCAATTCACCAGTGGTCCAGTGTTCCTACCAGGCGTTCACAGCTAACATAATGTACAGTTCCCTCATTAACATTCCTCTGCTTTGCCATTGGCACCCCCATAACAGCATGGATGAAGGGTTGGACTTTAAGACCATTATTGTCTTTATCCTCATGTATTGAACCATATTGCCTCTCAAGATAACCCCAAGATAGCCAAAGTTACGAACATAAGGGACTGGCTGAATGAGGATGAAGTTGGAAGAAAAAGCAGGATTTGGAGGAGAGATAATATTGCTATGGAAATGTCCTCTAGAATCTGCAGCTGGTTTCTATTCACATAGCTTCACAGACTCATCCATCAGACCAAGGCCAGGTTGGAGGATGCTCACTGCCTGCTTTATACATACAATCATTTCATACATACATGCAATCATTTCACTGACATCTCTGGGAGCAGTCTCCATCCAGACCTCGCTGCCCTGAAACATCTGTTCCTGGCTTTCTGCTCTTGTTATAATCGCTCAGATTGAACATTCCAGAGATCCAGTTCAGCCTCTGACTATATCCTTTTTCTCCAGGAAGAGACAGACAATTTTGTCTCAAGACAAAAGGGTTGTGGTCAAGAGCAAGTTGGCCATTGGACAGTACTGTGTGTACTGGACCCTTTCTGAGTCAGCCAGCAGAGGGTGTCAAAGACCTCAAAACAGCGCCACAATTGAACTAACCCTTTGTATGCACTGAGGTGCATTTGCCCCCAGTTAAGAAGTACATGAGCATCTAAGGCAATGGCTAGCCAGCTATCCGGCTCATTGACAATCCTGAGCTACCCCAGACCCTTTCACCAGATGGGCAGAGGACCCTTCTAGGGTTTCTGGCCAAGTGAAAGTTGTTCATGATCTGTCCTAGAGATTCCCTACTGTTCAGGCCAAGAAGGCTCAGTGCGGCCCATGGAATCATAGATCTAAAGATGGAAGACACCTCAGAGTCCATCTAGCCCAACCCTTTCATTTTACAGATGGAAAAACTGAGGCACAGGTTAAGAAGCTTGTACCAGAGCACCTGAGAGGTAGACCCAGAGCTGTTATACAGACATTTGGTAGGTGCTATTATAAAACCCCATTTTTATAGATGAGGAACCTGAGGCAAACAGAGGTTGAATGACTTTCCCCGGGTCACCCAGAGAGTAAGTGTCTGGGGCCAGATTTGAAGACGTAAGTCTTCCTGGCCTGCAGGTCCAGCCTTTTATTCATTGTGCCACCTAGCTTTCCTGTGTATCTAGACTGCCCCCTCATTTTATAGGTAAGGAAACAGACCCAAGAGATACAGTGATATGTCGTATAAGTAGTGTTGGGGATAGGAATTGAAACTGAGCCCTCTGACCCTCACGTTGAACCACTCTGATCCAACCCAACCTGAACTGTCTCGTTGTTCTTCAATAAAATAATTCTTTTTATCCTTTAATTAAGCCTCACTGAATACATAGATGGTTATTTATGTTTGGGGTTGTGTCCCAGGCTGTGTCTTTGCTGTGGGAGGCATTTACTTCCTGACTCACATGATGGGTGGTGCCTCCCCTCCCCGGGAAATGTCCTCTTCTTTTGGTTGTTCAGCCATTTCAGTCACGTCCGACTCTTTGTGACCCTTCCTCATCTTTCCTTGTATCTCTGTGGGATCACCTTGTCCACGCACACACATCATGACTACTGTATTTTTGATGATCCTAGTATCCAGCATAGGACATGACAAATAGTACCGATATAATAAGTCAGTGCTTGTTTGACTATGTCATAGGACATAGACTTTGAGCTGGAAAGGGCCCTCCATGCAATTGAGTCTAGCCCCTTCATATTACAGATGAGGAAACTGAGGCCCAGAGCAGTCTCAGCGAGGGTCATAGTATATGTTTCATATTTGAACTTTCTTAGAGTCCTTTCCAACTCCAAATCCCAAGCTTCACCCACTATGCCAAGACCTTAGGCAAGATACTTAAGTTTTCCTCATCTATAACCCTAACTCCTAAGAGGGTTGTGAGGGGTCAAATACAATAATATAAGTAAAGTGGCCTGGAGGTATCAGTTATTATTATCCTAACAATGCAAGGAGAAAAAAAGATTCATTTTTTACATAGGGTAAAAAAATATAATTCCTGCTTTTTTTTTTTTGGTCTGTTATACAGATGTTAAAATATCCCATCTCTGTTGGCTCTTCTCTGTACTTCTTTCCAGCGAGAACAAACAGCTCTTCTTTTTTTAGCATAAAGTCTATCAATGCCAATTCCTTAACCACTTCCAGCTGGGACGGCCTACAGCCAGCACATTGTCTTTGGAGATGAGGCGTTCATCTCTGCCTCCTTGATCCCCTGAGAGCCTCTGCCCGCCTTCCATCTTGTTTTTCTAGGAACGGGCAGTCTAATTGTTTTTTTGGTTTCATTCAAAGCCCTTGGTGGAACATTACAGTTCTGGTCTGTACCCACAATGTGAGTAACACAGTTTTGTTTCATCTCCTGAGAGGAGCAGTATTTGAAACAAGACCAATGGTAGATTTGTATAAAAGTGCTAACAAGATCAGTGTGTGTTGGTTTGGAGGAAGTATCTGTGTTCATTCCCCTTGGGGACATTCTTTTCAAAGAGCTTCTTACAGAGTGACTATTGGATAATTTAATTTGATGAGGCTTGTTTAAGTACCTACTATGTGCTGGGCACTGTGCAGCACACTGGGGATACAAAGACAACAATAAAACAAAGATTGTTCTCAAAGCACTTAAATTCTCTTGGGGGAAAATATTATGTTCCTACATGAAGCAAAACAAAGCAAAAGAGGGAGTGGCACCTGTGTTGTGCTTTGAAGGAACCTAGGAATTCTAAATGAGAGAGATGTAGGGATTATAATTGCCCAATCTACCGGAAAAACTACGAGGACAGAGCTCTGAGTCCATGGCACTTCATTAAAGCATCCCTGGTCCCTTTTAATGAAGTGGAGCTCTGATTTTTGTCACAATTTGAGATGCCCCCTACTTCCAGGGCCTTATTTTTGTAAGGCTTGATACCAGATTTAATACTTGAACACTCGAAAAGGCTACACAAAGTACAGAATCCCATTTCTTGATAGACCTTGCTTCATGGGCCAAAAATGATGCATCAGCTAGAAATTGTAATCTGTGACCATCAGGGTGGTCACAGATTGGGTGAAGCATGGGACATCTCTTCTGACTAAGTGGTCATAAGATGGTCTCCTGCTCATGTTGGACAAGAGAGAGTGGAACAGAGGTGCAAAAAATAAGTTGAGAGACTTTCTAAAGAAACAAGACATCCAACCCATACTGGGATTGGACATGGAATTTGAGCAAAACAGAATAGAGATATCTTTGTCAGCATTCTTGCGGTTGTGCAAGTGAGCTTCATAACTGGTAAACAAGTAGTGAATTTCATATTAAAGTTTGAGGTGTACTATAAGAACCTCTCTTATCTAATTATCCCTATATGATTTATATAAGATATCAAACTGATTAATACTAATTGGAACAGAGTAGACGTCCTAATGAATCATATCGCACAGAGGTGAGGAAGGAGGGCATTCCAGACATGGGGGATCTCCTGGGCAAAGTCATGAGGCTAGTTTGTGCAGGCTAGTTTGACTGGAATGGAACCTGTGTAAAGGAGAGTGATATGAAATAAGACTGGGAAGGTGGTTAGCAACCAAAATGCCAGACTGAGGGTTTTATACTTATTCTTGGAAGCAGTAAAGAGTCATGGAAGATTTTTGAGTAGGGGAGGTTAACATGGTCAGATATTTGTTTTAGGAATATCAGCTGTGTGAAGGATGGGCTGGGGAGTGATGTAAGCAGAAGGACAAATGAAATTAATATAATAAATAGCCAGAGAGGTAGTAAGAGCCTGAAAGGCTATAGAGATCCTTTGGGTTGAGAGGAAACAGATAAGACAAATATGGCGGAAGTAAAGTAGAGAAGGTGTCACCACTGATTGGCTATTATGGGGTTGAAAAAGAGGGAGGAGTCAAGCATGACTCAGTGATGGAGAACCAGAGTGACAGGGAGGATGGATGGAGGTTTCCCTTACAGAAAGAGCAATCTGCAGGAATGATAGGTTTGACAGCTAATAGAATTATTTCTATTTTGGATATTTCTATGTTGCTTTGAGGTGCCTTTGGGACATCTGGGTGGAGATGTTGAGTAGGCAATTGGTAACATAGGAAACAGAGATAGATATGGGGATTGTCCATATAGAGATAATGACTGAGCTTTGGAAGATGAGGATGTTAACAAGGGAGGATTTGTAAAGAAAGAAGAAAAAATGGGCTAAGAAAGTATCGTGAGGTACATTCACTAGAGAGGGGGAGTAGTTTGATGATCCAGCAAAGGAGACAGAGAAGGAGCAGAGAGGATAAGACATTTGACCCGAGATCACATGGGGATTAGGAATTCCCCAAAACATTGGTGACCATCTGGCCCCAACCTACATTTCCAACTTTCTTGTCCACTTCTCCCTTTCATGCATTCTCCAGTCTGAGCAAACGGGCCTTCTTCTTGCTCATTACCTCTGACAACCCATCTCTATGCCTTTACACAGACTGTCTCCCACAACTGGGTCATAAATGGAAAGCTAAAATGGACCTCCAGGACTATCTCGGTCCATCCCTTTATTTTATAGGTGAGAAACTGAAGCTCAGGGCAATTCAACGTTTTGTCCAAGAGCACATAGGTGGTGAACATTTGGATCCAAGGTCTCTCAATCCAAAGTCAATTCTCTATCCGTTGTACTGCCAAGAATTTCACTCCTTTACCTCTACCTATTAGAATCCTATGTGTCCTTCAAAGTTTAGTTCAGCACCCCCTACATGAGGCCTGTCCTGATCTCCTAGCTATAAATGTCTCTCCACTCCCAACTTACTTTGTACCAAGTTTATTATTATTTGATGGCTTCAATAGTGTACAACTCTTCATTTGGGGTTTTCTTGGGAAAGATATTGGAGTGGTTTGTCATTTCCTTCTCTAGCTCACTTTATAGATGAGGAGGAGCTGTGGGAAACAGGGTTAAGTGATTTGCCTAGGGTCATACAGCTAGTAAGTGTCTGAGGCAAGATTTGAACTCACAAAGATGAGTCTTCCTGACTCCAGGCCCAGGACTCTATCCACTGCACCACCAAATCTGACTTCTGAAACTTAGTATTTGTGTCACCCTGGCAAGTCACTTCACTGTTTGCCTCAGTTTTCTCATTTGTAAAATGAGCAGGAGAAGAAAATGGCAAACCACTGCAGTGTCTCTACCAAGAAAACCCCAAAAGGGATCGTGAAAAGTCAGACATGACCGAAAAATGACTGAACATGAACAACAAAAAAAAACTTTATTGTACTTTGTACTTACACATTTTGCATTAACTTATATAGGATATATATATTGTGTATATACATGCATACATATAGATAGCTGATAGCTGCCCAGTATAAAGACAACTGCCCTTCATGCAGCATAGGTGGATATCTGCTCTGATACCTGACCCACCATGTCTCTGAAGGAGAATGCAATTTCCACTTTTGTGCAGAGTAGGGAGAAAACAGCCTATCAGGGGAGGAACAGGCAGGCTTTAGCACTACCATGGCAGGGTTGTCTTTACCCTTTTATCTCCAAGAAGAATATTGGGCTCCAGTTATCTCCATCTATCTCCTAAAAAAAAAATATTGTAATCTAGGAGTACAATGAGTTCCGAATAAAAGTCACTGATTGCTCTCTGGGGGAGGATATCTCTAGCTTAGCTTCCTCTCAACAAGTGCTGATTACATGAAGGGCCATGATGAATGGCTTTTATAACCCTTTATCTAAGTAAGTAGTTCATGGAAATCAGAGAAATTATACATATTAGATTAGACCAAAGAATACACCAGAGCAAATGAGCTCTTTGGATGGAAGTGAGATAAGATAACAGTTCAACCAAGGAGAAACAGAAAGATCTCATTAAGAGAAGTTCACTCTTAGCAGTCTCCGGGGATACAAACACTGAGGGTCCAGGGCTGGAGTAATCGATTACTAGCCTTTTGCCCTGCCTGTGACTGAAGGAGCTCTCCAGTTTGTCCTTCAGAAATCCACTCTTAGCCCTCTCCACCACCTTTCTCCGAGTCCTTTCCTGATGTGTGCCCACTTCACAGAGTAGGGGGTCATAGCTCTGTGTACATGGCAGGAAATGTCATGTAGGTGTCACTCAAGACCACCATACCAAGCTTGAGAAGAATGAGGGTTACACACACACACACACACACACACACACACACACACACACACACACACACACATATATGAACACATTCCCTCCAACTATTCCCTCCAATAGAATGTAAGTTTTGGAAGGGAAGGACTCTCCTTTTTGGTTTCAGCATCTTTGGTTCCTGTCACTGTACCTCAAAGACCCTTAAAGGCTTGTGGTTTGTCTGGTAGGATCTTTTTTTTCACCTTTATTGTATATTTCTTTTTATCATTTGGGCATTGATAGCTTTGCTTGTCATATACTTTCCCACCCAATTGGATAGAATCTTAATGTTGAGATGGACCTGTGAGGTCATATAATCTAAGCTCCTTTCTCATTCAGAAATTCCTTCTACAGCATGGTCCACTTTGGCTTACTTTTCTAGTCTTGTCAATAAACCTATCTGAAGAAGAGTTGTAGCATAGATTTGGGAATTTGGTTATAATCATTTTAACATGTTTTGGTACCCAGAATCTGGCTCTACTCGTGCTTTCTCTTTCTTCACCAGTTTCTCTAGAAATTACCCAAATAGAGGAGCAGGTGAAATCCTTTCCAGGTCAACTGGTGGATGTATGCCCCCTGGCATAATTATTATTTTTATGTGTGGTGCAGAGATGAAGTTCATCATTCTCTTCATTTCTATGTGCCATGTCAGGGAATTGGCATTAACGATTTTAATGTAAAACTCCACAAGAATTTTTGAAAAGTGTGAGATAAAAGTAAAGCAAGAATGAGGAAGGCGTATAATCAGAAATGACTCCCCAGAGTGTCATGCCCTAGGATATGGGGCTCTTAAGCTGGGTCGATGAACTTATTTTCTTAATAGATTCATAACTGTATTTCAAGATACTTTGTTTCTTTTGTCATTTTGTAATAAAAATGTATTTTACTTTATGCATTTAAGAACACTATTTGGCTATGGGGCCCCTTAGTCTTCACCCAACTATCAAAACTGTCCGTGACACAAAGAAGATTTAAGAAATTTTCCCTAGAACCTCTTATGTGCTAAGACAAAGATGTCCCCAACTCATGTGCTTTGTTTGGGAAACGTCACATCCCCCTCTCGCACCCCTCCCTCCAATAAAGTATTTGATCCTTGATACCAGGGAAGGGTTCTCTGTGTCTTTTTCCTAGTACAGATATATATAGTAGGCACACAGTAGGATTTTATTAGATAATCTTTCTCTATAAGGTACACAAAGTATGTTTTCTGAATGGGGAGAAAGTGAGAATGGGATTGAAGCCCTCTCCATAGAGTATATTTGGGGTGTGGCTACAGGTCCAAGCCCAAAGTGCTGAGCCTTGTCTATTCCCTCTGTACCATGGGCTCTGGCTGAGGCACTTAGAACTCGGAGTGCCTCAGCCACTTGGGTAGAGACCTATGTGTGTGGTGGGGGAGAGGTGGGGGAGGGAAGGAAACAAGCATTTATTAAGCACCTACTACATGCCAGGCATTATATTAGATGCTTTACAAATAATTTCACATTTGATCCTCACAACAGCTCTGGGAGGTAGAGGCTATTATGATCCCCATTTTACAATCGAGAAAACTGAGGCAGGCAGAGGTTAAGTGACTTGCATAGGGTCACACAGCCTGAGAATGTTGAAAATGGATTTAAACTCAGGTCTTCCTCACTCTAGGTTCAATACTCTTTCCCTTGAACCGCCTAGCTGCCTCTAGGGAAGGGATAGGTGAGCAAGAAGACACATTGGTCAAATGTGATTAATACATGTTTAATGCTTCCCATACCTAATATTAGCTATCATGATTATGATTACTATTGGAAGAAATAACAACACATGTAAAGTACATTAATGTTAACTATCTATTATTATTGAAGGAAGAAGTAGTAATATGTGACATACATGGCAAACCTAAATGTTAGCTGGTATTACTGTTGAAGACATACAAGGTTTCTCTAGAGCTTTCTTTTGGCTGTTAGAATTAGAGATTCTGCTCCCTTTCCCACCCTCCTCTGCTTTGCTCCCAGCCCCCAGCCCCTTGCCTCCTCCAAACATCCCCCGAGCTCCCCCACAGAGGCTGCTTCTTTGCAGCATCTGTACCCCATATGTCAACACTGGAAGTGACCAGTTTTTTTTTTCTTCCTCCCTAAGTTTCAGTTTTAATGACTTAGGATGCCAATTCTCCCTTCCCCTTCCACACCCCATGCCAGACTAATTAGGACAATTATCTGAGAGAGTCCGTGGCTCCAGATCAGTTAAAGTATGCTATTGAAGGCTAACAAATGAGAGGGTTAATTTCTCTTGATTGTTTCATAGTTCAGGGAGCAGTGAATCGCTTGGGGGAACAGCCTCGTGGTCAAAAGGAATCCCCAGACTGTCTGGAACCAGGGTTTCCCCTTCTGGGTTCTTTTGCCTCTGAACTGTAAAGACTTGAGGTCTCATTGAAGTTGATTGCTGGAGATTAAAGGAGCTCTCACAGCTCTGTCGTCTCACCTGCATGGCCAGGGAGTGAGGACGATTTGAAGAATCTCTTCTGTCTGGTAGATTCTCGACCACATGGGGGACATTGTCAGAAACCTCTGGACACTTAAGAGCCCCGCTAATGTCAGCTTGGCGTCCTGGGTATCTTAACTTATTTAGAAGGCGGAGCGTGTTCTGAATTCAGCTCTGGCCTATTATCTGTGCTGTCAGTTTCTGAGTCTCTTTCCACCAGCATGGGTTGAGTTTCCATCGACACCATAGAGGGCCTATCATGTGTCAGCCTTGGGCTTTTTAGGTAAGGTCCTTAATTAGTGCTCCCCCCCTCCCAAGATTTCCCTGAGCCTACCTGCCTTTGGAATTTTTATTTAGGCTGGAGATAGGGTTTAAAGAAGGAGCTGAGAATTTTTTTGGCTTGTCATGTTGAGAACTTACCCTTCCCCTAAAGATTCATGAGAACTCAAGCAGTGATGGGGAAACAGACTATAAATTTACTTGTGAGAATACCATAGTCATACAGATTGGGAATGAGGAGCACTTCAGAGGCCCTCTAAGCAGATGAGGAGATGGGCCCAACAGGTTTAGGCTTACCTAAGGTCACCAAAGTAGTAAGTGGGCAGAGATAGATTTAAACCCAGTTTCTCTGACTCCAAAGCAGGAGTGATTGAGTGAGTTACACCAGCTCAGCTTAATATGAAGTTTCAGAAACAGAATTCAAACTCAGGTCCTGGGCTGCTAATTCCAGTCCTCTTTTCATTGTGCAACCTCAGAACAAAACGCAACCTATTAGAGAGACCACTATTATTAGGAATAGAAAGCCTAGCTCCTTATTTTAGATCATACTTTAGAAAGTTGCATGTTTATTTCAATGTAACTGGTTCCCTTCAAAACCTGATGTATGTAAAAAATATTCTCTGACACTTCCAACTCTCTGGTGCAGGCTTGCACCACCTCACATTTGGACAATTGCAGTAGTCTGGTGGTGGGTCTCTCTGCCTCAAGTCTTTCCGTATTCCAAAATATTCTCCACTCCAGATTGCGAAAAATAATCTTCCTAATGTACCATACTAACCACAGTCATGCAATCATTTTGAAGTCGTGCCTGACTCTTCATGAGCGCATTTGGGGTTGTCTTGGCAAAGATACTGGAGTGGTTTGCCATTTTCTTTTCCAGCTTATTTTACAAATGAGGAAACTGAGGCAAACAGGATTAAGTGACTTGCCCAGAGCCACCCAGCTAGTTAGTGTCTGAGGTCAGATTTGAACTCAGAAAGAAGAATCTTCCTGACTTCAGGCTTGGCACTCTATCCTTTGTACCACCTGCTTTTTGATAGGTTAGCTATCACCATTTGGGATCTAGGTGTTGGGATGGATAGAGTGCTAGTCCTGGAATCAGAAAGACTCATCTTCCTGAGTTCAAATCTGCCCTCAGACACTGACTAGCTGGGTGACCCTGGGCAAGTCACTTAACCCTATTTGCAAACCACTGCAGTAATCTTTTCCAAAAAAACCCCAAATGGGGTCATAAAGAGTCAGACACTACTGAAAACAACTGAATGACAACAAAAATGTGAAAAGGAGCCCTTTTTCCTTATAAAATCTCTTCTAAATGTAGGTTTAGGCATCTGGCAGAGTGGATAAAGGGTCAGTTTTGGCATCAGAAAGATGTTATTGTGTAAGTCCTGACTCTAATAGGTACTGGCTACGTGATTGTAGGAAAGTCACTTAACATCTCAGTGCAATGGACAATTCTAGGACTGGACATTACAGAAAAGTTGTGGAGGTACATTGGTGGAGGGAGTTTCCACACCAAGATTCCCCCTACTCCTCTGAAGTCATAGGTCCAGATTCTCTACTGCCAAATAATGTGTTATGATAAGGAGGAAAAGGAGGAAAAGGCAGTAGAAGAGAAGAATGAAAGACAGCTTTCACACATCCCTGTTAAAGAAGAATGCTTGATCAAATAGAAATTAAAACAGAAAGATAATTTTGATATATGCCCCCATTTTACTTGTTTTTGTTCATTACGACTTAAAGATCACCTTTGCAAAAGTGACATTCATGGTTTCAGTTTGCCACAGAGAAGTCACCCTAGAGTTTGATTGTAGAGGTCCCAAGTCTTCATTCCCTTACCGGAAGCAAGTTTTTTCTAGTAGTAATCTAACAATCTGGCATTTTTCACATACCTTCCTCTCTACTCTTCTGCAAAGTCATGCTTCTGTTTACCTACAACCTCATGTAACCCTAGTCCCAAAGCCCATTGGTATAGGGACTCTCATCCTCCTCATCATCATCACCATAGCTAACGTCTATCTACACAGCACCTACTATGGGTCAGGCACTATTTTTTACAATTATCTTTACACTTTAGCTTTACAATTATCTCATTTAATCCTCACAAAAGCCCTGGGAAGTAAATGCTATTATTATCCCCATTTGACAGATGAACAAACTGAGGCAAACTTCCCCAGAGTCACACAACTAGTGTAAATGTCTGAGACTGGATCTGAACTCACATATTCCTGACTACAGACCCAGGGCTCCACACACCTGTGTAAGGGGCAGGATGGACTTTGAGAGAGCTGGAGTTGCACTCTTTAGTCTCTTAACTTTCCTCAAATTTTATCTTCCTCCAGCAACCTCAAGTTGGGGTTGGTATTCTCCATCTTCTCTGGGATAGAGTTAGAGAGAATATGGGAGATGGCCCCAAACCAATGGGCTTTGGGACTTACACTAGAAAGCCAGAAGTTTTCTGTCACTGATAAAACTTTACTGTTTGATATTAATAAAAGTATTCACTGTTGCCTTTGAAGAGTTTTGAGATGAAACCTAGAGTACATACTGTTCTCAGCTCTGCATTATTGATAATTATTGCAATAATTAAGCCTAAGGTAGATCCAAAGGCAACTGAAGGAAGGATAAATAACATAGGTTTGTCTACCGTTTTATTTCTACAGATTCAGCAACATTACTGTAGAAACATACCCTTAGCCATAAGAATGAATGGAATGTGAAAACCCTCCCTTTTCCCATTTCTTCTTGCTGAAATTCCAGAATTAGTTTCATTTCTTTAGTCTTTCCTGTTAGGATGCAAATAAATATACACTGAAATGCATATTCTATTTCCTTTGTAGTCACCTAAGTCTTGGAACAGGGCTATAAAAAGAGTACGTAGTCACATAATCACCAGGTTTCAGAATTAGAAGGGACTACCTGGGTTGGTTTTTTGGGTTTTTTTTTTTCCTTTCTTCGTATCCTAGGTGGAGAGCACAGTGCTTGGCACATAGTAGGCCCTTAATAAGTATTTGTTGCTTTGACTTGTTTAGTACAATTCTCTCATTCATAAATGAGGAACCTGAACTAGCACCATTTCCACCCCACCCAAAAAAAAGGAGGTAGAAGAAGAGGACAAGGAGAAGAGGAGGAGGAGGAGGAGGAGGAGGAGAGAAGAAGCAGCAGCTGCTTGTCCATGACCGTAGTGGTAGTAAAGAAAAAATCTGGGATTCAGACCCAAATTCAGATTTATGATTACAAATTCCTAGACTAATGCACTTTTTTCAAAATGCTGAACTATCTCCTCAATAACAACTGAATTATATGTTTACTTTTTCATATCTATAAAAATCTCTTGTGGTTGTTGTTTTAAAGAGAAGCAGAACGACGTGGCCAGAGAACTGGCCTTGAAAGCAGGAAAAGTTGGTCCCAAGTCCTACGTCTGACATATACTGACTTTGTGACTTTGGGCAAGAAATTTAACTTCTCAGTGCTCTAAGAAACTCTCTAAGCAGAGAATGTGCTTTATGGAGGGA
Source organism: Bettongia penicillata ogilbyi (assembly GCA_023548195.1). NCBI lineage: Eukaryota > Metazoa > Chordata > Mammalia > Diprotodontia > Potoroidae > Bettongia > Bettongia penicillata. The sequence continues at coordinate 6,809,415 of JAJHZJ010000213.1, forward strand.
GGTTTCTCACCTGGGAGTTACCTGCACCACTGACATCTTGGATCCATTCCCTATCCCTTATTGCCTATAAAGTCTACATGAGAGTGATCTACATATACATAAAGGGCATTCTTGATGAAAATAACAGAAGAAAACATGTAGTCTTTCACAAACAATATTTTATGGCAGAAAATATTTCCACCATGTTGAAGTTAGCTAGAGTGCCTGGAGAGTTCATTACTGAACTGTGTTCATTTTTTTCTTTTAATTGAACTCAATAGAGCAAAATACAGTCTTAAAGGCAGTTCTCTAACAAATTTTTTCCAATACAAGATTACTTAAAATTAGTCATAAGAGATAACTTTATGAGTCACCCTCTGATTATAAATATCAAGAGAAACATAAAACAGGAGACATATATGCTTGCTAAAAGTATTTGCAATTGTGATGGAGAATGTTCAGCAGATAGTTCAAACAGAAGATGGATTCCCTAAAAATGTGAAATCCTCCAGATACTCTTACTTTCTTTGTTTAAAATCAAGTAATGTTTTGTTTTTTCCCAGCTACATGTAAGGATGATTTTTTTACATTAATTTTTTTTTTCAAAATAGAGTTCTAGATCTTCTGCAGAATGCCATCATATGTGAAATATCTTAAAGGACCCCCTGAAGAAGATACTTGCAACTATTCTTCAGAACAAAATTTCTTGAAAGTTTGTTTTTAACTGCTTAGCAGGGGTTATATTAAATTTTTTACTATTTGACTTAATCCAATAGCTATGTATTAAATGTGCAGCACTACACACACAAAAATTAATAGAAGTTCCTGCCTTCAAGAAATATGTATGTGGACTTGGGAATAAGAATGGGATGGGTGAAAAATATGCACAAGTATCTATAATAAAAGTTAGAAAACCATTAAAAAAAATTAGAGTTCCAAATTTTCTCTCTTCCCCCACTTACATCCCCTCTCCCTGAGACAGTAAGCAACTTGATATAGGTTATACATGTTCAATCATGTAAAACATTACCATATTAGTCATGTTGTGAAAGAAGACACAGAGCCAAAGGAAAAACAACCGCATGAAAAAAAATCAAAGTTAAAAATAGTGTGCTTCAATGTACATTCAAAGTCTATCAGTTCTTTCTTTGGAGGTGGATTAGAAGATCTTACTTTAAGATGAAATTGTATTGATTACATCAAGCCCCAGAATACCCAACATTCTCCTTCATGGCATCAACCATCACTCAGAAGAGTTTGGCCTGACTAGCCACACAGGGTAAAATAAGTGGATAAGAATAACTGTTATCTAGACCTGGGGTCTCCAAAGTGGGGACTGCCCTCCTCAGAGACCCCTGCCTGACTCCAAGGGGTTGATGGACTAACTGTAGAGTGGGAAGATGGACCACATCCTACCCCACCTCCCTCACCACCATATCCTAGCTTGTCATTTCTTCCATCTATCTTCTCTCCACTTGTGCAGCCCCTACCCCAGCTGAGATCTCTCATTCCTGCCTTAATGGGACTATTTCTCTAAATTTCCACTCTTCTCATGGAGAATTCTACACACTGTTCCATCATGCTACCATGTCTTTCATGAGTATGGGTAAAAGCAGCTCTAAGTCAAATTGTAAAAGAAGTGAAGCATAGTTTGATTTTCTTCACTATTGCAATGGCTGCTTAAAGGGTCTACTTGGCTCAAGTCTCTCCTTTCTCTAATCTGATCCATTAGCAGCAGCTAAGTGGTGCAGTAGATAGAGTTCTGGTTCTGGAGTCAGAAAGACCTGAGTTCAAATGTAGACTCAGACACTAACTAGCTCTGTGATTTTAGGTAAGTCATTTCTGTTTGACTCAGTTACTTAAAATGAAACACCAGCTTCCCAGGATTGTTGTGAGACTCTAAATGAGATATTTGCAAAGCACTTAGCATTTTGCCTGGCAATAGTATGCAATAACTGTTTATTTCCTTCCTTCTATCCTCTGCACCAGTGGCATCAAACTCAAATAGAAATGGAGGGGAGGCATTAGTTTGGACAGCCTTATGGACTGCATATTGAGTTAGTTTTAAAATGCAATGTTATATATCTTTTATTGTATTTTTATTTATTTTATTACTTATTTCACAATTACATTTCAATCAGACTCAGGCCACACTGGGAAATATTGTGGGATGCATGTAGCCCTTTTGCCTGCTTCTTGATGTCTTTGCTCTGCACAGCTGATTTTCCTATGTCATGTGTCTGCCCATGTCACTCCCCTACTCAAAGCCTTTGAATTTAGCCGCTGAGGGGAGTGGGAAAGGCTTCCTGTAGAAGGTAGAGCTTGAGCTGAGTCTTGAAGGAAGCTAGCATGTGAAGATGAGGAAAGGGAATATTCCAGGCATGGAGAACAGCTCATTGGAAAGTACAGGGACTGGAGTGTAGCAAATAGGCCAACATGGCAGGATTCTGGAGGATGTGGAGGGAAATAAGGTATAAGGTGGGAACAGGCCTTAAACTGTGAAAGTTTAAACCCAAAACAGAGGATTTTATATTTAATCCCAGAAGTAATAGGGAGCTATAGGGACTCTACTGAGCAGGGTGCAGCAAAGGTGGTACAGGGGATAGATGGCTGAGTCCGGAGTCAGGAATATTCCTCTTTTGTTAGTTCAAATCTGGCTAGCTGTATGACCCTCATCAAGTCACTTAACCCTGTTTGCCCCAGTCTCCTCATCTATAAAATGAGCTGAAAGAAATGGAAAATCACTCCATTATCTGTGCCAAGAAAACCCCAAATAGGGTCTCAAAGAGTCAGACACAACTGAACACCACCAATTAAAAAGTAGACCAAGCACAGTCCCTGCCTTCAGAGAGTTCATAATCTAGTAGAATATGTAATATAATCTAGGTCAATTAGACTAATCTATAAATTATAACTCCTAGCAAGTGCTGAGAATATAGTAGACACAATAAATGCCAGATGGCCACTTAACGTAGTCTATAGATGAGGTTCATAGAGTAAGGGCTGCCTTGTCATGTGTTCTACATCCCCCACACCCATCATGCCCATGCTAACAGTAGCAGGGCAGGTCAATCAGCAAATCAGTGGATATTTTATTCCTCATTGTTTAGTCTTTGTACTCTGTCTAAAAGCAATATATGCTACCATTTCTATGACTCCCTAGACCCCCCAACTCCTTTTCTTCCCTGGCCACCAATCCCCTCTCCATGTTGTTTCTTCCCATCAGAATAAGAGCTTCTTTGGGGGAAGGACTGTCTCACTTTTGTATTTGGACCCCATGTTTAGCACATAGTAAGCATCTAATAAATGAATTTTCATTCGTTGATTCACATTCCAAGGAGTGGCTTGAGAAAGTGAGTTACTGTCTCCTCTGCATATTTCCGTAAGATGAATCTTCCTATAAACAGTCTTCATCACTTTACTCTTGCGTTTAGTAACTTACAATGTCTTGACCTACCACATCAAGGCTACAGTCAACAATTTAGTTTTTAAGGTCTTCTATAAACCCATCCCTCCCCTGCCTGTCTCTCCTTGCCTCTCACTGTCTCCCACTGTGAATCCTCCAGACAGGTTAGGGCCTTTACTGCACTTCCCCTCCTTACTCTCCAGTACTCCCACATGCACACACATGCGCACACACACATGCACACACATGCACGCACACATGTACACATGCATACACACATACAAATACCATGCTAATTCCAATCTCTCTCATTGCTCATATTGCTTTGCCAGCCTGTGCTACCCACTTCCTCCCCCTTCTTCTCCCCCAGCCAAACCCTACCCATCCTTCAAAGTCCAGTTAATGTCCTATCTCTTTCATTAGGCCATTACTCACTGACTCAGCCCCAATAACATCTTCCTTTGCTGAATTCTTGTTGAATTAATGGTCTGTGCCACATCACTTAGCACTAGATTATACTTTGTCATTTATTACTCTCCAATTATGTATGCATATTAGTCTTGTCTCCCTGGCTAAATTGTAACTTCCATGAAGTCAAGAACCATGTCTTCTCATCATTCATTCAGTTATTTACCAACACACTGATTTAGAACCTATCATGTTCACCAAGGTAGGCACAGACACAAAAAGTTACACCAGACACTGTGCACGCCCTGAGAGAGACTGTCATCCAACAGGAGAGATAAGATACAACCACAATTTAGATCTCCTAGCGTAGTTCTAAGAACATAGTAGGCTCACAATGAATGTCTATTACCTGATTACTTGATAATATGATCCAGGTAGTTGGTCTAAAATGGCAGCGAGGTGGCTAGATGGATAGAATGCCACGCTCAAAATCAGGAAGATTCATCTTCCTGAGTCCAGATCTGGCCTCAGATACTTCCTAGCTATGTGACCCTGGGCAAGTCACTAAAGCCTGCTTGCTTTAGTTTCCTCATCTGCAAATGAGTTAGAGAAGGACATGGCAAAACCACTCCAGAACCTTTGCCCAGAAACTACTAAAGAACAAAAACAAGCTGGTCTAAACCTTTATTACCTTATTCCTTACCGCTCCCCCTTTTCCATTATGCTATTACCATCACTCTGGAAGCAGAAGGGCATTTGTATCTGTCTGAAGGTCATTTTATAATTTTGTCTGTTTCAAGAATTGCCATGACCAAAAAGAAAAAAAAACAACTTATCATGTGGTAGCCAGGCCTCTCCCTGTGCTTAGCTAGTCTGGTCTACATATGAGAAACACACAGTCTCACCAGGTCTCTTTCCAGGACCTGCTAGAGCTTGTGATCTGTTGGCATAGCCTTTGAGAACCCAGGGTTAATGTCTATACCATGATGAGACATCACAGTAGAACTTTAATGGAGGTGTAGAAAGACTCATGGTAGGTATAATCAGGTTGTAGCATGTTACTTACAATGACTTAGGCACAGGAAATCATATAAGAAGCATCTTAGAAGATGTATAGGGTCAGAAAAAGAAGGTGGGTCAGTCATATGGAAAGAATGGTAGCCAATATATGCACAGTCCATCACCATTGACATCACCAAGATAGGCAAAGCACAAGTTGATTTCTTGTCAGCATGTTGGTTTGGATACATCCATGGGAAAACCTGGACAGGTATTTCACAACCTGAGAGGTGGGAGGGATAGGTAGAGTTCCGATTGGCATCTCATGGTACAAGGAAATCATAGCTCCATGGAAATGTCAAGTGCGGTCAAGGTAGAAATCCTTAGGTCTGTGTTGAAAGTAACAGGTCATTGGAAAACTTTTATGACCCTCATTGCCAAAAAACAAATGCCCTCTTGTGAATGAGCTCACAGTTATTAGTAAAGGACTGTAAATTCTCCAAGTGACTAAGGATTCTATGTAGTCAATCCCAAGGAAAAACTAATTCCAGTCAACTCTAGAAGAGGCACAATGTTCTACTTGTCTTCCTTGTCCCAACATTTGCAGAAGCCCAACAGATATCTCTAGAATAACCAGGTACTTGACCAGGTTGATTAGTTTCAATGGCAGGGCATACATTTAACAATAGTATGCTTTATTATTTTTTCAAAGTTCTCTTCTTTTGCATGGCAAACACAAGGGCTTTATGTATAGCCTTTTGCCCACCTTGACTAAGAGGGAAGAGAATGTACGAGATTACAAAAATGAACATTTTCCTAATGATTGGCAAAAAGGGGAATGTTCTTGAATTTGGAGATATAATTTTTAATAGTTAAATTTCCCCCTCATTTTCTGAATAATAACATCCATAAAACAACAATGATAATATTGGCGCATTTATATCACTAAGCTAGTGTTGCGGGTCTTATAGGATTACTGAAAAACCTAATTGTGATTCCTGATCGACACTCTTTTTGACTAAACCAATCTACAAACATTTATTAAGCACCTACACCAGCATTGTACCAGGCTTGGGGGGTACAATTCAAGAGGGAAGTTGCTCTTGCCCTCAGAGTAGCTTAGCACCATGTCAACTGACAAACATTTGTCTTTCTCATTGGAATGTGAGCTCCCTTGTGAGTAGAGATTTAATTCATTGAATTTGTATCCCCAGCGCCTGACTGGTTGTTTGATGAATGATTGATGATTGTTTAAAACATCAATTAACCTCATTTACAAAAAAAAGCATAGCATGTTACAATGGCTATGTTCTTGACCTTAGGGACAAGAAGAGCTAGTTGGGTTTGAATACTATTTCATTTGCTTACTAGTCTGTTAGATGTGAGGCTAAATTTATTTGACTGTTTCTTTGCTTGTAAAATGGTAATGGGCAGCTGGGTGGCCACATAGGGCATGGAGCACTTGATTCATATTCCTGAGTTCAAGTCTTGCCCCAAGACACTTAGTAGCTGGGTGATCCTGGGCAAGTCACTTAACCCCGTTTGTTTCAGTTTCCCCATCTATAAAATGAACTAGAGAAGGAAATGGCACACCATTTCAGTATCTTTGCCAAGAAAATCCAAAATGGAATCACGAAGAGTCAGATGAAAAAAATGCCCAAACAACAAAAATGAGAATAGTAACAGCCCCTACCTGCCAGGGTTCTATGAGGATCAAATGGGCTGATGTATATAAAACACTATTATTTCATTTTCCTTGTCTGTAAGTGATATTAATGATACTTGTTGGCAGAGCTATTTGTAATGAAAATACTTTACACATTTAAGAAATTATTTATGCTTATGAAAATTTTTAAGATGGATAAATAGGTATGTGACAATAATCTAAGTCCATTCATAGGTACCTACCTACACAATGCTGTGCACTTATTAGGACTCAATAAATATTGAATAAAAAAATAAAAATGCAGTCAACAATTAGCCAGATTAAACCTTAATTTCAGTCCCTTGGCTTAAAAACAAAATTTAAAAAAAAAGCAGAAATGTGCAACCAATTTCTGTGTTGGAACAAAAATATGCAGCACCCTTTTTATAAATATTCTATTTCCATTTTCAAATTCAGGCCAAGAGAACTAAGAGTCACCATCTTTTGTTCTGACTTTTCTGATAATTGTGAAAGACCTTAAGAAAGAATTTGTCTGTGATCCAAATGGGAGCATTTCCTGCTGGTTTTATTTTCTCTTTATTCCATTACCAGTGGTCTTTTTTATTTACTTTCCTCAGCTGCCCACATCCTCATATCTGGTCGGATTTTCTCATTTGGAGAGAAACAGTGCTTCACTATTAAATTCCCCCACCAATTCACCTTTCCTTGATGAGGCAGTGGGTTGGGTGATAATCTAATTTCTACTGAACCCATTATATGGAATCCTAGTGGTCTCAAACCCCAGAAGTTGCACTATTTCCTGGACTTTTGCTGTAAACTCGTGTAAATCTATGTATTTTATTTTTCTTTTTTACTGGTGAAAAATCTTCACCTAAACATTCAAAACCATAGCTAAGCCCCACCCTCTTCAGTAGTTTCCAGGGAAGATGGTTAGGCTAACCACACAGACTGACTGATCATACACTGAGAGGTAAGGAGCTATTTCAGGCAGCTTAATTGTTCCAAGGGTGGCACCCACAGGCCGTCTTTCTTCTTTTCTGCCTCTTTTTTCTCTGTATTCCATCCCTCTTCCCATTGTCTTGACCCTCTCAGCCGCCTTTTTCTTTCTTCTTTCCCTGAGACCGCCCCTGACATTTATGAGCCTTATGCCTCAGGGACAGATTGTATTTGGTGAGCCAGATGTTGGCATCTGGTTTGAATAAGAGCTTTCTCTCCAACCCCTCCCCCTCTCTCAAACAAAGGGTGGTACACACTCCCAAATTCACAGGTTTCTATATCTAGAGCTGAAAAGAAACTCCGAGACTGTCTCCCCCAGCCCCTTCATTTTACAGATGAGGATTCTGAAATCCCACAGGTAAAGAGTGGAAAAGCTCATTTTGAACCCTAGGCCTCTGGTTCCAAAAGCCATATTCTTTCCATGGCCCCACAATGCCTCTTTGGGGACAAATGCACCAATTAAGGAAAGAGGGGGTCAGCAGCAGATGCTGGTCAGGGCAAGAATGGTTCTGCTCTATAAGGCAGCTGGGAATAGTTGACTAGAACTTTAGCAGTGGTTCAAGAGTCCTGTCAAATCTGGCAGCTTCAGTGCCTGGAAAGAGCCTCATCTTATAGACAGAAGAAATGGGTCTGGTTACTGAATTCTGATCCCTGGCCTTTGCCAGGTCTGGGTAGTTAGAGGCACATTCTTCTCTGTGCCAGCTTCTCCTTGGGTAAAAGCGGGACCTAAAATGCCTACCCAATAGTGAAGTGGTGAAACTGAATTCTTGTTTTTTACAGCATTGTTGATAGAGCCAGTATGGTGTTAGTATGCTCTCTGTGTTCCATGTGACTCGTTCCACCTCTGTGATGTAACAGGTAAACAAACTGAGCAGAACTGAGATCCTGGAGATAACATCTGAAACCCTCCTCCCCCTTCCCTTCCCTCTTCTTTCACCACCTCCCCCTTCTCTCCCTGCCTCTTTCCTACTTCCGTCCCTCCTCCCTTTCTTCCTCATTACTCCTCCTTTCCTTTCCTCCTTTTTTCTCCTTTTCTCCCCCCTTCCTTCATCTCTCCCTCTTTCTCTACTTCTTCCTTCTCTTCTCCCTTTCTCCCCCTCCCCACCAAGGTTAGAATTCCAGATCTCATCCTCCAGCCTCAGATACACAATGGCTTTGTGACCTGGGGAAATGATTTACCTTCTCCAGGCTTTAGGCTACTCTCTGAGATAATGAGTGACAGACAAGGGGCTGACGTGGATCTGTGTCCCATTGAAATCACTGGCGCAGGCCCCGGAGGGATGCTAGGCTTGGGTCCCCGTTCTACTACTTACTGTATGACCTTGGGTAACTCACTGACTTATCCAGGCTTCAGCTTCCCAATTTTTAAAATGAGACAGTTGGACTAGATAGTTTCTAATGTTCTTTGCAATTCTAATCTCACTTCTCTGGGCCTGAGTTTCTTAACCTCCAAAAAGTGGGCATTATGTTAAATGGCTTATTTGCCAAATCCAATGGCCTGTTCTCAGTCCTCCTCCTTCTCAGCCTCTCTGCAGCTTCTGATCATCCTTTTATCCTAGATTCTCACCTGGATTCTCCTCTCTCCAGGTTTTCAGGACACCACTCTTTCCTACTTTTCTTCCTACCTATCTGATTGATGCTTTCCAGGCTTTTGTGCTGAATCCTCATCCAGATCATGCTCTCTAACTCTCGGTGTCTCTCAGGATTCTGTCCTGAGTCCTCTTCTCTTCCTTTAGTTTTCTCCTCCTCTCTCATGGGTTTAATTCCCATTTTTAGGCTGATGCTTCTCAAATCTACCTAACTCACCCTAGCCTCTCTGCTGACCTCCAATCTTTCATGTCCAAACACCTTTCAGATATCTTGTCCAGTAGACAACTTAAATTCAACATGTCCAAATGAGAGTTCATTCATTATCTTTCCCCCTAAACCTTCCCCCACATCCCCTCCTACCTTCCCTATGACTATAAAGGGCATCAGTATCCACCCAATCCATCAGGTTCACAACCTAGGAGTCATCCTCAGCTCCTTACTCTCTCACACCCCCATATGGGATCTGTTGCCAAAGTCTGTCAGTTTCACTTTTATACCATCTCTCAAATATGCCCCCTTCTCTCCTCTGACATTGCCACCAACCTGGTATAGGCCTTCATCACCTCATACCTGGACTGTTGCAATAGCCTGCCAGTGGATCTGCCTGCCTCAAGTCTTTCCCTACTCCAATCTGTTCTCCATTCAGCCACAAGCACTTTCCCTAAACCGCAAGCTGGAACATATGATACCCCCTCTCAGGCAATAAACTCCAGTAGCTCCCCATTACCTCTAGAAGCAAATACAAAATGCTCTATTTGGCATTCAAAGCCCCTCCTAACCTAACCCCTTCTGCCTTTCTAGTATCGGTACACCTGACTCCTCCATACTCTTTGATCTGGTGATGGTGAATTCCTTGCTGTTCTACAAAGAAGACTCTCTATCTCTTGGCTCTAGGCATTTTCTCTGCCTGAACTCCATGACTAGAGTTGTCTCCTTCCTCATTTCTGCCTCCTGGCTTCCTTTAAATCCCATCTTCTACAGGAAGCCTCTCTCTTTTTAGTGCCTTCCCTCTTTAATTATTTCCTATTTATCCCATACACAGCTTATTGTACATACATGTTTGCTCATTCGTCCCCCATTAGATTGTGGGCTTCTTGAGAACAGAGAACATCTTTTGCCTCTTTTTTGTAGCTCTAGGCTTAGCATAGTTCCTGGCACATAGTAGGTGCTTAGTAGATGTTTATTGATATTTATAGCAGAGCATAGGAGTTATGATGATTATTACTTGAATTTGAAAGTGTTTGGAGGGGGATTGGTCATGGTGGAGCCCATGAAAGCCTGGTGCCTTTCCAAATCAAAGACATTGGGGTTTGGGGTTTGTTTGTTTGTTTTTGAAAGCCCAGCCTCTTGCAGAAATGTCCTTATTGACCACAGCTATCAGGTTTTCCAAGAGGGTCTTATCTGCAGGCTTCAGCAGGTACCTGGCTCTGGAGCTGTCAAACAGGTTTAGTGGGATTGCTCAGATGCTTGAGAGACAGAGGCCAAGCTGGGTGAGCTCCCTGCTTTCTCCTTTCAGGGCCTGCAGGCTTTGACCTGCCAAGAGGTGCCCAGACAGGGTCTAATCTGTCACACAAATATGCAGGAGCACAAGTGGTAACAGCCTCTTATCACAGTGATTAGCAGCCATGGGCAGGAATTCTCAGACCAGAATTTAGGGCTAGAAGGTTAGAAAAATGTCATTCTGTGGGAAAAGTATACTTGAAGAGTTGCCTGGTTTGTCTGTAAAATCCAGATCAGATACTAAGTAGTCAAGTTTACTTATAGGAAGTTACTGAGTTCAACTTTTCTCCAGCCACCATCCCCCTACTCCCAATAAGTCAGCTATCCTAAAATAACAAGCCAACGTGCATGCTAGAGAAAAGCCTCTTGTTGTTTAAGCTACTGCACTATTTTTTTCTCCTAGGGATTAAATCCTGTTCCAGCTGGGGATCAGGACTTTAATTTACTAATGAGACATAGTCTTTTCTCCCACTGTCTACCCTGCTTATGACTTCAGATCGGCTCAGTGACAAAATGTTATCATTTTGTTAATATTTTCTTGACAACACAAAGATTTATTTTAATGAGAAAAAGGCCTAAAGTAGAATTACTATTTTGCAACTGAGGTTTAAAGCTTTGCTGCCCTTTGAAAGGGAGCAGAGTAGGGATGCTGGTCAAGAGCTCATCCGATTGGTAAGAAGGGTCAAAGATCCCAACATGGCCAGCAATGCAGGCCTTTGACTTCATTGTCCCTTGTTGGCTTTGTAGAGGCTACCTCCCATTTCTGGAAATCTTCTGCTCCCTATCTCAGGCTCATAAAGTCCCTAAGTCTTTTTGTTTGTTTGTTTTCAAAGTTCAGCCAAATAACCACCTCCTATGCAAGATCTTCCCAGATGCCCCTGCCTCACATTTGTTTTGTCTATATTTTTTTAGGTTTTCATAAACACCCAGTGACAGGCTAGGGAGCAAGGTAGGCTGAAATGTCAGTAACCCACTGAGCTAGCAGAGCTACTGAGCATGCTCCTCCCCCTTGTGAGTAGAGTTTCATGGCAACCACTGTAGTTCAGAGGCATGACTTTCCCTTTCAAGCACAAGCTTTCAGGGTAAAGAGGGGGAAATGGCTACTATATTACTTGTCAACCAGTTGGAATGTACTAGGGGTATCTGAGTATTATTTTCTTTCTCACTGAAATAAGCTGTCTTATTTCTTGGTCCCTTGAACCTCCAGCCAAGACTCTTGCTCTAAAAATGCTAACTTGGTTTTCATAGAAATAAATCCCAATACTACAGACCTCCTAATTTCCAAAGTTTTTCTCCTTGAAAAAGGTGACCCAGTCTCTTGTGTGTATTCAAATAAAACTGGTATGAACAAGAGAATTATCTTTTTAATGTAGTTCCACAAAGCACAAGAAAACCTCAGCAGGTACTCTTAAAGGTTCTAAAGGTGGTAACAATTCTAAGTCCTGACTATTCAGGCGAGAAGGAGAGAGAGAGAGAGAGAGAGAGAGAGAGAGAGAATATAAATGTGTGTGTCGGGGGAGAGGGGGGTCCCTTTCTAGAAAGCACAGGAGACAATCTCCATTGTCAGTCTCACCAACAGGTAGCAGACATTTTCAGATCTAATCAATCCCAGAAGTCTTTGGGCTGCCCAGTGAAGTCTGGCATTGCACTGACTCTCCCACCAGACAGGACTCCTAACCCAGGTTAGGTCACAGCCCAATCCTATGAATCTGCAAAGTCCTGAATCTCTGCTTTTCTTTCAATGGCATCCTTTCCTCAGTTCTGTTTTCCCTCTCTTCCAGCTTCTGTTTCCCAGCTGTCTTTTTCCCTCGAGGTCATGGAAAAACTTGAAAAAGAGAAGGAAGATACTGAGAAATATCGGTTTGAAATTAATCCAGTTCCTGGATCTAATCTACTTGGTAATATGTTATCTGTAGAAGAGATAACTAAGAAAAAAAAGGAAATGAAGGAAGGAAGGAGGGAAGGAAGGAAGGAAGGAAGGAAGGAAGGAAGGAAGGAAGGAAGGAAGGAAGGAAGGAAGGAAGGAAGGAAGGAAAGAGAAAAAAGAAATCATTTTTCCTCTCTTGACCTTAAGTTTTCATCTTTAAAATTAAGGGATTGGGCTTAATAGCTTCTAAATTCCCTTCTAGCTTTGAATTCATAATACTAAGATCTTTCTCTGAGACATAAGTGAATGAGGAGAGGATGGGTAAAACACAAAAGAAATTCTGAGTACATGGGGGAAATTGAGGTAGTCTGAATTGGATGGGTTCAGTCTCCTCAGTAAAGTTGGTTATAGGACATTAACTGAGAATAAGTAAGCAGGGGGTAGAGTTGGAAATTTAAGTGCCTTGAAAAAGTTCAGGACAACAGGTGTGGGGAATGGGATAGGGTTATGGTTAAGAAAAGAATGCCTGCACATCAGTTAGTACCCAGTTGAAAGTAAAATAACATACATACTAATTTTCCAGAGCTGCTTAGAAACAATTATTGTGAAAACATTCCCCAAAATGAAAAGCACTATTAACAAGTTAGGTATTAATAATATTTTTATGATAAAAGGCAATCCACAGGGTGCCTGGGAAATCAAGTAATTAGAGGAGATATTAGGAGAAATCAGCACTTCCACTCACTAAAGAATGTAAATATTTAAAAATATCTCTATAGCAGCTAAAACGTTCTACTAACAAATGCCTTTATCAGAAGAACATTTGTATTTGGAGTAGCTAGTACAGAAAGTGACATCTGGGCTGTGCACTCAAAGTTGCAGCCTATTATCGTAAATACTGTGATTCCACCACATTATCTTAATTGATGTAAATTCTACAAACATGCCTTATTTATATTAACAGGAACTTGATAACACAAAATAGAGGATGCATTGGGCAAGTTCTGTTTTTTTACATAATTTGGATAAAGAAAATGTTTGTGGGGCAGTCTTGCAGTCTTAGGTTGGATATTTCTTTGTTGGTTTCTATTCTCATAATGATTTCTCTAAAAAAGACTTGTCCTCATGTTAAATCATATTTCTTATTATCATAAAATTTTATGCAGTTAATTTAAAAGACACTGAGGAGTGGAAGAGACATTGGGAAACACAGATGATATAAAGACAGAATAAATCAATAAAAATTATTTTAATTTGAGAAGTAGAATAATTTTCTCTTGGGTGGTTTTATTTAAGATAAAAGTGTTTTATACTTTTTTTACTTTAAACATCAATCTTATGATAGGCAGAGGTGACCAGTACATTTGTAAGTTTTAGACAAAGATAACAAGGCCACTTTTAGGTGGAAATTGACAAAGATGACATGACCAGTTTAGGTGGTAAATGGTACCTTGTGACTAAACCAATTTACTTCCTAAAATGTGTCTGAATTATTACTACCCCCCACCCCCACCCCTGCCAATGGTGTTACTAACTACTTTCTCACCTCTATAAAATCTTTGGAGAATAGTTTAGACACCCTAACTGACATATATCAAAGTCATCCTTGGCAAATAGGAGACGCTTTTATAAGTAATCTTGCAAGCAGAGTTCATCTTTACATTCACACAGTTGTAGAGCCCTTTCCCTCCAGAGGCTGACACCCCTTCCATTTTTGCATAATCCTAATTACTCACTAAGTTTTACCTTATCTTGGAATTTGCCAAAATCCGTCTCTGTAACTTCTATCTGATGCTTCTGGTTCTGTTTTCTGAGGCCAAAGAGATCCTTCCATTGGACTCTCTTCTGTTGATCTATGCTTAATCCATACCAGATACCTTTACTCCTTTATAGTATAATTTGGAGTCTGTTAGATATGGCCCAATTTTCCTTGACATTTTTGAGGTTGGGTTGTGCAGGGGAATAGACCACTGGGTTAAAATCCAACATCTGACCCTTATTAGCTGTGTGAACCCTGAGTCAGTCATTTAACTACTGTCTACCTCAGTTTCTTCATCTATAAAAATGGGGATAATAATAGTCCTTGATTCCTAGTGTTGTTGTGAGGATAAAATGAGGTAGTTTCTTTACAGTAATTTGCAAACCTTACAATGCTATATAAAATCATCAACTATTATTAGTAAACTGAAAAGTGTCTGTAACACCAGTCTATTGTTTGTTGACTTCCCAAAAGCATTTGAACCTGGTCGTGGAAAAAGGTATCTGCAGAGGTCCTCCGACAAGGTGCCTCCCAAGCTTATGTCAAGGTTTTTAGTACCCACTTTGCAAAGCATAAATGAGATAATGGATATAAAGTGCTTTACCAACTTCAAAGCATAAGATAATTCCCATGGATTTTGGGAATTTGAAAGGCCTTTCCCCTCAGAAATCATTGTCTTATTTTACATTTGAGGAAACTGAGGTCAAGTAGGGTTAAATAACTTATTTAAGGTCACACAGGTATAAATGGAATTTGAATTCAGGACTTCTGACTCCAAACCTAGGACTCTTTCCACTTTACCACACTTCAGTGAACCTCTAGTTTTTCATATTCACTCACAAGGAACAGTTTGTTTGCCAAAGCTGTTGGCCACTCTTATGGACAATGTACAGCTTAGAGTCCACATGGAAGGGGGATTCTCTTTGACAATGAGGAGATCCTCCAGAAGCTCCTGTTTAAAAATGACATTATGCTACCTGCATCAAACCCTGTGGCATTTCAGTCTCCTAAAGGAAATCCATAATTGTGCAAAAGTTTGACCTGCCTATCCACACAAGAAAAACAAAGTGGGCATCTTTTTTTAACCCTGATATCTTTCTAGTGCTATTATCTGGTTGTGAATCATGGAACATCACAGTTTCCAAAGAAACACATCTGTGGGCCACGTAAAGAGAAGTGAAGAGGAGAATGGGAGGCATAAAGAAACTGCAGCACATTAACAGGGACAGACTATGTATAAGAATTGGTGGAAAAGATATCTGTCGAAAATAAATGGTACCAGAAAGGGAGATTAGTCGTGTAGCAAGAGTAGAGATGAACTGATGGACAGTTTGTGTGATTGATTGATATCCATCTAATGTTAAGGTATCTAGAAGAAGGTGACCAGGATGAAGGGTGGACACTAAGTGTGGAATTTAAGGGAGGATGTGAGCAAGATTTGTACAGGATGATTGTCTACTGGGGCGTGACATCACATGCCAAGATGGTGGCAATGGTTGGAGTTTCTTTGAGGTGTAGTATTGTCCTGGGTATTGTTGCATACTGGGGCCCATGGGCAGACCTGCAACAGAGCCCAGACAACAGCAGCCAAAGTTCTGTGCCTCAAGTTATTTGCTATCTATAGATAGGACCCAGAAAAACTTGAATGCAAATATATGAAGTTGATCTGAATAAACACCCTGTGGTGTTAGATCCTTTGATCAAGATGAGTTAAATGCCACTTGGATTTTTTGAAGATCGTGCAGAGAAGGCATCTCTGGTTCTATTGCAATATATATCAATTTTATTTTAAATATTCATTTAAAATTTTGAGTTCTGAATTTTTTCTCACCCTCTTACCCTTCTTCCACCCATTGAGAAGGCAAACAATATGCTATCAATTACACATGGGAAGTCATGCAAAACACATCTACATATTAACTATGTTGCAAAAAACACAATAAACCAACTAGAAAGATAAAGTAAAAAAAAATGGTATTTCTATCAGAGTTCATCAGTTCTCTCTCTGGAGGTGAATATTCTTTTTATCATGGGTCTTTGGGAATTGTCTTGGATCATCGTATGGAGCAGAGTAGCCAAGCTTCCTCAGTTGCTTATTGTTACAGAATTGCTGCAGTTGTGTACAATAATGTCTGTGATTTTAAACAAAAAGCATTAAAATCACTTTTTCTTTTTTAAGTTTGTGGAAGTATAGAAGAGAAGTCAGGGAGTATACATGAATTTTTCTGGGAGTTTGCCTCTGAAAGGGAGGAAAGATAGAGGATAATTGGTGTCTACTTTGACATTTTTTTTATCTGTGTGCAAGGCTGACCTTAGGTACTTATCTCCCTCTTTTGGAGCTGTTGGGGAGTGAAGCTTGATCCCAGGCAAGGGGCAGAGATAGGAGAGATATCTCCTATGAAAAGGCATTATTAAGCGGGAGCTTAACTAGAAAAGTACAAAGCCAAGGTTAGATGTATAACAGAAGGGAGTCCACATGGGTGGGCCCCTCTATGGTCTCTTGCTTATCCTTAGGCAGTCCCAGGTATCTTTCTCTTTCTCCTGCTTTTAGGAAAGCCTTTCTATAGAAAGACCATTAAGGCAAGAGGTAGTGGAACTTTACGTGCAGGTAGGTGGTGTCGTGGTCCTGGATCTGTCCTCTGATGTTTACTAGCTGTGTGACTGTGTCCAAGTCACTTAATCTCAGCTTGCCTCAGTTTCCTATCTGTAAAATGAGGATAACAATATCATCTATCTCCCAGGTTGTGGGGATCAAATGAGATAGTAACTGTAAAGTTCTTAGCAAAAGCCCCGGCATGTAGTTAGAGCTATCGAAATGTTCATTTTTTATTATTTATCTATTTATTTTACTTTATCAGCTTTATTTTAGTTCATTAGTAATCTATTAGTTATTGTTATTGTTGTGGTTATTTATGGGAGAAGTGTCCTCCAAAGCTGAAAGGATATTACTTCTTGCCCCAGCCCAAAACCACACCTCTAGACTTTCGACCTGGTGTCAGAGCCTCCCATAGCTGGGGAAGGCCCTAGATTGTCCAGGACCTCTCTGGTCAGGGTGATAGAGGGCTGAGGCCCAGATATGTGGAGGTGTCAATATTCAGACCTTGTGCCCAGTTACCCAACTCATCCTTGGTATGAAAAGTTAAAGATTGAAGCTTCTCTGCCATTCCCTTCTCCACATTCCATACCAGTCTCAACTTGGTTGATTAAAAGACACTCAGAATTTTAGAGTCACAGGGGAAAAGGAGGTACCTGGATCTGACTTCAGACCCTAAAGAAAAGATGGTGATGAACAAAAGTGATTTGCAGAAAGAGCCAAGAGTTTGGAGGATTCTATACCTCTCAGGTCACCTTCCCTTTTGTGGACTCATAGTTGCCAAATTGGCATCTTCTAAATTTAGCCACACCTGGAGCTTTGCACTACTTTTCCTGCTTATATAACACTCTATACATTGAATTACAAAGTTGAAGGAAAAATGATATAAAGAATGTTATTTTACAACAGAGAATGGAAAAGAGAAGTGGACTTATCAGATCTCTAATCTAAAAAGTAACTCATTCCAATAGTGATGGTGTGCTAGAAAGTCAACTGTTAGAAAAGCTGAATTCTAGTGCTGATTTTTCTACTTGTTAGCTCTGTGATCTGGGGCATTCAGGTTCCCCTTTTTGGACCTTAGCTTCCTCATCCATAAAGTGAGAACATTTCATGAGCTCTTAGGTTCCTTCCAGCTCTACCAGTCTCCATTTGTCCTATCAACATTCCTTCCCAAAGGCAAAAATGTAGGGAATTGTTTCTAGTCAACTCTTTTATAGGTGAGCAATTTTCAAGGTAAATTGCTTGTCTTTTTTTTTATGGTCTGAATATCACTACTCCTACATAAGATGCAATAAGAAACATTATTAAAAGATTGTGGTGCAAAAGAAATGTTTCAGAATGCCAATGAAATGAAGAACTCATCTTTCTGGAATGTTAAAGTATTTGCCTACCTTAGGACAGGAGGGATTGATTAGGTGTTTCTCGTAACTACTCATAGGAGATTATATAAAAGTGAACCCAATTCTTGGTATTCTCTTTACAACTTCTGTGGTGAATCTTCTCACCTGTTAAGTTTGAACTGTGGAATTTCAGGATTTCCAGAGATTGTAGTTCATTCTGAACTGAGCTATCATCTAGTCACCAGATGTCAGAGTTAGATGGGAGCTCAGAGATGATCTAATTTATCTCACGACTGAACAGAATTTCTTCTATGGTATATCATCCAAGAGGTCACCTGTGCTTTGCTTTTAAAGACCTCCAGGGTGAGGGACTGATTAACTTTTAAGGCTGCATGTTCTACTTCTGAATAATGCTGATTCTTACAAAGCTTTCCCTTACCTTGAGCCAAAATCTGTCTTTCTGAAACTTTCAGCTGTCCCCAGTTCTGTTTGCTGAGGCCACATAGAACAAGTCATTAGACTATTTCACATGACAATCTTCCAAATACTTGAGAAACTTACCTTGCCCTGCTCCCAACATTTCCCTCCCACCAAGTTGTCTGCTCTCCGGGATAAACATCTTCAGTTCCTTCAACTGATCCTCTAATGAATCATCAGGAGGCAAAGATAATTCTTGGGAGAGAAAACAGTGTTGAGTGGTTCATTATCATGCCATCATTCAATCTGCGTTTGAATCCCAATACTAACACTTCATAGCTGTCGGATCACAGCCAAGTCTCATAATTTTCATAAGATGGGGATAAATGAGGGCATGCTTATACTGTCTACCCCACAAAGTCTAGGTGAAAAAAGCACATGTTAGACCTATAGAGTATTTGGAAGAGGGCATGATGGTGAAAGACTTTGAGTCTATGAGGCTTAGTGTAAGTAACTGGACATGTTTAACCTAAAGGAGATAAGATGAGGGGAGGGGATGAGAAATAATAGTCATCTTCAAGTATTTGAAGGGATGTCACATGGAAGAGAGATTTCACTTTGTTCTGTTAGGCTCCTGAGGACAGAACTAGGAGCAATCATTGGAAGTTGCAAAAAAGGCAAATTGAGGCCAGGAAGATGTTCTAAAATGTAGAGTCATTCAAAAGAGGAGTGGGCCGCCTCCAGAAGTGTATTCCGCTTTTTTGGAGGTCTTCAAACAGAAGCTGGATGATCATTTGTTGGACATTGTATAGTGGGGAATTCTTTTCTATATGCATTAGACTAGATGAACGCTGATGTTCCTTCCAATCTCAAGATCTGTGATTCTGTAAAATAAAAGATAGAGAAAAAAAATCAAACATGTTCAAGTGTGCAGATGCAAAGAGACAAGTACTCCCACTGGCCATGTCTGATAATGCATATGGGCTATATACTGAAATCAGTAGATGCCAGTGTATTTCATTGGCATCCATACACAAGTCTAGAGCAAAGTCCCCAACATTGGATCCTCTGTCACAGCTGAATGAGAGGACATGGACAAGAGCCCAAAGGATATCAGTCAGTGTGGATAGGTTGTAATATGCTTCATTGCAGGGAGTACTCACATCAGTGAAGTTACAGAAGTGTAGAAGCATATACTGTCTAATCCATGATCTTCTAATTTTTTATGATATATTTTTAATAGAGCATTGATCCCATGAGAATTTATTTTGATATGAGTATGAGAGATTGATCCAATTTAATTTTTCACCTTGTTGTTATCTAATTTCTCCTGTATGCTTGCTGAATTCTTTCCCCAGTGTTTTATGATGTCATATTTATCAAATACTACTCTAGTTTATGCATTTCTTTCTAATTTGAATTTATCTAATCTGTTCTGTTGATTTACTTTTAATTCTTACCAAATACTTTGAAATCTGGTAGATCTGAAAAGGTACATCACTCTCCATTAGCCGCTGCCTCCCCCTCCCATTTTTTCTAAACATTCTTGATTTTCAGAATGCATATTTCCAACTCCCTTTGAATTTTATCTTCAAGACCAATCCCTCTTGGGGCTAAAGTTCCTTTCAGACATAAGGTCAAACTGAATTTTCAAGCAAGGCCAAATTTCTTCTTGGCTGCTAACTATAGATTTACCCTGGGTTTGTTGTCTTGGGCACTGGTTTCTCCAGTCTTGCTACCATTTTTCTTATTTATGTGAGCAGAGGAGAAAAATCACAAGATTAAGTCTTGACTACTAGCCTCATACCCCAAATCCCAGTTGTCTGTTACTATCATTGTTACTATCATTTCCCTTCCCAGATCTTTGAATTCTCCAGGAGAGAAACAGGGAAAGAATTGGCAGTGAGAGTTTCACCTTGAGTTTCTAGGATCACTTCTAAGGACATGCATTTTCTACACACTTTCCCCCAACTCATGTTTCTCCAGGTAATGATCTTCGTATCTGGGGTAGTAAAAAGGAAATTAGCAAAGAGTTTGATTTCTTTTTCTACCCCCTTGTAGTTTCTACCTTGTAAAGCATAGATGCTTAATAAACATTTTTGAAGAAATATAAGAAAATAATTTCCTCAGATGTTGACCTTTGAAGTAAATAAAAATCATGCTAATAACCTGTGATTTCCTTGATGTCAGATCTTCCTAAGTAGCAATTTATCACTAATTTCAGAGAGGTTAAATGATGGTACCTACCATCACATAGACAAGTGGCAGGGGTGGAATTATACCCCAGAATGAAATAACATTTTATTCATTCAATATCATGCTACCTCTCCTAAGATTATATACTTTGGTTAAGTCTTTAGCAAAAAGGAGAGGAAACACTCATACTATAGTGAAAGAGAACAAGGGTATTAAAATATTTTCTGCTATGTAACAACTAATATCCTCTGTATTAACATCAGCATATTAGGTATGTGAATATCATATGATATGTGAAAATGAATATCATATCAGATAGTAAAACCAATGCACAAGTGGGAAAACATAAGGCTGGCAGGAGGTAACTTGGAAAGTATGGTTCAGAGACAAAGAATGAAACAGACCAAGATTTATAGACCAATGAGCTATATCATCTCTTTATATCTTGAACATTTTCTTTGAGAAAAGAATTAGTAACTATTGCAGATGGTTAGCACCACAAAAAAAATTGAAATCAATTATATTTTAACAGATAAGGAAAGAGTTGTTATTAATGTAGGAGTTATCCCCGAATCAGTTTTCTATGCATAGTCAAATCTTCAGCCTTTCAGAGTAAAGATCAGAATTTTTTAAATCAAGAAGAAAGAATATCAAGAAGAAAAAGATACAACTGAAACAATTCAATCTTAAGTTATTTAAATGACTAATTAGCAATGAAAAATGTAAATGAACAGCAGAAATGGCATTGGCACAAATTATAATAATTTTATAGAGACATTTAACTACAGTAAATCTATTCATTCAAGGAGACCAAAAGAGACTAGAAAGTGCCTTAGTCATCAAACACTTGACTTTACAAAGTAGTAAGAGATGGTGATCAAAGACAGTACCTGTTTGAATATAGCTAGTTTGTAAAATCTTGTGATGGGAAGTCAGGAAGGTTGGTGAATGTTTAAGAGCCATATCATCTAAATCAAAGAGTGGCAGTAGAGAAAAAAACCAGTTTAAAGGAAGCTTTGGAAGACATCCACCTAAATAATCATCTGAAAGTCATTTAAAGATGAAATGGAAAAAAAGACAGACAATAGAAGAAAAGTGGAAAAGATCTAAAGATTATCATAAACTATTTTCATCATCAAGTACAATGGACCCTCCATGCTTTGACTTAATATCACAATTGGGGATGTACTCATAGGGCCAGTGGAAATGTCATTAAAGAGAACAAAGATGGGAAAAGCAGCCAGATTCGCCTCAGTGTATGTAGAGAAAGTTTGTGATGAAGACACTATTGGGGTGGTGCTAAGGCATTACTATGTATCTGAAGAATGGGAAAACATTACAGGCATGAAAAAGCCAACAATCTCAGACCTTGTAGGAAAACACCAATACTAACCTATGTGTCTACTGTCCCACTGTCCAGAATCTTTATGTGAATCATTTACATACACACAGGTAGAACGGTGGATCAAGAAAGCCGGCCTTAAAATCAGGAAGACCTGAGTTCAAATCTAGCCTTAGATACTTACTAGCTGTGTGACCCTGGGCAAGTTACTTAACCTCAGTTAAGTTGCTCAGCCTGTTTCTTCATCTGTAAAATATGGTAATAATATCATCTAACTCCCATCGGGATAAAATGAGATAACATAAATGGAGTGCTTTCCAAATTTAAAATGCTAGTTATTCTTACTCTTTTTATTACACAAACCAAGGGCATCTTGGATGAAGGTATTATTAGGGAACAAGTAGGCTTTCAAAATTAATATTCATTATGTTTTTACCATTTCACAACTAATGGAAAGATATAGATAATGAATGTGAACTCAAATTATTTGTTATTATGAAAAAGCTTTGATTCAGTAGAGCAAAACAAGCTTTAAAGATTTCTAACGAAGTGCCTCCATCTATATATTAAGGTAATTCAAGATTCTTTAAAAGATATGATGTTAAAACCCCTCTGTTCCACAACCCTGTGGTTATAAACATTAGGCAAGGAATAAAGCATAAAGGTGGGGGCCTGGCGAAGCTGTTGGCCACCATATTGGAAGAGAGCCATCCCAAAGACCAAGATGAGGCAGGATTCTCTACGGGGGCAGGGGGAAGATTTCCTATATGCTCCTGTTAGTGGATGACATTGCTAGAGTTACATCAAAGCCTGCAATATTATAAGGACCTCTGGAAAAAATTAGTAGTAATTCAAAGCAATTTGGGGGAAATAACAACCCAGTTAGACCAAGAATGTCCATTGCCTAGATTATGATATGCGTCTGGGTGGACAACTCACAGCTCTTGTACATTAGAATGTAATTTGAGACAGAAGTGTGGATGGATAATCATTTGGGCGTAGTTGCTGTTGTGGCTTGTCCAGTGGCAAGATATAGATCAGGATGACTGGAGATGACCTGGATGCAGGAGGAGACGTTGGCATTTTTTAAGCTAAGGTTTTTATCTGGTCTCAGTTTGACAGAAGCAATACCCAATCCATGATTTAAACTAGGTAAGAAATGAGAGAAAGAATGACCTCTTCTATCTAGTCCAAAAAAAAATCTGAGAAGGGAAGACCCTCAGAGTTTCTGGTCAAAACATAAATAAATAATTGCTATTTACATTTACTCTGAACTAATCATGGCCCAACCAATGAGAAATGGGGCTTGTTGACCAATCAGTGACTGGAATTGTAAGGAAAGAGAAATTGTAAGGAAAGGCAATTACCTTTGGGAAATTGTGAAGTTTCTCTAATGACTTAGCTTTCCATGGAAACCAAGGTCTGTCTTTTTAATACCAACATTCTATTGGTACTTTTGTGTGGCAACAACATATGGAATACAACAATCTACAAAGAATTAAAAATGAATGTCAGACAGCAGGCAGTGGAGAGGCCCATGGTGCGTATGACTAGGCTGTAATATATAACCAGGAACTTCAAAGAACAGTAATAAAAGATGTCATCAAGTCAAAAGGTTTACTTTACTATCCTTCAGTCAAGGTGGGAAATGCTGAAAATACAAACTTGTGGGATGATCTCTGCCCTCAGAGAGCTTATATTTTAATAGGGGAACACAATACATAAAGGGAAGCATGTAAAGGTTGGGGCCAGGGAATGAGAAATTATATAGAGAGTTATGAGTCCCAGAAAAATAAAGCAAAATCTCACTTAGCAGAGCCTAGCATGCCAGGGTTAAGTCCAAAATTCTGGTGAGGACATATGGGAATATTGTCAAAGTGGAGGCAGCATGGTATGGAGATGGCCTTGAAGTAGAATAGGTAGGAAAGAGATAAGGGCAAGGACAAGAGAAAGTGCTCCACAGGTACCCTTCATGGGCAGGAGAAAGTGAGGTAGACTGTTGGGTAGACAGATACCTATGTCAAACCTATGTCATGGACACACAAGATGGCCAGGCATGGGTAGGTTGTGATCTTCACCCCTGGAAGGAACTCCCAAATCAGTGAAATCCCAGGTCCATTTGAGAGATTAGAATTTTGAGTATGTTTTATTGTACTTAATTACATCTTATAAATATTTTAAGGTGGCCCCTGAATAAATAAGGATTACCTCCTATCTTCTTTACAGATAGAAATTATTGTATATAAATCACTCCCAAAATAATATGAACATTCAGTATTCTCATACTTATTTCTTTTCCTATCCCTAGGAGAAAATGAGGCTTAGAACGGAATGAAACTCTTGGAGGTCACATTGCAAACTAGTGTCAAGGTAGGAAGACTTAACCTGGTCACTTAGCTCCACCACAACTGGCCCAGGACTAATTACCTTGTAATTAAATCTCAACAGTCAAGTCAACAATTCAAATGAAGAAGCATTTATTAGATATTTTCTATGTGCTAAGTACTATACTGAGACTGGGGCATACAAAGAAAGGTAAAAAAAACTATCTCTGTTCTCAGGGACCTTACAGCCTAATTGGGGAGACAATTCTAACAACATTCTGAAAAGAGGCAATATACAGGATAAATTAGAAATAATCTCAGAGCAAAGGTTAAGGTTAAGGAGGGCTGGGAAAGGTTTAATGAAAAAAGTGGAATTCAAACTTGAGGAGCCACAGAGTTCCAGGCATTTTAATAGATTTATTTATTCAGAATTCCTCCCAGCATTCTGGGAGGAAAGTCTAATCAGTTATTACCATTTAACAAAGGAGGAACCTGGATCAGGAGCCCTTGAACAGTAGGGCTATTTTCACTCTAGGAAAGTCTAGTCTGCTTCAGTAAGTCAAAATGGTTTATGTCAATGTGGCAAGCTCTCAGAGCCTTTCAGTGTGTGGGCAATGACCATTTTGCTCTACTGAGCAGTTTGGATGGAGGAAGGGATTTGGTTGAAGAGCTCTGAGGATTACTAATTAACAAACCTCATGAGCAACACAAGGTTCTTTAACCTCTTTTGACTCTTCCAGGTGCAATGGAGACTCTCCAAATCATAGATGATAGATCATAAGAGATGAAAGTCTTTTGATACTTTTCTTAAAAAACAACAAAACAAACAAACCCCTCCAAAACTTCCTTTGGCCAATGAGGAGAGATACTTTACTAGTAACTGTGAGATGCATAGAAATCAGCCCGCAAGCACTTATTAAGTCACTAGTGGGTGCCAAGCACTCTTCTAAGTGCTGGTTGGAGAGGCCTAGACAAAATCAAACAGCCTCTACTCTCTAAAAAACAAACCAACCTTGCTTTCTAGGGTAGCGGAGAAGGAGTGTACGTGTAACAGATAAGGACAGGGTGTGGACCTTGAATTTTTGGAACTCCCTGTGAGGGAAACGCCCCTTGATGCAGTTTGTAGCCTTCCTTGTTGACTGAGAGAACTTGCCTAGGGTCTCACAGCCCATATGTATCCAAGTCCAGGCTTAAACCCAGCTCCTCCTAGTTTCCATTCTCATTCATGAAGTTGTACTGTCTCTTTATACACATATAAATACAAACTATATACAAAGCACATTTAATGTCATTTTCTTTTTGGAGCAGGGGTATTATCATTGGGAAATCAAGAATGCTTTCATGCAGGAAGTGACATGACTTGAGTTTTTCTATGTAGCCTTGGCACTGGAGTTACTGTCCCAGCTCCCACTTGCATTGGCAAGTTGGGTCCCCAAAGAATGGGTACTACATCTCTCAGTGAAAGTTCTAGAGGGAAACCCCTTGGCTGAAAGTGGTTTTTCCTAGCACTATCACTCATACCCAGCCATCCACTCCACCGTTGATTACCAGTTAATATAAAATAGCCAGCCAGACTTAATTAGCTTTTAGAAATGGATGTAGTAAAAACAGGTGATACAAAGGATCCTCTGACCTGCCCTCCTCCTTACCTCCCAATACCAAATTAAGAACATATCCTGTAAATACAAAGTCTAGTGGGCTCATGCTTAGAGAATGTGATTGATGCAGCAAAGCTGGTAGCTCAGAGTTCCCAGAAGGACTTCTGCTAGTCTCTTTTTCCTTGATGTGGGGCCCTCACAAAGTTCCCTCTGAGCATGGATACCTTTCTATTGAGGTTCTCTAGAATTCAGACTCTACCTTTCCTCGGTGTATCGAGTTTCTACTTGACTCCTGATAGACTTTGCTGTCAGTTTTTCTGGGCCCAGTGCTAGATGCTAATGAGAAGTCCCAATCAAGGAAGCAGGGAGAAGAAAGAAGTTCTTCTCTCCCTCTCCTCACCAAGTAATTCTCTAACTGGAGCATGACTGGAACTGCTGTCTCCTGGTTTATCATTGGAATACTGGCCAGCCCCTTGAATGCCTGGGTTCCAGACTGCTTTGCTACTTTATACAAGTCCTATGGGGCTTGCCTGAGTCATTCTATTCTTTCCTCAACTTAGCTAACTGGTTCATTTGCACTAAGTTCAATGCCCTTGCTTGAGTGATTGATTAGTTCAATAGACATGCTCACACCTTGAGGTAACTGCAAAGAGTGGACCACGGAACAACAATGTTCACACCCGAACCATTCACACCATATTTTTTTGTTAGTTACATTTAAGTGAAAGGGATGGCTAGGTAGTGCAGTGGATAGGGTGTTGGGCCTGGAGTCAGAAAGTTACGTGTTTCAGTCAGTCCTGTCTGACTCTCTATGACCTCATTTGGGATTTTCTTGGCAGAGATACTGGAGATACTGAACTCAGGAACTCTTGACTCCAGGCCCAGCTTATATCCACTTAGTTGCCCTGATTCAGGAAGACCTGGGTTCAAATTGACCTCAGACACTAGCTAGGTGGGCACAATGGATAGAGCACAGGGCCTAGAATCAGGGAGACTTACCTTCCTGAGTTCAAATCCAGCCTCAGACACTTACTAGCTGTGTGACTCTGTTACCTTAGTTTCCTCATCTGTAAAATGGCAAACCACTTCAGCATCTTTGCCAAGAAAAGTCCAAAGGGGTCACGAAGGTCAGACAATACTGAAAATGAAAAATGACTGAACAGCTTTAAGTGGGATGGTATGTATGATTAATCGATTGACTCAATTGATGAGAGATGGAATTAATTCACTCAGGTTTGGGGCTAACTCTGAGGCAGAGCTGCCAGGATTAGAGGGTCAAAAAGTAAATCTTCACCTAAAGCCGTCTATATCTAGCTGGCAGAAGATCACATTTCACCCCATCTAGTTACCACCAGGACACTAGGATCTCAGCTCCACTATCCCTGTGACTGCTGACACCAATGATCTTTATTCCTACTATGTATCATATCTCCAGATGATCTTGGATACTCCTTGAGGGCAGAGATTTTCTCATTTTTCTATTTGTAACCCCTAGCTCCTAGAATAGTGCTTGATACATAGTAATGTAGTAATACAGAGTAACATAGCTTATTGCTTCATGAGTACTTAGCTGCAAAACATAGAGGATTTCATATAATCAATCCAGGTTACTCAAGGAATGGTGGCAGGGTGAGGGAACTCATCCACTTACATTAATAACAATGTCTATGTGGCATATTAAAGTCTACAAAATATTTCTCATGATTTATCTCACTGGAACCTCATAGTAGCCCTGAAACATAGAGGCTACAGCTAATATTATCCCCATTTTCCAGATGTGAAAACTGAGACTCAAAGAGGTCAGTGACTTGTCCATGATAACATAGTTAGTACATGTCAGAGGTGAGATTTTAATCTAGTTCTTCCTAACTTCAAGTCAGACAAGACTTAATCCATCACACCTGTATAAAAAAATACTTCTGGATTTCAAGTCTCTCTCTAGATGTCATATATGCTTGTATTTTCTCAATTTGCAAGCCTTAGAAGACAATCTTTGTGAGTACTCTGAAGGGAGAAATTCATCAACCAGTGGCCAAAAGTTTGGTGATCAGCCTTTCTTCCCTAAATAGGCTGTTTCTTGGGCAAGTTTTATCCACACAGATCCATCATTGGGCCCTATTTAAGGTTTTCCACCCAGGTGGCTCCTGCCAGAGCCTAGGCTAGGCTGGCATAGATTTCAAGAGCTCAGGGACCACAATGGTGCAGTAGAGGCAGAATCTACCTTTAGAAAGGATTTAAGAAACAAAACCAGACATGTGACACTTGTGCCAAACCCCCTTCCCCCCAGTGATTGTAGGATACTTTTAAAAATAAACCAAATGGTCAGGTCCATGGGTGTAAGCAAAGTTCCTTTAACATATATTGTCTAGGAAGATATACACTCTCTTGTTTCTCCCTGTAGAATGCGTGTATCAAGCATAGCTGTGATTCATACCTTAAATATGCATTTATTTAATTGAATCCCAGAGTAAACAGAGACATAAAACTCCAAAAGCCTCCAGGCAGTCTTAGTGAGTGCAATGGACTTTGTTTAGAAGCTTTGTTCTTTTTGGATTTCAGCAACCTCTGGGTATGTAATTATGAGACTGCCATATATTGTACATGGGGAAAAGGTTTTTCTTATTAGCACGTCTGCTTTGTATTCAGTGAAGAAAGACTTTCTTCAATGCAAGGGCATAAAATCATGCTGTACTAGTTTCTTATCGCATCTATTTCAAATTGCTGTTGGAAAGTCATAGTTATAGGACTTTTTCTCCTCTGCTCAGAACTCTAAGATCAAACACACATCATGCTAAAGGTTTTTATTAACAATGGCTCAAGCTAATTATTCTACATTACTGGAAGTTCATTTTAATACTGTTAATATGAACTTGGAAATATTAGGGAAAATTATGGTAATCCAGCAGCAACTATCTTTTAGGTAGAACTAAACGGTAACATTCAAAGTTTCATTGTCATAGGTTAAATCTTTATGTCAGATATTTGGAGAACAATCTAGCATTCAAAAAATTATAACTGGAAAAATACACTAGATATAACAGGTGTATAAATTTTTTAAAATTGGGTTACACATGGATTTTTGTAGTAAAGCTTCAAATCCAAAGGTTTTTGGTTTTTTTTATAATACTATGAACTACTGTGAAAATGTTTGGGAGGAAAGTTATTATTTTTTGCAAGGTTTGAAGTTTGCTGTTGATTGCTCTGTGATCATTAGTAATTATGTTGATAATTGGTGCATTTCTGTTTTTGTGTACACGCTTACAGTTGTATATATGTATCGACACACTGATTCTGCATTCGGTTTCCAATGAAATGGACGTGCAGAAACACCCTCTATATATGTGTCTATGTGAGAACCTTAAAAAAAATTCAGTTTGGAATTAAATTACAGGACAGTTTTTGGTTTGTATTTTTTCCTAAATATGCAGCTATTCCAGGTCACATTATGTAACATGAAACCTTTCCTCTGTACACAGAAGTAAATTCTTCAGTGCTAGGATAGAAAAGGTTAAAGTCAGTTTTCACATGTCTCAAATTTTAAAATAATTTTTCCAATAATTTCTTGTTGAAGATTGTTAATAATCCTTAAAAAAAATCTTACAGAACAGAAGAAAGACAGTTTTGCAAAAGCTTAACTATTTCCAGATACTGAAAAACACTGTGGGTTTTGTTGGTAAGAAAGAATGACAAGGCCAGAAACAAATCTTAATTTTAATTATGGTTTTCTGAACATAATCATGAACTTTATTAATTTTTTTTTAAAGTTGGGCTAATAGGCAAATTATAGAGTTAAAAAAATGTTTTGCTAAATAATACATGTGTGTGTGTTGTGTTTCCAGTTGAACCTAAGCTTTATTGTTTCATTTTTGTCTTTGTATTCCTAATACTTAGCATAGTTTAAGTGTTGAAAAAATCCTTATTGATTAAATACTGTAAAGCTTTGCTGTCGCTGCTGTTCAGTTGTGTCTTACTCTTTGTGAACCCATTTGAGATTTTCTTGGCAAAGATACTGAAGCAGTTTGCCATTTCCCTCTCCAGTTTATTTCACAGAAGAGGAAACTAAGGCAAACAGGGTCAAGTGATTTGCCAGGGTCACACAGCTAGTAAATGTCTGAGGCCAGATTTGAACTCAAGAAGATGAGTCTTCCTAAATCCAAGCCCAGGGCTCTACTACTATACTACCTATTAAAGCTAAACCATGACAACTGTAAATGAAAACATTTCTATCTTGGTTTTTGTCCTTATTCTCGAAGAGGACCAAAATGACATCACCATGATAAAGTGAAGTTTCAGTGTGTATAACTGTGGCTGTTCAGACCAACATGAGCTCGGAACACTCTACCCTAGACTGGGCACACTCCAAATTTGCACATCCTATGTTTCCTTTGTGCTGTTTCAATTCTGCTCATAGAGCACAGAACCTTTTCTGATGTGGGCATGCAATGCTAAGCAGTGTTGTGCCAGTGTCTCCCATGTTGCACAGTCAAATCCAAAGTTCTTGAGAGAGACCTTGAGAGTGTCCTTATTTCACTTCTTTGACCTCCATGATCACCTGCCCCATGTGAGTTCTCCATAAAATAGTCTTTTTGGCAAGCATACATTTTGCGATAGAACAACATGGCCAGCCCATCGGAGTTGTGCTCTCTGAAGCAGAGTTTGAATGCTTGGCAGTTCAGCTCGAGCAAGGACTTCAGTTTCTGGTATCTTATCCTGCCAGGTGATCCTCAGAATCTTCCTAAGACAGTTCAAATGGCAGCGATTCAGTTTCCTGGCATGTAGACTGTCCATGTTTCACAAACGTACAACAATAAGGTCAGCACAACGGCTCTGTAGACCTTCCATTTGGTATTTAGTCTAATACCTTTCTTTTCCAAAACTTTTCTTCAGAGCCTCCCAAACACGGAGCTAGCTCTGGCAATGCATATGTGAGCCTCATTGCCAATGTGTACATCCCTGGAAAGTACACTGCCAAGGTAAGTGAACTTATCCATATCATTCAAAACTTCTCCATTTATTGTAACTAATGGTTCCACATATGGATGGTGTGGTGGTGGCTGCTGGACCACCTGTATTTTCTTTGTGTTGATTATTGGGCCAAAATTAGCACAGGCAGCAGAGAATTGATCCATACTTTGTTGCATCTCAGCTTCAGAGGCTGCATTGAGTGCACAATCAGCTGCAAACAGAAAATCATGCACCGACATTGCCTCCACTTTGGTCTTGGCTTGTAGTCTTTGCAAATTGAAGAACCTAGCATCAGTAAGCTAATTAACCTCAATGTCCTGTTCATCCTCATTGAAAGCATTGGGCAACAAGGCTGAAAACAGAGTGTTAAAAAGCATGGGAGCAAGCACGCAGCCCTGTTTCACTCCATTAGTGACTGAGAAGGCACGAGAGCGTTGCCCACTATCCAGAATCTGGGCAAACATGCCATCATGAAATTGACATACAATACTGATGAACTTCTCCGGGCAACCAAATTTTGACATCACTTTCCATAAGCCCTCATGACTAACAGTAGGCCTTGGTCAGATCTACAAACGTTGTGTACAGACTTCTGTTCTGCTTCTGGTGTTTTCTCCTAGAGTTGTGGGGTAGCAAACACCACATCGACTGTTCTCAGCCCTTTCTGAAGCTACACTGGGTTTCAGGTATATCTTCCAGGTGAGGGATCAGTCTATTAAGGAGGACTCTATACTGGACTGTTCAAAGTAACAGACTTTCCCTAAGATTTCTTTATCCTTATTCATACTGTCCTACTACTGGAGTTCATTCAACACAGTCTCCCTTTTACTTTGAAGTTTTTGTACCTCTGACCAGGATGGGTGTTCATCCATAGGAAAGGAATAATGACAAGCCAAGTCTATAAGCTAGCAAGCAAATATTAAGTACCTACTTGGGGTGGGGAGGAGGGATCCTGTGCTAAGCGCTGGAAAACAAGTGGATAAGAAAAATGTCCTACATTGAACCCTTGAGGCTCTCATTCAGCCTTCAAGCTCATTTATCACCTATTACATGTGTTTCATTCATCTCTGTCCAAGACAAGCTTGCCTGAATCAGTTTCTTAATAAAATGTGACACAGCCTAGCTGAGGGCCATCCTATCACCATCCGACAAACTTAAGGAATTATATTTGGTCTAGATCTGTGATTTCTTTGCCTTAAGAAACACCTGGTGAAGAAAATCTCTGTGCCAGTACAGATCAACCTTTGCTCTGCCATTTATAATTTTAGAAAGTTGCCAGGGAATATTGAAAAGTTGGTTAAATGACTTATTGATGGTCATACAGTCAGTGTGTGTCAGAGTCAGGATCAGTACTCAGGCTTGGAGGCCAGTTTAGAGTCATCATTCCAGTTGGGATTACATTTATTTTAACTTAGATGTATAAGAGGCTCTGATACACACACATGTACACATTTACACATGTGTCTGTGTATGTACGTTTGTATATATCTGTGTGACTTTGGTCAATTCCTAACTTTTCTGGGTCCTACTTCCTAATCTGTAAAAGGGTTGGACTAGATAATCTTTTTCAGCTCTAAATCTATGTGTGTGTGTGTGTGTGTGTTCTTCGTTGCCAAAGAAGACCATGCCATCAGAGAAATAATGACATGACTTGCACTTTTTGAGGGAGGGAGGGCTGTGCAGGTCACCAGCCTCATTTCTCCTCCAGAGCCATCTGAATCTAGTGACCAGATATTCATCAGGACGACTGGAGATGACCCAGGATGAGGCAATTGGGGTTAAGTGACTTGCCCAAGGTCACACAGCTAGTGAGTGTCAAGTGTCTGAGGTGAGATTTGAACTCAGGACTTCCTGACTCCTGCACTGGTGCTCTATCCACGGCACCACCTAGCTGCCCACTAAATCTATGACCTTAAGATTGTAGCTACCTTTAAAATAAAAATCAGACTCCCAAGATGTTGTTATAAAAATATAAATATTTTTATATTTTTCAAGAATGACTTTTGAGCTTGGTTTGGAAGGAGAGGTAGACTGAAGAACACTAAAGAAAGCATTTAGGTGGTCAGCCACATTTCCAGAAGGCTCTTTGAAATGTTAAAGCATATTCTGTAAAAAGAGAAAAATAATTCACACAAACAAAGGTTCTCTCCCATCAAAAGAAGCAGTAAACATTCCTTGTCTTTTTCATTCAAATGAGAACCAGAATGGCAGCTGTAAATCTACTGGCTTCAAGTGAGGCAGGCAGAACCAGGGGAACCATTTCTACAAAAACAACAACATAGTAGGCTTAGATCAAGGCCTTGACCAACTGTGATTCCAGAGGACACATGATAGAGTGCTGCCCACCTCCAGAGATGAGAGGAGTCGGATAAAATGAGCAGAGCGACATCCACATTTTTGGTCAGGACCAACATTTGTTTTTCTTAACTACAAAGCTTTTGTTTTGTTTTATTTTGGTGTGTGTGTGTGTGAGTGTGTGTGAGAGACAGACAGAGAGAGAGAGAGAGAGACAGACAGAGACAGAGAGAGACAGAGACAGAGAGAGACAGACAGAGAGACAGAGACAGAGAGAGAGATGGAGACAGAGAGAGAGAGAGATGGAGACAGAGAGAGAGAGAGAGACAGAGACAGAGAGAGACAGAGAGAGAGACAGAGAAAGACAGAGAGAGAGAGAAAGAGAGAGAGAGAGAGAGAGAGAGAGAGAGAAAGAGAGACAGAGAGAGACAGACAGAGACAGAGAGAGACAAAGAGAGAGAGACAGAGACAGAGAGAGACAGAGACAGAGAGAGACAGAGAGAGAGACAGAGAGAGACAGAGACAGAGAGAGACAGAGAGAGAGAAGGTGAGGGAGAAAAAAAATGCTTGATAAGTGAAAAAAATTAATTAAAAAAATTAAGTATGAAGGACTGTGTAACTAAAAGGGAAAGTCCTGGATTGTAATTGAGCAGAAGGATGCCATATCTGCCTAATTGCAATTTCTAACGATTTCCTTAATCTTTAGTACTTTTTGTTCCTTGTTCTTTTTTTTCCTGTTAATTTCTTCCTCCATGAAGAACTTATCCATATAACCCCAAATCATGAACAAATATGTTTTCAATAAACCTCTCCATTTAAATTTTTTTTTTAGAGGAAAAGAAGAAAAGAATATTATAAATTGTAGCTTTGAGAAGCCATGCTGTGGCCAGTTTTGCATTATCAGGTCTTCACTTACAAGCTTTCTAGTCTTAGTACTCTCTTTTTTAATGCCATTAATGGAGTTGAAAGTGAATTTAGGTCTAACACCAATTTACTGCCTCAACCTAGCTGTTGCATTAGACTCCCTCTGAGCGATGGGACGGTAGAGGCAAGTAAAACTAACGGAATAGAGAAACTCACGAAATCTGGAAAATGTTCTAGGCTTTCAAGGAAAAGACAACAGAATACCTTGGTTACTGTGGGGACAGCTCCCTGTGGACCTCCAGCAATTATATGGAGGCTAATTCTGGCCCTGTGCGTTCCCTGACATTAAGTAAGCAGTGCCTCCTTTTCCTACCAGACTCACTCTAGTTTGGCCTCCTGGCTGACAGGGGCACTGTTGGACCACAGAAGCTTTATCCTTTGTGAGCCTAACCAGCAAAATTTGAAGAACATATATTAAATGCTTACTGCATGCAAGAAAAATCCTGGGACCAAAATATAAATTAGTGAATTAGTGAATAATAAACAAATTCAGGAAAATATAATTATTGTTATTATTGTTAATAGCTAATATTTATATAACACTTCCTATGTTCCAAGTGCTGTGCTAAGGACTTTACAAATATTATCAAAACAAGCATGGCTTCCTTAAGTGAGCAATAGGAAATTTAAATGGTTGTGGCAAATGTAGCAGTTAAAATTAAGATGTAATTTATTTTTTTAAAAGGTGTAAACAGGGTTAAGTGACTTGCCCAAGGTCATGCAGCTAATAAGTGTCTGAGGTTAGATTTGAACTCAAGTCTTCCTGACTCAGATGTCCCTGAAAAAGATGTAAATTCTTAAAAAATAAACACAAGATCTTACTTGTTCTATTTTTGCCTTCTACTTTTGCAAAAAAAAAAAAAAGTACCTTTTTTTTTTTGTCCTTTTACTTATATGTGAGTGGTAGCTGTAACTTGAGGTAGTAGAAAGAGGGCTAACTTTGGAGTCAGAAAGATCTGGGTTCAAATTCTGCCTCTGACACATTTTGGCTCTGTGACTGTATAAGCCTCACTTCTCAGTGCCCAAGACTAACTCACTAAAACCCTAAGTTATGGAGAAAATTGGTAGGGGTAGTTCCTCAGGAGGGCTGTATTACCAAGAAATGACCAATCACGTATCTAGCTCAAAAAATACGTGGCTAGAACCAACCTTCTTTTTATATAGTGCTTAGACAGTGTCCTCTACATTATTGTTTCATTTCTATCTTCCTTATCAAACACAGTAGTATAGAATTAAGTATCATAAAAGTAGGTTCACAGCTTCAATTCATCCTTCAATTCTGCAGGGCTCTGTTGCCACAAATAAGGTGTTGGGAGGAGCAGGGAACGTGGAAGATAATTTTGTATTGGACAATGACTGCCTCAACACCTGAGCATAATTAGGTGAATTAAGGACAGAGAGTTGACTGCTAAATCTCACCCTGATGTTTGTGTTTTCCTTTGCAACCCCAGTGCTTACCCCAGTTCCTGGCATATAGTGGACACTGACATATTTTTGGGTGAACTTGACTTTCAGGCAGATGCTCAAGCTTGTATTTCATAATGGATTGTGACTATGTAATCACAGGTGGTTCTTACTGTGTAAATAAATATACATTGTAATATTTTCTTGACAATAATGTTAATATGAAATATAAAGGTTTTTTAACCATCAGTTGGAATAGAAATAATTTCTGAGATAGAGATCAAATTGTGTTTATACACATGATTATTGGCAGCCTTACCCTAAGTTATTTCCTGTGTGACTCTTTCATGGGGGAATAAGTTTATGCCTGAACAATTCATTAAATAGCTTTAAATTTATGAAATGGAAATAGTATTTTACCGTTGGTGGTTCTCTGTGTGAAATAAAATGTAACATTTTTTTCATAATATAATGGGATTTTTTTCCTGAAATCAGAATTATATGTCAGAGATTTTCTGTCCTAGACATGGTTAGTTTAATGAGCTAGCTAAATACACTTTTCCCATCCATGTCTCATATTCATCAATAGAAATCATTGCAAAAATAACACCGAAGCAGTATGGTCTGGTGGAGAGGTAAGCAGTGGGCTGGAAATGAAAGCAGATTCTCTCTTCCAAACTGAAGTCAATATGCCAATTCAGTCACTGAGTTCTTCCTAGGTGTGCTAGATCCTCATAAATAAGGCTAAAAGTGCAATCCCCTGCCTCCGAGGAGATTATAATTTAATTGAAAAATTAAGTTACACATGCAAATAGTTAGGTAGAAAAATAGATCGGAAAGAAAATTCAGAAGAGGCAAACACCATCCATCTCTAGTCTTGGATTTCTGGGAAAACTTCGTGTTTGGATTGCTGGAATAGCATAAGGATAGAGGATTCTAGGTACAGGGTTAATCAAAGGCAGGGTGGTGGAAAAGGCTGATTTACATCTTGGTTGTCATTTTTTACTTGTGTGCAACTCTTCATGACCCCATTTGGGGTTTTCTTGGCAAGATACTAGAGTGATTTGCCATTTCTCTCTCATGATCATTTTACAGATAAGGAGCCTGAGGTATGCAGGGTTAAGTGACTTGCTCAGGGTCACACAGCTAGTAAGTTTCTAAGACTGAATTTGATGTCTTCCTGACTTCAGGCCCAGTGTTTAATCTCTAAGGTGATAGGGAGCCACTGGCATGTATTGAATAGGAAAGTGATTTGTTCAGATATGAGCTGTAGAAATATTCCTTTGGAAGCTATTGCAATAGCCTTCCGGTTGGTCTCCCTGACACAAGTGTCTCCCTTTTGAAGACTGTCCTTTACTCTTAGCTATCAAAAGTGGAGATCTGTCCATATCCCTTCCCCTCCCCCCATTCAATTACAGACACGTCTATCTCCTTCAAGATGAAAAATGAACATTTATAACTTTATAACTTGACCCCTACCTATCCAGTCTTCTTATTCCCCCCTCTCCCTTCCACTTCATGTCACCGCTATCCAGTGACACTGGGTTCTTTTCTGTTGTTCTTTGAATAAGATGCTGCATCTCCCTAATGATCATTTTCGCTGGCTGTCTCCCATGCCTGGAAATCTCTCCCTCCTCACCTTTGCCTCTTGGCTATTCTTAGTTCTTACACAATCCAGTCCTTGGAATTGCTTTCCCCAGTCCATGCCTGAAATATACTTCTTCACCTAAGCCTGCTTAGAATCCCAAGTTTCTTTCAAGACAGCTTTAAGAAGAATGCTCTTCAGGAAGCCTTTCCTGATCTCTCAACCACTAATATCCCTTTCTTTCCAAAATGTAATTTACATCTATTTTGTAGTTTTTGTATATACCTACATATGGATATGTTGTCTTTTGGATAGAATATAAATTTATCAGAGACAAGGTCTACTTATTTCACTTTCATTTTTATATCTCCAGTGCTTATCCTAGTACCTGAGAGACAGTAGCCGCTAGATTCTGGTTTTGGGCTGATTTGATTAATTATTACCAGAAGACTGAACACACTGTAATGAAATTGTTTCAAGTAGCAGAAGGACTGTGTTCCATGTCCAATATGCAAAAAATTAAATTTATAACATAGATGTATTTAGATCTAATTATTTGTACTCTGAAAGGAATTTAATTTGATTTTATAAAAAGACTTATCACTGATTTCCTTTTAGTATTCAGTTTAACCAATTCATCATCCACTATATGAAAGACACTGTGCTAGTTAATGCATGTTTCATCTTACTAATATTATCTGACCACTGAGGCCCTTTACAACTCAAACTGTATATGACTTAGAATCACTCTTTCCTCCCACTAATAAAGCACTCTCACTGGTAGCAATTTCTAATTCATTTCTTGCCTTTATGTCTTTGTTCATGTCATTTTTCTCCCTGTATTTTCATAATCATCTGGTATATTTAAAATAGGATTGAATTTGTTAAATCCAACTAAATTATTTATTAAGATTGCATTTATATAAACATTTTCAGATATTTATCTATTGCTTATATCTTTACTGGCTTTTATAGAGGATAGGGACCAGAATTCTGATTTCATTGGGATAGGGTAATTCCTAGAGGAGGACACTTCCTCCAGCAAGGCAAGTCAATACTCAAATTTAACATTCTTAAAAAGTTGTCTCGGGTGCCAGGACATTAAATGACTTGCTGAAAGCTATAGTCAATGTATGCCAGCCTCAAGACCTGAACCAATTCAGGTTTTCCTGGCTCTGAACCTCATTCTCTATCCACTGACCTATGTAGTTTCTTCTTGAGTTCCATAAGGTAGGAAAAAAAAATCCAAACTAAACCAGTTTAGCCAATGTAATTTTCATCTATAGTTACCAAGGACATAGTGGCAACTCTTGTGTAGCAATGGGTCCAAGTAGTAGAAAGGTAGCTGAATCTGAAGTGTCTCTTTATCCACCTTTATTTTATCAGATAAAGAAAGCAAATGACCCAGATTTCCTTCAGACTTTTTACTTGATCTAGGAACATGTTAAACTTCACTAACAATGGTGGTGGTTTTGATATATAAACACTGTGTTAAGAATTGCCCCCAACACAAAACAATAATCCTTCCTTATTATCATCCCCAAACTATAGAACAAAAGATAACCCTACAAAGACTATAGCTCTTCCCCCTCCCCCACCCAGGGCATCCACCAGTGATCATCATTCTGCCTGTAGTGTTGGGGGATAGTTTTCATCAGTCCTGATATAAAGATGTACATACAGTTTGGGAAGATGGTGTCCTTAGGTTTGGATTTAATGCAATTTGGGAAGGAAATAGTTTGCCCAAGTTTCTCCCTCATATGCTGACTTTGCATATCCTTATCATCGCTGAAGTTGCTCAGAGCACCCCTCTGCTCTACCCCTGGAGCCCAGTCATTTCTTGGTAGGGAATCATTTGTCCTGCCATTTTCCTCACAGTTCCCTAATTTCCTTGTCTAAATAATACTTGGGGTTCCTGTGGGCCAGGAACTGAATGTCAACCCCTCCTTATGTCTTGTCTCCCCCAATTAGAATACTCTCATTGAGAGTAAGGAGGGTCTCAGTTTTTCATGGATAATTTTTATCTGAGTACACAGCACAGAGTAAGCACTAAATAAATCCTTTTCCATTCCATAATTTGGCAGTGTTGGAGGTGGCTCTAATGTCAGCATTCTTTTATTTCAGGTTCAATGTTGGCACAAAATGAGGTACTTGAAAATCATCAAACAGTTAACAAAAGGGGATTTACTTTGCTCTAACTCAGGAAGGATTATGCAACAAGAATAT
Source organism: Bettongia penicillata ogilbyi (assembly GCA_023548195.1). Classification (NCBI taxonomy): domain Eukaryota; kingdom Metazoa; phylum Chordata; class Mammalia; order Diprotodontia; family Potoroidae; genus Bettongia; species Bettongia penicillata. The sequence continues at coordinate 6,848,794 of JAJHZJ010000213.1, forward strand.
AATGGTACTTAGTTTCTCTGAATGTGCCTCTCCACCCCGATATGGGAACAGGGCAGCATATGATGGTCATGGCCACCTTCCTGGTCTTCATAAATCCAGTCAGAAGGACTCCAACTTCACATAGATGAGACTTTTTATACCCTTAGGTGACCAGGAAGCTGTTTTGGGGAAGGTGGAGCCAATCAGTTCCAAGGGACAGTTTTGACTCCTTTTAGGAAAAGCTAATCCCCATTAAAGGAGGGAAGGAAGAAAGGTCTGGGCCATGGGTGGGGAACCTATGACCCTCTAGGTCCTCAAGTGTGGCCCTCTGATTGAATCCAAACTTTGCAGAACAAATCCCCTGGTCTGGGCAAACCCCATGATGTGGATGGAGGGAAAGAAATTACACCAGGGAAAAACTGGTAAATATTACTCTTATCACAGGTAGCAATAAGAAGGGGCTGTAGAAGAACAACATGGGGGAGATCTGGTAGGTGGTTATTGTAGTAATGTAGGTAGTTGGTGATGATGGGTGATATGAGGTGGTAACTATAGGAACTGAAAGGAGAGGAGAGATGTGAGTTCATAGAGGAATGGACTTGAAATCAGATTGGGTATATAGAGTTTGGGGAAAATCAAGATTGGAGGTACACATCTGGGTGTCATTTGCATAGAGATGGACCACAGAATAGTACAGTGGAAAGAACACTGACTCTGGAGGCAGAAGACCTCTGAAGCTTACAACTTTGTGACCTTGGGTAAGTCACTTGGTGTAAGTTTCAGTAAAATGAGAAAGTTGGATTAGATGGTCTTGATGGGTTCAGACTCTGGGAGCCTCCCTGAGCTCCGCTTGAATCTTCCCACTTAATCTGGCCTTTCTTAATCAAATCTAATCTTCCCATTTGTTCCAGTAGTCTCAGGAAGCTCATGGACTTTTTATTATTGCTGTGTCCAGGTCTCTGTTGCACTCTCCACCCTTGATCCTATTACCAGTCACTTCCATCAGGATTCTCCCTGGACTTAATCTATCAAGACCATCCCTGGGACCCCAGACTACCTGGTGACACCTGCTTCTGGCCCAGGCCCTCCACTGTCTGATATCTCCTGATTGCTTCCAGTTGTTTCCAACCCTTGACCAGTCACCCCAGTTCCACTGAGGCCCTCCTTGGACTACTCCTCAAGACCCTCCCATAACCCCTCCTCCCATTACCCTAGACTACCAGACCACTCCTAGATTCCTCCTACAGTCATTTCTGTATTTAAGTTCCATCTTGCCTCCATGAAGGCCTTCAGATTCAATCCAGCTCAGACTCTAGCTGAGATTCTATCTGGCCCGCTTGTGAATACAAGCATTACAAACACTTGGTCACCTTAAGAGCCAACATATTAAAGCAAATCTTTAATAAACTTTGTTTTTCTTTGGCCTTAAGAAGTCTTGTGTCGAATTCATTTGAGTAGGACCCATGAGTAGGACCCAGCGTGTCGGTATTTTGGGGTCTCCAGCACCCCTAAACCTCATCAGTCTCAAAGTTCTGAAAACCTTATAGTGCTTTATCAATGTTAGCTATCATTAGATCTACAAAGTCTATCGAAGGTGACAGTGAATGTGATTAACGGGACAGAGAAACTAGTCAAGGATAGAACTTTGGGGAACTCCAACACCCTAACATCAGGAAGAAGGGACATCGTGAGGAAGAGATACTGAGCATTTCTTGTTTCCATAAGGCAGAGCTCTGATTATCAGAGCTTTCCAAAAGCGGAATGGGCTGCCTTGGGAGGAAGCATTCTCCCTCATTAAAGTCTTTCAGTGAAGGCTAGTTGCCCACTTGTCAGATCTGTGGCAGAGGGAGTTTCTGTTTGGGCATTAGTGCAACCAGATGATCTCTGAGAGGCCCCTCCTAACTGACAGGGGAGGCAGGGAAGGAGTCAGAAGAGAAGCAGTTAGAAAGGGATGAATGAAAACACATTAATCGAGTATATGCTATGTGCCAGGTGCCAGGGATAAAAATACAATAGCGAGCCAGTTTTTTTCCTTGGGGAATTTATATTCTACAAGAGGAGACAACATATAAAGGTGAGTGGGGAGGGAAGGGAACTTTGGTCTGGGTGAGTGAAGCCATAGGTCAGTCAATTTTTGTATCTGCTCAAGAAACAATAGTAGGACTCATTGGATTGTTGTTTCCAGAGCAAGAAACTGAGAGGTGGTAGGAAACCGTATGTGCCCCACAGCAGAGTTGATGGGAGACATCTGGAGAGGATGCATATATAGCATGGTCATCTATAAAGAGATGAGAGGGTCCTGAGATATAGGTGATAGTATGTGCCAGAAAGGTCAAACCACTTTCCCTTCACACCCCAGAGGATAAGACCAGGATCCTGTGCTCAAGAACCCTGGGAATAGCGGGTATCCCTCCTCCTCTCCCCCCATATTACTGGCCTGTTTTCAGCCTGGCTCCAGCAGCCTTGTGAAGAAGGAGCCCACATGCATCAACTGCTGCTGGAGAGTCCTGGGAACAGCAGCAACCCTCCTTCGCCACCAACACTCCTCAGACCACTAGCTCTGTTTCCAACTATCATCAGGGGAAGCAATTCTTGAGGACATGGAACCTGGCAACTGACCCTTTGTCTCTGAAGCAGTCACTGTTACTAAAAACCTGGAAAACAAAGTCCTCAGCATGGTCAAATTCAATGTCAGAAACTGATCGGGTTGGATAAATAGAAATCACCCTAAAGAAGATTCCATTCCACTTGCTTTGTTGCTTCCTAGAAACCACAGTCATTCCATCTGACTTGCAGCTGAAACTATCTATATTTAATTTAAAACTTAAGACTCTGGGGACATCCTGTATATTATCTTCCCTTTATCTGACTACTCTGCTCTCTCTGAGAGCAGGACTGTTTTGCTTTTCTGTTTGTATACCTAGCATTCGGCACAATACTTTGCATATTAGTAAGGGCTTATTTTTTTTTTTTTGCGAGAGCTTAACAAACGCTTTTTAATTAATTTTCTAGAGCCGGCTAGCTATAGTGGTTTGGTGAGTTTGAATTTATTCACTCACTGATCAGGAGTGAGTGCAACCTTAAAAACTCATTATAACTAGCTGAATCTAAACAGTTCACGTTCACCCACCTGGAAACCTTGCCGTCAACCCTGCTTCCTCCTCCCTCTTTATACCTGCAATGACATCATTCCAGAAATAAGACCTCCAGAGCCCAATCCCTCTCCCCATTCCTTGGGGGAGTAAATCCACCCAGAAAAAAAGGACTGACCAGAGTTTAATAAACGTTCAATGGCTTGACAGTATAGCGTTTTGAAAGCCAAGGAGGAAAAGCACCCAGATGGTAGTAAAAGGAGGATAAATGGTTAGGGGAGTTGTTGCTGGCCCTGGAAATTGGAAGGTATTTTGGAACCCTGTTATTCTGATTCCTTTTCTCAGTCCTAGTACAGATCATTTAGTGACCTGGATGGGAATGCGAACTACAATGAAATATTTTAAAGAATAAATTAATTTGCAGATCAGTTATCTACAATTCACAATCACTGATACAACTGAAAATTAAAGTAAAATTTCTTTCAACCACAAATCCTGAATATCTATTATCACTGTGGCCGCAGAGACCCTTAGGGGGCACTATGTTATTGGAGGGGAGTACCTGTTGCTGAATTCCATTTCATAAACCTTGGTTGATGCTCCTATCACAGCATTGTGCTCCGAAGAAGACCATGCCATCAGAGAAATGACTACTATCAAAGGTGACTTGAAAACTGGTATTTCTCAATTAAGAAGAAAAAAATTTTAACACGCAGAAAACAAAAGACAATGGTTCTTTAACAAAACTTTTAATAAAGTTTTCTTAATAATAGCCATTCTATCTCCCCTCCCCGACTGCATTTAAAATGATTCCATAAAAGAAAAAAAGGAATTAATTATAAATTGACATATGCTAACGCATGGTCTGGATTCAGTTCCTCTGCGTCCAGATCTCAACTCTTCCACATGTATTGACCTTAGGCAAATCACAACTTCCCTAGGCCTGTTTCCTCATGTGTAAAATGAGAGGCTGGACTAGATAACCTTTGAGGTCACTTCTAGATTAAAATCTATAACGTTAGGATCTAGTTCAGCTTCCACATTTTACCAAGAAGGAAACTAAGAGAGGGATGGAAAATACACTAATTTTCGAATGGGGACATTCGTTCAAAGCCCACCTTTACCACATCTATACTACCTTGCTTAAATTGCTTCATTTATCTGGGACTCCGTTTTCTCCTACACAAAACAATGAAATTGGACGAGATGACCTTTAAGATCCCTTCCAGCGCTAAATCTATGATCCTATCGGGCCTCAGTTTCCAAAACTGTAAAACTGTGGGGTTAGACTAGGTCTCTCAGGACCGTTCGTGACCTGCAGGAATGCGAGCCCAGGAGGCCCGGGGAGAGACCTTTCCAACAGGAATTACGATCCGAGAGCTGGGGCTGTAGGCATTCTTTGTATCGGCTGCGCGCCTGGCACATAGTAGGCGCTTCATAACGAGTCCACAGCGCCTAAAGGACTGAACGTCGGGCATCCGAGCCCAGGTGGGTGCCTGACGGGAGGAGCACGCGCTCCTCCTCGTACCCGTCAAAGCAGCCTCTGCCGGGGCCCATGCAGGGACCCGCGGCTGTCAGGGTGCGGGGGCACACGGCCGGCCACCTGGAGAGCCCTCGCAAGGGGCCGCACGCGGACGCGGGGCGCGGGAGGGCCGGGGAGGGCTGAGCGCAGAGTGCTCCTTCGTCTCGTGCCCCTCCCTCGAGGTTCGCGCTCCCTCCACCCCTCCCCCGCCCGGGGCGCGTGGCCCCCGCGTGCCCCTCACCGAGCCCCCCCCCCCCGGGGCCGGCGGAGCATGCGCACTGGCTCCGCTCCCATCCCCGCCCCCTTCCCCCGGCTGAGTTATGCCAAGTATGTGAGGAGTCGGGGAGGCGGGAGGCGGGTTCGAGAGCCACCGCCGGCCATGGGGCGCTGCCGCCGCCGCCGCCGCCGCCCGCCGGAGCCAGGGCCGGGGGCGCCCAGGCAGGCGCGCGGGCCATGGCGGAGCCTCTGAGGAGAACCTGGTCCCGGCTGCGGGGGAAGCGCGCCTCGCGCGGGGCTGCGCGCCCGGAGCGGGAGCGCGCGCGGCCCCAGGAGCCCCGCGCTGCCCCCGAGGGCGAGGACGAGGGCCCGGCCGCCCCCTGCGCGCGCTCGCCCCGCGGCCGCGGCAGCAGCCTCGGGCCCCCGCTGTCCCGGCGGTCCAGCCCGGGCGGCCGCGTCCAGCGGGAGCCGGAGGGCCCGGACCTGGAGGACGAGGACTACTATGAGAACCTGCCGGGCCCCGAGGGCGAGGGCTCGGCCGCCCCCGCCGCCGGCTCCTCCCCGGGGGCGGGCGGCGGCCGCCTGGAGACGGGCCGGCTGCGCTCCCAGCTCCAGGAGGCCTACTATTTACTCATCCAGGCCATGCACGACCTGCAGCAGGTGTCCCCGCCCCAGGCGCCGCGGCCGGGGTTAGAGGGGCACCGCCACCCGACTCCGGCCCCTCCCCCTCCTCCTCCCCCTCCCCCACCCCCGTTCCCCCGCGGCCCCCCCTCCCCGGACGCCGCTGCTCGGCAGCCGGAGCCTGGACAGCCTCCCCGCGTGCACCCCGCCGCTCCTGCGGAGGTGGCGCAGCGATAGCGCCGTCCGCTACCGCGCGCTGCCGGCCGAGCCACGCGGAGGGGCGATGGACGGCCCCGGGCCGCGCTGCGCCTCCCCAGCGCGGAGGGCCGGCGGCGTGGCCCTGCGCCCCTCGGCCCGGGGGAGCGCCCTCAGCTGTCCAGCGGCGGCCCCCGGGTTACCCCGAAGCCAAGGGGCCGGCCCCGAGGATCCCTTCTTAAAGCCCCCCGTGGTGACCGTGAAGAAGCTGCAGAAGTGGATGTACAGAGGGCGCCTGCTGTCTCTGGGGATGAAGGGGCGCGTTGGCGGATCCCCCAAAGTCCTCGGCCCTCCATCAGCCCCGCAGAGCCCGGGAGCTTTGAAAATGCCCGAGAGCAAACCCCATCCTGTAGCTCCAGACCAAAGAATTGTGCTGACAGGTAGGGGACTGCGCGGCTTGGCGGCTTCTCCAGGCGCTGACATGAGTATAGGACGCATTCGAGGGTATCTGACCCACTTTGGCTTCTGTTGTAGGGATGCTTTTGCCTATTAACTCATTGTAACGAAAGTTCATACAGTATCACTTCAGAGATACCAGAACTGCTTTTGAGGTAACAGTGTAACAGATTTAATCGTTCTCGTGTTTTTTTCTTCCTAACACATTAAAACTGATGTTTTTAGGCACTTGAAGTTTTTTCTCGTAAGAGCCATTGTGAATATTCTAAACACCGCCAGCAATGAGTAACTATTACAACACTTGGATTTAAGAACTGGGTGGTGCCTTCCTCAGTCTATGTAGCTCTAGGCGAAAACATAGACTTTTGTAAATTTGAATTTCTTCCAGTGTGGAATTTACACAGTAAGTAAGCTTTTATTTTAATTATACTTGTCTCTCAGTAACGAAGAATTTGTAATATTTATGATTTTTTCTGTTGCACCAAGTAGGTGCAACCGTTCCTCAAATATAAAAAATGACATTTATTTTCATACACATCTGAATATATTTACATTCACAGAATCACATTTGATCATTACCATTTGTCTTAATCATCAGTATTTTCAAGTAGTCGTGCTAAACTGTAATAAACTGATTTGAAATTTGAATTTAATTTTGACCTAGCAAAGAGAGTAAAGTAGCATAGGTAGGGAAATGCAGAATTTAATAAACAGATTGGAAAACTGAATTTCATAAATTGAGTTATCATGTTCTTTATTAGAAGTAAAATGGTAGTTGGCATAAGACTTTTTTAGTTGTTCATGTGGATATGAGATGCCACAGCTAGGGACTGAGAGGTTATCTCCTGAGGTGTGGTGGAGTGGGATAGTGTGTTGGGCTCAGCGTTAGGAAGACCTGACTGAGTTCATCTTCCTTCTCAGATTCATGCTAGCTTGAGTGACCCCAGATAAGACACTTAACCCCTTTGTGCCTCATTTTTATGATCTCTGAATTGAGACAGTGTAGATTAGTTGGTTTTATGGCTCTGTGTCTCTGAGCCCATAAATTAACCTCCTAAAAAAAAGCTAACAAATTTTTGGCAAATATCCCATTTTAATGAGCGTGTTTTGAGCGTTGATTTGCTTACAAGCATCATATCTTTGAGTGAATTTGCTTCAGGTGGTCTTTTGGATTACTGATTTTATCATTTAGCACCATCAGTGTCAGTTATCTAATTCTAAAATGCTCGATGTTCATATTTAAATTTTAATATAGAAGCATCGTAGAATAAGCTTCAACTCATTTGACAGCATTACTTTATAAGAACACTTTAAGTTGAAAGTGACAAATTTCGCTTAATTGCCACAAAATTGTCACAAACTTTAAAAGTTGATTAACAGGTATGTGTGTATGCATCAGTGGTTATGGTGGAAGCAAAGTTTAGACAACTTCTGGGCACCTTGAAGCTTATATGAAGGTATACTTTATACACTTACAGAGGAGAATAAGAAACAAATTTAAAGGAAATTTGTTGAATAAGAGGTTGAGGCTCTAATTCAGTACTACTAAATTGTATTTTTTAAAAAATCTAAGTTTCATCTCACAAGTGGAAAAGTGAAGTATTTTGCAATAAGTTGATTATTAAGTAAGATGTGCCGTTCAGTTCTTAAGTATTCGTAAGCATTTTTGTCATTTGAAAAATTTAGTGCTGTAACTCCTTTTCTTGTGATTTTGGATCAGTTAACCCTTTGTATAATTCTTAAATAGGAGACTGTCCAAAGGGTGATGTAAAACTTTAGTCAGATATTTTGTAACTTATTGTCTGAAGGTAAAATATTTACCTTCTGTACACATTAATACTTTTGTTGGAGTATGCACATGTTAAAAAAAATTACCAAAGATAAGACAAGATTAGTTGGAATTCTGCCAGCAAGTATTACTTAAATGAACTGACAGGTTTTAAAGGAAATTAAAGTTCAATATCCAAATTAATAATAATATAGGTAAAGTTATTTTTATGAATGAATTATCGTAAGAAAGCTACATGGTGTCAAGGAACTATCTTTGGGAAAATTTTTCTAGATGAATTCCCATTCAAATAACATATTTAACCTTTAGATGAGAGAGCTTATATATCCATTTGATTTTATTTCCTATGTGTACAGGTATTAAACATCAGTTTAAGAGGATGCTGTAGACATAGTGTAACTGACACTTAACAGAAATTCTCATGATATCCTTGTGGACATTATAGAGAAATGTGAACAATTAAATGGGATCAGAACTGGTTAAATCATTGCAAATTTGAATTACTGAATCCCCCTCTTACCAAGGGGGCATGTTGCAGGTCTCTGTCCTGAGCCCTAGTTTATGCTGTATTTTTAATAAATGATTATGATAGCATGCATATTAAATTAGCATGCTTATTAAATTTGCAGATAACAGAACTGAGAGTGATAGGTGAGATGTCAGATGATGGAGTATGGATAGGAAAAAAAAATTTCAGGATGGGGTGGAATGATGGACCAAGTAAAAAGTTGAAATTTAAGAGGGATAAATATACGATATTCTTCAACAAAAAAAAAAAGATAAAAAGAAAAGAAACTGAATCGTCACAGACTGGAGAGATAAAAAAGACTTGAGAGGTTAAATTAAGTTAGTTGTGTAGATAATTACCCAAAGAGGTAACATGACCTTGTTGTTAAGTGGTTCAGTTTTGGTGATCCAGTGGACCATTCTGCTCTTGTGTTTTCTTGGCAAAGATACTAGAGTGGTTTGCTGTTTTCCTTCTCCAGGGCATTAAGGCAGACAGAAGTTAAGTGACTTCCCTGGGGTCACGCAACTTCAGTGTCTGAGGCTGAATTTGAACTCAGGTCATTCTGACTCCAGGCCCAGCCCTCTGTTCACTCAGCAACCTAGCTGCTTCCTGTCACAGTACATAGCACTAATTGATGTACTCTTAGTTGTCCATATATTGCTTCTGGAGCAATTTGTTCAGTTCTGGATGCCATATTTTAGAAGGGACATTGATAAACAAAATCAGGCCTATCAGGATGGTGAGCTGGAAACTGTCATTCAGGAATGGTTGAAGAAAGTTGGAAATAGCTTTTCTGGTCAAGAGTAGATCTGGCTGTCATGTAAAAGAGTGACTGGTACTAAGAGCACCAAGTTAAAGTTTTGTTGAGGCAGATCTTAGCCCAATGTAAGGAAAAATTTACCAGTAATTGAATATGTTCAGAAATAGAATGAACTGTTTTCAAAAGTTTTCCATCCCAGGAATTATTCAGATGAAACTTGGATGAATATTTGCTTAGCATTTTATAAAGAGAATTTATGGATTAGGTAGAATTTCAAATAGTTTACTTCCATGGCATCTTTCAATTCTGAAGTTCTGTGATAAGAAAAATTGTAATAGCAAGTATTATTTATGGGTAGAAGATACTGCTTTTTTGAGAAAAGTTAAATTTATTGAACATTTTAGGCAAAATTTAAAGGACCTTTTAGATACTTTACAGATCTTATTTAATTAAGTCTCATTAAAGTCCATGGACTACGGTTAGGGTGGTATTGGATGGAGGTATTTGTGTGCAGAGAAGTAAGTGACTTACCCAAGGTGGTGTAAAAGCAAGCACCTTTGACACATTCCAGGATGGCCTGTTATCACAGGTTCTTTTCTAAAAGGAAAACAACTTTTGAGGGTCAGCAATCTACTTTAAGCACATATATCATTCACTTAGTTCAGGGGAAAAAATCAGCACCCTGAGCTTCAGGGAAAATAGAAACAGAAATAAAGACCAACAGACAGGGCTTCCAACTGTCTGACCATAAGAAATACATACATCACAGATCCATAGACAGATCCAGCTGTCTGACCATTACATAGATACATTGCTACCAGAGAGAGAAGCACCAACATCTGGGTTTTCAAAGGGAGGGGATGGTCCTCCCTAATGGGTGCCCAGAGTCTAAAGTAAAACCTCACCTCTGAGTATAAACACTTTTCAGAGCCACAGGGCGTGGCCCTCTGACCCAGTGCCTCAGTGGAAATTAACGAAAGGTATTGAGGCCTATTAATGGATGAGGAAGATCTTTAGCTCTAACCCCCACCCACTATTAACCATGTATTAACTTGATAGGTGGTAAGGTAGAAGAACCTTTTTATTTTTTTTAATTAGTTCATAGCATTTTTATTTCATAAAAGAGCAAATTGGTCGTATTGGTACTATTCCTCACCATTTTGAGATATTGGCATCTTCTAAGGCATTAACTAAAAGCACAGCACAACCATAGCTGCACCTTCTTGATTATAGACTGATTACGTTTGTAGTTGCAAAGTATATTCTTTTTCCTGTGTTGTTGTCTGTGATAGCAATCCTATCTGTTTTTATTTTGACCACACTTGTGATTTCCTCAAAGTAGGGAGCTTCCAAACAGAAGGAACTGTCCCAGGGCAGATTGCCATTTTTTTCTGTAACTCCCAATCTCAGAAAACTACCTGATGCACTTAGAGGTTGTATTTGCCCAGACTCACAAGGGGAGTATGAGTCCAAGGTAGAACTTAATCCAGGTTGTCTGGACTTTGAGGTTAATTCTCTGTCCACTAGGCAACGCTTCCTCTCTTCTTTTTACAAATACTTTATGAATGCTTTTTTTGGATATTATTTTTTAACAATACTGCCACTTCCTGGTCAGTTCTCCCATCAACGGAATATTATTCTTTTATCAGTTAAGTTCAGTTATTTAACTCATCCTTAAGCCAGTAGCTATGTCTCAAATGCATGCTTCATTCCACATCTATTGCTCACTATCAATTTGTAGAAAGGCCAGAGGCACGATGGCTGCATGGGTTGGAGTTCTGAACTCTTGGAGTGTTGTTTTCCTTTACATTATTGTGGTTATCATATAGGTTATTGTCCATATTGTACTTCCATTGTTCTATATTAGTTCATACAAGTCTTCCTAAGTTCTATAGTTGTTAGGTGTTGTGGAATAATAATTCATAGTGGTTTTGTCTTTTGGAATAATAATATCTCATTACCTTAGTATACCATAACTTGTTCAGCCATTTCCCAGTTAATGGACAACACTTGCCTTCCAGTACTGTGCTGTTATACAAAAAGTCTGCTATAAACATTTTCTCATACACATATTTATTCATTTGTGCTTCCAATTACCTTTATTTCTCATGGAACATGACCAAGATGAGAGATCTGAGTTTTTTCGGACAAGATTAACTTTTATAGAGACCAAGCTTGAGGCCACTGAAATGTTATCAAATTCTGTGGATCATGCTACAAGTAGCTTGTCTTCTCAGTCTTCCAAGACTAGATGTTTTTCCACAGAGAACAAGCCTGTAGTAACTGGAATGTTCTCAGAGCAGTCTCCAACTGCATATATCTTGTTCTCTGTATATTATATAGTTGAGCTGACATTTGTTTTTCCTCCCTCTTCCTGGAGGTGAGAGGTCCCCAGGTGCTACACACCGGGCTGACTTTTTTTTCCTCCCTCATCCCGCCTCTTGTGCTGCTACGGATCTGTGGGGTGTGAAGGGGCCTGGAGGGATAAGGGAAATGATGGGGGATGGTTGTGGGTGAAAGCATTAGAAAGGGAGAGGGGAAGGGGAAGGCAAACCTCAAGCTGCCTGTGGGCACCTCTCCTGTTCGTGTGTGTTCTTTCCTTCTGTCTTTGACCTCATTTGTATATTTACTACTGTTCATTACCATGTTAAAGGGCAACTTAAGGATTCTATAATATAATTCCAAATTGTTTTCCAGAGTGGTTGAATTAGTTTACAATTCCACCAGTGGTGCATGAGTTCTTAGTGTACTTTGTTTCCAGCAGTCTCATCAGCATTAATTAATTTGCTTTTTGTCCCTTTTACCGATCTGAGGGATGGGTGGTAAAAACCTTCATTGGTTTAATTTGAATTTTTCTTATTATTAGTGATCTGGAACATTGTTTCACCTGATTAGTTGATAGCTTGCATTTTTCTCTCTTTAAACAAAAACTACCTGTTCATATCCTTTAAACCTTTATTCCTTGGGGAATGACTTGTTATTACATATTTATATATGTTTATAAATATATAAAATCTATAAATATGTATATTTATAATATATGTTTATAAATATATAAAATATATAAATAAATATATAAAATATATTTATTCCCCTTTTCAGAGATATTTGCTCCTGGGGAATGACTCTTGTTATTACATATTTGTAACAGTTCCCTACATGCTTTGGATAACAGAATTTTTTTAGAATTTTCCCCCCTCAAATTAACTGCTTCTCTTTTTATTCTTTGTTGATTTTGTTCATGGCTAAATTTTTCAACGTTATATAATCAAAATTGCTCGTTTTATCTTTAATAATCATCTCTCTACCCCTTGTAGAGTTATGAGTTTTTCCCATAGTCATAATTGCTTAAATTACCTCTTTCCATTCTCAGATTTTTAAGTCATGTATTCTTCTATACTTAACTACCGTGTCCCCTACTTCACTGAAAATTTTGAGCCTGCTAGCTAAGAGCTTCCTTTTAAACTTCATCTCACATCACTCAGGTATTTTCCTCTACTGTTACCTTCTTTACCCCCACTATAGACAATGTCGTGCCCCTTCCCATTGCCAAGGCAGACTTCTCTACCTTTGATCTCATTCCATCATGTCTTTACTAGCATATTGCTCCCTTTAGCATCTCTACTTTTCTCCAAATCTTCTCTACTTATCTATTAGCAGCTTCCCTGCTGCCCACAAGCATGCCCACCTTTCCTTATCTGTAAAAAATCCTTATTAGCTGCCTATCCATAAACCTTATTAGCTCTCCTACCTATATCTCCCCTCCCTTTCATGCATAAATTCCCTGAGTATTCAGTACCTCTATGTTCTCTCCTTTTATGCTTCCAAACTTTTCTGCATTCTGGTTTCTAACTTTGTCATTTAACTGAAAAGTGCCCTCTCCTTGATCTCTTAATTGCCAAATCTTCTTGACCTCTCTGCATCCTGTTAATCACCGTCTTCTGGCTGCTCACTGCCTTTCTTGTCACTGTTCTTTCCTGGTACTCTTCCTCCCTCTCTGACCACTCTTCGGTCTCCATTGCTAGACCTTCTTCTAGGTTATATTCGCTCACCATGAATATGCCCCTTCAAAGGCCTTTCCTGGTCTCTCATCTCTTTTCCCTCCATATTATCTTGATTAGTGATCTCATCAACTCCCTTGGGTCCAGTCATTATCTTTATTCAGATTATTCTCAGATCTCTTTCTTCAGTCTTACTCTTTTTCCTGACCACAAGTTTTGAATCATCACCTGCCATTATTGGACATCTTGAACTGTCTGTTTGTCTCCTCCATTCCTCACTCTCACTCCACGTATCCAGTCTGTTTCTGTCTTGTTTCTACCTTGCAAACACTTCTTATCTAAGTTCCTTTCCCTTTATTCATACAGCTGCCCCCTCATGAAGGCCCTCTTGACCTCACACCTGTATTTTTAGGATAGTAGTCTTCTAGTTGATCTCCCCCTCTCAAACATTTCCCTGCTCCAATTCATCCACTTCATTGCCGATGTATAGAGGGATGAGTCTATATCACTCCTCTCCTCTATAATCTCCACTGGATCCCTGTCAGCCAGAAGGATCAAATATAAAGCTTATTGCTTGACTTTAAATTTCTTCATAAACTCACTCCATCATACCTTCCCAGTTTTACTATGTGCCCTTACGACCCCTTTTCCCCCTTGGATGGTCCCCTCCATAGCCTCCATTTAAGGATGGTGCCTAGGCCAACCATCTCTTCTTTTCCTTCTATAATGCTCTCCTCTAGCTTTCTCCATCACACCTCTATGCTGGATGCCTTCTCTCCTCCTTTCCTGTTTTTAGCTTCCTTTCATGTATTCTCTTTCCCTTTAAAATTTAAGCTCTTTGGTCTAAGGTCAGGGACTGCCTTTCTTTTGCTTGTATGTATTCCCAGTTCTTACTTAGCACAAGAGTCTGGCACATAGTAAGTGCTTAATAAATGCTTGTTAACTGATCGAATGATTGCATTTTACTCCCTTCCCCCTGCTCTTCAATCCTACAAAGCTGACTTACTGTTCTTTACATACTGAACTCCATTTCCCAACTCCAGAGCTTTTCTTTGTCTGCCCCCCATGGTTGAAATGCTCTTTGCTCACATGCTCCCCCTGGATTCTCTGGCTTCCTTTAAGACTCAATTTTGCAAGAGACTTCTCCTCATTCCCCCATTGTTGGTGACTTTCTGCCGAGGTAAAGCTTCTTTGCATTGTATTTATCTTGTGTGAACATAGTTATCTGCGTGTTGTCTCTCCTATTAGAATTTGAGCTTTTTGAGGACAGGGTTTTTTATATTTTTATCTTTTTTTGTATCCCCTAGCACTTAGCACAGTGCTCAACACATAGTAACCACTTAATAAATACTTGTTTGTTACATATTTTCTTGAAATAGAAAATATTATCTACAGTTTCCAATTTTTAAATAAATTTTGAATTTAACGCTAACAAAAGAGCATTTTCATACATACATATAATAAAATTCTGTATGAGATGGTGAATCTCCTCCCCTTACTTTTCCAAATCCCCTGATTACTGAATCCCAAGCTGCCATAGAGCAAACCCCTCAACCCCTACTTTTCTATTCTCTCATCCCTACCTGTTGCAGCCTTCCCCTGACAATATCTCACTCTGTATCAGCCCACCCTTTCCACTGTGTGCTCTGCAGTGGCCACTCTGTAATTAACACACTCCCCCAAGGGTCAGATGATTTCTCATTACCTTCTGGCACTCACTGAGACCTGGTTCCTGCTGGATACCATTGGCTATCCTTTCTCATACTTGTTGCTCCTCCTATATGCTCTGACTTACTAGTCCCATGAGAAAGTCAGAATATCCCTTCCTCCTTATTGGCACTTCTAGTGTCTCCCTCTCCCTGAGCAACCTCTTTTCTTTTGAGGTCCACACTATTCCAAATTTATTACCCCGTCTGGAGCTTAGTGGCTGGTTATTTATTGATCCTAGGGAAATCTCCCTCCTTTATTACTTAGTTCAGTACCTAGCTGACAGTCTTTATTGACACCCCCAACTCATGGGTTTTTACTGGGAATGAATGTCAGCATTTGTGTTGATATTCTCCTAACCCCACAATTTCTGAGTCTGTACAACCTACCATGAACTTCTCTATCTTATCTATTCACAAGTATGGCCACATCCCCTATCTTGCCATTATCCATAAATATTCTGTTTCTCTTTAGGAGCACTGAAGTTCTTTTATCCAACTACAATATTTTTATCATTTTATCTTTCCTTATGCTACTTACACCTGTTATGTATCCTGGCATGATTTTTAATCCTTCAGTACTTTCCTGGGGCATTACCATTGCTTTTTCTCTCTCAGCTCTTGAATCCCTTGCTCCCTTATTCTGTCACCTGTCCACATATTACTAAACCCCAACCTTGTATTATTCCTACCATTTTCCTCTGCTTCTCCTCACATGATGCTAAATGGGGCTGGAAGAAGTAAAGAAACTGAGCTTTTCATTACAAATTTACATCATTTTGTCCCTCACCACCACAAGGCAGTATTTTGACCATTTCCAGATTGATTCTCCATCCCAGTCACAATGTCTATTACAAACCTTTTCTTCCCTCAAACCTACCACAGCAGCCCCCTTTTCTAGTTTTTCAGCACAGTGTCTCACCTCTTCCTTTACCAAGAACATCAGAGCTATTCAACTTTCACTCCCTCTTCTCCTTCCTCATCTCACAATCCCTGGACAGAATCTCTTGTTTTTTCCTCTTTTAGTCTCTTAAGCCATGGCCCTTCTCAAGAAGGCCAGTTTCTCTACTGGTACTTTTTGAACACAATTAAAAAATTTGAAACTCTGAACTTAACAGATATAAAATGTAATAAGAATTTCTGCATGTTGTTTGTCCTTAATTTATGAAGAGGACCGATGATATTACAGGTGATGTCCTGACTAAAGCATGAATGAATTAAAGTTAGGCAGAGTTGCACAAAGTCCTCAACCTCATCCTCCCTTTCAGAATCATTGAAATCCAGTGCCAAGACAAAAGTCAATATGACTGTCAATGCTTAGGGGTGCAGAGGATGACCTTGGTGTCTTTGCTGTCTGCACCAACCCCTTAGCACTTGACAGCATCTGCTTCAGCTGTCTTCATGGTCATTGGAACAAATTGTTCTCATTCCTCCATTCCACTGGGGGAAGTCTTTAAATGCTTAGGGTAGATATTCCCCTAAACTCACCGATGAATTTGAGGCCTGTCAGTTACCATGGTTTTGCGGGAGTGTGGTTGCCGTACATGCTACAACTTCTTGGAGCACCAGATGAAAGTTGGGTGAAAGGTAGACAGCAAAAGTAGATGAGCAGCCCTGAAAGGGCTCAGCAGATCCTCAGCAGAGGCAGATTACTTAACCACACACGTAAAGTAGAACAGAAAAAGGAATGTTCTTAAAACTGCAAATCTCTATTAAGTACAGTTTGTTTTTCCTTTTAAGTATGCTTTCTATTTATCATAAGTTTTCAAAGCTGTTCTGGTAGCTGTTTCCTTCTGTTCAATTCTGTGCATTTCTGAAAAGTGCTTCTGTGATTGCTATTTCTTTTTTGGGCAACCTTATCACTAGTTTCCCCTCCATTCCTTCCACTCTCTCCAATGAAAAAGAAAGAGAAAGAACTTGTGACACATATGTATAGCCAAGCAAACAAATGGCCGTATTAGCAGTGCCTGAAGAAGGTATATACTATCCTAAACGTAGAGGCCGTCATCTCATTGTTAGGAAGGTGGCTGTCAGGTTTCCTTGTCACTTCTGTGGAATATGGTTGGCTGTTTAATTGATGGAAGTTTTTCAAAGTTATATTTTTAAGGTGGTGTTGTTATGGTGTGCCTTATTCCCCTGCTTCTGCTTACTTGATTCTGTATCAATTCATATAAGTTTTCCCAGGTTTTCTATGAAACCATTCCTTCCATCTTTTCTTATGGTGAAATAATACTCCATTACGTCCATATGCCATAATTTGTTAAGCCATTCTCCAATTGTACATGCACCTTTTGGTCCCATTTCTTCCTGTTTTTTCTTGCATATTTCCCCCAGCATATTCTCTAGTATATTGTCAGTCATCTCTATCCTACAGAAATTCCATGTCACATATCTAGTTGGGCCTTTCTTTCTGCCTACAGACATGCCCAAATCTCTTACATCCTTACATGGAGAGAAGTAAAGTATAAGAAGATTGAACAGTAAGAAAAGACTATGTTATAAAGGTCTTTAAAAGCCAAAGGATTTAATATTTGGTCCTGGAGGTAATAGGGAGTCACTGGAATTTATTTGAATTGGGATGTGTGTATGATATGATGAGATCTGCATTTTAAGAAGATCTGACAGCTGAGTAGAGGATGGATTGGAATGAGGAGAAGCTTAAGGGAGGGAGACCAGACTATTTCAGAAGTCTAGGCATAAAACGATGAGCTAGCTCATGCATCAGTGTGGTCACAGTGTCAGAGGAGAGAAGTGTAAACATAGAAAAGGTAGAATGAAGGGAGAAATGACAGGATTTAACAACTGATTGGTTATGAAGGGGTGAGAGAGAATGAAAAGTCAAGAAGAATACCTACCATATGAGTTTGGGTGACTGGGAAGATAATGGTACCCTAGACAGTAATAGGGAAATTAGAAAGAGGGGACACAGCGGCCAGAGTGATTTTCCTAAACCATAAGTCTGACAGCATCACTGCCTTACTCAGTAAATTCCAGTGGCTCTCTGTTATCTCTAGGATGAAATATAAACTCAGTTTGCTATTTAAAGCTATTCACAACCTGTTCTCTTACTATATATACACACTTCCAGTCTTCCATCACTGCATACACACAATATATCCATGCTGTCCTGTTTCCCATGGAGACCGAGGAGTCTCCATCTCTTTGTCTATATGTTCCTATGCAGTGGTGGTTCCTCGATGTCTGGAATACACTCCTTCATTCTCAGTCTTGGAGCCCTTGGTTTCTTTTAAGACTCAGGTCAAGTGCTCCCTTCTATAAGAAGCCTTTTCTCCCCTCCCCCGCACCCTCCAGGAGCCATCTCCAGTTGTCCTGATCTGTATCTTGCTGGTAGACCTAGATGGCTATGGAGGAGAGAGTGAGGCTCTTGACTTCGCACAGCCCTGCCTCACCTAAATCCAGTTCGCTTGCAATTCATGGCATCTCCTTCCTGATGTCATGGTCCTTTTTGAGAATGAAGGACAAACAGCTCTTTCTCTCAACATAACTTTTTGTTTATAGATATTCTGTATACTCTTATTTATGTGTATGCTGTTTCCCTTACTTGCAATGTAAATTTTTTAAGGACAGCACCTGTTTTGCTCTGTTTTTGTGCATCTAGTGTTTAGTATAGTTCCTGGTACATAGTAGATATTTAATAAATGCTTGTTGTTGATTGATAATAGGCTTCTTGCATTTATAGAATGCCGAGTTTGTGCATGGCCTCGGCTGTCTGTCAGCATCTATGCTTGTCAGTATATGGTTACAATCCTGAGGTCATGGATGGCCAAGGCTGATTATATCTGTCTCTAAGCTTTTTGAGTCTTCTTTATTTCCTAAATGTGTCTGTAACTATAGTTAACTATAGTATTAGGCAAGGAATGGGCTGGCTCTATACCCAGTCTTCCTTCTGTGTCTAAAAAGAAATCCTCCTTGGGCTGAGATAACTTGGCTGACTTGGAGGGCAGCAGTGTAACAGCATTCATTTTCTTTCTCATAAGAGGAGGTCATTCCTCAGCATTGTCTTCTATACTATTAACTCACTCAGACATTCTTTCTACAGCTGGTGAGTGAATTACCTTAGAATCTGTGTAGCTGATTCATCACTTCTTTTATCCTGATTACCATGGAGTCTGACTGTCTTCTCAATAAGAAATTGTTGTAATGTATTGTTTTCATTACCCGTAGACGACTCTGGGACCCTATTATAGACTGATAAATTACTCATTCTCTCTACTGTTTGGTATGGGATAGATTTCCATCATTGCATTGCTTTATGTGTTTCTTGCCTATCGTGATTGCTTCTTCCTCTGTTTTATCACATTGGAGACTTGAGAATCCAAAACAACCAATCAGTCCACAACATTTATTAGGCAACCAAGATATGCCAGACACTGTGCTAGGATCTGGGAATTATAGAGAGGGAAGAAGAACACAATCCTGGCCTTCAAGGAGTTTGTATTTTACTAAGGGTAACAAAGAATACACATATAAGTAAATATAAAATTTATTTGAAGTAAATATAAGGTAGTTGTAGCGGGAAGCATTTTTAGGGAGGAGCATTAGTGAAGATCTCGAATAGAATGTGTCTCTTTAGGTGAGCTTGGAAGGAAGAGAGGCATTTTCAGAAGTATAGTTGAGGAGGGTCATACATTCCAGGTATGGAGGAGAGCCTGTGCAAAGGAACACATATTCCTTTGTTCAACTGTTATTGAAGATAAAATTAGTTTCTTATAGAAATGGTGATAAATCTGTTTCATTTTTTTTATTTGTTGTCTTTCAGTTTCCATCTGAAAATGCTCTTGGAATGAACTGGCTTGATTCACTCTCATGCCAGACCTCAATAACCACTTAAAATCTTCCATTATCCCTTTCTTTCCATTTAGCAAGGAGAATCAAGTATTTGCCACAGTCAGGAGGTTTCTGGTCCCTTTTTGTTTTCTCATTTTGATGATTGCTTTATTTTGGTTAATCTTTCAGAAATGTTGATAGTCCAGGTTAATGACTTTGACTTTTCCTTTTTCACATTTTTCAGTATCTTTGATTCTCTACATTGGTTGCTAGCTTTTTCCCTGTCTGTTAAGATTCAGTCGATTTTTAAAAATTTGGTAGTGTTATTCAGTGCTTGGCATGTGTAGAGCCTTCAATGTGTGCATCCTTCGGCTTCTTTTGTTTCTTAATCCTTTTCATTGAAATCACTATCAGTATAAATGTCGATTTGTAGAATCTTGTCAGTTTCTTTGTACAATCTCTCCATATCGTCTTCTGCGACAAACACTAGCATATGTTAATTTCAGTTATTGTGGTCTTTTTGCTTATTCTAGCTATGAGCACTGCAGGGTCTTATGAAATTGTTTCTTTTTGCTTTGGGGAAAATGATAAAAGCCAGTTCTGCTGGTTCCTTTTTTTCCTCTAAGGGTAACCTCTGAGATAGTCTTTCATTTAACTACATTTGCTTATATCTTCTGGCTTAATTTATGGTAAGAATGTCAGTATTGCTGTGATTCAGTTTCTTAAGCGGAATGTCAACTTGCTGGTCATTGAATAAGGGCATAAATTTATAATAACTGTAATTGCCACTATTCCACAGTCACTTCCAAGTGTTAATCGGGGCTGCATTGAACCAAGGGAGCATTTTGTATTTTTCTTTGTTTCATGGATTACCATGTAAAAGAAGTAAGCATCTATCAGTCAGCATGCTGTTGTTAAGTGTCTCTTTCCTTTAATTTAGGCTGGTCTTTAGACAAAGGACATTGGCTGTTGTCAGGACCATATTTGTAGTATTTTTAACATGGTATAAACTGTTAGAACTTGTGTCCCCCTGTCAGAACATTTGACAATCCAGAGTCATTCTTCTATCATGACGAGGCATTAGGAAAGGACTTTGTGAAGGCTTTTGAGAATAATCAAATTGGTGATTATTTTTTTAAAATGTTATGAACATTTTAAGTGGTAGTATTGTGCTAGTAATCATTTTATGTAGTTATGTATTTAATAATCGTACATGGGCTAATTTGTACCTAATTGAGAAAATTAATTCAGAAATTTAAAGTTATTATGCATCGTTTATAAGCATTATCATGTTTCATCAAGTCTTAAGATTACTTAAGAATTATGAACCCATTTGCCAGCTATCTTTCATTTATAAATAAATTTTAATTGGTACCCATTACTCAGACATAAACTCAAAAGCAACTGGTAGATTTATTTTGCATTTTTTAATGTTTAAAATGTAGCTCGATATGTTTGGTTATAGATATCTATCCATATGATTGTTTTATGAAATTATAATGCCTAAGTATATGTAAACTGTGGGGGAGGGGAGAAGAAAAAAATAAATTTACACGATAATTTTATTATATATTTAAAAGGAATAGCAAGTTGTACATAATAGAAAAAAATTGTAACAAGTAATAAAAAGGTCAGCATGATCTTCCAATCCAAATCAATCCCAACAAACATTTACTAATATCTGCTATATGCAAGGCATTATGCTAGGTGAGGGGTGACACAATTGTAAAACAGTCCTTGCCTTTAAGGAGCTTAGACTCCACTGGGGATTTATAAACTATAAACAGAAAAATATATGACTGATAATTTGAGGAACAAGTACTAATAACCAAGGGCATCAGGAAGCTATAGGAAAATCAATAGCTGAGTCCTGAAGGAACTTAGGGATTTTAAGAGGTGAGGAGAGAGTATATTCCAGGCATTAAGAACAGACTGGTTGAACAGAGGCCTTGAGGCCGGAGAATTCCTGAAGGGGAAGTGGGCTCAATAATGTATAAGATTGTAAAGATAAGATAGAGCTAAATTGCAGAGAATTTTAAGTGTTAAATGGATGAGTTTGTCTTTTGTCTTAGAAGCAAAAGGGAACTGTTGATATCTTTTGAGTAGGGGAATAACATGGTTGGACTCATGCGTTAGGAAGACCATTTTGGCAGCTATGTGACACATGGATTGGGGAGGAGAAAACTGAAATAAGTAGTCCTTTTAGGATTGTTACAGTAGTAGAAGTCAGGAATCTCCAAATTAGGATTTATTCTAGGACCTAACCCTAAAGGATGTGTGATTGTATGATTGATCAGTCAGAGATTCTAAGATCAGTCACATTCTATTTTTCCTGAAATAGCCTTTGTTGGATTTGTCTCCAACACAACCTACCATCTTTTATTCCTCAACAATCCCTCCATTCAGCTTCTTCCTTGAGCTATGCAACCTCTCAGTATTTTACTAGTTAAAATCTAACCACTGCCTGGGCAACCATAGCAATAGCTGTCCATGCTCCATTGGAAAAATCACACATTTTCCCCCTCTTTCATTTCTCACCCCATTACTTTGTATCTGCAGCAGGCATCCTTTGAAGGGTTTATTCTTTTGTGAGGCAGCTCCAGGACCAAATATTCTATCATCTTTATTTTATCCTTTTTCAGTTTCTGTGTTAAGTATTTTATATTGTACATAATTATGACTATAAGTATGTAATATAATTTATAAGTAAAATCACAGACACACACATGTATCTCACAGACAGCTGAAAGACATCTGTGCAAGAGAACCCATTATCTTCTCCCCCACACCCAATTTCTTCCTCTCCCTACTTTCCCTATTTTTGTTTTAGAGTGCCACCTTTCTAGTCATTGAGGATCATAACTTCAAAGTCATCCTTGATATTTCACTTTCACTTACACATCCAGTCACCCACCATGTCTTGTCAATTCCCCTGCATATATGTATATGTGTAAACACACATATATTTCTGATGGGGCACACAATCAAAAAAGTTTGGAGACCACTGATTTAGATGATGAGGGCCTGAAATGGGATGGTGACATGTTAATACAGAGAAAAGAATGGATGCAGGGGGATGTATAGATAGAATCAGGAGGAGTTGATAACCGATTGGTTATGGAAGGTGAGAGAGAATGAACTGTCAAGGGTGATTTTAAAGTTATGAACCTGGGTAACTGAAAGAGGTGATATATTGCTTTCAACAAAAAGGAAAGAAGGAAAGGAAAAGAAGAAACTGGATTGGAGGAGAAGATAATGAGCTCTCTTTCAGAGATGTGGCCCTTTCAAATGCCTGTGAGATATTTAGACCCAGTGGGCTGTTGGTGATCTGGGAATAGAACTCAGAAGAGTAGATTTTCTTAAAATTAGAGTTGAAATTTTTTGCACTGCTTTCCTTCTGGTCTGATTCCTTGTTTTCCAGAGCTGCAAAGAGACTTAGTTCATCTTCTTACTGCCTTTCTTTGTTTAGCAGTCCATATTCCATTTTTGCCTGTCTTTTCCTTAGAAACTATTTCTGGTCTGGCTTTGCTTTTTTTTCTTAGGAAAGCAAGTGGGTTAGATATTTTGTTTTTGTTTTAGTGGAGGAGAGACATAGGGCATTGGTGACCTTGGTCTGGAAAGTTTTGCAGATCACTGATTTTTTTTTTAAAGAAATGTATTGATTATAATAGTAGTAATAGTCACATTTATATAGCACCTAGTTCCAGGCACTGTGTTAAGGGCTTTACAAATATTGTCAGTTTATTTTCACAACAACTCAGTAAGGCAGGTGTTGTTGTTATCCTTAGTTTATATTTGAGGCAACTGAGGCAAACAGTTTAAGTGACTTGCCCAGAGTCACATGGCTATTTAGTGTTTAAGGCTGGATTTGAATTCAAGTCTTCCCAACTTCAGGCACAGCACTTGGCACTGTGCTCATAGTTGCCTCATTAAAAGTTGGGAAATAGAGTGTAAAGGCTTATTAAACTCAGTAATGACCATTAGACATCGGGCAAAATTTTTTTTGATTATCCTTGGCTCAGTTTCTCAAAAATGTGGGTAAAATCTTTGCCCTTTCTCTTTTGCAAGGGTATCTTGTTGTGTGTTAGTTGTGAAAGCATTTTGAGGCCATTGGTCTGACTGGGTCAGAGTACAATAGGAGTATCACCTTGTTAATACCTAATTAAAGGTATTAGACCTTTCTTCAAGAAACTCAAGACCTCATTAGCTTTCTTTGTTGACTGATACCTCAGTTGTCCTCGTCTCTATCTCTGGCTTTTCTTTTTCTTCAGTTGTGGATATCCAGAGTAGTTCCTTGCCAACTTTGCTTTTCTTTTTACCTCAATATAGCTTGCAAACAACAAGCACTTAATACTTCTTTTTTTTTTTTGCCTTAGTTTCTTCAGTGCTTTTTGTTTTTTATCCTTCCTGTACTTATCTCATGGGATCCTGTCATACTTTCGTACTCACCCTTTACTGCCTGCCTTTGCTATTTCCCCCCCTCTATATATTTTTAAAGGACTATATAACCTAGGGAGTTTATAGTCAGTCTCCATATTAATGTATCTTTAGACCACTGCCCTTTTTCTTTTTTCTTTGGTAGTTTGAGGTGTTATTTAATACAAATAAAAATATGCCAAAGCAGCTTGCTTATTCATTTTCTTCACCCCTCAAGGAATCAGCATTTGGATTGATGATCTTGATGGGCTGCATACCCCAAATTGTCAGAATCCATCATGTTATGTGTTTTGTCTTTTTACTGTTAATCATCATATTATGTTGTAAGTATCTTTTGATATATGCCAGTTTTGCTTGATCTTGACATAATGACCCAACTGGTGTCTGATGAACTTTTTGTTCTTTTAGCTATTTTAGGTTTCACAAAGACTTTGAGGACCCGCATGTTGATGGAAGAAAGATGGCAGCCTCCTCTGTGGGCAGTACTGGGGAGGGTGGGGAGAAGAGGGAGTGAGAGACACGGAGAGAGATGGGATTAGAGGAAGGAGAGAAAGGGAAGAAGGAGGTGAGAGGGGGAATGAAAACACATTCATTTGACAATGGTGCTTTTGCCTCATTAGAATTATTACTCTGTGTTCTCAGGCTTTCATCTTTGGGATCTTCTCATCCTGCCTATCTTTTCTTCTGAGCCCTGTTCAAAAGGCTGTGATCTAAATCAATTATATGATTGATGCTTTTCTCTCCTTTACCATTATTTCTATGATGTGATCACTCTTCATCTTCCCCCTCCCATCCCTGCCCATTCCTCCTTAGGTTTCCATCATTTCCACTGTTAGTGAGAATACGAAGTTAGAATAGAATTTCTTCTCATTGGTTCCTCCACTAGAGATTTTCTTTCCTTCCAACATAAACATATAAAGCACTATTTATGGGGGGTTTCGTGGGGTGCAGAATTGATCATGTTATTTACTTATTTTATTATTAATATTTTTTTAGGAAAATGTGCAGTTTTCCTTGTCATTCAAATGAACAAAATTTAGTCATCTACTTATCTGTCAGTTCCTTTGCTAGGTTAGAGGTGGGGTGGGCAGGGAAGGCTACAAATACAAAAACACAATAGCTCCTAGCCTCAAGGAGCTTATGTGCTACTGAGGGAAAAATAACTTCTAAGTAAATGCAAAATATATACAAAATAACTTGAGGAGGACTATGCTAACAACTGTGTGTTCATCCTTCGTTGCTGAATAAGACCATGCCATCAGAGAAATAATGACATGACTTGTACTTGACTTTGTTTTGAGTGAGGGAGGGCTGTGCAGGTCACCAGCCTCACTTCTCCTCCAGAGCCATCTGAATCCAGTGACCAGATATTCATCAGGATGACCGGAGATGACCCAGGATGAGGCAATTGGGGTTGTGACTTGCCCAAGGTTACACAGTTAGTGCGTGTCAAGTGTCTGAGGTGAGATTTGGACTCAGGTCCTCCTGACTCCTGCAATGGTGCTCTATCCACTGCACCACCTAGCCATCGCTCTAACAAGTGTAGGAATCTGGAAAAGTCTGTTAGTAGGAAGGTGAGATTTGAACTGAGCCTTGAAGGAATTTGGCAATCTAACAGGTGAAGATGAGAAGGGAGGGTGTTTCAAGTGTGTGTTGGGGGTGGAGGCAGGGAAGCAGAGGGGGCCACAGTCTGTGAGTTAGGCACAGAGGGCATTGAGGAAATGTCATATGGTAAAAAGGACAGGCAGACTAGTTAGGATGATGAGGGTGAGAGGGGAAGTAATGTAAGTAACTATCCTGGAAAAAATCCAAGGGCCAGACTGTGAAGTCTTTAAATGCCAGTGTTATGCTTGTTCCAAGGTACAGTCGGGAGCCCCTAGAGGCTTTTGACCAGAGGATGGATGTGGCTGGACTTTCTGATTCAGGAATATTTGTTTGGCAGCTGTGGAGACTGGTGTAGAGAGCAAGGGAGTGGGAGGCAGGGAGCCCAGTTAGCAGGTTGCTGCAGTAAGCCACACTGGAGCCTGAATGACAGTTTTGTGTGTGTGTGTGTGTGTGTGTGTGTGTGTGTGTATAGAGAGAGAGGGGGAGAGAGAGGGATAAATGTTATGGGGTTAGAAATGAGATTTCGCAATTGACTGTGTAAGGTGAAGACAGTCAGGAGTCAAGGATAATCCCAAGATTGTGAACCTCAGGTGTCTAGAAGGATGGAAGCTTGAAAGGGAGAGGAATTTGGGGGAAAGATGATGAATTTCAGTTTCAGAAATGTTCAACTTGAGAATCCTGTGGACATCCAATTTTCTAAGTCCAGTAGGCAGTTAGAGATGGGGTACTGAAGCTCAGGAGAGAGACTCAAGCTAGAAATACAAATCTGGGAGTCATCTACGTAGAGATGGTAGTTGAACCCAAAGGAACTGATGAGGATATCTTCAAGGTTGCAAACCTGAGGTGACTGGAAGGATAGAGGTGATTTTGACAGGAAAATAGGGAAGTTAGGAAAGATAATGATTACTTAAGTACTGAGTTTGAGTTGCCTTTGGATTATGCTGGGGGAAGTAGTAATGAGGGACTCGGTTTTAGGCTGGAGGAGGATTGGGTAAGTTTGAATGCGTAGACTTTGGAGTCATAAACATAGAGATTGATAGTCATAGTGTTTCAGAGAAAAAAAGGAAAAGGAAAGATGGGCTTTAGAAAAAAACTTGGGTACAGGGAATGGTGAAATAAGGCGTTTTTCTGTTTTTCTTTTGTTATCTTGAGCTAGTTTAGCACAGTAAATAGCAATGATATTAAGGAAGGAAAAAAAAATTATTGTCCAACCCAAAATAGTGAAAGGACAGAGGAAGACAAGAGAAGTATACTAAGAGGAGACAGTGAGAAGATGCTTTGAAAGTGTACGGTGGAGAAACAGATGAGAACTTAGTATGGGGTATCCATGTATAGGTATCATCTGTATAATGCTTCAACCAACATTGTTATTATATCAACATTATTACACAGTAACATCATATATATGAACTCTAATGTGCTATAATGTTTGATTGACTAACCGAGAGATTCATTGAATGGTTACTAGATATCAGAGCTAGTGTTTAACCTTTAGTGGTGCTAATTTACCTACTGTAGAACTAACTAACCTCATTTGTGCCTGCTGGTTATTTGTTCACCGAATGTCTTGTTTTCATGGATTGAATTAATGATGTTAAGTGGCAGATACCCAGATGATTGAGAATTGGCCATCCTCATTAACAACTTTAGGCTTGCCCATAGTTTACAAATAAATTGTACTACAAAAGTTTATAATTCATTTGTTTGGTTTGGAATGCCAAACACTTTTCCTTTTCTTTTTAAAAATTAAATTTTTTAAAATTATAAGCATATATTAAATTTAACAAGGTAGTAACAAATTGCTTTCTTTATTTGTGTCCCCTTCTGAACTATTTGGCTTTCTTCTCAGGATTTTAAAAAATGCTTTATCGATGCACTTTTCTTTCTTTTTTTTTTTTGCATCTCTGTCAGTAGCCACTAATTCTCTTCCTTCCCAAATAAAAGCCTACTTTTATAACAAATAAGTATAGCCAGGCAAAACAAATGACTATATTATGTTGGCCATGTCTAAAAATCTGTGTCTTATTTTGTAACTCTAATTCATCCCTTTTCTGCTAAGAGGCAGGAGGGCATGTTTAATTTTTTCTGAAGTCATGGTTGGTTACTACATTGATTAGAATGCTAAAGTCTTTCAACTTTGTTTTTTTTTTCTTTCATATTATTGTGGTCATTTTGTAAATTATTCTCCTGGTTTTCCTCATTTCACCCTGCAGCAATTCACACAGTTCTCCTCAAGTTTCTTTCCTTTTTTTCTTCATATTCCTTTTTTACAGCACAGTAATAGAATGCATTTTTTCCATAAAAATAATACTATGCAATGTGGCAATGTTTCTAGGCCAATGCCAAAAACTCTGACATAATATAGTGATGCCTCATTTTGGTGTAGATTCATTCATTCTCAAAGACTGTGCCAATGGAACACAAGCACTCTTGGTAGGTCCTATTGTTCAGTCAATCAATTAAACATTTATTAAGCACCTACTGTGTACCAGGCACTGTGCTAAGTGCAGGAGATACAAAGAAAGACAAAAGAAAACCATGCTCTAGACCAGAAAAGTTATGTTTGATGATCAACTTAGTTAAATTTGGAGAAGCTTAGTGTGAGGTTGGCTGTAAGATGAATGTTTACAAGGATTCTTTTTATTATATCTATTAAATATTTGCTATCCATGGAACTTTCAGCTTGCTTAAATATGGGATGATAGGAGTTCTATTTTCTTCGTGTATTTCTTTGAAATGTTGTACAAGTCTGTTGAAGCATGTCTGTGGTATCATTTACAGTGTTTTGTCAGAAGGTCTGTTAGTTTAAATAATGTGCCTAGCTAAATCAAATTTTGATTGTAAAAAACTTCCTAGAAAATGTAAAGTGAGCTATGGACTGCAGCTGTCATGAGTCATGTAATTTTATAATCTTTATCCCATATTTACAATATCTTAAAGCCCTAAGTACAATACCCTCCAAGTATATGAAATTCTGTTAAAGATTACAGAAGTTGAAAAGAGTCTTAAAAGTGTTGTTAAATATTGAGAATGTACTTAGAGACAGATATCCGTAAGTCCCAAAGTGTTGTTTCAGAGTCAGACTTTTGGACTTTTTTGATTTATGATTCATTCTGTAGTTTTAATGGATTTGCTTATTAAGTCTCTTAAAATTGTAGGGATGGCAGGGAAGGAGAGAAATAACTACAAGGAGAAACTGAGGGTAAGATTTCTAAGTCTGGTTTTTGGTAAAAAGTAAGTAGAACCAATTCTGGGTTTCTTGTTTTGTTTTTTCCATCTCTGTGACTATATTAATTAGGAATAAGAAAACCAAGAGATGGTTTTACATTTTGCTTAGGAATTTTTTTTTTAGTAGAGGGGAGCTTACTTGATTATGTCAGGGCAACTTTTAAAAAATGAGTTTTTATTCTTATCTTTTGTTTTTACATCATTTCAATTTTCCATTATATCCTTTCTCTCCCCACCCCTACCCCCCAAGTCCTCTCCTATAAGGAAGAATAAAAAAAGAAAAAATAGTCCAGCAGAACTAAACAGCACATCAAAAAATCTAATATGAGTCTAAACTCAGCATGCCCAGAACTGAACTCATCTTTTAAAATTTTTTTTAAAAATTAAAAAACATTCAACATATATAAAGCTTCCTTCTCTCCCTTAAGGCTCCCATTTCTTTTTCTCCTTTCCCACTGAGATAGCAAGAACTCTGTTACAAGCGTGTAATTAAGCAAAACAACTTTACACGTTCGTTGGCCATGTCCAAAAAAAAATATGTCTCAACTTGAACTCTGAGTCCATCACTTCCGTAGAGGTTAGGTCTATTAAGACATTTGTATTAAATTTCTAAATTTATAATTGTGGAATTTATATGAAAACATTTAAACTTATATTGACTCAAGTACAATTTTGAACCTCTTCAGAAAACAGTTCTGTTTTGTATTTTAAACAAGTGTCTTTCATGGTACCTTAAGGAAGAGATCTGAGAAAAGATTATCTTGGCAAATCTGGAATAATACTCTACTCTCTTTTCTTTCTAACAGATTTAATTGAAAATGTTTACATCTCTTCAATGAAGAAAAGAGAACTCAGAGATTTAAAGGACAATGAACTGAATGAACAGAGGCCACACAACAATATCACCGTCTCTAAGAAACGTAACTGGTTGCATCAGAGCACTCTAAGGTCTCCTAATCAAGAAGAGGACTTTCAAAAGACTCAAGAGATCACCCACATACTCAGATCTCCTTCATTAGCTAAAACTGCCAATGCTACAAATTCTTCATTGTTGAGAAGTTATACTTTAGAATTTAGTGAGGAAAATGATGCAGATGATGAAGGTGAAATATGGTACAACCCAATTCCTGAGGATGATGACCATGTCTTATACAATGTTGCTAGTTCTGAGGAAATGAATCCTGATAATGTGGGTATTTCAGCTCTCACTCTGAAATTATCATCTGGAAATGACTTGGCAAAACCAGTGAGGTGTGCTGAAAGCTTGCCATTTTCTTCTGAACATGTTAATGTTCAGGTAGCACAACCAACTGAAATTAATCAGGTGGATGCCATGTGTTCTACAGAATTTGTACAGCAGAACAAGCAGAGGTTTGGATGTAGGACTCAAGATAGTTCTTTGGCTGAAGAAACTTCCACTTTGAAACTGATTACAGGTAAGTATGGATATAAACATAGCACTTATGTTCTCTTTTACTTGCCTTTGGCAGTGACTGAAACAAATTTTAGTAGATGCCTGTTCTATGTATTTTTCCCTTTTTCTCTATTGGATAGCCATGATATAGTTTTGAGATTTTAGATATATTGTGGTGATCTCATGCATTCTACAACACACCTGAGTGTGATGCAAACCAGATTAAAATATAGTCCCCTGTGATTCTGATGTGTTGATGTAGTAGAAAAAAACGAAATATATAAAGATGTGTGGTTTTTTCTGTAAATCTGGGGCTTTAGGTACGGTTTAGTGGCCTCCATTTTTATTTGAGTTTGACACCACTAGTGTCGTGGATAGAGGGCTGGTCTCTGAGTCTGGAAGAACTGAGGTCAGGCCTCACCTCTGACATGAACTGGCTCTGTGACCCTGGGCAAATCATTGATCTTCCAGGTGCCTGAGGCAGTTCTCTGGAAGTTTCAGAGCAGGTGTAGAGCTGTATTGGTAGAGGGAAGAGGTTTCTTCATTAAGAACTCCCCATGCCATTGAAATCCAGTTAAAAAATAGATGTAATTATGAAATAAAAAAAAACAACTCAAGTGTTAGTATTTTTGATGGCTTTGATTCACTTCTGTATGTAGCATCACTGGCTTGATAGTGTTAATTGAAGTATCAAACAGTGGTTGCCACATTTCCTAGTACAGCAGGAAACCGTACTGGGATTAAAGTGTAATTCAGACATATTTAATAAAATAAGCAGAAATAAGGGGAACATAGCTAATGTTAACATGTTTTTTTTAAGTTAGTATATAGCCAGCAGAGATCCTTAAAGACAATTTAGTCACTCCTGTTTCTGCTAATCTAGACTACCATAATGATATTTTTTGATTTAATTATAAGGATGATATTATGTTGAATAGAAGGAAAACCAATCTATTCTTCATGTAAATAAGTTATTATTTAGTTTAATTCTCCCCTTTAAAACTAGGTAGCGACCTTGGGAAGCTGTATTTCTGAGGAGCCTAATGATCAGTGAAATGATTCCTTATAACCATGAGTATAGACTGTGGATTGACAAAATTAGAATGGTTATTGAAGTAATAAGAGCTAGTATTTCTATAGGATGTACTACATACCAGGTACTGTACTAAGTGCTCTGCAAATGTTCCTTCATCTGATCCTCACAGTAAGCCAGGGACATGACTGCTTGGATTTGTAAAGAGCTATAAGCTGTAAGCAGGGTGCAGGGAGTGAGAGAATCCAGAAAAGTAAACTATTTCTTTTCTAGCAACATCCACTTTTTGAATATTACAGACAGATGCTGTGCTCATTTGTAGGGATTTAGGGAACTCCCTCTGGTTAGTAATGTTATTATGTACTGACATTTTCCTGTTCTTTTCTTACCTTTCCTATGCATGCAAACCAGTATAAACTTGGATTTCTTTTTGAGGATAAAATTTAAAGTATCAAGCAACCTTTCTTACATTTTTTCTAATTATTTACATATTTTGTATAATTGCTTTTCATTAATAATCAGAAACTAATGTTGTTGAGAGTTATTGCAGGTATAAGATTTAGGTAGGAAAATCAGTCCTTTTTTCTGCATAGTGTACATGTGTAAAGATCATCTGGCTGGAGTAACGATTTGTAGAATCTGGTGATTAGCTGAGATGAATTAGCTGAGCTATAAGTTCCAGGAGAGCCATTCTCATTTTTGAGAACTGAGCTACAGCAATATAGTATATAGTATAGGTTATCATGATTAATTTAATTCGGTGTAATATTTCAGCATTTCAAGTATCCATGATTTCATCATCCTTCCGCAGATACAACAATATTAATACAACCCATTCATACACTAATGGACAATTTAATGTCTGTTAAATTGGACTTAAAACAAAAGTCTAAATTTTTGGAGAAAGTTTGTCCAGCTTAAAACAGAAATATTATTCTGTTGGCCAGGTCTTTTGTTTTTGTGTTTGTGTCCCCAAGACCTCTCACAGTGTGATATATAGTAGGTACTTGTTGATTGAGTACATACTGTGTGACTAGGTAAGGGAAGAAAGATATGGTCCACTGTGTTAAATGCTATTGAGAGGTCAAGGCCAGAAAAAGTCCATTAGATTTAATTATAAATGTTTCCAGAGGGCTCTCAGAGTAGTAATGGTGCAACCAGAGATAAGTAAGGGAATTGAGTTAGGGGGTGGGTGGTGAGGAAGCAGTTTTATGGGGAAGGGGAGGAGACTCAGAGCAGGCTGGATAGTAAGTCTTCCTTTAAGTTCAGGGTTAACAGGGCAGGAAAGATCCAGGGAGTAAGGAATTAAAAAATGGAGAGAGCTTTAGTGAAAAGTGTCCAACTATAGGATTCAGACTGAGAAGGGAGGAAACTGAGGTCAGGACAGGTTTGGTAGAGAAGAGCAGCCAGAGACCTTGAGCCTGCAGAACAAGTATAAAAAAGAGTAAGGGAACTGAGAGACTGACATGGTAGGTACTTGTGGTTGGACATTTGAAAACTCAGGACTTTGGAAGTGGGAATCTCTTGATTGATGCTGAAGGCAAAAGTGTGACTGTCCTGATGGTTATCTGAAGTAGAGAGGAGGTAAAACGCCACAGGAATAAAGTTCAGGAGATTGGGTGGACTGGGTATGAAGTTTGCATATCTCACTTGATCAGCATAGTAGCGGTGTTCTAGGTGTTTACAGTTTGTGGTAAGTAAGACTCTGAAGAGCTGATATCGTTTGACCGTGGTTCCACAGCTAGTGAGCACCAGAAATGGGATTTAAACTCTGTCCTCTCTTGAGTCCAGCACTTTTTATACCACATCACAGTGCTTCTTTTTCAAAATTTTTTTTGGTTACGTTTGAGTTCCAAGCTGTTTCCTTTCCATGCTTCTAATTCTGCCCTAGAAAAGGTCAACATTTGATGGATATATATGTGAAACTATATAAAACCTATTTCTGTATACCAGTTCTTTCTCTGGAGGTGGATGGCATCTTCTTACGTCTTTTATAGTGGATTTGAATATTCATATAACTCAGAATAGCTTAGTCATTCACATTTACTCTGAACAGTTTTACTGTTACTATATATAATATTCTCTGCTTATTTCAGCCTAAAGTATTTCACGTCTTTCCATGTTTTCCTAAAATCAGCCAGTACATCATTTCATATAGCACAGTAGTATTCCATCACAATCTTATACCACAACTTATTCAGCCATTCCCTATCTGATGGACATCCCCTCAATTTCTAGTGCTTTTCCATTTTCCCTGATCATTTTGGGAAATAGACTTAACAGTGACATTGCTGGGTCAAAGGGTCACAATTTTATAACTCTTTGGGCATAATTCCAGATTGCTTTCCAGAATTGCTGGATCAGTTCACAGTTCCACTAACAGTGTATTAGTGTCCCAATTTTTCCACATCCCCTCCAACATTTGTTATTTTCCCTCTTCTATCGTTTTAACCATTCTGATATTGTTATCCCAAAGTTGTTTTAACCAATAATGATTTAGAGCATTTTTGTACGACTTTATATAGCTTTGATTTCTTCATTGAAAAACTACCTGTTCATATCTTTTGACCGTTTATCATTTGGGAAATGACTCATATTCTTGTAAATTTGATGAAGTTCTCTACCTATTTGAGATATAAGGCCTTTAAACTTCCTTTAATTTCCCCCCTTCTCCTCCACCTTCTGTTTTCTTTGTAATCTTGGCTACATTGGTTTTATTTTTACAAAACCTTTTTAATTTAATGTAACCAAAATTATTCATTTTATATCTCACAATGCTCTCTATCTCATTTATTCTTAAATTCTCCTATACATCAATCTGATAGATAATATGTTCCATAGTCTTCTCATTTACTTATGATATCTCCTTATATGTCTTGGTTATGCATCCATTTTGACCTTGTCTTGGTAAATGGTGTAAGATACTGGTCTATACCTGGTTTCTGCTCGTTTGTTTTCCAGTTTTCCTACCAATTTTTACCAAACAGTGAATTCTTATCTCCAGAGCTTAAATTTTTTCGTTTCTCAAGTAAAAGGTTACTGTGATCAAATTTACACTGTATATTATATGTCTGATCTAGATCTGCCATTTCTGTTCCTTAGTACCAGATGGTTTTGATAATGACCACCTTACTTATGATACAGTTAAGATCTAGAGTTGTTGCGCCTCTTTCCTTTACATTAAAAAAAAATAATTTCTTTGATATTCTTGACTGTTTGTTCTTCTGAATGAATTTTGTTAGTTTTTCTAGCTCAGTGAAATAATTATTTTGATAATTTAATTGGGATGGCACCAAATACAGATATGTTAATTTAGGTAAAATTGTCTTTTTTATGACAATTTGTGGCAATATTTATTTTATGATGATTTATTTTTGCCTTGGCCCACCCATGAACAGTTAACATATCTCCAGTTATTTAAATCTGATGAGTGCTTCTTTCTTGAATACATTTTCTTGTACCTTTTGTTTTTATGTTGCCTTTATTTCCAGATACATCCCTCCTTTGAGAGCCATCTATTCCTGGTACCAAAGAATAAAAAAAAAGTCAAGGGTGGAGGGTGGGGAGAAGGGGAAGCTGCTGAACAAAATGAGCCACACAGCCGACAAGTCTGTGCCAATCCAAGGAGAATGACCTCTGCGCTGGAGTGGCAGAACAAAAATGGCTGACTGGTTGTTGATAAGATAAATGTGGAGATAAATAAACTTCTTCTCACTCAGTTTCATCTCCAAATAGCTGCAAAGTGATTTTCCTCAAATACACGTCTGCTCTTCTCACTCTGCTGCTCAATCGGTTTTAGTGGCTCCATTCCTCTAGGGAATATATAAATTCCGCTGTCATTTAAATCTCTTCGCAGTCCCACTGCCTGGAATGAGCTTCATCCTTGCTTGCTTCCGTCCCTCAGAATCCTTGGTTTTCCCCAGAACTCACTCAATGCTACCTTCTCCATGCAGCCATTCCCATCCACCCCTACCTCTAACTCCACTGTACGGCGTCCCAGATGACCTTGTATTCATGTTGTGGGCTCACTCTGCCTTCACGGGTAGGTTCCCTACAGTGAGTGGGCTGCTTTTTTGTCTTTAGTAACCAGAAGACTTTAGCCCAGGGTTCTGGCCCCCAGTAAGCGCTTGGTTGGTTGTTGTCTTCATTCTCGAAGAGGACCAGAATGAGCTCACTGTGCTAGAGTCAAGTTTCATTCAGTGTATCTGACTGGCTGATCAGACCAGTACAAGCTCAGAATGTTCTGCCACAGGGTGGGCACAAATAGTCTGTGAACATTTGGGGTGGATACTCTGAATTTGTGCGTCCTATGTTTTCTCTGAACTGTCTCAATCCTGCTTTGCTCATAGAGCATGGCACCTTCTCTGATGTAGGCATGCCATGCTGAGAGGTCCTGTGCCAGAGTCTCCCATGTCACGTAGTCAATTCCAAAGTTCTTAAGAGAGACCTTGAGAGTGTTCTTGTATCACTTCTTCTGCCCACCTTCTGAATGCCTGCCCCATATGAATTCTCCATAATACAGTCCTTTTGGCAAGTGTATGTTTTGCATTCAAGCAAACTGGTCAGCCCATCTGAGTGTGTTTTCTAAGTGCTTGTTTAAAGGTTTAAAAGAAGATTAGCACATAAAAAACCTGATTAAGTGCTTATTTGTCATAACGTAATGTAACATCATTTTGCTTTTTTAAGTCCTAGCATTAAGCGTTCAAACTACAAATGTTCCATTTATAACTTTGTTCCCAAAGTTTACGTTAAAATAAGCTTGTTTTTCCTGAATACAGAGTGACTCAATTATGGGGGTGGGGTAGGTCAGTAGCATATCAGGGTGGCAGCAGGAAGCGAGCCCAAGTTTAAAAATTTACCACTGGTAATCTACACAGTACATAATCTGCCTATGAATGATTAAAATCTTAAAGTATTTAGAGGAGTCAATGTACTTAAAATAGGATTGTTCTCACTCTGAACCAGCTTTTCATGAAATTGGTTCTTTAGTTTGGAACACACTTATTTAATAATAGTAAAATAATAGAGATTTACATGCCAATTCAGTCCATGAAGGTTTGTTATTTGTTAAATTTATTCCAAATTTGTAAAACATTTGTTCTTTTTGAATTAAAAAATAGCTTTTAAAAGCATGAGAATAGTAGGGTCTTCCTTTCAAAATAACTCATGGATTATTGTGGAACATCCCAAAATACCTGTATACTGCCAAAACTTACTATGTCTACAGTTAAGATGAGTTTTGAGTGAGGAGGTTAGGATTCTGAATTTATCTTGTAAGAGTGGCTGGTCACTTTGAAGGGCACATTTCTGGTTGCTACTATACCATATTATTTTTTATTAATAGAACATTAAGGTGATATTTGCAGAAGCATTACTTAGTCACTAAAACATTCAGCAGCACTTTTATTGTCTATGTCTGCACAATACTAATTACTGGGCTTTTAAAGAAGACAAGACATAGGACTATTCTCCTCTAGGAATTCATAATCTATTCCTGAATATACATATCTGGCCATCAAACTTAGAGCTGGAAAGGATTGTAGAAACCATTTATTCCACCCCTTCATTTTATAAATGATGAAAGTGAGGTCTGTAGTGGGTTAGTGACTTGCTCGAGGACACACAAATGATTGAAAGCAGGAGAGTAGCTTTGAAATCAGATGCTCCAACTCTAAATCCATTGATTGCACTTTGTCCATTATCTCTCACTAGACACTACACTACATTACACCTTGCTACATTACATGAAACGGATTTTTATAGCATCATCAGATTGTAAGGAACATTGAAAGATTTCCAGTCTTACCTGAAGCATGACCTTCTCTTGGTAACATACATAGAAGAACCAGAGGACAGTAACAATAAAAACTATGAAAGCATAGAACATGCACAAATCTGACTGAATCAGGATCAGGACATCTGGGTTCAAGTCCCAGCTCTAACAATTACTAGCCATGTCACAGTAGCTATTTAATCTCTCTGCACCTCGGTAGGACAATTGTACTTGAACTCTCTTATCTCTTAAGATTATTGTGAGAAAAATGCTATATCAATCATAAAAAACTAAGTAAATGTCGAATTCCTCTTGATTAAACGTTCATTGTTTGGGACAGAGAAGACAGACTCATGCCCTAGAAGGAAAATCAGAACATGTGAGGACAGAATTTGTTTTGGGCAGTGAGCAATTGATTAAAAAGATAGCATTATAGAATTAGAGTTGTATTTATGATCATGGCTTCAAGTCAAGGAATAATGGACTTATGAACAGAGATATAGTGCAAAATTATGACAGGTGTGACTAATAGATCAAATTATTTAAAGGAAATCTCACAGAGATA